>CM038669.1:321897371-322497371 GCA_021605145.1 Aegilops bicornis
AGAATTAGTCATAGTACATATAAAAGTGCCAAAAGGACATGTAATTTGAACGAATAATGAAAGCAAGCACTTAAAGATGAAATATGCACAGGGCATAGTGGTGATAAATGACTTAACATCATAACATAGCTTTGCAAGGGAAAGGTAAAACTGCATAAAACTTAAGCAATCATAATTTCATAGAGATCTGAATGGTACAAAATAAGTACGCAATCATAATTCTGTCAGTTTATGGATGCAAAGATGTCCTAGCTTTACAATGATAGAAGGACTGTTAGGCAACCAGAAAGATAAGGCTTGAATTTATAGTATGTACAGAATAACATCAAGAGAAGCTACAGTGCTGAGCGAATAAGGCCAAATATCCCTAAAAAGGAAAAAAAAAACATCCTAGAATATGGGACTTGCAGCAGCTCCATGTGAAGTGAAATCTACAGTAACTTGGCTTTGCATCTATAAGTGGTAAGAGTTGATAGTGATAATTATAGCGCATCAGCCCACCACATAAAGCAACATGCCAAATTCACAAACACATAACCAAATAAGCAAACAGGTGCGCTAAATTGACCTAGCCCTTTTCAGCACGCTTATATATATGACTTGAAGAAACTCCACTGATATAGGTCACAAGAACAAGCAAAAACGACAGTTTGACCTCGCATATCAGCTCACTAGCTCAAAAAGCCACAGAATTTTGTTTGCCAAACTGAACGATCTCGACCTGGATTCAGAAAAGGCGCCAGATTGACCACACAAGTCCAGGCGTGTGGGCAGAATTGCTCACACGCACAGCTTCGCTCACACCCATCGAAGACGCCAAACAAAAGAAGCAGTATTTACATCCCGCCGCGACACAATCTCCATCCTTGGGGACCGGCATATCGCATCACAAACCTAGTTTCTAGTGCCGGATCTAGATGGTGCGTCGGCTGTCGCGCCCAAAATTCGTGGAGGTTAAATTAGGGTGGGAGCAATTCCATGGATAACAAGAAGCTCATACCTTCAAAACTAATGACGAAGATGGCGGCGGCGGCGGCGGCGGCGGCTGGGAGATACGGCAGGGCCGCGGTGCCGCGATAAGGTTGGAGGCGGCGACGCGCGTGACAGGGGTTGGGGGCTCAGGGGTGTGAGGCGTATGCGATGCCACGGCAAGGCGGCAGCTGGAGCTAGGGCACCGGGCAAGAAGAGGAAATTTCTCAACGGGACGGCACAGAGGAAAAGTCGCTGTGGGAAGAGATGGATTTTGACGGGGACGGGGAAGACGAAAGGAAAAAATAAATCCTAAATTCATAACCAGGTGCACTTTTTTTTTAGGTATAACCAGGGGCACATGAGATAGAGCAACGCTACACCTAAGACTGACCATAGTGGGAGTAAGGGCAACTCCAACGCACGAATGGTCTGTCCGCGTCCGTTTGGGGATAAACGGACAAAGCAGGCTCTCCAACTCGCGGCCGCAAACTTTGGGCCGAGTTTGCGGTTGAACGGACACGCACGGATGTGAGCGGCGCGTGCCCTTGTCCTGTCCTGGCCCGCCCTTCAGGGACACAAACCCCCCCCCCCTTTCTCTTCCTCTACCTCCCTCCGCCCCCTGACATTGCCGCCGCCACCACCCTCCCCGGTCGCGTCGTCTTCCACAAGGGTCGTTCCAACCACCACCACGCCATGCCATAGATGTCTCCGCACAGGCGTTCCGGAAAAGCATTTTGTCGGCGTTCTCTTGTTGCCGGTGGGAGAGAAACTACGGCCGCCGGCGTCGCCCGTCGTCCCCAACCTCTTTTGGTCGGCTGTTCCTTGCCGTAGGGCGCCCTCCAGCACCACCGATCCCTAAAACCTTGCTTTGTTGTCTGCGAGGGGAACAGGACGTGCACTATCCGGTCGCACCTCCAAAGACGACAAAGAAGGCGTCAATCGCTTGCTCACAAGGTACAATGGGTAGCGGTGATGAGTTTTTCTTTCACAACTTCATTTGCTCATCGGATGAGCTTGTGGCTGCATTGGTCATACATGAACACGTTAGTAGGAAGCGGCCTCGGTGTAACGCCCCGGATTCGATGCGCCAGGTGTCTTCCAGTTATTCGCCGTCGTTGCCATGTCATGTGCTTGCGTGTTGCATTTTGCCATGTCATCATCTGCATTTCATATTATGTCGTCATGTGCATTTCATTTGCATACGTGTTCGTTTCATGCATCCGAGCATTTTCCCGTTGTCTGCTTTTGCAATCCGGGCGCCCTATGTCCCCGGCGCCCCTTTTGCCTCTTTTTCGTGTGCGGGTGTTAAAGTTCTTGAAATGCACCGAGGTTTGTCAAGCGGCCTTGGTATAGCACCGTGAGACCGCTGTCAAGTTTCGGGTCATTTGGAGGTCGTTTGATACTCCAACAGTTAACCGGGTAACCGCAAAAGCCTCCTTCTCTTTGCAGCCCAACACCCTTTCAAAGTGGCCTAACACCCAGCAAACTCCCCTCCATGCTCTCGGTCGTTCGATCACGATCGTGTGGGCGAAAACCGCTCCTCATTTGGACTCTCCTAGCTCCCAGAATCTATATATATATGTGCCTCCCCCGAAATTTCAGCCCATTTCCCTAACCCTAGCTTTTCCTTCATGGCGCGGACTTGTCCGTCCCGGCGGACGCGTCCGACGACCACGTCGCCTCATCCAATCAGGTGCCGCCATCACCCCGCCGCTCTCCTCCAATACTGCGGCCATGTGGCGGCCTCCTCTCTCCTACCGCGCCCGCTGAGGTTCGGTCAGGTGGCCCAGCAGCCTGCTCCGCGTCTGCGCCCGCTCACCGCCGCCTTTTCGCGCCGCCAGGGAACCCGCCGCCTCCGCATTCGCCTCCCCGCCAGCACGCCTCGCCTCCGCTCCTCCACCTCCGTCCCGACTTCATTGGCGTTGACCTCATGGCCAGCTTCGTCGCGCCGCCGGAGCCCATGCGGCCGCCATGCTCTGTCGGCGCCAGAAGCCCCGCCCAGCCTCCGTGTCCGCCTCCTCCGGTTCCAGCACGGATCCGGCGAGATCCGGCCGGAGGAGGTTGCCCCGGGCCCTTCCTCGCCATCTCCGATGAACTTCTCCGGCGAACTCCGGCCCTGCATCGATTTCCGTGCGAACCCGAGGTTGCCCCCGTTTTCACCAAGTCCCAGATTGTTGTTATTATCATGCTATATTCATCATGCCGTATCTCTGCATCTGTAGCTCCGTTTGGGCGTGTAGCACATCAAATTGTTCGCCTCAACGAGTACTTCATTTCATTCCATTGCGTCATTTTCATTTGAGCTCATCTTGATGCCTGAATCATCGTTTCAAGAGTGCATGTTGCTGTTAACCTGCTGAAACTGTTATAACTTGATGATTTGTCATTTTTGCCATGGTTGATGTGTGCATCCTATGAGGTTGATGTCTACATGTGTTTTGAAGTATGCCATACCATCTTTACAGGGGTGTATGCCATGTATTTTTGTGATCTATGTGGTGACTAGAACAAGCATGCCAACTAGGCTTCGTGATGTTGCTGATTTCAGCCCTTGTTCTGCTGTTATTGTGATGCCATGTATTTCATGTTGCTACAGTGAGATCCATGCCTCTTTTGAGTACGGAGAGTAAGGATGTTTTGTAAATATGGTTATGCTCTATCCATCCATGCCTCCTTTTGCATTTATGGATCAACCTAGATTGACTCAATCAAGCTCTACTTTTGCTATAAAATGTTCCTGGCAGATTGTTTACATGTTATGCAATTTTGCCAAGGTTGTTGTAGTTGATCCAAGCATGCTATGTTGTTGTTCTTGCCATGTCTAGTTTCTATGCCATGTCTAGTTGCTGGGTGTATGCTTAGTTTGTCATGCAATGCCTCGTAGTGAGTGCATCAAGCTCGTTAACATGCCTACTTGTTATCTGTTTATGCCATGCTCCAGTTTTTCACTAAGTCTGAATCTGTTTATGTTTTTGCTATGTTCACATGCTTGCAATTGTATTTTATGATCCCTTTTGGCTCATGATCAGTAAGGGACATTTGTTCTATGAGACTAGTAAATTCATGCCATGCATTTGTTTGCCATGATAAGTTCCTGTAGCATGTTGTTTGATAGCTCTAAACATTACAATCTGATGTTATTTCTGCCATGTCCTGTAAATTCTGCTAAGTCTGTGAACCTGATATTATATGCAATCTAGCCATGTCTTTTTGAGCATGTTCTAGTTGTTTCTGGAGATAGCTCAGTGTTCATGTTTTGTTATTCTTCACCTGTCCATCATGTCCATGTCTTTTGTTATCATGTTTAGGTCCTGTAGCATGTCGTTTTGATGTTTGCTAGATGCCTACTTGCTGTTTTGGCCAGATTGGTGCTATTTATTGTTTGGAGTGTATGTGTTTCACCGTTGCTCCGTTTTGAGTGTGCTCTATATGAAACTTGCTTAGTTTTGCATGTAGTTTCATATTACCTTCTTGGATCCATGTCTTGAATGTGTTTGTTTGATGTTTGTATGCATTTTGCATCGATGCCATGTTCAACTTGTTTTGCTCATATCTTCTAGGTCGTAGCTCCGAATTAAATGAACTTTATATGTAACTTGACTAGAATTTAGTGTAGATCATCTTGGTGCATCTTAACTTGCTGTTTAAACACTTGAACTTAAGATTTATTCAGATCTGGAACAATTTCGAAATTTGCATATGAGGACTTACCGAAATTGTTCTATGTTGTTTCCGGCCTCATTTAAACTTGCTTTGAGGTGTTGTTCTTGTTTGCATCATATTTTGCCATGAGTAGCTCCATGTAGCCTTGTCATGCATCAAGCTTGTTGTGCATCATGCCTTGTTCATGTGTGGTGTGTTTACTATGTTGTGTGCTTCTTCTCGATAGTTCCGCTTGCTATGCGATCGTGAGGATTCGTTCGCTCACGCTTGGTTCGTCTTCGTGGCTTCATCTTCTTCATGGACTCGTTCTTCTTCCTTGCGGGATTTCAGGCAAGATGACCGTCACCTTGGATCTCGTTACTATCATTGCTATGCTAGTTGCTTCGTTCTTCGCTATCTGGCGCTACCTATCACTTGCTGCTCAAGCCTCCCAATTTGCCATGTCAGCCTCTAACCTTTTTCACCCTTCCTAGTAAACCATTGTTTGGCTATGTTACCGCTTTTGCTCAGCCCCTCTTATAGCGTTGCTAGTTGCAGGTGAAGATGAAGATTGCTCCATGGTGGACAGGATTTTGTTGGGATATCACAATATCTCTTATATTATTAATGCATCTATATACTTGGTAAAGGGTGGAAGGCTCGGCCTTATGCCTGGTGTTTTGTTCCACTCTTGCCGCCCTAGTTTCCGTCATATCGGTATTATGTTCCCGGATTTTGCGTCCCTAACGCGGTCAGGTGATTTATGGGACCCCCGTGACAGTTCGCTTTGAATAAGACTCCTTCAGCAAGACCCAACATTCGTTTTACCATTTACCTCACCACCACCTACTTTTCCCTTGGGAGTAATTAACCCAAGGGTCATCTTCATTTTAGCCCCCCCGGGCCAATGCTTGTCTAAGTGTTGGTCCAAACTAGAGCCACTTGCAGCGCCACCTCGGGGAAACTTGAGGGCTGGTTCTAGTTATGCGTCGCTCTCATCCGGTCGTGGCACGAGGCGAGATCTGTGCGGCTACTATCGAGGATGTCGACGCCGGAGGTCTTGCTGGTCTTGTTTTATTACCGTCGAAATGTCTTGTAGCCGGATTCCGAGACTGATCGGGTCTTCCGGGAGAAGGAATATCCTTCGTTGATCGCGAGAGCTTATCATGGGCTAAGTTGGGACACCCTGCAGGTATAATCTTTCGAAAGCCGTGCTCGCGGTTATAGGCAGATGGGAATTTGTTAATATCCGGTTGTAGTTAACTTGAAGTAAACTCTTCTAAAATACACCAACCGTGCAATGTGAATCGCGTGAGTGTCTCTTTTCGGGTTGATCGAGAGGAGAACACGGTTTCGGGTTATGTCTCGACGTAAGTAGGAGTTCAGGATCACTTCTTGATCATTGCTAGCTTCACGACCGTTCCTTTGCTCTCTTCTCGCTCTTATTTGCGTATGGTAGCCACCATATATGCTTAGTCGCTGCTGCAACCTCACCACTTTACCCCTTCCTCTCCCTTTAAGCTTTGCTAGTCTTGATACCCATGGTAATGGGATTGCTGAGTCCTCGTGGCTCACAGATTACTACAACACCAGTTGCAGGTATAGGTTGCGATGATTATGACGTGAGAGCGATATTACTTGTTTTGGAGTTCTTCTTCTGCTTCTTCTTCGATCAGGGGATAGGTTCCAGGTCGGCAGCCTGGGCTAGCAGGGTGGATATTGTTTGAGTTTCTGTTTGTGTTTCATCCGTAGGCGGATGTTGATCTCTTGTAAGATGATGATGTATTCGTGTGACATTTTATGCCTTTTGTATGTATCCCCATCTATTATGTAATGTTGATGTAATGATATCCACCTTGCAAAAGCGATTAAATATGCGGTTCTATCCTTGGTGGGACCTTCGAGTCTCTTTAGGTTAGTATCGCATATTGGGCGTGACAAGTTGGTATCAGAGCCTCGACCGACCCTAGGAGCCCCCTTGTTTGATCGTGTAGTTTGGCCATTGTTGAGTCTAGAATATAACTATTTTTGGAGTCTAGTTATATCGGAGAGTAGGAATTCTTTTTACTCCTCAGCCCCTTCGTCGCTCTGGTAAGGAATCTTGACGTAGGTGTTTTGAATTACTCCTCTTCCCCTTCAAAATTTTTCTTTAGGTTCACGCAGTTGGTTTTCGGTCGTTGGTTCTCATCTCTTTTTATCCGGTGCATTTCTCGTCAAGTTGACTTGAGCCTCTTCATCTTTGCCAAGTTCAATCCTCAGTTTGCTCTCAACGAAGTTATTCCTCTATCCTCGCCGTTTTCTTTTCCCACCCGCCACCCTTCTTCTTCTCGGAACCGGAGTCCGTAATCGAGTATCCATCCTACTCGTATGCGAAGTCTTTGCTTTCTTTCCTCAATGATTTCAACCGGTGTTTTCTCTTCAAGATATTCGCCGGTTTCCCCTTCAAAGTTGCCTTTTGTTTTTCCCGCCTCCCACCCTTTTTTTTCTTCCCGAGCCTGAATCTCTTCCGACCATCAATTTCATTTGTGTGGAGCCTCTTCTGTTTTGTCAATTATTTCAACCGGTGAATTCTCGTCTTGTTTGTCATTCTTCATCCCTTTCTTTTTCCGGTGCACTCAATTCAAGTTTTTCGGTGTTGATCATATTCTTTCCTTGGATCAAGTGTTCTCCTTGCTTGTTTGCCTCTCGCCATTCAATCATTCCGGAGCTCAAGACATCTCAGAGATTCGTCTGTGTTCGAATTAATTCGAGGTTGTCACTTCATTCAAATATTTAATTGTTCCGGTGCATCATCTATCTGTTCAACATCCCTTTCCAACGGTGTTTTCTTTTAGTGGGCCCTAACCCACAGGTCTTTCCCAGGATCTTACCTGACTCTTCTAATTATTCCGGAGTTATTCTAAAGTTCTTTTTGAAGTTTGACGTAAGAATGAATTTCATCAGTCAGACGCTTTTCCAAGATCTCGTTCAAATTCTTTCATTGTTTGCTCAACCTCTCTGCTTTTCATTCTACCGGAGTATCTCAGTAATTTCGGTGGTGTTTCTTGTCATCATTTAAAGATTGAAGAAGAGTTTTTCCTCTAAATATTGTCCGTTCTCCCGGAGATTCGAGGTCCGAGCTCGATGTTATCCTATCAAATTGTTTCTAGTCGTGCAGTTCTTTTCATCAATCCGGAGTATTTCAGGTGTTGCTTTCCCTCTGATCATCCGGAGGTCACCTTTTCGGAAGATTTCTTCGTTCTAAGTTTTCAGATTCGTTCTCCAATTGTTCTATATCCGTGCCCCTTTCGTTCGTCTTAATATTCTTTCGGTGTTCGTTCAAGTATTCTTCAATCAGTTCGCGATCCCGTCGTTATCTTGTCTTTTTATTCCTCAAGTATCTTTGTGCTTTTCTAATTCTTCCCGGTGATTCATTCTCGTTCATCAGTCATTTTCGAATTCTTACGGTGGTTCGTTCAAGACTCTTTTTCCTTGGTTATCATATTAATTCATTCATTCTTTCCAATCCTACCAGTGGCTCATGAAGACCTTCTCAAGTTTGCGACATGTCACTTCTCAATCCTTTTCAAGAAGAGTAAGTAGTATGCAAAATCCATTGCTTGTCATCAATTTATTTTGATGAAGGATAAGCATACAATAAATCTTATTCTTATTTCATCAAAGTGATTAATCCTTTCCTTCGGAGTTTGTTCTTGATGAATAAATTCTACATCCAAGGGTTTTCATCTTTTATTTTCCGGAGTTCCAAGTTTTCCGCATTATCATCGCGAAGCTCCATCTAAGTCACCGCAAGGCTCATCTTATTCTTTTCATCCTTCATTCAATCTCATAATCCTTTTGTTACCGGAGTTCTTCACAGTGGTTCTTCATGATTTAATTCATTCTTCAAGAGTTCATCAAGTATCGTTCCATCCTCTCTAGTTCATGTTCTATTCTTTCCTTGTTCATCTGAGTGCTACCTAAATCCTTTCAATCTTATTCGTTTCTTATCTTGTTCTAACCGGAGTGCTTTCAGAGTCTATCTTGATTCCGTGAGCTTTCGATTCTCGTCATTCTCGTCGTTCCTCTCTTCTTCTCGAGTGCTCTCGATTCTTTGCCTCTTTTCTCTTGAATTCTTGTTTCACCTCATCCCTTTTCCCTTCCGTCTCGGTCCTAAGATCTCGGGACGAGATCTCTTGTTAGTGGAGGAGTGTTGTAACGCCCCAGATTCGATGCGCCAGGTGTCTTCCAGTTATTCGCCGTCGTTGCCATGTCATGTGCTTGCGTGTTGCATTTTGCCATGTCATCATCTGCATTGCATATCATGTCGTCATGTGCATTTCATTTGCATATGTGTTCGTTTCATGCATCCGAGCATTTTCCCCGTTGTCCGTTTTGCAATTCGGCGCTCCCATGTCCCCCGGCGCCCCCTTTTGCCTCTTTTCGTGTGCAGGTGTTAAACATTCTCGGAATGGACCGAGGTTTGTCAAGCGGCCTTGGTATAGCACCGGTAGACCGCCTGTCAAGTTTCGGGTCATTTGGAGGTCGCTTGATACTCCAACGGTTAACCGGGTAACCGCAAAAGCCTCCTTCTCTTTGCAGCCCAACACCCTTTCAAAGTGGCCCAACACCCAGCAAACTCCCCTCCATGCTCTCGGTCGTTCGATCACAATCGTGTGGGCGAAAACCTCTCCTCATTTGGACTCTCCTAGCTCCAAGAATATATATATATGTGCCTCCCCCGAAATTTCGCAGTCCATTTCCCCTAACCCTAGCTTTTTCCTCCAAGGCCACGGACATGTCCGTCCCGGCCGGACGCGTCCGCCGACCACGTCGCCTCATCCAATCAGTGCCGCCACATCACCCGCGCCGCTCTCCTCCAATCGCGCGCCACGTGGCGTGGCCGGCCTCCTCTCTCCTCGCGCGCCGCCTTGAGCCGGTCGGGCCGAACGCGCGCGGCCGCTCCAGCGCGGTGCCGCCGCCGCCGCCTCGCCCGGCTGCGCGCTCGCCGCCCGCCGCCTTCAGCGCCGCCAGAGCCCGCCGCCTCGGCCCTCCGCCTTCGCCGCCTCCTCCCGGCCCAGCGCGCCTCGCCTCCGCTCCCTCCGCCTCCGTCCCGACTTCGCCCGTGGCGCGCCCATGACCTCCGCTTCGTCGCGCCTCCGGAGCCCCGGCAGCGCGCCGCGCTTTGGCGCCTCCGCGCCCAGCGCCCGCCGCCGTGTCCGCCCTCCTCCGCCGTTCCCCGCGCCGGATCCGGCGAGATCCGGCCGGAGGAGGTTGCCCCAGGCCCTTCCTCGCCATCTCCGGCGAACTTCTCCGGCGAACTCCGGCCCTGCATCGATTTCCGTGCGAACCCGAGGTTGCCCCCGTTTTCACCAAGTCCCAGATTGTTGTTATTATCATGCCATATTCATCATGCCGTATCTCTGCATCTGTAGCTCCGTTTGGGCGTGTAAAATATCAAATTGTTCGTCTCAATGAGTACTTCATTTCATTCCATTGCATCATTTTCATTTGAGCTCATCTTGATGCCTGAATCATCGTTTCAAGAGTGCATGTTGCTGTTAACCTTCTGAAACTGTTATAACTTGATTTGTCATTTTTGCCATGGTTGATGTGTGCATCCTATGAGGTTGATGTCTACATGTGTTTTGAAGTATGTCATGCCATCTTTACAGGGGTGTATGCCATGTATTTTTGTGATCTATGTGGTGACTAGAACAAGTATGCCAACTAGGCTTCGTGATGTTGCTGATTTCAACCCTTGTTACCATGTCTTTTTGAGCATGTTCTAGTTGTTTCTGGAGATAGCTCAGTGTTCATGTTTTGTAATTCTTCACCTGTAAATCATGTCCATGCCTTTTGTTATCATGTTTAGGTCCTGTAGCATGTCGTTTTGATGTTTGCTAGATGCCTACTTGCTGTTTTGGCCAGATTGGTGCTATTTATTGTTTGGAGTGTATGTGTTTCACCGTTGCTCCGTTTTGAGTGTGCTCTATATGAAACTTGCTTAGTTTTGCATGTAGTTTCATATTACCTTCTTGGATCCATGTCTTGAATGTGTTTGTTTGATGTTTGTATGCATTTTGCATCGATGCCATGTTCAACTTGTTTTGCTCATATCTTCTAGGCCGTAGCTCCGAATTAAATGAACTTTATATGTAATTTGACTAGAATTTAGTGTAGATCATCTTGGTGCATCTTAACTTGCTGTTTAACCACTTGAACTTAAGGTTTATTCAGATCTGGAACAATTTCGAAATTTGCATATGAGGACTTACCGGAATTGTTCTATGTTGTTTCCGGCCTCATTTAAACTTGCTTTGAGGTGTTGTTCTTGTTTGCATCATATTTTGCCATGAGTAGCTCCATGTAGCCTTGTCATGCATCAAGCTTGTTGTGCATCATGCCTTGTTCATGTGTGGTGTGTTTACTATGGTGTCTGATTCTTCTCGATAGTTCCCGTTTCGTTGCGATCGTGAGGATTCGTTCGTCTACGCTTGGTTCGTCTTCGTGGCTTCATCTTCTTCATGGACTCGTTCTTCTTCCTTGCGGGATTTCAGGCAAGATGACCGTCACCTTGGATCTCATTACTATCATTGCTATGCTAGTTGCTTCGTTCTTTCGCTATGTCTGCGCTACCTATCACTTGTCGCTCAAGCCTCCCAATTTGCCATGTCAGCCTCTAACCTTTTTCACCCTTCCTAGCAAACCGTTGTTTGGCTATGTTACCGCTTTTGCTCAGCCCCTCTTATAGCGTTGCTAGTTGCAGGTGAAGATGAAGATTGCTCCATGGTGGACAGGATTTTGTTGGGATATCACAATATCTCTTATATTATTAATGCATCTATATACTTGGTAAAGGGTGGAAGGCTCGCCTTATGCCCGGTGTTTTGTTCCACTCTTGCCGCCCTAGTTTCCGTCATATATCGGTATTATGTTCCCGGATTTTGCGTCCCTAACGCGGTCGGGTGATTTATGGGACCCCTTGACAGCTTTCGCTTTGAATAAGACTCCTCCAAAGAAGACCCAACATTCGCTTTTACCATTTACCTCACCACCACCTACTTTTCCTTGGGAGTAATTAACCCAAGGGTCATCTTCATTTTAGCCCCCCCCCCCTCGGGCCAATGCTTGTCTAAGTGTTGGTCCAAACTAGAGCCACTTGCAGCGTCACCTCGGGGAAACTTGAGGGCTGGTTCTAGTTGTATGTACTGCTCATCCGGTCGTGGCCTGAGACGAGATACGCGCGGCTACTATCAGGATGTCGGCACGCCGGGAGGTCTTGCTGGTCTTGTTTTATTATTGTCGAAATGTCTTGTAGCCGGGATTCCAAGACTGATCGGGTCTTCCCGGGGAGAAGGAATATCCTTCGTTGATCGCGAGAGCTTATCTTGTGCTAAGTTGGGACACCCATGCAGGTATAATCTTTTGAAAGCCGTGCTCGCGTTATAGGAAGATGGGAATTTGTTAATATCCGGTTGTAGTTAACTTGAAGTAAACTCTTCTAAAATACACCAACCGTAGCGTAATCGCGTGAGTGTATCTTTTCGGGTTGATCGAGAGGAGAACACGGTTTCTGGGTTATGTCTGACGTAAGTAGGAGTTCAGGATCACTTCTTGATCATTGCTAGCTTCACGACCGTTCCTTTGCTCTCTTCTCGCTCTTATTAGCGTATGGTAGCCACCATATATGCTTAGTCGCTGCTGCAACCTCACCACTTTACCCCTTCCTCTCCCTTTATGCTTTGCTAGTGTTGATACCCATGGTAATGAGATTGCTGAGTCCTCGTGGCTCACAAATTACTACAACACCAGTTGCAGGTATAGGTTGCGATGATTATGACGTGAGAGCGATGTTACTTGTTTTGGAGTTCTTCCTCTGCTTCTTCTTTGATCAGGGGATAGGTTCCAGGTCGGCAGCCTGGGCTAGCAGGGTGGATATTGTTTGAGTTTCTGTTTATGTTTCATCCATAGGCGGATGTTGATCTCTTGTAAGATGATGATGTATTCGTGTGGCATTGTATGCATTTTGTATGTATCCCCATCTATTATGTAATGTTGATGTAATGATATCCACCTTGCAAAAGCGATTCAATATGCGGTTCTATCCTTGGTGGGACCTTCGAGTCTCTTTAGGATAGTATCGCATATTGGGCGTGACACTCGGTTTAGGAGATCAATCCCCGGCCATGCTCCGGCCTTGAACCGCAATAGGGAGA
This sequence comes from Aegilops bicornis, assembly GCA_021605145.1. NCBI lineage: Eukaryota > Viridiplantae > Streptophyta > Magnoliopsida > Poales > Poaceae > Aegilops > Aegilops bicornis. Next base: position 321,910,184 of record CM038669.1, read on the forward strand.
AAGGCCACACCCTTCTCTATGTCGATTACTTTAAGGATGGTGCACTCTTCAGACCACATCAATTTCGTCGTCGATTCCGAAGAGAAGACATGTGTTCAATCGTATTCACGAGGGAGTGGGCGCGCATGACCCATACTTTGAGTGCAAAGAGGATGCCCTGGGAAAGCTTGGTTTCTCTTCATACCAGAAATGCATTGCATGCTTGTATATGGAATTCCTGGTGGTCTTGTGGATGAGTATGTTTGTATGAGTGAGTCCACATGTCTATTCTCAGTGTATAGTTTTTGCGCGGCCATGGTGGAAGTGTTCGGCCCTAAGTACCTCAGAGAGCCAACTGCCGCTGATACAGAGAGGTTGTTGGTGGTCAATGCCGAGAGGAGCTTTCCGGGCATTCTTGGTAGTATAGATTGTATGCACTGGAAGTGGAAGAACTGTCCATTTGCTTGGCAGGGGCAGTACAAGGGGCATGTGAAAGGTGCCACTGTTATACTTGAAGCTATGGCTTCACAAGATCTCTGGATACGGCATTCTTTCTTCGACATGACTGGTTCTCAGAATGATATTAGTGTTCTTCAACGGTCTCTTGTGTTTGCAAGGCTTGCAGAAGGCCACTCCCTGAAGGTCAACTTTGAGGCCAATGGCCACCATTACATTAAGGGATATTATCTAGCTGATGGTATCTATCCTCAGTGGTCCACTCTTGTGGAAAACATACCCAATCTGCAAGGAGAGAAGAGATAGAGGTTTTCCCAAATGCGGGAGAGTGCTAGGAAGGATGTGGAACGTGCTTCCGGTGTTGGTGTGTGCTTAAGTCTCGGTGGGGTATCGTTCGCAACCCTGCATTGACATGGAGCACGAAGAAGCTTTGGGAGGTGATGACTGCTTGTGTGATCATGCACAACATGATCGTGGAGGATGAGCGCGATGATAGCATCTACGACTAAGGATTTGATTTTCAGGGTAAAAATGTTGAGCCTGAGCATGCACCTCCTGCAACCTTTGAACGGTTTGTCGGGTTTCAATGGGAATTGCGTGATTGTCATACTCATGTCCAGCTCCAGGATAACTTGGTTGAGCACATGTGGACTCACATTGGCAACCAATAGATCTATCCATCATTTTAATATCTTGGCGTGCAAACAATTTTCAGTTGGATTGTAATAAAACTATTTGATATTATTTTTAATTCGATTGGGTTGTAATAAGACTATTTCGGACAGGCAACTATTGCCATGTTTAATTTCAGATATTTGTTATATTCTCGAACGGACGAGATGCGACCGTGCGTTGGGCGCACGGCCAGCGCATCCACAAATCCGGGCGGACACGACCCCATTGCCACCCCAAACGGACGAAACGGACGTCCATTCGGGGTCGTGCGTTGGAGTTGGCCTAACTTCAAGAGTAACATTGGGTTCAACTCAGCAAATTTTCCTATGTGACAGTGAGTAACTTAGCTATTTACCGTAACATCACATATCCCAAGACAATATGAGTCTATAACATAATAAATGAAACTTTACATGACACCACACATATATTACTACCCACTATGAAGGTAGTAACATAGCCTAAGGTAGCGTGTATGTTAATAGTGTAAGTTACTCTCCACCGTGACGAGTCTAACAGAATTGATAGTTGTGGATGACGTGGCCTCACTTGGTTGGTTATTACAGGGCCATGGAGTAAACACGAAGATTGAATCCGTGAACTACCCATAGTGGGAGTAGTATAAGTGATAACATCACATATATTTAGGAAAAATAGATGATATGGCAAGTAATTAATGGGAAAGAGAGACATGTGGTAACATAGTACTCCTCATAACGTTGCATCATATAACCATCTCACATACTTAAACATGTGGTAACATAGTACTCCTCATTACATGGTAACATAGTACTCCTCATTACACTTAATGTTGTATCATATAACCATCCCATACATAAACTTATTATCATGATGAAGACTACACCACATCATATCCAAACATGCAAAACCAAGTTAGACGTCCTCTAACGGTTTTGAAAAATTTATTTATGTGGTTGCTAGGGTTTCCAGATAACACTAACTACCTATGTGCAAAATCAAGGCGATAATTCTTGTTGCTCGATTAAATTTCAAGGTGTACGAGGGAAGAGACTTAATTAAAATCTCTAGCCCAACACTAAACTTCGTTTCATACGCATGACCCCTAAAAGATCGTTCATCTTCATTGCCCTATTGTGTACAGACAGTTCACTATTCTTGACTATGACGAAGTCCAAATAATTGTTAGCATATTGCCGATAGCCAGAGTCAACCCAATGTTGGAACTTTGTACAAAGCTACATCATGACGTCAATGAACTGAACTGAACTTGAGGGGAGCACAACGATCGTTACCGACTCCGGAGTGCAGAAAAAGTAGACGAGTTGGTGTAGATCGTACTTGGAGTCCCTCGAACCATTGATGACGATCCCGTGAACCGCCCTCAAATGATCCATCAAATGGAAGACCGAAAGCACGACCTATCTACTTGGTTGCAAGTGTACAGTCTTCATGATCCGACAGTGCTTCACCATCCAGAGCTAATCGGGCAAGCTTGGTTTCTCTTCATACCAGAAATGCATTGCATGCTTGTATATGGAATTCCTGGTGGTCTTGTGGATGAGTATGTTTGTATGAGTGAGTCCACATGTCTATTCTCAGTGTATAGTTTTTGCGCGGCCATGGTGGAAGTGTTCGGCCCTAAGTACCTCAGAGAGCCAACTGTCGCTGATACAGAGAGGTTGTTGGTGATCAATGCCGAGAGGGGCTTTCCGAGCATTCTTGGTAGTATAGATTGTATGCACTGGAAGTGGAAGAACTGTCCATTTGCTTGGCAGGGGCAGTACAAGGGGCATGTGAAAGGTGCCACTGTTATACTTGAAGCTATGGCTTCACAAGATCTCTAGATATGGCATTCTTTCTTCGACATGACTGGTTCTCAGAATGATATTAGTGTTCTTCAACGGTCTCTTGTGTTTGCAAGGCTTGCAGAAGGCCACTCCCTGAAGGTCAACTTTGAGGCCAATGGCCACCATTACATCAAGGGATGTTATCTAGCTGATGGTATCTATCCTCAGTGGTCCACTCTTGTGGAAAACATACCCAATCCGCAAGGAGAGAAGAGATAGAGGTTTTCCCAAATGCAGGAGAGTGCTAGGAAGGATGTGGAACGTGCTTTCGGTGTTGGTGTGTGCTTAAGTCTCGGTGGGGTATCGTTCGCAACCCTGCATTGACATGGAGCACGAAGAAGCTTTGGGAGGTGATGACTGCTTGTGTGATCATGCACAGCATGATCGTGAAGGATGAGCGCGATGATAGCATCTACGACTAAGGATTTGATTTTCAGGGTGAAAATGTTGAGCCTGAGCATGCACCTCCTGCAACCTTTGAACGGTTTGTCGGGTTTCAATGGGAATTGCGTGATTGTCATACTCATGTCCAGCTCCAGGATAACTTGGTTGAGCACATGTGGACTCACATTGGAAACCAATAGATCTATCCATCATTTTAATATCTTTGCGTGCAAACAATTTTCAGTTGGATTGTAATAAAACTATTTGATATTATTTTTAATTCGATTGGGTTGTAATATGACTATTTCGGACAGGCAACTATTGCCATGTTTAATTTCAGATATTTGTTATATTCTTGAACGGACGAGATGCGACCGAAATGCGACCGTGTGTTGGGCGCACGGCCAGCACATCCACAAATCCGGGCAGACACGACCTCATTGCCACCCCAAACGGACGAAACGGACGTCCATTCGGGGTCGTGCGTTGGAGTTGGCCTAACTTCAAGAGTAACATTGGGTTCAACTCAAAGAAATTTTCCTATGTGACAGTGAGTAACTTAGCTATTTACCGTAACATCACATATCCCAAGACAATATGAGTCTATAACATAATAAATGAAACTTTACATGACACCACACATATATTACTACCCACTATGAAGGTAGTAACATAGCCTAAGGTAGCATGTATGTTAATAGTGTAAGTTACTCTCCACCGTGACTAGTCTAACAGAATTGATAGTTGTGGATGACGTGGCCTCACTTGGTTGGTTATTACATGGCCATGGAGTAAACACGAAGATTGCATACGTGAACTACCCATAGCGGGAGTAGTACAAGTGATAACATCACATATATTTAGGCAAAATAGATGATATGGCAAGTAATTAATGGGAAAGAGAGACATGTGGTAACATAGTACTCCTCGTAACGTTGCATCATATAACCATCTCACATACTTAAACATGTGGTAACATAGTACTCCTCATTACATGGTAACATAGTACTCCTCATTACACTTAATGTTGTATCATATAACCATCCCATACATAAACTTATTATCATGATGAAGACTACACCACATCATATGCAAACATGCAAAACCAAGTTAGACATCCTCTAACGGTTTTGCAAAATTTATTTATGTAGTTGCTAGGGTTTCCGGATAACACTAACTACCTATGTGCAAAATCAAGGCGATAATTCTTGTTGCTCGATTAACTTTCAAGGTGTACGAGGGAAGAGACTTAATTAAAATCTCTAGCCCAACACTAAACTTCGTTTAATACGCATGACCCCTAAAAGATCGTTCATCTTCATTGCCCTATTGTGTACACGGCAGTTCACTATTCTTGACTATGACGAAGTCCAAATAACTGTTAGCATATTGCCGATAGCCAGAGTCAACCCAATGTTGGAACTTTGTACAAAGCTAAATCATGACGTCAATGAACTGAACTGAACTTGAGGGAAGCACAATGATTGTTACCGACTCCGGAGTGCAGAAAAAGTAGACGAGTCGGTGTAGATCGTACTTGGAGTCCCTCGAACCATTGATGACGATCCCGTGAACCGCCCTCAAATGATCCATCAAATGGAAGACCGAAAGCACGACCTCTCTACTTGGTTGCAAGTGTACAGTCTTCATGATCCGGCAGCGCTTCACCGTCTAGAGCTAATCGTCACCGGAGAATTAGAGGGAGGAGAATAGAATCACACTGGGTTTCTAATTATGAGGATTAGAGGAACTAGGTCTAGCTCTAATGAGTCAATTAGGACCAACTAAAACTAAAACTAGATGAACTAGAGGAGGCTCCAAAACTTATGCGTTCAAAAGTGCCCAAAACCTCTAGTATATAGGTTTGAGGAGGGGAGAGGGGCGCCACAGGGGGGAGGAAGCCTCCCCCTTAGGCTGGCCAAGGAAGGCGTTTTCCACTACAATTCGGCCTCCCCTTAGCCTCAAAAAAGGCAAAGGGGTGGTATCGGTGTCAAAACCGGCGGATCTCGGGTAGGGGGTCCCGAACTGTGCGTCTAGGCGGATGGTAACAGGAGACAAGGGACACTATGTTTTACCCAGGTTCGGGCCCTCTTGATGGAGGTAAAACCCTACGTCCTGCTAGATTAATATTGATGATGTGTGTTACAAGAGTGGATCTACCACAAGATCAAAGAGGCTAAACCCTAGAAGCTAGCCTATGGTATGATTGTTGTTCGTCCCACGGACTAAAACCCTCCGGTTTATATAGACACCGGATAGGGTTAGGGTTACACAGTAGTCGGTTACAATGGTAGGAGATCTACATATCCATATTGCCAAGTTTGCCTTCCACGCCAAGGAAAGTCCCATCCGGACACGGACGAAGTCTTCAATCTTGTATCTTCATAGTCTTGGAGTCCGCCGATGATGATAGTTCGGCTATCCGGACACCCCTAATCCGGAACTCCTCAAGAGTCTCCCCTGAACCATGCTTCAATGACGATGGGTCCGGGCGCATATTGTCTTCGGCATTGCAAGGCGGGTTCTTCCTCTGAATAATTTATAGAAGATTGTGAACACCAGGATAGTGTCCGCTCGCAAAAATAAATTCCACATACCACCGTAGAGAGAGTAATATTACACAAGATCAATCTGTGACATATTTTGTGGCGTGACGTCGCACCACTACCAAGCCTTTATTCAAATTGTTTTACTGTTCCATTTCGGTAGCGTTTAAGCGGCGGTTTCTTTTGGCACGTCTTGTCGAGGCGGAGATCGTGTTCCCCTTATTCCGGATTCCCATCAATACGGACGTGGGTAACCCAACCGCGCCATTGATTGTGGCGCTTGGGAGATAAGCGAGTTTTACCAGGCGGTGGGGACACATGTTTTTGTCCGCCCATATAAGGGGATAAGGATCTAGCCCTTTTACTGCGCCTTCTTCCTCCTTGGCTTATCCATCTCCATGAACTCGAGCTCCAGGCGCCCAAGTCCGCACTTTTCACCTCAACCTTCTCCAACTATGTCTCGAGCGGGAGGCAGTGGATGGCCTCCTCCGTCACGGAGGGGCAGATCCAGAAGCTGCGCGACACCGGATATCTGCCCGGCAACATCGCAAGATCGGCTCCCCGACGAGGGAGAGCTCATTCCCAACCCCAGGCCCCATGAGAGGGTAGTATTTCTTCCCCATTTCCTCCGTGGATCCCGCTTCATCCCTTTGTCCGGGGGCTCATGTTCTACCACGGCCTAGATTTCCATGATCTGGCCCCGAATTTCATCCTCAACATCTCGGCGTTTATCGTCGTGTGCGAGGCCTTCCTCTGCATCCAGCCCCACTTCGGCTTGTGGCTCAAGACCTTCAGTGTCAAGCCGAAGGTTGTGAAGGGCAGCCAACCGGAGTGCGGAGGTGCCATGGTGGGCGTGGATGTCCCACGTTACGTGGTGGAGGGTACTTTCGTGGAAACCATCAAGGGGTGGCAATCGGGGTGGTTCTACATCACCGAGCCGCGTGACCCTAATTGGGCAGCGCCCCCAATTTAGATCTCAGATTCCCACACGGCTCTCCTCCCGGAAAGAGAGTGGCCGAATTTGGGGATTCGAGGAGCTGACCGGACTCCAAGCACAGATCCGGTTGGTGGACAAGAAGCTCAAGCTTGTCAACGTAGTCCGTGTCATGCTCATCCGCCGGATTCTCCCGTGCGCGCCGACGGGCTTTAATATGTGGGAGTTTGATCCGCGCAGCACTGCACCTGGCGGGCTCTTGACACTACGCACGAAGATGTCCGGAAGGTGTTGTTCAAGGCGCCGAAGCTCCGCATCCGCCACCGAAGATCGCGGATTCTCGCTCGCAGTGTCGGTGACGAGGTAAGTGATTTCACCACTTGTTTTCCATAGTTTGACTCTATGCGGATCTAAACTCCCTTGCCTTTGATAGGAATGGCTGGCGAATGCCGAACTGATTACCTGTACGTCCCCATGGCCAGAGGACCCAGCGGATGCCCGCCCTAACGGAAGGTTCTTGGCTCCGGCACGTGGTGCCGAGAAGAAGGCCAAGAAGACGGCCACGGGACCCGGAAGAGTTCCGTTTCAGGTGCTATCGGATGATGAATCCGAGGCCGACTCCTCCCACCAAGGTGAGGAGGAGAAGAAGAAAGCCTCTCCCCCAGCGGGGGGAGGAAAGAAAAGGAAGGCCCCCCCAACAAGGGAGGCCGAAGGGTCCAAGAAGGGAAAAACTCTTCCTTCGGACTGCTCCGCCAGCGCCAGTGACGACGACGGAGACTGGCATCCAAGGGCCAAGCCCCTGGCGAGATTGTAAGTATCCGGACTCCTGAATAACCTCAAGGTATTTGTTTTCGCCACATAACGTCTTTCTAATGCCGCATACAACCCTGCAGTCCGCCCAAGGATGATCTTCCTGCTTAAATCGGCGGGTCCTTGCGCGTCGGATATGGATTCCCTTCCGACTGCCTCCACCCCCCGTGCCGCGGACGACGCCGAGGTGGGATCCCATAAAAGGACCCACCAGGAGGGGACGCCCGGAGGTGTCGCAGACACCCTCGGACTGTGCACGGACTCGGCCCGGAGGCCGCAGTGGCTCCGGAGTCCGGCGGGCGACCCTTCGTAAGAAGGGAAAGATCGAGACGCCGCTGCCTCCGCCCAACCGGAGGTGCCGGATAATTCTGGAGGCGCCAATGGCGCCTCCATCGAAGAGGAACACCGCACTGTTATGAGTGCGGTGATTCAGAAGGTTCAGTTCGCCAAGAGCGGGCTGACCGAAGCCTGCAATAGCCTTCTATCAGGCTTTGAGGTAAGAATTTCAATATATGTAAAATGGTACCGCATAGACATTAGCCCCTGATGCTCGGTTCGGTGTTCGGAAAGAAAAGCCGGACTGAGGATCTTTAGAAAGATAAACGCAGGAGCCATAAAAATATGTCAATATGGGATTGCAGGTGTCTTTGCCGACCTCCCCAAGACCGATCATGGAGGTCAATACTTTGAAGAAAAACCTCGGCGGTCCGAGATCGAGCTCGCCATGCCAAGAAGCAGCTCGAGGAAAAGAAGGTGAGTAATACCTTATAAAAATTGTACCTTATGAGAAAAGGATTTGGTTGCAAGAAAAATAACAAGGATAACGTGGGTATTATTGTAGGGGCCGCTAACGAGGTGGCGACCACGAAGGATCGATGGCAGCGGCCGGCGTACGCGGCCATGAACGCACAGCGAGAGAAGCAGGAGGCGCGGGTGGCGGAGGTACAACAAGAGCTCCAGGATCTCGTGAAAAACATGAGAACTTGAGCGTGACTCAAGACTCGAGAGTCACGAGCTTGCAACGGCTCTTGAGAGTGCCAAAACCGCTAAGGCCGAAGCCTACAAGGCCCTCCAGGAGATTGAAGCGGTGAAGAAAATAGCAGCAGGTAAGACATTTTTCATGCAGAGTAAGCATGTGAGTGTTAATTATCTGTTGCTTACCCGAATTTGGAGCTCTCGAGGCGTTCGCAGAGCTTCCTCATAGCGTGTCCGATCTTGCCGCATTCTACCAGCCGAGGAGGGAGCTCAAGGGAGAAGGTCTTGGTCTCGATATCTTTGAGGCGGACATCAGTGCCTTTTAGCGACCAACAAGCAGCTGGTCGAGCTCCACAAGGCGGCCGAACAGGCCATGAAGGGCCTCATAGTTCGGCTGTGGCCTAAGGAGGCCATGCACAGGAGCTACTTCGCCCTGCGGCGGCTGGTGGATGCGTGCCCGTGGGTTGAAGTTATCAAGCATTCCGCTTGTATCGAGGGTGCCGTCCGGGCCCTTGCCCAAGAAAGGTGCACCGGGGCAAGATGGATGCCTGTAAGCTTGTGACGGACCCGCCACCGTGAGGGCAAGGAGCATCGCATGCCCGAGATGTATTATAAGAGTGTCTTTGAAGGGCGCGCGACTATTGCGGGTGAGTGCTCCAAAGATGTAATATTTGAGTAGACTCGCATTTTGTTATCCCGCGCTTGAAAACTTATTTCATATGCGCTAAGCAACGCTTGTTAATTTAAAATATTACCTTCTGTGCGGCTGTTTATCAAATCTGAGAGATGGCAAGTCGTCGGCTTCAGCCCCCATGCCATGAGTGCTGGGGTGTTCGGGATAAACTTGAGCGCTCTTGTTCCCATTTTTGGGTCCATCTAGGGAGGCGCTCAACACAACGAACAAGGCAACTGGACTTATAATGCTTGAACACTCTCACTTAGCCATAGAATTCTATAATTTTAAATTTCGGCGAAGCCCCTAGTCTTCAGAAGGCCGAAGTTGGGGCGCTATCCACGCCTTTGGCCGGACAAAGATCCGGCTCCTCGCTCTAAGCGGCATAAGTCTTTAAGGACTCAGAGAAAACCTCTCGAACAGCGGCGGTCTCTCGCCTCATCATGACGGTCAGTTTTAGCTTTCTCCACTAAGGCGTTAACCCAGGCCGAACTGGGCGGAATCGCGATGGTTTTCCGGTGCTACCTTAGCCGATATATAACGGAACGTAAGGTACCAAAACACGGAGCCGGGCAAACCCAACTATTGACCCAAGACATGATTCGAGCCGATGCATATAGTGCTATAAGTTCGGGTGCCGCACTTGTGAAAGTGTTCGACTCATCACACCATAACGCGGGAAACATAAGCCCCTGGTGTATATTAGCCGTACCAAAGTGTACGGATGCAGCATGTCATGAATGAACATATGTATGAAAAATAAATGCTATTATAAGCAAAAAGGTGCTGCATTGTTTGATTCAATAAGTGCTGCTACGAATGCAGGACGATACAAATAGTGCGATAAGCAAGGTAGGAGACTGTTAAACATGTCCTCTCTCCGTGGGTAGGCTGCAGTTTGGTGTATGAAAAATGCTCGTAATGGAGACCACCTGTATATTCGTTGTAGCCTTTATCCTTCCTTGGTTGTTGCATCGTGAGTTCGGCAGGTCTGCTGCCGGACAGGGCTTCTGACAAACGAAGTCCTGTGGTTAAAAAGTAAAAGGTAAAAAGAAAAGAAAAAGGAACGACACACTTGAGAGCCCCTTGTGTGGTTGAGCCGCAGCCGGGTGTATTGTGGTCGTGCCCCCTCCCCATGCCCATGGTATCTTGAGCGTAATGGTGTACACGAAGGACCTGCTTTGACGTTCGCAGGAGCTGGGGTTGGGGCCGCATTCTGGCGATGCTGCGTTCTAACGTGCTGTGGTCTTGTTGTAAGTTACTCCGGGCGGCGCTTGGTGTCATCCGGCCGCTTAACGGCCGGATTCGATAATTGCCTTTAAGAGGCTGCATTGCACTTCGCCGCGAGAGCTGCTGTATGTTCCTCCGCGCGGTGAGAACGTTCGGTGTTTCCGTTGGACCGTAATGACTCCTCGAGGGCCTGGCATCTTGAGCTTGAGGTATGCATAGTGCGGCACCGCGTTGAACTTTGCAACGCGGCACGTCCGAGCAAGGCATGATAGCCGCTGAACGGGACTATGTCGAAGATTAACTCCTCGCTTCGAAGTTATCCGGGATCCGAAGACCACTTCGATGTAATTGAGCCTGTATAATTGGCTTCTACACCGGTATGACGCCTTTAAAGGTCGTTTTGGTAGGTTTAATCCTTGAGGGATCTATGCCCATTTTGCACAATCGTATTCCGGTAAAGCAGGTTCAGTTGCCGCCGGCCCATCGAACTACGGTTAGGTGAGATCCATCAACGATTGGGTCTAGGACGGTCTGGCGCGAATCCGCCGTGGCGGATCTTGGTGGGGTGGTCCTTCGGTCAAAAGTGATCGGGCAGGAGGACCATGGATTGAACTTCGGGCAACTGGCTCCATTGCGTAGACATCCTCGAGTGCACGCTTCCGCTCCCTTTTGGGTATGTGCGTTGCGTATATCATGTTCACCGTCGCACTGTGGGGGAAACCCTTCATCCTCTATTGTTCGGGCGGTTGGGTCTCGTCCTCGCCATCGCTATGCAGCCCATTGTCATTGTTTTCGCAATTAACTTGCCTGCTGTTGAATACCCAACAGTCCCTGTTGGTGTGGTTAATGGCTTTTGGGGTGCCGTGTATCCGCACAAGCGGCGAGTATTCGGTCCAAATTGGACGGACCCGGAGTAGTTCATTTGAATGGCTTTTTCCGCTGACCGGATTAGAGTTTTGAATCCGGCATTGACCGCCAGTATCCTCAATATTGTCGCCGTTAGTGCGGCGTTTGTTTTTGTTACGACGCGGCCTACCGTTTTGGTCCTTGAAGTCCGGACTGCCAGAATTTTTGCTGAGGTTGTTGCTGCGTGCTAGCCAGCTGTCCTCACCTGCGCAAAAGCGGGTCATGAGTGATGTGAGGGCTGCCATGGATTTCGTCTTTTCCTGTCCTAGGTGCCGGGCAAGCCACTCGTCGCGGATGTTATGCTTGAAGGCCGCGAGGGCCTCCGCATCCGGACAGTCGACGATTTGGTTTTTCTTGGTTAAGAACCGTGTCCAGAATTGTCTGGCCGATTCGTCTGGCTGCTGAATTATGTGGCTTAGGTCATCAGTGTCTGGTGGTCGCACATAAGTGCCCTGGTCCTCCCAGCTCCCAATTGACTCTGTTGGCAAGCTGTTGAGCCAATGCCGGGCTGGTCCTTTAAGCTTGAGGGGGAGGTATTTGATGGCGTGAAGATCGTCACCGCGGGCCATGTGGATGTGAAGGAGATAGTCTTTGATCCAAACCGCGGGGTCTGTTGTGCCATCATAGGATTCAATATTGACGGGTTTAAACCCTTCGGGGATTTGATGATCCATTACTTCGTCCGTGAAGCATAGTGGGTGTGCGGCGCCTCTGTACTGGGCGATATCACGACGGAGCTCAAAAGAGCTTGGTCTGTTTTGTTCGGCCCGGCCGGACTTACTGTGTCCGGCGCGACGGTTGTCGTCACGTACCGTGGGGCGCCCACGCGATCCATAGATTGATCTTGATTGTCTTGCCTTGTCCTCCAATATATCTCGCAGGTCCGGAGCGTTCCCCTTTGGCCATGAGCTTTTTGAGCGATGCCGGGGTACGGTTCTAGTGAAGGGCCTAGAGGCCTCTCTGTCGCTGACCACGGGGTGGTCGGTCACCGTATTGTCTCCTCGGGTGATGCGGGTTCGTAAGCCACCTCCTCTAATCGGGGAGCAACTTGCGTTTAGGGTAGCTTTTGAGGGCGTTCGAGCTCATGCTCTTCGCCGCGAGGACTTCGGTCCATCTATCGGCTAGCAGATCCTGATCATCTCTAAGCTGTTGCTTGCTTTTCTTTAGGCTGTTCGCCGTGGCCATAAGCCTGCGTCTAAAACGCTCTTGTTCGACGGGATTCTCAGGCACGACGAATTCATTGTCATCGAGGCTTGCTTCGTCTTCGGAGGGAGGCATATAATCATCTACCTCTTCTTCTGCCGCTCTCTCTTGAGGGTTGGCGTCTTCATCCTCCTGCGCTGGATCTTGCTGGAGTGGATTGTCTTCGGCGTTGTCCGGTGTATTGTTATCTCCGGTGCCGGAATCTTCATTCTTGCTGTGGTGGGATTTAGAGCGGCGCCGCTGACGCCGGCGCTTGGGCTGCTTCTTGGAGGGGTCATCCTCCGTTGTTCCATCGCCGTTCCCATCTTTTGGGATGTCCACCATGTATATGTCGTATGACGAGGTGGCCTTCCAGTGCCCTATAGGCGCTGGGTCTTGGTCGTCTCCGGCATCGTCGTCCATACCGTTGATGTCTTCGGAGTCGTAGTCTAGCATGTCGGTTAGGTCGTCGACAGCGGCTACCAAGTGGGTGGTGGGTGGGCGTCGAATTTCGTCGACCGTATCCCAACCTTCCTGACCGTAGTCCGGCCAGGGCACTCCGGATAAAGTGAGAGACTTTAGTGAATTCAGGATGTCGCCAAAAGGCGAGTGCTGAAAGATGTCCGCGGCCGTGAACTCCATAACGGGCGCCCAATCGGATTCGATCGGCAAGGGCGCGGAGGATTCGGAATCTGGATAGGAGTCCGGCGCCTTGGAGTCGGAGTCTTTGCAAAGGACAGGGATGGAGTTCGGCTCGATCGCCGTAGAGATTGTAGCCCCCGAGGCGGTGTCCAATCACTCGTCCTCGGTCGGGGAATCCGGCTCCGGATTAAGGTCCGGAGCGGATACTGGTGCGGCCTCCGTGGCAATCGCTCGCTGCAGAGCTAGATCATGCCCATCGAGACAAAGGCGGCACGCTGGGCTGCGGCTCGAATCCGTTGAAGATCAAGTCTCCGCGGATATCGGCCGTATAGTTTAAACTTCCAAATCGACACGATGGCGGGGCGAAGCTTCGATCTGCTCCAGATGGCTGCTTAATTGGCCCAGCAGTAAAGCCGCCCGAACACAAAGATCTGTCCGGGAGAAAAGTCTCACCTGGACCGCGTCATTGTTTATGATCGAGGAGCCATCGGGTTTATCGGGCGACGGCATACCGCAGGAACTCCCAATGAAAGCACCAATGTCGGTGTCAAACCTGGCGGATCTCGGTAGTGGGTCCCGAACGTATGCGTCTAGGCGGATGGTAACAAGATACAAGGGACACGATGTTTTACCTGTGTTCGGGCCCTCTTGATGGAGGTAAAACCCCACGCCCTGCTAGATTAATATTGATGATGTGTGTTACAAAAGTGGATCTACCACGAGATCAAAGAGGCTAAACCCTAGAAGCTAGCCTATGGTATGATTGTTGTTCGATCCCCACGGACTAAAACCCTCCGGTTTATATAGACACCGGATAGGGTTAGGGTTACACGTAGTCGGTTACACTGGTAGGAGATCTACATATCCGTATCGCCAAGCTTGACTTCCACGCCAAGGAAAGTCCCATCCGGACACGGGACGAAGTCTTCAATCTTGTATCTTCATAGTCTTGGAGTCCGGCCGATGATGATAGTTCGGCTATCCGGACACCCCCTAATCCGGAACTCCCTCAGGTGGCGCCTCCCCTATTGGGCCCTCGTAGCTCAGTTATCCTTCCACCACCTGGCCTTTTAAGACATGTTGATATTAAATTAAATATAAAAGCCCTCTAAAATTACTAGAGCATATTATATATAATTTAACATCTCCAAAAACATTTTTCACATATATATTATTTATCGGTAATACCTGGTATTGCCCGATAAACTCTAAAACCCTTCTGGTCACCTCGAAACGCTTTCGGTTCCTCTAAAAAATATTATGAATATTAATAAAATAATTTCACAAATAAATCCTTGATACTCTCGTCCTACTAACACTCAGCATATCATGACTACCTTAAGCTTGTGACCTGTAGTTTTGGTAAATTATACACATGAATGAAACCCGTTCGTTCAATGACAGATAGCGGAACCGTGGACGTCCATATCGATCCCTATGTACGAATGACATTCGAGTGAACCTTTGATTATCATGTGATGTTCCCCTTCGCGATACTTTACAAAACACGAGGAGTGTCCGTATCCTCCTGAGTCATCCACATGCTCACTATATTGTTCCTCTTGTTAACAATTTTGTTCTTCTTTCTCGTTGTGTGTTTCGGCATCCCTGTGACATAGTCAAACGTGTGTCCAGACGATGGTCGATGCCATCACACCGAGAGGGCCATAATGATATCTCTCCATCATCGGAGGAACAAATCCCACTCTCGAGCTATCTAGTCGATTGTCAAACTTTCCAATGAACCTGTAAGTTGTCGTTATGATCACCTAGTTATAGATGACGTTTGAGCAACCCCAAAGTCCACCGTATGGTAGGAAGTGACTACGATACTCTCATGGTCTAAGGAACTAAAAGGTAAAAACACATGTTAACACTTCGTGTTATAATAATTGATTTCAGATGATATAATCTCAAAGTATAACAAACAAGTTTGGATCCACTCAATATGATCGTTCTTCTAATGTCATACTCTGAATGTTGTTTTAGGACTACCATTACACTTAACAATATCCTAAAATTCGGAAAACATGATCACCAACAACACTTGAGCCAGTCTTAGAGGGAAGACTAGGAATATATTCTTTACTCTTTATCATTTCACACGTGCATATGAGGTTTCCACAGAATCACATATTCCAGTATCATAACAATTATAACATGAAATATAAACTCTTAATTATGAAACCGGAAAAATAATAATACAATATTATTGCCTCTAGGGCATATTTCCAACCGCTACTCACAAGACATCACGGTGAACATATTTAGTGGGCATTGATAAATATGAAAATCTAAAAATATGAATCATTCACCAATAAAACACACAACATCAACCACTATAACAACAAATAACACTGAGAGATAACAAAGAAGAACCGATCTACACAAACTGTTCATAGATGGGACAGAGATAGATGGCGAGATGGTGCTACTGATGTAGATGGTGAAGATTACTTGGATGAAGATGCTCCCCTTGATGCACCAGTGATGGTGATTGCTTCGAGATTGCACAATCAGAGGTGGTAGATATGGGTAGAAACAATCGTCCGGGAAGAACAACAGGGTTCCACTTCGAGACGGTGACGGGAAAATCTCAAAAAAACTTGGCTTTGCTTTTCTCTAAGAGAGGGAAATGTGCATCGAAGAGGGCACATAGGGAGGATTGTTGGTCCTGGGACCAGCACGCACCCCCAGGCCCTGACTTTGGACCATAGTTCCTTTTGGTCCAATAATGCATCGTGTCTTTTTTACTTTATCTTTCTCTACTTTTGGAAATTGATTTTATTTGCAAAAAATTGTTCCCCCCTCGAGCGGTGTAAGGGCACATTTCTCCCTAAGTAGTTTTGGTGATTGATGACAATGCTTTTGTGGACTAATCGTGTGCATTGAGCATTTTAGATATCTCATGTCTAGGCACAAGATGATTCGGTGCCCCTCGTAATCTATCGAGACGGTTGCCTTATATGTTTCTTTTCGGTGGATTTGAGTCATAGGAAAGCCGTACTATTAAGAGGGGGTCCGCTTCGGAAAGGTTAGGGAGGAAGCAACACATACACATCTGTTCTTTTGCACCACCATTCCTTCGCTTCATTGGAGCTCCTGTCCGTTTTCCATGTTTGTGCACATTGAAGGCAACAAGGTGCTAGTTTTCAGTGGCTAGCGGTAGTACTGCTCCAAGGAGCGGTAGTACCGTTGTCGCCAGCACCTGTTGCATGCGCCTACGGTAGTAGTTGCGGATGTAGTTTTTAACTACTGCTCTCGAGCGGTAGTACCGCAAAACTGCATCTGGTACTACCGTGCCGGATTTGTGCATAGTCTCTGCTTCAGCGGAGGTAGACACCGAAGTAATTTTACTACCGCACGACCTGCGGTACTGCCGCTCGCTCTATAATTGCCCTGTTTTATCCTACCAATTCTCACTTCTATGTGGTTCTTTCACTATTCTCTTGTGTTTGCATTGTGTGTCATAGGTAGTGGCTCCAATTCTGGTTCCAGACGCTTGAATCCCTCTCGTGATATGAGTTCCAAGCGACTTCACAATCAAGCTGCACCTGAGGGGTCCAACTTCAAGGGACCGCAACCAAGTTCAAGGAACCCAATGTCAGTTGGAATGGGCTACCCCAAGCAGAGTTTCAGATTCGCCGGAAGATCAACCCCTATGTCAACCCTAGGGTTCATGTCAAGGGCAATGACTTATTCTGGACCAAGCAACAGACTCTCATCTTCCTAGATGTGATCAAGGCAAAGAAGAATATTTATGTACCTATTCAGTGGATTGACATGGATCATCTAAGGAAGGACCAGGCATATTTTGGTGAACCTCTGGACATGGTGGAGCAGCTTAACCTCGAGGAAATCATCTCTTTTCATCTTGACTATGATCCGGAGATTGTGGCTCATTTCTTTGCTTCCGTCCACTTCCACACTAATGAGGAGCGGACAATGACTTGGATGACCAATGGTGAGAGGATGTCTGCTACCTGGAAGGTGTTCATGGATCTTTTGCACATTCGTGATGAGGGGCTTGAGAAGCCCATTGGTTTTCGCCGCACGAAAGTCCTCAAGCTGCCCCCAAGGAGAAGCTGCTGCCATACCTTGTTGAGAAGGTGTCTGCCTCTGGCGAGGTATCTCATGTGCTGAACCCGTTTCTTGTTGTCATGCACAGAATATTTCGCAACACTCTCTTTCCTCATATGGGAAACAAGGACCAGGTGCACTCCTATCTGGTGGATATGCTTCTCTTTTGTGAGAAAGGGTGGATCCACATCCCTGGACCGCTTGATGTTTCCCACGTCATGTGGAGTGAGCTTTAGTCGGCTGTGTTTCACCGTAAGATCCCTATCTATGGACCTTACTTGTTATACTTGATTCAGGAGAAGTGGGCGGAGACCTTTCCCGGTGTGGATTTTTAGGTTCCCAACTGGATCCGTCATGAGCCCATTCGGCTGCGTCTCAAGGACAAGTGGGCTAACACTACCACTAAGCCTGCTGCTGCCAACATGAATGTTGATGAGGATGAGTTTGAGGATGAGGACAGTCCCGAGATGTATGAGCCCTCCTCTGCTGAGCCATCTTGGGCCACGGAGCTCAAGGACAAGATGAAGACTTTGTTTTACATGCAGGCTAAGGGGCAGTATCTGACACATGTTGCTCGGAAGGAGAGTCGTCAGCACGACAAGCAGATTCTGAGGAAGCTTGGCGAGACCATCTCGAGTGGTTCGGAGAAGAACATTACACCTGAAGCTGCTTGGATGAAGAAGAAAAACTTTCAGTTGGTTGATTCTGATGAGAAGTCTCTTCCAGCCGCATTAGAGGAGGAGTTCATTGGATGATCTCTCTACTGTGGGAGCTACCACATGTGTCTTAGGTGTCATCTCTGTCTTTTTGGTGTCTCGATGCCAAAGGGGGAGAGAGTGTAGGATTTGCGAGTGATCTCGTTTTTGTTGTCTCTTTGCTTTCGTTGAACCTTCGTCGTTGCTTTGGTTGGTTTTATTTGTGTGTGAGACCAGGAGACTTATTCTACCGTATGGTGTGAGACATATGCTATCACTCTTATCTCATTATTGTCCAGTTTGTTAAGTAGCTTGTGAGTCTATTTTTTATGTGCCCTTATCTTCATGCTCACATGCTATGCCTTGCCTCCATGCTTAGTGATATTTAGTTTGTTGCAAGGAATGCCTCGTCTATAAAATTTAGGGGGAGTGTTGATCCTAGTTTATGTGCTTTGCAGTCCAAGACATATCTAAAGAATGCACACATCTAGGGGGAGCCTGTCTATATTTTATAGACTTTGGGTTTGCATTGGTTGATTACATATCCTTATGAGGAAATCCCGTATTGCCATCAATCCACCAAAAAGGGGGAGATTGTAAGGGCATATTTCTCCCTAAGTAGTTTTGGTGATTGATGACAATGCTTTTGCGGACTAATCGTGTGAATTGAGCATTTCAGATATCTCATTTCTAGGCACAAGACGATTCGGTGCCCCTCGAGGTCTATCGAAGACGGTTGCCTTCTACGTTTCTTTTCGGTGGATTTGAGTCATAGGAAAGTCGTTCTATCAAGAGGGGTCCGCTTCGGAAAGGTTAGGGTGGAATCAACACATACACATCTATTCTTTTGCACCACCTTTCCTTTGCTTCATTGGAGTTCATGTCCTTTTTCCATGTCTGTGCACATTGAAGGCATCAAGGTGCTAGTTTTTAGTGGCTAGCGGTAGTACCGCTCAAGGGAGTGGTAGTACCACAGGTGCCAGCGGTAGTAACGCTCCAAGGAGCGGTAGTATCGTTGTCGCCAGCACCTGTTGCATGTGCCTACAGTAGTAGTTGCGAATGTAGTTTTTTACTACCGCTCTCGAGCGGTAGTACCGCAAAACTGCGTCCGATACTACTGTGCCAGATTTCTACATTCTCGCTTGGGAGGTAGACACGTGTAATTTTTTACTTCCGTGTACCTCCTGTGGCTGTTGGAAACTACCCTGCGGTAGTACCATAAGGACTTGCGGTAGTAGCGCTCCGGCGGTTCTACCGCATGTTGCCTAGTGCAGTAGTCCATCCTATGGTCACTACCGTGCGTGCGGTAGTACTGCACGAGGCAACGGTAGTACCACAACCTCTTGGCGGCAGTACCGCGTCGTGGTGCAGTAGTACCGCAGTGCATGGGCTGAAAGTGGGGTAACGGGTGGATTCTTTCCCCCACTATATAAAGGGGGTCTTCTTCCCCAAGAAGACTACCTCTTCTCTTCCAAAACTCCATTGTTGCTCCAAAGCTCTTTTTCGCCTGATCTCTCTCCCTAGCCAATCGAACTTGTTGATTTTCTAGGGATTGGTTGAGAAGGCCCGTATCTACACCTCCACCAAGAGAAATTTGATTCCCCCCACTAATCCCTTGCAGATCTTGTTACTCTTGGGTGTTTGAGCACCCTAGACGGTTGAGGCCACCTCGGAGCCACATTCCATTGTGGTGAAGATCTTTGGTATCGTTGGGAGCCTCCAATCAAGTTGTGGAGATAGCCCCAACCTTGTTTGTAAAGGTTCGATCGCCGCCTTCAAGGGCACCACTAGTGGAATCACTGCATCTCACATTGTGTGAGGGCGTGAGGAGAATACGGTGGCCCTAGTGGCTTCTTGGGGAGCATTGTGCCTCCACACCGCTCCAATGGAGACGTACGTCCCCCAAAGGGAAGGAACTTCGGTAACACATCCTCGTCTCCACCGTCTCCACTTGTGGTTATCTCTTCCCTTTACTTTGTGCAAGCTATTGTTGTGTTGTATCTCTTATTGCACTTGTTGTTGCTGTTTACATCATATAGGTTGTTCACCTAGTTGCACATCTAGACAACCTATTTGTTGCTAAACTTAATTTGATAAGAAAAGCTAAAAATTGGTAGTTGCCTATTCACCCCCCCTTAGTCAACCATATCGATCCTTTCAATTGGTATCAGACCTCATCTCTTTATTAAGGGTTTCACCACCCGAAGAGTATGGTTGACACCAGGGAGGAAGTGCTCGAGGCCATGGAGTTGACTTTGATCACTCGAGACGACTTAAATGAAGCTATGGCTTCACTTAAGACGTCTATGACGACGAAGTCAAGTCCATGCTTAAAGAATTACTTGAGGGGATGAAATCCACTCCCAATCCCTTGGTTGTGGTTAATCCCACGGCATCGGAGTCGGAGGCCAATTCCGGCAAGGAAACGGCTAAAGATACTCATGGTCCTTCCCCTCATGACAAGAATGGGACGAGAACCTTTGCCTCGGTTCCCCCTCCCCCGATCTATGGAGGACCGGTTCCCACACCTCGCATTAATAATTTTGGTCCCCCTCCCAAGCTTGTTAAGGGTGATTTTGCTAATTGGGTCTTTCACATTAAGTCTCATTTTAATCATTTCTCAACTAACCTTTGGAGAATCATTGAGCAAGGCTTCTACCCACATGATCCAAACAACTTCACCCCAAGAGAAGAAGTGGACAACCAATACAATCACTCCGCTTTGTTCATCCTTCAAGATGCGGTCCCACCCAAAGATCTATCACACTTGCGACCATTCACTCGTGCAAAGGATTGTTGGGAGCACATTGTGTCTATGTACAAGGGAGCTCAAGCATCCAATGGTCCAACTTTGAAGTGGTCCTTGATGAGGCCGATGAATTCGTGATGCTAGAAGATGAGGATCCGCGTGATCTCTACCGGAGGGTGAAAACTCTTGCAGTTGATCTTCAAGATCATGGAAGTTAGGATAGAGATGACACTTGGGTCAAGCGCAAGTTCCTCAAGGCCATCATGCCATTCAACAAGTCCATGTCTTCCATGATTCGTCAAAGGCCGGATTTTCACTCCTTAACCTCAAGTGAAGTGTTGGATGAGTTTATTGCCATGAACATCGTGAACAAGACTGCCGACAATGCTCTTGCTCGTGTCCGATCAAAGAAGAGCACTCCCACCCTCGCCTTCAAGGCCAAGGCCATTCCGGAAGAAGAAGAGGAGTGTGGCCCCGAGGACACCAAATATGCCTACCATGAGCACATGGCTCCTGCGTCAAGGCAATTTTGGAGCAACAAGAGGAACTCAAGGCCCAACTTCACCAAGAACAACTCAAGTGGGTTGAAGAACAAGTAACGAGTAAGGACTTGCTACAATTGTGGCAACGTGAGTCACTTTGTGGTGGATTGCCCATACGAGAAGAGGGAAGACAATGGTGGCAAACTCATTCGCAAAGACAAAGCCAAGTCTTTCCCTAGCAAGAACAACTTCACCAAGAAGCCTCCTCCAAAGGGCTTGGTAGCACAGGAAGAGTACCCCTCCGATGATGATGAGGAAGATACAAGTGGAGAAGGAATGGCAACGACAACCATTGCCATTGCTACATCTTCCCCCTCTAAGGTGTCTCTTCTTCGGCGCCCCCAACAAAAACACCATTGCCAAGTGTCTCATGGCCAAAGGTATCAACAAGGTAACTCCTAACATCAAAACCACCATCATTACTACTCCTTCATTGTTAGATTGTGTTGATGATAGTGAGGTAGAGAAAATTGATGAGAATGAGTTCACCAAGTTTGTGAGCAAGCTCAAGGGTGAGTCCAAGAAGCACTTTGTTGCTCTCTTGGAACAACTTGGCTAGGCCAATGATATCATTGAGTCGCATGAGGATATTATCTCCAAGTTGGAGGGGCATAGTCGTGACTATGCTGATGAGATTGCAGATCTTTCCATTGCTCTAGAGGAAGAGCGAGATCTTCGTTTGACTCTTGAGGAGTCACACAATGTTGATCATGCTAAATTACAAAAAGATCTTGATGATGCTATTGTTCTTACTCGTGTGCTTAAATCCGAGAAAGTTGCACTTGGGGTTGGCCATGATAGACTCAAGGAAGAGTTTGATACACTTGACAAGGCTCACAAGGTCTTGAAGGGTGCTCATGCTTCTCTCAAGGAGTCTCATGATCAACTCCAAGTGAAACTAACTAAGGAGATTTCCACTTGCCCTCCTTTCGTTCTAATTGATAATGCCCATGCTACTAACCCTTGTTGCGAGCATGTGCATCTTGTGGAGGAAAATGCTAAGTTGAAAGAGCAACTTGTGAAGGGCCTTGTGACTTGCATACAAGGCGAGAAGAACCTCAATGAACTTTTGAACAATCAAAAGGAAGTTGTAGGAAAGGAAGGACTCGGGTTTGCACCCAAGTCAAAGAAGAAGAAGAAGAAGAACAAGACCAAGCAACCTCTCCCGCTCAAGGACACCTTTGTCAAGGCGGGTGAGGGTACTCATGAGAAGAAGAAGAAGACCAAGGAAGTGGGTGGTAATGCCAAGAAGGGCAAAACTGCCTCGAGTAACAAAACCGGCGACTTTAACCCCTCTTATGTTTTGTGTCGTGCTAGTGATGGGCATGTTTATTCCAAATTTGTTGGTTCTTCTTATGAGTACATTGAATGGTCTACTTGGGTTCCTAAGACCCTTGTTTCTAACATCAGAGGACCCATTCAAAAATGGGTACCTAAATCCAAGCATTGATCTCTTGTAGGAGTTTTCTTTCGGTGGGGTGTCATGGTTGCTTGATACCGAGCAACAGATCATATGACCGAGAGCAAGGGCTTGGTGGTGGATGTGCATCCAATTCCATCTATGCCCACCCATGTCAAATTTGGTGATGCTTCAACCTCTAAGGTAGTGGGACTTGGCAAGGTGGTCATCTCTCAAGATTTATCTATTAAGAAGGTCATTCTTGTTGAGTCCCTTGCATACAATTTGCTTTCCGCTTGTCGACTTGCACTCATGGGCTTTTCTACTTTCTTTGATCTTGATATCGTGGCCCTTTTGTGGAGCAAGACTCTTAAAGTAGCCTTTGTTGGGCATGTCGAGAACCGTCTCTATGTGGTGAACTTTTCGGAGCGACCCACTAAGACCGCGACTTGCCTAATGGCTAAAGTTGATGTGGGTTGGCTTTGGCATCGCCGACTAGCCCATGTCAATATGAGATCTTTGCAAAGTCTCCTCAAAGGGGATCACGTTCGTGGACTAACAAATGTGAGCTTTGCCAAAGACCGTGCTTGCAGTGCTTGTACCGAAGGAAAGCTTCATGAAACAGCTCGCCGTCCTTCAACTATCATCTACTTGAAGAGGCCCTTGGAGCTCCTTCACATGGATCTCTTTGGACCTCCATCCTTTGATAGTCTTGGTGGAAGAAAGTATTGCTTGGTGATTATGGATGACTACTAAAGATATACATGGGTATATTTCTTCAAGAGGAAGAGTGAGACTCAACAAACCGTCATCAACTTTGCAAATTAAGCTCAAAGTCAACATGAAGCAAAGATTTTGATGATTAGAAGTGACAACGGCACCGAGTTCAAGAACTACACCTTGGGTGAGTTTCTTAGTGATGAGGGGATCAAGCACCAATATGCCGCATCATATACCCCTCAACAAACTGGTGTGGCGGAGAGGAAGAACCGGACGTTGATGGACGCGACAAGGACCATGATGGCGGAATTCAAATCTGTGTACAACTTTTGGGCCGAAGCCATCAACACCACATGTCATGCATCCAATAGGCTCTACCTCCGCAAAGGCTTGAAGAAGACTCCATATGATATTTTTACCGGCAACAAGCCCAACCTCAATTACTTCTGGGTGTTCGGTTGTAAGTGTTTCATTCTCAAGAAAGGTGTCCCTTTGTCTAAATTTGAACCTAGAGCTCAAGAGGGCATATTTGTTGGTTATGCTACAAACTCTTATGCTTACTGTGTCCTCAACAAGTCCACTGGACTCATTGAGGAGACGTGTAACATTGAGTTTGATGAAAATAACGACTCCCAATTGGAGCAAACTGGTCTTTGTGATGTAGGTGATGAAATTCCTCCTCAAGCCATAAGAAGAATGGGGATTGGTCAAATACTCCCATTGAGTAACCCCTTGTGGCCGAAGGAGAAGGACAATGCTCTACTCAAGTAGAGCCATCACCTACGCGAGACCCACACGCTTCCGAAGAACAAAGTGAAGGCCCTCAACTCAATGAACAAGATCAAGGGCAAGATCAACCTCATGAAGATGGTAATGCACCAAATGATGCCCATGAAGGAAATATGCCCTAGAGGCAATAATAAAGTTGTTATTTAGATTTCCTTATATCATGATAAATGTTTATTATTCATGCTAGAATTGTATTAACCGGAAACTTGATACATGTGTGAATACATAGACAAAACATAGTGTCACTAGTATGCCTCTACTAGACTAGCTCGTTAATCAAAGATGGTTAAGTTTCCTGACCATAGACATGTGTTGTCATTTGATGAATGGGATCACATCATTAGGAGAATGATGTGATGGACAAGACCCGTCCGTTAGCTTAGCATAATGATCGTTAAGTTTTATTGCTATTGCTTTCTTCATGACTTATACATATTCCTCTGACTATGAGATTATGCAACTCCCGAATACCGTAGGAACACCTTGTGTGCTATCAAACATCACAACGTAACTGGGTGATTATAAAGATGCTCTACAGGTGTCTCCGAAGGTGTTTGTTGGGTTGGCATAGATTGAGATTAGGATTTGTCACTTCGAGTATCGGAGAGGTATCTTTGGGCCCTCTCGGTAATGCACATCCTAATAAGCCTTGCAAGCAATGTGACTAATGAGTTAGTTAAGGAATGATGCATTACAGAACGAGTAAAAGAGACTTGCCGGTAATGAGATTGAACTAGGTATGTAACATACCGATGACAAAGGGAATTACGTATGTTGTCATAAGGTTCGACCAATAAAGATCGTTGTAGAATATGTAGGAGCCAATATGGGCATCCAGGTTACGCTATTGGTTATTGACTGGAGATGTGTCTCGGTCATGTCTACATATTTCTCGAACCCGTAGGGTCCGAACACTTAATGTTCGTTGACGATATAGTACTATATGAGTTATGTATGTTGGTAACCGAATGTTGTTCGGAATCCCAGATGTGATCACGGACATGACGAGGAGCTCCGGAATGGTCCGGAGGTAAAGATTGACATATGGGATAATAGTGTTTGGTCTCCGAAAGGGTTCCTAAGTTCATCGGAAGGGGTTCAAGATGTTTCCCGAAATGTTTGGGCACGAGAACACTTTATTTGGGCCAAAGGGGAAAGCCCACGAGGCTTTTGGAAAGTGCAAAAGGGAGTTTTGCGGAGACCAGAGGCTAGACGCCAGGAACTCTGGTGTCTAGGAGGTAGACGCCGGGAACCCTAGCGTCTAGCACTGAAGTCCGAGTAGGACTCTTGCCTTTCGGGCAAAACTGACTTTGAGGAGGCTTTTACTCCAAGTTTTGACCCCAAGGCTCAACATATAAATTGAGGGGCAGGGCTAGCACCCAAGACACATCAAAAATCACCAAGCCGTGTGCCGGCAACCCTGTCCCCTCTAGTTTATCCTCCGTCATAGTTCCCGTTGTGCTTGGCGAGCCCTGCAGAGATTGTTCTTCACCAACACTGCCACCACGCCGTCGTGCTGCTGAAACTCATCTACTACTTCACCCGTCTTGCTGGATCAAGAAGGCAAGGACGTCATCGAGCTGAACGATGTGCGAGCGCGGAGGTGCCGTACGTTCGGTACTTGATCGGGATGGATCGTGAAGGTGTACGACTACATCAACCGTGTTGATAAACGCTTCCGCTTTGCGATCTTCAAGGGTATGAAGATGCTCTCCCCCTCCCGTTGCTAGGCATCTCCTAGATAGATCTTGCATGAGCGTAGGAAAATTTTGAAATTTCATGCTACGTTCCCCAACAGTGGCATCCGAGCCAGGTCTATGCGTAGATGATATGCACGAGTAGAACACAAAGAGTTGTGGGCGATAATAGTCATACTGCTTACCACCAACGTCTTACTTTGATTCGGCGGTATTGTTGGATGAAGAGGCCCGGACCGACATTACATGACTGCGTTCATGAGACTGGTTATACCGACGTGCTCCGCACACAGGTGGCTAGCGGGTGTCTGTTTCTCCAACTTTAGTTGAATCGAGTTTGACTACGGCTAGTACTTGTTGAAGGTTAAAACAACACATTTCACGAAAAAACGTTGTGGTTTTGATGCGTAGGTAAAAACGGTTCTTGCTAGAAGCCCGTAGCAGCCACGTAAAACTTGTAACAACAAAGTGTTGTAGGGTGAAACCCTAGAGGGGATCTTTTCACACTTGGAGGGGGAAAGGGCAAGAACACACAAGAACACAAGAGGAAATCACTCAAACAATTCCAAATGACATATCCACTAGATAGCATCACAAGATCCACAAGTTCACAAACACAATCAAAGGAAAGATACAATGATGATGTTCATCCCACTCCTTAGAGGTGAGGTCTTGATGGTGGTAGTCCACTCCAAGGAGGAGGTCTTGATTCCACAAGTGTATCCTCTCCTAAGAGGTCTTGATCTCCCAAGGAGGTAGGGTAAGAGCAAAGCTCACAAATATATCATCTAAATCTTTTCTATCCCTCTAATGAGCTAGGTGGGGGGTACTTATAGTCTAGGGACGGACTAGCAGAGGAGGGGGGATTACAAGGGCAAAACCCAAAGAGGCACGCAGGCCCTCGGAGGGGTCCGGGCACCTGGTGCCAAGGGGACCGGGCACCCGGACCGGTCAGGTACTTGGCGGAGGAGGGACCGGGCACCCGGGGGTCCAAGGCCCAGGCACCCGGTGTAGGCGCTGGCGGTTGGGCGGCTTGGGCCGGGTACCCAGGGCCCCCATGTCCGGGCACGCGGGCGGGAGCTGGTGGCAGGCGCGGGAGGGGTCGGGCACTCGGGGTTGAGGGCCCGGGCACCTGGGGCTGGCTGGGACAAGGCCCAGGTCTTGGCCGGGCACACGGGGCCATGTTGGCTGGGCACCCGGGGTGACCAGGGCCCAGTCCAGGGCGCGGTCGAAGGCCCGGGCAGCCGGGGGCTTCGGGGTACGGGTGCCCGGAGTGTCCAGGGCCACCTCTCCTTGGCACCTCTCGTGGTTTCCTTCCTCCTTCTTCTTTGTAGGTGCTCGGGTCTCCGTCTTGGTCTCATCATGGTCCGTTTCTTCGTACCTAAAGATGCATAACATTCCCGTTTGAGGTAGGACCCAACTCTCACGTGAATTAGAATGAAGCTCGAAGAGGAAGGGGTTCACCTCGTTCTTGATGGCGCGTGCACGTGCTCTTGTCATTGGCCCTCTCGGTGCTTATGGTGGTGATGGAGTGTCGTTGCGGATGGACGAGGGATGCTCCACATCATCTCCCCCCTTGGGAGAGATCCGTCCACGGATCGTGATCACCATCACCATAGTACTTGGCCAAGTCTTTGACGTTGAAGATGTCGCTCATGTTGTGCTTGTCTCGTGGAATGTCAACCTTGTAGGCATTGTCGTTGTAGCGTGCGAGCACCTTGAATGGTCCATCGGCTCTCGGAAGTAGCTTGGACTTGCGCTCCTTGGGGAAGCGGTCCTTGCGGAGATGTATCCATACTAGATCACCCGGTTGGAACACCATCGGAGACTTGTGGATGTTGAGCTTGGAGGGGAGTCGTTGTACTTGGCGTTCGATTGTGGAACGTGTTTCTTCGTGCATCTTCTTGAGGTAGGTGGCTCTTGCACTCGTGTCCATGTTTGGTCGTTCTTGAAGCGGTAGAGGAAGGATGTCCAACGGTGACAATGGATTGAAGCTGTAGACAACCTCGAAGGGGGACTTGCCAACTGTAGAATGTATTGCACGGTTGTAGGCGTACTCGGCGATGGGTAAGCACTCCTCCCACTCCTTGATGTTCTTCTTGATCAACACGCGTAGGAGAGTGGCAAGCGTCCGGTTGGTGACTTCCGTTTGGCCATCGGTTTGAGGATGATACACCGTGGAGAAGAGTAGCTTGATTCCGAGCTTGGCTCATAGCGTCTTCCAAAAGTAGCTTAAGAACTTGACATCTTGATCCGACACAATTGTCTTTGGCACACCATGCAACCTCAAGATTTCCCTACAAAAGAGATTGGCAACATGTGAAGCATCGTCTATCTTATTGCATGGGATAAAATGAGCCATTTTAGATAATCGGTCCACAACAACAAATACGGAGTCCTTGCCATTTTGAGTTCTAGGTAATCCAAGCAGAAAATCCATGCTAATATCTTCCCAAGGTTGATGTGGAATAGGTAGCGGCATATGTAAACCATGGGATTGAGATTGTGACTTAGCTTTGCAACATGTAGAGCACCGGTTGGTGAAGCGGGCGACATCACGAAACATCTTGGGCCAAAAATAGTTCTTGGAGAGCATGGCAAAAGTCTTGTTGCATCCAAAGTGTCCCATGAGTCCACTTCCATGAGCCTCTTGCAAAAGTAACAAAAAAAGAGAAGACTCGAGAATGCATAGTTTGTTAGTTCTCATTAGATAACCATCTTTGATATAGTATCGCTCGCAAGAAGTATGCGTTACACACTTAGAAAAAGGAGTATCAAAGGTCACATCATGCTCATACAAATCTTTGATATGATCAAATCCAACAATATGCAATTCAAGTTGAGTGAGTAACATGCATTTGCGGGAAAGGGCATCCACCACAACATTCTATTTGCCCTTAATGTACTTGATCACATAGGGGAAAGATTCAATAAATTCACTCCATTTGGCATGTCGTTTATTCAACTTGTTTTGTCCCTTAAGGTACTTAAGTGTCTCATGATCGGTATGTATGACAAACTCATGTGGTCTAAGAATCATCAACATGGACACCCTTTGAAGAAACAACAAAACCCAAGAAAACAAGCTTGTCAAGACCAAACGTGCACTATTTCATGTTGGCATAAAGACGTTCCTTGCGAAGAGTTTGCAACACGGCCCTAACATGATTCACATGATCTTTGATGGATTTGCTAAAAACAAGTATGTCATTGAAGTAGACCACAACAAACACTCCAATATAAGGGCGAAGCACAAAATGCATAAGTCGCATGAAAGTACTGGGAGCTTACGATAAAGCCATAGGCATAACTAACCACTCGTACAAGCCAAATTTAGTTTTGAAAGCGGTTTTCCATTAGTCACCTTCTTGTATGCGGATTTGATAATAGCCACTTTTAAGATCAATTTTTGAGAAAATGGTGGCACCGCTAAGCTCATCTAGCATATCATCAAGGCGAGGTATGGGATGCCTATATCTAACGGTGACAACATTGATGGGTCTACAATCGGAGCACATGCAAAAACTACCATCTTGCTTGGGTACAAGGATAACCGAAACGGCACAAGGGCTTAAGCTTTCACGTACATGGCCGCTGTTGATGAGTTGTTGTACTTGCCATTGGATCTCCTTAGTTTCTTCGAGGTTGACGCGGTATGGAGCCTTGTTCTGAAGTGGTGCTCCAGGGATGAGGTCGATCCTATGTTCAATGCCACGTAGAGGAGGGAGACCGGGAGGTAGCTCATCGGGAAAGACATCCTCGAATTCCTGCAACAAGTTAGAAAACACTAGAGGAAGCAGATTACTAGTGTTAGTTTTTTCCACCTCATCTTTGCATAGGAGGGCAAAGTGGATGACACTCGATGGGTTCTCACACACTTCTCTCATCTCTCTTTTTGTGGCTAGGAGGACTAAGTTTTTCTCTCTTGGCGAAGAGTCTCTCAAGTTTGGCTTGTGGCACTCACTTTCTTTTTGGTGGTTCACTCTCTCACTAGTATCTCCATGATGGGTGGATGCTTGCTTGTCGGCAATCACTTGGCTTGGCGACATCGGTCGAAGCACATATTCTTTGCCCTTCATCTTGAAGCTATAGTGGCTAGTTCTTCCATTGTGGATGACTCCACGGTCGAATTGCCAAGGTCGTCCCAAGAGAAGATGGCACATGGACATAGGAACTACATCGCACTCCAAGGTGTCCTCGTAGGCGCCGATCTTGAAAGAAACTTGCACCGTATGCTCCACTTGAATAGTGTCGGAGTCGCTTAGCCATTGCACCTTGTAGGGACGGGGGTGCTTCTTCTTGACCAATGGCAGCTTGGAACATAGCTCTTCACTTGCCAAGTTGTGACAACTTCCTCCGTCGATGATGACTTTCATGGAATGCCCGTTGATGCCGGACTTGGTGTGGAAGATGTGGCACCGTTGGTCCTCTTCTTGGTGGTGTTGGAGCGTCAAGACCTTGGAGACCACGAGAGAGGGACTTGAATCCTTGTCACAAAAAACTTGATCATCTTCATCTTTGTTCACGCGCCGGTGCATGGCCACGTGCTCAAGGGCTTCCATTTCTTCTTCACTCATCGAGTCGTATGTGCCATCATCGTTGAAGATCATGGTTCGCTTGTTTGTGCATTCGAAAGACTTATGTCCTCGGCCACCACATGTGAAGCACTTGAATGAACTTGCCTTGACGGGGTCAGTTGATGGTGCCGAAGATGAGGGAGTCTTGGATTTGTAGGTGCTTGCCAGAGGACGAGTCGAGGAAGGCGTAGCTTGCTTGGAACTTGACTTGTCTCCTGTACGTGGTGATGCTCTAGTTGAGGTAGGAGTTGCCGAAGTCACGGGAGCTTGAGAGTAGGAGCCATTTGTCTTGGACGAGTACTTGGCGTATTTGAAGTCATCTTGCACTTGTCGCTCGGCCTTGGTCGCTTGATGAACTAGCTCGAGAAGGTTTGAGTATGGTTGGAAGTCGGCAATCCGCTTGATTGGGTGGTTGAGGCCGTTCAAGAAGTGTGCCATTGTTTGCTCGTCGTCTTCCTTGACATTAGCTCGTATCATGGCGATCTCCATCTCTTGGTAGTATTCTTCCACTGTCTTCATGCCTTGCTTGAGGAGTTGCAACTTCTTGAAGATATCACGAGTGTAGTGTGTAGGCACGAAGCGAGCTCTCATGACATCCTTCATTTCCATCCAAGTTGTGGTTGGTGGTTCACCTCTTGTTTGTCGCCGCTTGATCACTTGTTCCCACCAAATGAGGACGTAGTCTTGAAACTCGAGGGAGGCCATGGCGATCTTCTTTTCCTCGTCGTAGTTGTGAAGACGGAATATCTTATCCACCTTCAAGGCCCATGAGAGATACTCTTCGGGATCATTGCTTTCGGAGAACTTGGGCATGGTGAACTTGAGCTTGCCGTAGCGGAGTTCTTCATCATAGTGGTAGTTTTGATGATGCCCTTGCCGTGGAGGAATGTCCTGGAATGCTCGTTCCTCAAGTTGTCTCTCTTAGCGTGGAGGAGGGTCTTGGAGCTCTTGTTCCGCTTGGTGTCGTTCTTGTCATGGAGGAGGACGAGGAATATGTGCTTGGTTCCACCTTCCTTGTTGTTCGTCGCGATGCACAACTTCTTCTTGTATCTCTCGACGAAGAGCTTCATCTTGCTCACGTGCTTGCCGACCGCGTTGGGCAACGACATGAGTGGAATCTTGGAGTGCGTCTAGGGCCGCTTGAGCTTGAACTTCAGCCGTAGTTGTTGTTGTCGAAGAGCTTCGGCGTCTTGCTCCTCTTGGTGTTGGCGCACCCGCTCTTCCTCTTGTAGGCGTTGGCGTTGCCTTTCTTGTGCCTCCGCAAAGGTAGCTTGATTGAGGCGATGACGATTTTCTTGTGCTCGAGGTTGGTCTTGAGGATCGATGCCGTGAAGAGGATTGTGGTTTGCTTGACGGTCTTGGCGTGCAGCTCATCGAAGAGTGTTTGATGTAGGGGTACTTGAGCCGGAGATGGTGTCGTAGGAGTGTCTGCTCGAGTGACTCCATCTTGAGTAGGACGATGAGGTAGAAGAGCGGTTAACCAACAAAGCCCGAATCTCTTCCATTCTTGCATTGCACTCTTGTTTTTGTTCGTCGAGCTTGTTGTTGAAGTAGTCTCTTGTACGTTGCTCGGAGAGGCGTAAGTCGGTGGTGAGATGGTCGATGCGGTCACTCATTGCTTGTTGTTCTTGATGCAAAGCTCGTTGTGCACCAAAGAGGTGGCTCTTTGGTGACGAAGGAGGTCATGTCACCGTCTTGCTCGATGAAGAGTGGGTTGGTAGAAGGACTCGGCCTATCCATCATGTGAAAGTGGAGGTGAGTAGGAAAATGAGAGAACAAAACCAAAGTTACCTTTTCCGAAGATTGTGAATGAAACAAGTACGATCCCACGTGATGCTATAATAGGAGAATTGGTACCGGGTATTGTTTCTCACACCTACAAGTAAAAGGCTTAAGGAGTAGCTCTGTTAGGATGGTGGCAAAAATTTCAAGCAAAATGTTAGTCAAGATATCGAGAAGGTTCACAAAAATGCAAGTAAAGCAAATAGATCAAACCCAAGGATATCACTAGGAACACATACACGAAAGATAGATGGGATCCACACAACCAAGGGGTGAGCTCAAAATGTGCAACCACGAAAAATGCTCTTGTTGTGCGAATGCTAGAGAGACACTAGCTCGATTGGGATACGCTTGTGCTCCAACCTATGAGAGAAACGTGTCGTCTTCAATCCCAACTATGCTATGTATGCGGTGACCAAGATGATATGGCTATGCAAAATGGCTCAATGCTATTGCTTACGAGCTCTTTGTTTCTCCTCTTTTGCTTAAAAGCTTTTCTTCCTTTCTTTCTTTTTTGTCACTATGATTGATGCTCGAGCCAAGTATGACATGAGACAAGTATGTAAGATATGCACGGGAGAGACTTATGGCACAAAGATGATAACACGATCGCTATGGTGCACAATAGCGTGGCCCGACAATTCTCAACTTGCTAGTCTCAATGGGTAAGCGACGCAAAATGGCTCGGGTTATCAATGCAAAAGCAAAGGTAAGTGTCGTCGAGGTTACCGTCCTTTCTTACGGTTAGCGGTGGCAACGGTGATGATCATTGGCGAAGATGACTCCGAGGCGATGATGAATGGTGGCGATGTCGATGTCACATGTTCCTAAGTAGCCGAAACACCTTAGGAAATGGAAACCGCAACTCAAAATCGGTCAAATGCGGAAGGTGGGTACTATGATGATGAATTTCGGGTGTAGGCTAATGGTGGTGTTAATGATATATGTGGATGGGGGATGTCAATAGCTTCCAAACGAGCTAAAGAACACGAAAAATGGACTTGGGAGGTGGAAGTTATGGTCAAAACAGTGTTGTTGGTGGGCTGATTTGGGGGGGGGGGGTGCGGGCACCCGGGGGTGGAGGGTGCGGGTGCCATGGTGGTCAGCGGGAAATGGCCCGGAGGTGCGGGCACCCGGGGGTTTAGGGTGCGGGCTCCCGGTGGTGGCCGATTTGGGCGGTTTTGGGGAAATGCAAGATTCCGTGGATTTCGTGGTGGGAAGGGTGGGGATTGTTAGGGAGGGGCTAGATCCACTTGCCAAACATCAAATCCATGGACCAAAAGAACTAAATCTCACAAGATCCAACAAATTGCAAGAAAAATTTTTGGGGCTATTTTTGTGGGGATTTTTGAATTTGGACGAAAAATAACAAAATCAAGCTAGCAAATGGGGGGATGGGACTCCAAGATGTGAATCAACCTTGCTTATGATACCAAGATGTTGTAGGGTGAAACCCTAGAGGGGATCTTTTCACACTTGGAGGGGAAAAAGGGCAAGAACACACAAGAACACAAGAGGAAATCACTCAAACAATTCCCAATGACACATCCACTAGAATAGCATCACACGATCCACAAGTTCACAAACACAATCAAAGGAAACATACAATGATGATGTTCATCCCACTCCTTAGAAGCGAGGTCTTGATGGTGGTAGTCCACTCCAAAGGAGGAGGTCTTGATTCCACAAGTGGATCCTCTCCTAAGAGGTCTTGATCTCCCAAGGAGGTAGGGGGAAGAGCAAAGCTCACAAATATCTCATCTAAATATTTTCTATCCCTCTAATGAGCTAGGTGGGGGTACTTATAGTCTAGGGACGGACTAGGAGATGAGGGGGGACTACAAGGGCAAAAACCCAAAGAGGCACGCAGGCCCTCGGAGGGGTCCGGGCACCTGGTGCCAAGGGGACCAGGCACCCGGGCCGGTTAGGTACTTAGCGGAGGAGGGACCGGGCACCGGGGGTCCAAGGCCCGGGCACCCGGTGTAGGCGCTGGCGGCTGGGCGGCTTGGATCGGGCACCCGGGGCCCCCATGTCCGGGCACCCGGGCGGGAGCTGGTGGCAGGCGCGGGAGGGGCCAGGCACCCGGGATTGAGGGCTCGGGCACCTAGGGCTGGCTGGGACAAGGCCCAGGTCCTGGCCGGGACCCCAAGGCCATGTTGGCCGGGCACCAGGTGGCTGGGGGCCGTCCAGTATGCGGTCGAAGGCCCAGTGCACCCGGGCTTGTGGTGCGGTGCCCGTGAAAGGATCGATATAGTGGACTAGAGGGGGGGGGGTTGAATAGGCACCTAACAATTTTTAGCTTTTCTTTACCAATTTAAACTTTGCATCAAAGTAGGTTGTCTAGATATGCAACTAGGTGAGCAACCTATATGATGCAACAACACCAAACACACAAGCAAGCAAGGAATATAACACAAATAAGCTTGCACAAGTAAAGGCACGAAATAACCAAGAGTGGAGCCAGTGAAGACGAGGATGTGTTACCGAAGTTCCTTCCTTTGAAGGGAAGTACGTCTCCGTTGGAGTGTTGTGGAGGCACAATGCTCCCCAAGAAGCCACTAGGGCCACCGTATTCTCCTCACGCCCTCACACAATGCGAGATGCCGTGATTCCACTATTGGTGCCCTTGGAGGCGGCAACCGGACCTTTACAAACAAGGTTGGGGCTGTCTCTCCACAACTGAATTGGAGGCTCCCAACGAAATCACGGAGCTTCACCACAATGGAATGTGGCTCCGAGGTGACCTCAACCGTCTATGGTGCTCAAACACCCAAGAGTAACAAAATCCACACAAGAAAGTATGGGGGAATCAAATTTCCTTTGGTGGGTGTGTAGATCTAGGTCCCCTCCTTCAATCCCTAGCAAATCAAGAAGTTTGAGTGGCTAGAGAGAGAGATCAGGCAAGAGAGCTTGAGTGGCATTAATGGTGGAGTGAGAGAGGTAAGAGGTAAATGTGGTAGGTGGAAGAACCACCCTTATATAGCAACCCTAAAAATCCAACCGTTACTGTGTTTTCTGTACTGCAGCGGTACAACCGGTCCTTGTCCCAGTACAACCGGGACTCATGGTTTACCAGCAGAAACCTACTAGGCGGTACAACCGGGCGACCAGGAGGTAGTACCCGTTCATGAGAACAACCGCCCAGCCACCGCTCAACCACCGCATTGAAACAGTAGGGAGTCACCCCTGAGTGCGGTAGTCGAGCGGTACAGGACCGGTGCAACCACTTGGTCTTGGAAGCTTGGGCGGCTAAGTCGTGAGCGGTAGAACCGCTCAGGCCACCGGTGGTACCGGTAAGCAGAGAACGACCGGACCAGCCGGGCCACCACCGCCCGAGTACCGCATCAAAACAGAAGTTTGACCGGTAGTTGGGCAGTACTTGGCTGGAACAACCGCCGCAGTCTTTGTTGAGCAAGGTGGCGGTACCACTGCCCGGGAGCAGCGGTACAACCGCTCGATCAAAACTGGGTAAGCGCCAAGAGCCAGCGGTACAACCGCAGGGAAACCACAACATGCAGTAAGATAAGAAGGGAAGCACTCTCTCTCAAAAACTACGGAAGGCAAGAGAGGGGTGAGGCAAGTGTACGTGAAAAGATTCCCTGACTCCTTCCAAAGTGGATTCCCTCTTGATAGTACGGGTTTCCTACGACCAAACGGATAAAAGTGTAGAAACCTCGTCTTCGATCTTTTCCTTCCGAAGAGAATTACTAACCGTTGTAATCCTAATCACGGAGAACCTGGAGCACTTAGCACACGGTTAGACCAACAAAGGGTTGTCTTCATCATCCAAAACACAAAGTAGGGAAATGCCCTTACAATCTCCCACTTTTTGGTGGATGATGACAACAACACGATTTGCAAGAGAGAAGTCTAGAAAATATAGACGTGACTCCCCCTAGATGTGTGCCCCAAAATGAGATGGCTATTCACTTATCAAGGACGAGACTCCCCCTAGATTTTATAGACTCGCCACTCCTACCAGACAAGAAGATATGTGAAGATAAGCAATAAGCACATAATATGAAGGTAAGGACAATAACAGAATAAAACAACAATATCACGATAATAAAGATAGATAGATAGATAGATAAGTGCATGCCTTACACCATGCAAGATGAGGTAAGCAACAAGGTTCACAAACTAAGGTTCCACACGACAAAACACAAACCCAAGCACAACAAAGCAAATTAAAAACCATGCAAATCCCGAGACCTACACTACAAAAAAATACACTTCCGTGATGATATGTGTTTGTCACAGTAGGTCGCATTTTTTGTCATGCATGTACATCCATGACAATTTTATGACAGAATCAAGATAGTCATACATGTGCTGTCGTAGAAGTGTTCCATGACATTACCAAAATTATCATCACGGAAGTGTCCACTTCCATGATGATAAATCGCGCGTCCGCGAAGTGCTTTGCGTCAAGGGTGACCGACACGTGGCATCCACCGTAACAGAACACCATTAAGCTATCGGGTCCGGTTTTGGATCCGATAACCCATTAACAGCCCCGGCCAATGGGGATTTTCCACGTGTAAAATCATCATTGGCTAGAGGAAACACGTGTCAGCTCACCGTTGGGACAGATGTCATCCACTCATTGGACACAAAGCGCCTATGATTTGTCGACACATGGCACGGCGCAACAGAGGCCCATCCCTGTGAAAAGGCCGACCCGTTTGACTTGGTCAAAAGGTGGCGGGCCGGCCCACGGCAAGCCTGTTAACGGCATGTTCGCATATAGCCCATTTATAGCCCGCTAACCAAGGGCCCGTTTATGGCCTAACCGAATTAGTCCCAGTAGCGTCATCTGGGCCGTCCAATATAATTCCAGCCCGTTTTAACTTCCGGCCCATGTATGGCCCATGACGTCTTTCGGCCCATATGACGCCCTTATAACTCTCGGCCCATTAACATCCCATGGTAAAACTAGCACGTAATGAACAGTGTACCACTTTATACCCATTAGCGGCCCGTGGTGAAACTGACCCGTAATGAACAGTGTATCACTTTATACCCATTAACGGCCCGTTATTCAGTTGGGCCGTTTCCAGCCCATGTTATCTTTCGGCCTTCTCGGGGCCCATTTATTCTTGGGCTCATTTCCACATTCGTTTACTTACGGCCCGTTCTTGTCATTTTCTCGCCAGGGCCAAATTCAGCCCGTGGTTCTGATCGGCCCGTTTGTGACCCGTTAATCGTTGAGCGTTTTGATAGCGTCATCAAAATACGACCGATTAACGACGGCCCGTTATGGTCGGCCCATGAACGGACGATTTCAACTCTAGCCCATTTACGACCATAATGTGGTCTGTTATTGGCCCATGTTTGGCCAACCGATCATAAGCCCGTAGAAGGCCCATTGATGATACGGCCCATAGAAGGCCCATTGTGTCTACGGCCCGTATAAGGCCCATTGTTTCTATGCCATGTAGAAGGCCCATTGTTTCTACGGCCCTTAGAAGGCCCATTGTTTCTACGGCCCGTAGGAGGCCCATGTAAACTACAGCCGGTGGGCATCAAAGTTCGCCACTGATAACCCACAAGTATAGGGGATCAATTGTAGCCTCTTTCGATAAGTAAGAGTGACGAACCCAACGAGGAGCTAAAGGTCGAACAAATATTCCCTCAAGTTCTATCGACCACCGATACAACTCTACGCACACTTGACATTCGCTTTACCTAGAACAAGTATGAAACTAGAAGTACTTTGTAGGTGTTGTTGGATAGGTTTGCAAGAAGATAAAGAGCGCGTAAATAAAAGCTAGGGGCTGTTTAGATAAAGACACAACTAAATTAGTTTTAGTAAAGAACTTTTTGTTATGAGAAAGTTATTTGTCCTAACTAGACCTGTAATCACTATTGCAATTTTATTTGAGGGAGAGGCATAAGCTAACATACTTTCTTACTTGGATCATATGCACTTATGATTGGAACTCTAGCAAGCATCCGGAACTACTAAAGATCATTAAGGCAAAACCCAACCATAGCATTAAAGCATCAAGTCCTCTTTATCCCATACGCAAACAACCTACTTACTCGGGTCTGTGCTTCTGTTCACTCACGCCACCCACCATAAGCAAATCATAAACATATTGCAAACCCTACAGCGGGGATCCCTCATGCTTGTGCGACACGGAGAGCACCATAGGACAGCACCAATAATAAAACATGCAACTCAAACCAATCTTGATCATCAAATAGCCCATAGGACAAAACGGATCTACTCAAACATCATAGGATAGCCATACATCATTGGGAAATAATATATAGCGTTGAGCACCATGTTTAAGTAGACATTACAGCGGGTAAGAGAGAGGTTACACCACAGCATAGAGGGGACCCCTTCGTCTTATTCTTCCTTGACCTCCTCCCTAGATGGGAGAAGGGTTTCCCCTCTGGTCCTTGGCCTCCATGGCGTGGGAGGGGCGAGAGCCCCTCCGAGATTGGGTCTGTCTCTCTGTTTCTGCGTTCTTGTCTGCTGCCCTTTCACCGTTTCGTATATATATGGAGATCCGTAACTCCGATTGGACTGAAACCTTAGCCGTGATTTTTTACCAAAAATTAGCTTTCTTGCGGCCGAAGAAGGGCATCAACCGCCTTACGGGTGGACCACGAGGATCAGGGGGGCGCCCCCCTGCCTCGTGCCCACCTCGGACACCGTTTCGCGTTGATCTTTCTCCCATATTTTCCAAATATTCCAAAATAAGCTCCGTCCGTTTTTATCCCGTTTGGACTCCGTTTGATATGGATACTCTGCGAAACATAAAACATGCAACAAACATGAACTGGCACTGGGCACTGGATCAATATGTTAGTCCCAAAAAATAATATAAAAAGTTGCCAAAAGTATATGAAAGTTGTAGAATATTGGCATGGAACAATAAAAAATTATAGATATGACGGAGACGTATCGGCACCCCAAGCTTAATTCCTGCTCATCCTCGAGTAGGTAAATGATAAAAAAGATAATTTTTGATGTGGAATGCTACCTAGCATAATCTTGATCATGTATCTAATCATGGCATGAATATTAAGATGCGAGATAATACTTCAAGCCTACTAATAAAGCAATCATGTCTTTTAAAAATAACATGGCCAAAGAAGGTTATCCCTACAAAATCATATAATCTGGCTATGCTCCATCTTCACCACACAAAATATTCAAATCATGCACAACCCCGATGACAAGCCAAGCAATTGTTTCATACGTTTTCTCAAACCTTTCAACTTTCACGCAATACATGAGCGTGAGCCATGGACATAGCACTATAGGTGGAATAGAATATGATGGTGGAGGTTGTGTGGAGAAGACAAAAAAAGGAGAAAGTCTCACATCGACGCGGCTAATCAACGGGCTATGGAGATGCCCATCAACTGATGTCAATGTGAGGAGTAGGGATTGCCATGCAACGGATGCACTAAGAGCTATAAGTATATGAAAGCTCAAACTGAAACTAAGTGGGTGTGCATCCAACTTGCTTGCTCATGAAGACCTAGGGCATTTGAGGAAGCCCATCGTTGGAATATACAAGCCAAGTTCTATAATGAAAATACCCACTAGTATATGAAAGTGATAACTCAAGAGACTCTCTATATGAAGAACATGGTGCTACTCTGAAGCACAAGAGTGGTAAAAGGATAGTAACATTGCCCCTTCTCTCTTTTTCTCTCTTTTTTTAAATTTTTTGGTGGGCTTCTTTGGCCTCTTTTTTTATTTGGGCTTCTTTGGCCTCTTTTATTTTTTGATAAAGTCTGGAGTCTCATTCCGACTTGTGGGGGAATCATAGTCTCCATCATCCTTTCCTCACTACGGCAATGCTCTAATAATGATGATCATCACACTTCTATTTACTTACAACTCGATACTAGAACAAAGGTATGACTCTATATGAAAGCCTCCGGCGGTGTACCGGATGAGCAAAGATCTAGCATAACAATGACATCAAAAAACGGACAAGCCATGAAAACATCATGCTAGCTATCTTACGATCATGCAAAGCAATATGACAATGATGCTCAAGTCATCTATATGATGATGATGGAAGTTGCATGGCAATATATCTTGGAATGGCTATGGAAATGCCATGTGTAACATCCCAAAATTCTAAATTTTGGAATGTTATATTAGATAAATAACTATGCTTGTTGTCTGATTGTTTGTTTGATTGATTGAGTGAAATTGAGTGGAATTTGAAACTTTTGAAAGTTGGATGAGAGGGAATAAAAATGACTTTCCCAAAACTATCCCCTTTTGCCCTTTTTGGATCTCAATGAATTCAATTCCATTCCAACACCAAAACCCTAGAGTGAAGATGAAATGACTTCTTCCATTTGAAATGAAAAGGGTTTTGAAAAGATTTGAATTTCATTTGAGAATATTTCAAATTCAAAGCTTTATGCAACTCAATGATTTTCATGAGGGAAGATAAAATGACTTCTTCAATTATATGAAATATGAGTTGGAAGTTAAAAGAATCAAATTGAAAGTCATTTGAAAGTGCCTTGAAAACCCTTTCAAATTTGAGTTTTATTTGAATTTTGAAAAAATAAATTTTTATAAAGTTTGGATTTTGCCCCGAAAATGTTCAAATGATAGGAATATTCCCTGATCATTTTGATATATATATGTACTATATAAAATATTTATTTTTATATTATTTCCTCTCTCCCTAATTATTCAAAAAAAATAGAAAGGAAAAGGCCACCAGCCGACCGGCCCACCAAGACTGGCCCACCGAGGCGGCCAATGGCCAAAGCGCCGGCCAATGAGCCCACCGAGCCCCTCGCCCGAAAACCCTCCGCATCGGTCGCCCGACCGACGCGCCTCTTCCCTCACCCGCTGACACCCGGGCCCCCACCGCCCTCTTCCTCGCCCATGCCACCCACCGCGCCGCTCATGGGATCCGGGATTCATGAATCCTCCCCGATCGCCCCCTCGCGCAAGTCGAGGCCCCCGCCCTATAAATACCCTCCCCCTCACCCCAGTCTCCCCCTCCCCCGACCTCTCCCTCTCGCCGCGCGCGCTCGCCGGAGACCGAGCACGCCGCCGCCATTAACCTCGTCCCGACCCACCTCGCCACCCCGAGCTCACCTGACCCCACCCCGAGCTCACCTCGTCGCGCGCCACGGGAGACCTCCGCCGACGCCCCCGACCACCGAGTCGCCGAGCACTCGCCGCCCGAGCCGTCGCCGTCGCCGTCCGGTAAGTCGTCGGAGTCTTTCCCCGCCGTTAGATCTAGGTCGGACGGTTAGGATTAGATCCCCCGAAGGGGTAGGGTATTTCTGATAAACCGGGTTTTATTCCGGTTAGAGCCGGTTTAGTGTTAGTTCGGTTTTTTATTAGACCGGCCGATTCGTTTAAACCCTAGGGCCCGTTTAGTTATATTACGCCTGTATGCTAGTTAGGCCCATTAGGCCGTTTTTCTTTATTTTTCGTTTTCTGTTTTAACAGAATAGTTTCAGATTTGAAAAATTCATATCTTTTAGTCTACTTAATATTTTTTAGTGATTCTTTTTTTGTTGGTTTGGAAATTTCTTATAGTTTATTTAGAAAATATAATTAGC
The DNA here is from genome assembly GCA_021605145.1 of Aegilops bicornis. NCBI lineage: Eukaryota > Viridiplantae > Streptophyta > Magnoliopsida > Poales > Poaceae > Aegilops > Aegilops bicornis. Next base: position 321,952,008 of record CM038669.1, read on the forward strand.
CATGTTAAAATTATTTAAAATTGCCTTATTCTAGATTTAGACCGAATAGTAATTTTGCCATAAAAAGAGTTAGGAAAATTATTTTTAGTGATTCTTTTTGCCACAACTTTGTTTTGACATTGCCTAACCGTAGGGAATTTATTTTGGGCATTTTAGAATTAATAAAAAATAATTTTAATCAGAATCATGATATTCCTATTTATTTAACTAGCTACTGTTTTCCTATTGTTTTAATTAGCAAATAAATTTATTTTTCCTATGTGATAGTTTATTCTAGGTTAGTTTCTGTAACTTTAGAACATGAACTTTTATTTATAATAAATAAAACTTTTATTTTATTTTTTCTTGCTAGGATTGTTTTAGGCCTAATTGGAGTTTTATAATAGTTTTTAAGGTGATTCTTTTTGCTCCTAGTTGCTTGATGAATTCTTTTCTGTTAATTAGCAAAAACCCATGCTTAGGTTCTGTTAAGAAAATTTTTGTAGTGCAAAACTATTTCTTGATTGTTGTTTGGATATGGGAAAACTTTGAGTTGGATTTCTTTGAGTTTTTCTTTGGGTTTTGGTTCAAGTGCTTTGTGTGTTATGTTAGCATGCTATAATGTTAAGTGGTCATATGTTGTATGCTTATTATGATTGTTGTTTGCCTCGGTAGAATTTCCGAGTGCTGAAGCTTGCTACCACGAGTCCCTAGTTTTCGAAGATCGCCAAGGCAAGTTCACTTTGACCATGCTTTCATACCTACGCTTTTTATTGCATTTAGTGGCATCTTTGCAACAACCCTACAATAGTGATATTGAATTCTTGTAGTTGAGTAGTATGCATGAGGTAGGAACCCATCACCCTGTTACCAAGCCCGGGACGATATTTTATTTTAATGCTACGCTATAGTAGACGGGGTTTGGTATGAGTGCACGAGTGGTGTGAGAATGGAGGATCTACGCCAATGGCGACAACTCCATGATGGAATCTGCAAGGACTGCATCTTCAAGGCCTCAAGACTTCAAGACTCGAGACAATAATTCAATACACACTCTTGGGTGAAGGATGGTTGACGGGCACACTGGAGAAACCGGTGGTTGGTCGGGATGCATGGAGAAGCGCCATGACATCTTGCGGAAAGCTTCACCCAGACTCAAAGAGACGGAAGAATACTTCATGCCCGGAAGCTTACCTGTGCAACCGCAAGTCACTATGGGCTCTGGCTTGGTTGACCTTAGTGGTGAATCTGGCTGGGACAGTGCTAGAAGATGTAGAACTACGGTAGGATTGGATGAGCACCGGACAGTGGTCAGAGGAACTCTTCGGAAGACCATGTTTCGGTCATCTTGTTCTCAAACACCATGAAGTGCGAGAACGTAAAGAGAGTGATCGAATCTTGCGGGTAAAGTGTACAAACCTCTGCAGAGGGTTAAAAACCTAATCGATTAGCCGTGTCCCGATTTACGGACAATTTGAGCATCCGGACTTGGATCTATCTCAGAACTCTCAACACCGGATTGATAACTTAATTGTGGGCAACATATGATGATTTTGGGCTATGAGACATCGGTTGGCGGAACCATGTCATGATAGAAAACTCCATAGTACAGACTTCATTGATGTAGGGAAAATAAAATCAGCTTTTACGCAAACAAAACTCAGATACAGAGCCACAAAGCCAAATTGCATATAGTATAGTTTTACTATCTGTTTATTCATGTTGTGATCTTGTCGGTACATTCAATGTACTGACCTACACGGCTGCAACGTATCATGTTGCAGGATTTTCTTCGACGAGTAAGAGTTACGATCTGAGTGGTTACGGTCTACACTCAACTCCGCCGATGGCGTTGATGGGACTCCACACCCGCTTTGATTGTTTCCGCTGAGTATTATGAGGTATATATCATTTTACGTTATTTATACATGTGATTGCACTTTGATATATACATTGATGTACTGTGTGTGCCAGCATACTGATCCAGGGATGGCACAGATACACAGAGGCTTGACCGTCTGAGGTCGGGTCGCTACACCATGATAGGTAGGTATGGTGGCTGTTTTGATGAAGATATAATGAGGCTTATGTGTGATAGAGCGTACCATATCACGAGGTTTGGATGCACCAGCGAAGTTTGCACCAACTCTCGAGGTGATAAAGGGCAATGCACGGTACCGAAGAGGCTAGCAATGATGGAAAGGTGAGAGTGCGTATAATCCATGGACTCAACATTAGTCATAGAGAACTCACATACTTATTGCAGAAATCTATTAGTCATCGAAACAAAGTACTACACACATGCTCCTAGGGGGATAGATTGGTAGGAAAAGACCATCGCTCGTCCCCGACCACCACTCATAAGGAAGATAATCAATATAAATCATGCTCCGACTTCGTTACATAACGGTTCACCATACGTGCATGCTACGGGAATCACAAACCTCAACACAAGTATTTCTCGAATCCACAACTACCCACTAGCATGACTCTAATATCACCATCTTTATGTCGCAAAACTATTGCAAGGAATCAAACACATCATATTCAGTGATCTACAAGTTTTATGTAGGATTTTATGACTAACCATGTGAATGACCCATTCCTGTCATATCTCTAAATAGATATAAGTGAAGCAAGAGAGTTTAATTCTTTTTTACAAAAGATATGCCCATGCTCTAACAAATATAAGTGAAGCAAAAGAGCATTCTACAAATGGCGGCTGTCTATGTGAAGAGAAACAGTAATCCAAACTTCAAATGATATAAGTGAAGCACATGAAGCATTCTATAAAGCAATACTCAAAAGATATAAGTGAAGTGCATGAAGAATTCTATAAAGCCATACTCAAAAGATATAAGTGAAGTGCAAAGATCATTCTATAAATTAACCAAGGACCATCTCATACCAGCATGGTGCATAAAAGAAAAGTGAAAACTAAATGCAAAATACGCTCCAAGATTTGCACATATCGCATGAACGAAACGAATCCGAAAACATACCGATACTTGTTGAAGAAAGAGGGGATGCCTTCCGGGGCATCCCCAAGCTTAGACGCTTGAGTCTCCTTGAATATTTACTTGTGGTGCCTTGGGCATCCCCAAGCTTGAGCTCTTGCCTCTCTTCCTTCTTCTCACATCAAGACCTTCTCGATCAACGAACACTTCATCCACACAAAACTTCAACAGAAAACTCGGTAAGATCCGTTAATATAATAAAGCAAATCACTACTCTAAGTACTGTAGCAAACCAATTCGTATTTTGTTTTTGCACTGTGACTACTGTAATATAGCCCACTGATATAAATTGATAGATTCATCAAAAGAAGCAAACTATGCATCAAAAACAGAATCTGTCTAAAACAGAACAGTCTGTAATAATCTGAACATTCACCATACTTCTGATACTTGAAAAATTCTGACAGAATTAGGAAAAATAAAAAATTTGTATATAAAGACAGTGCAAAAAGAATCAGAACCATTTGACGTTACAGTAAAAAATTAAAAATCGCGCACTACAGCCAAAGTTTCTGTCCTGCACCATACAAACCAACAAGCATTGTAAACATCCTAAAGGCAAACCTTGGCACATTATTTTTATAATACAATGGAATTGTACAAGGGGATAATTATTTTTGTTGAAAAGTTTCTGTAATCAAGATTCACAAGGTTTCAGTGAGCATGAACAAGTTCAAGGCTAGCTCCCACTTCAACAATGCTCGTCTTTCTCACTTTCGCTTTTCTTTTTGAAAAAGTTTTGGGTTCCCCTCTTTATTTTTGTTGTTTTTAAACTATATGAAAGTACTAAACAGAAATAAATGACTCTCTAAAACTTCCGGGTTGTCTCCCTGGCAGCGCTTTCTTTAAAGCCATTAAGCTAGGCATATAGTGCTCAAGTAGTGAATCCACCCGGATCCCAAGGTATATCAAAGCCAATTTTAATTAGCAATGATTTGGCATTTAGTAGTGAGCACAAGGCAACATATATCATGCAACAATGAAGTCTAACTCTCTTCCTATGCATCAGCATGTCATAAAAGAACAATTCATGCACACCTAGTAAAGGCCAATGCATAGTATAAACATTTTCTTGCAATTTTATCGTGTTGGAAACATAGAGAGGTGGAGATATAGTTCCTCTCTCATAATAATTTCAAGTAGGAGCAGAAAGCACATGCATATTATATTCATCAAAATCATCATGTGCAACGGTATAAGGCAACCCATAAATATAATCCTTAATAAGGGTAAACTTCTCCGATATAGTGTAGTTGGGAGAATTCAAAAAGATAATAGGACTATCATGTGTGGGTGCAATAGAAACAATTTCATGTTTAACATAAGGAACTATAGCAAGTTCATCTCCATAAGCATAATTCATATTGGCATCTTGGCCACAAGCATAGCAAGCATCATCAAAAAGGGATATTTCCAAAGAATCAAAGGGATCATAACAGTCATCATAGCAATCATCCTTCGGTAAGCATGAAGGGAATTTAAACAATGTATGATTTGAAGAGTTACTCTCATTAGAAGGTGGACATGGGTGATCAATCCGCTCTTCCTCCTTTTGTTCTTCACTCTCCTCCCCATCTTTTTCATCCAATGAGCTCACAGTTTCATCAACTTCTTCTTCCATAGATTCCTGCAAAATATTAGTCTCTTCTTGGACAGCGGAGACTTTCTCAATAAGTGCATTAACATCGGAATGGTATTCATAATTCTCATAGAAATATTTGATGATAGCTAAATTTTCAGGTCTATAAACAGCATCATCAAAATATTCAAACTCTTTAAACATAGATTCAATTTCATAAGCACCCATAAAAGCAACAAATTCTTCTATTTGTTCCACATCATAGTAATCATATATACCATTAGCATAAGAAGCTAAGGTTTTATTTTCATTAAATTCACATGAAAAGGGAAGGTGTGGAGCCTTCATCCTAGATCAACAAGTATAATCATAACTCAAGCATAGTTGCCTAGCATACCACTTCAATATATGAATTTGATCCCATAATAGTTTCCCTTTTTGTGTCAAGCGGTAATCCCTAAAGTATTCACGTTGATCCAACATTACTCCCATTACATAATTGAATGGGGTTTTCTCAGGATTATTAAAGTAGTACATAATATCTTTCACATAACCAACATCGAGGGTTTTAGGATGTTCCCCATCTCCATGAGCAGAAAGTACACCTAATATTTTTGGTATTTCATGTTCCATATCCATAACTAAAGATAAAGAACAACTAAGAACAGCAAATAAAAATTACTTAGTGATAAAGCAAACAAGCACACACGAGAATATTCACCCCACGCTATTGCTCTCCGGCAACGGCGCCAGAAAAAGGTCTTGATAACCCACAAGTATAGATGATCAATTGTAGCCTCTTTCGATAAGTAAGAGTGTCGAACCCAACGAGGAGCTAAAGGTAGAACAAATATTCCCTCAAGTTCTATCGACCACCGATACAACTCTACGCACACCTGACGTTACCTTTACCTAGAACAAGTATGAAACTAGAAGTACTTTGTAGGTGTTGTTGGATAGGTTTGCAAGAAGATAAAGAGCGCGTAAATAAAAGCTAGGGGCTGTTTAGATAAAGACACAACTAAATTAGTTTTAGTAAAGAGCTTTTTGTTATGAGAAAGTTATTTGTCCCTAGGCAATCGATAACTAGACCGGTAATCACTATTGCAATTTTATTTGAGGGAGAGGCATAAGCTAACATACTTTCTCTACTTGGATCATATACTTATGATTGGAACTCTAGCAAGCATCAGCAACTACTAAAGATCATTAAGGTAAAACCCAACCATAGCATTAAAGCATCAAGTCCTCTTTATCCCATACACAAACAACCTACTTACTCGGTCTCATGCTTCTGCTCACTCACGCCTCCACCATAAGCAAATCATAAACATATTGCAAACCCTACAGCGGGATCCCTCACGCTATGCCGACAATGAGAGCACCATAGGACAACACCAATAATAAAACATGCAACTCAAACCAATCTTGATCATCAAATAGCCCATAGGACAAAACGGATCTACTCAAACATCATAGGATAGCCATACATCATTGGGAAATAATATATAGCATTGAGCACCATGTTTAAGTAGAGATTACATCGGGTAAGAGAGAGGTTACATCGCTGCATAGAGGGGGGAAGAGTTGGTAATGATGGCGGTGAAGTTGTTGGTGAAGATTGCGGTGATGATGATGGCCACGGCAACGTTCCGGCGCCACCGGAAGAGAAGGGGAGAGGGGGCCCCTTCGTCTTCTTCTTCTTCCTTGACCTCCTCCCAAGATGGGAGAAGGGTTTCCCCTCTGGTCCTTGGCCTCCATGGCGTGGGAGGGCGAGAGCCCTCCGAGATTGGATATGTCTCTCTGTCTCTCTCTGTTTACTGCGTTCTCGTCTCACGCCCTTTCACCGTTTCGTATATATATGGAGATCCGTAACTCCGATTGGACTGAAACCTTCGCCGTGATTTTTTACCAAAAATTAGCTTTCTTGCGGCCGAAGAAGGGCATCAACCGCCTTACGGGTGGACCATGAGGGTTAGGAGCGCGCCCAGGGGGGTGGGGTGCGCCCCCTTGCCTCGTGCCCACCTCGAACACCATTTCACGTTGATCTTTCTCCCAGATTTTCCAAATATTCCAAAAAAAAGCTCCGTCCGTTTTATCCCGTTTGGACTCTGTTTGATATGGATAATCTGCGAAACATAAAACATGCAACAAACAGGAACTGGCACTGGATCAATATGTTAGTCCCAAGAAATAATATAAAAAGTTGCCAAAAGTATATGAAAGTTGTAGAATATTGGCATGGAACAATAAAAATTATAGATATGACGGAGACATATCAACCACGAGTACAAATATAGGGAACACCCTACACTATACAAAAATGGCTTGCTGTTTTCTTCGGCCGGTGGCTACAAGTTAAGAACAAATTGTGTATGGCACCAAAACAAATTACAACTATAAAACAAAAGGAAGGTTGGCATAAAAGTTAACACTCTAGCAGATAAATGCACCACCAGAAGTTCAGAAGCTCAGTTCATTTGACCTCGATCACATGCTTTTCATCTTTGTATTGTCCGATGGAGCACCATAACCTTCGCCTCCAGTTCTCCTAGGCTCCTAAACAACATAGCAAATGTCTGATAGTCTGGTTTCAAAACCATGCATATCTTGACAACATCGAACAATGTCTCTCCTTGTTTCACAAAGGGTCTCTGTTAGGGAATGGACTTGTGTCTGGAGCGCAGATACAACATTGTTTTGAGCTTGCATATCTTGATCATGAGGTAGTTTGGACGAGATTTCCTTAACAACCAACCCAGTATTACGCAGGAACGTGCTTTTGGCACTGTTAGTGGACAGGTACTGACCCACTGCAGCAAGAGCTAACATTGCGGTTATAGTTGCCTCGCCACCTTCAGAAGGTGGCGGTTCCACCATTTTTTCCATAGCTCGCTGAAAAGTTGTGGTTTTACATTAGTAGTACCAAAACAGAAGATATTAAGGAGGCAGCAAAACCAAACAAAATAGCTTTGGTCTATATACAGAACTTATTCTGGTGAACCCATGTAAAATAATAGTTGTATTTTATTGCAAAGTACATAATAAAACAAGGTTCCAAACATATGACCATGTACCATCGCTAATGTATTGTCTATTTCTTCATATTGTATTGATGGCTAAGGATAAAGAGACGAAGTTTATAATACGGTAAGCATAGTATGACATCATTCATATCACAAAACAACTGAGAACAGACAAAAGGCAATTGCAACGTTGTGTGGGCAAGTCCAGCACGAAACTAGATTAAAGGCAAGATCAAAGGAACATCACTCCTCTGTTTTAAACCTTGTAAGGTGCAATGATACGCTAAGACAATTGTGTATAAAATTGAAAAGAGTAATAGGCATTGGCTGCAAACCATGCAGTTCAAGGCACAAGTCAGAGTAAGTAGTATTTAAAAGGCATGAGGATTAAGGACTTACAAATGCGGCTTTGACTGGTGTAGTCATGCCCTTCCTCTTGCCGGTGTGATCCCTTGAAGATTTCCACAACATTTGGTTCAGTACTTTTTGGTCCTTGCGGGCTTTCCTCCGCATTTGGAACAAGTCAATATAGATCGATAATATGGTACAATGAAAAGAGTGAAACAACAGCTAATTACAAGAGCCTCACAAAGGTGCAATATAGCTACGAGATCACATCATCTCGTTGGAATTTCACTTTCATACGGTTGGCCTTGTTCTTTGAACAGTTCACCTACAAGAAGATAGATTTGTGTGGCACATGCATAAATAGGACTTCAACATGTGATCTGATCACATATATATAATGTACCTGATACTTTGGATCGGACCAGTGTTTAACGAGGCCTCTCCAGTCTTCATCAGATATATTTTCCACAGGAGATGTTTGGGCAAGTTCACTGTTAGCTTTGCCTTCAAAGTGAGTTTTCCTCAAGTTATACCGATACTGTCGCAGAGTAGACTTTGAAACATGGGTGCAAGCTTGTCTGGTTGCATCATCTTGGCTATCCAACTTGAAACTCATCTGTTGAAAATTATGGGAGTCTCATTATCAGCAACCTAAAAAGTATTGGACAGAGCAAGACGATATTACTAGTTTCCATACATAACCATACTTACAGATAAATGGTCGAGGAAGGTGTTGAACTGGGTTTCGTCTTTGTCATTCCTATACTGAATCCATGTTGGGAGGATACCGAACAACTGTTGGAAACATGCCCTAGAGGCAATAATAAAAAGGTTATTATTATATTTCCTTGTTCATGATAATTGTCTATTGTTGATGCTATAATTGTGTTATCCGGAAATCGTAATACATGTGTGAATACATAGACCACAACATGTCCCTAGTGAGCCTCTAGTTGACTAGCTCGTTGATCAATAGATGGTTACGGTTTCCTAACCATGGACATAGGATGTCATTGATAACGGGATCACATCATTAGGATAATGATGTGATGGAAAAGACCCAATCCTAAGAATAGCACAAGATCATGTAGTTCGTCTGCTAAAGCTTTTCTAATGTCAAGTATCCTTTCCTTAGACAATGAGATTGTGCAACTCCCGGATACCGTAAGGGTACTTTGGGTGTGCCAAACGTCACAACGTAACTGGGTGGCTATAAAGGTACACTACGGGTATCCTAAAAAGTATCTGTTGGGTTGGCACGAATCGAGACTGGGATTTGTCACTCCGTATGACGTAGAGGTATCTCTGGGCCCACTCGGTAGGACATCATCATAATGAGCTCAATGTGATCAAGGAGTTGTTCACGGGATGATGTGTTACGGGAACGAGTAAAGAGACTTGCCGTAACGAGATTGAACAAGGTATCGGTATACCGACGATCGAATCTCGGGCAAGTATCGTACCGATAGACAAAGGGAATTGTATACGGGATTGAATGAATCCTCCACATCGTGGTTCATCCGATGAGATTATCGTGGAGCATGTGGGAGCCAACATGGGTATCCAGATCCCGCTGTTGGTTATTGACCGGAGAGTTGTCTCGGTCATGTCTACGTGTCTCTCGAACCCGTAGGGTCTACACACATAAGGTTCGGTGATGCTAGAGTTGTAGAGATATTAGTATGCGGTTAACCAAAAGTTGTTCGGAGTCCCGGATGAGAACCCGGACGTCATGAGGAGTTCCGGAATGGTCCGGAGGTAAAGATTTATATATAGGAAGTCCAGGTTTGACCAAGGGAGAGTTTCGGGGTCACTGCATTGTACCGGGACCACCGAAAGGGTCTCGGGGGTCCACCGGGTGGGCCCACCTATAGCGGAGGGGCATGCGCCCCCCTGGTTGAAAACCCTAAGGGGTCCGTTGCCCCCCGAGGGGCCGCCGCCCCCCCTCTAGATGGGATCTCCAAGGGGGCATGCGCCCCCCTAGCCCCTATATATAGTGGAGGGGAGGGAGGGCAGCCGCACCCTATGCCCTGGCGCCTCCCTCTCCCTTCCGTGACAGCTCTTCCTCCTCCAGTAGCGCTTGGCAAAGCCCTGCTAGAATCCCACTGCTTCCACCACCACGCCATCGTGCTGCTAGATCTCCATCAACTTCTCCTCCCCTTGCTTTGGATCAAGAAGGAGGAGACGTCTCCGCCCGCACGCGTGTGTTGAACGCGGAGGTGCCGTCTGCTCGGCGCTAGGATCATCGGTGATTTGGATCACGACGAGTACGACTCCATCAACCCCGTTCTCTTGAACGCTTCCGCTCGCGATCTACAAGGGTATGTATATGCGCTCCTCTCTCTCTCATTGCTAGATGACTCCATAGATTGATCTTGGTGATCCATAGAAAATTTTAAATTTCTGCTACGATCTCCAACAGTGGCATCATGAGCTAGGTCTATGCGTAGTTTCTATGCACGAGTAGAACACAAGTTGTTGTGGGCGTCGATTTTGTCAATTTACTTGCCGTTACTAGTCTTATCTTGATCCGACGGCATCGTGGGATGAAGCGGCCCGGACCGACCTTACACGTACACTTACGTGAGACAGGTTCCACCGACTGACATGCACTAGTTGCATAAGGTGGCTAGCGGGTGTCTGTCTCTCCTACTTTAGTCGGATCGGATTCGATGAAAAGGGTCCTTATGAAGGGTAAATAGAAATTGGCATATCACGTTGTGGTTTTGGCGTAGGTAAGAAACGTTCTTGCTAAGAAACCTATAGCAGCCACGTAAAAATTTGCAACAACAATTAGAGGACGTCTAACTTGTTTTTGCAGCATATGCCGTGGTGATGTGATATGGCCAAAAGGATGTGATGAATGATATATGTGATGTATGAGATTGATCATGTTCTTGTAATAGGAATCACGACCTGCATGTCGATGAGTATGACAACCGGCAGGAGCCATAGGAGTTGTCTTAATTTATTTATGACCTGCGTGTCAACATAAACATCATGTAATTACTTTACTTTATTGCTAAACAGTTAGCCATAGTAGTAGAAGTAATAGTTGACGAGACAACTTCATGAAGAGGCGATGACAAGGATCATGATGATGGAGATCATGGTGTCAAGCCGGTGACGATGATGATCATGGCGCCCCGAAGATGGAGATCAAAGGAGCAAAATGATATTGGCCATATCATGTCACTATTTGATTGCATGTGATGTTTATCATGTTTTTACATCTTATTTGCTTAGAACGACGGTAGCATAAATAAGATGATCCTCATTAAAATATCAAGAATTGTGTTCCCCTCTAATCGCACCGTTGCTAAGGTCCGTTGTTCCGAAGCACCATGTGATGATCAGGTGTGATAGGTTCTAACGTTCGCATACAATGGGTCTAAGCCAGATTTACACACGCAATACACTTAGGTTGACTTGACGAGCCTAGCATGTACATACATGGCCTTGGAACACGGAAGACAGAAAGGTCGAACATGAGTCGTATAGAAGATACGATCAACATGAAGATGTTCACCGATGATGACTAGTCCGTCTCACGTGATGATCAGTCACGGCCTAGTTGATTCGGATCATGTATCACTTAGATGACTAGAGGGATGTCTATCTGAGTGGGAGTTCATTAAATAATTTGATTAGATGAACTTAATTATCATGAACATAGTCTAAAACTTTGCAATATGTCTTGTAGATCAAATGGCCCACACTAATGTTGCCCTCAACTTCAACGCTGCTCCTAGAGAAAAACCAAGCTGAAAGACGATAGCAAGAACTACACGGACTGGGTCCAGAATCTGAGGATTATCCTCATAGCTGCCAAGAAAGCATATGTCCTTGATGCACCGCTAGGTGAAGCACCTGCTTTCCCAAAGAACTCAAGATGTTATGAACGCTGGCGATCGGCGTAGTGATGATTACTCCCTGGTTCAAGGCGGCATGCTTTACTGACTTAGAACGGGGCTCCAAAAGCGTTTTGAGCAGCACGGAGCATATGAGATGTTCCAAGAGCTGAAAATGGTTTTCCAAGCTCATGCCCGGGTCGAGAGATATGAAGTCCCCGACAAGTTCTACAGTTGTAAGATGGAGGAGAATAGTTCTGTCAGCGAGCACATACTCAAAATGTCTAGGTTGCACAACAGCTTATCTCAGCTGGGAGTTAATCTCCCGGATGATGCGGTCGTTGACAGAATCCTTCAGTCGCTCCCACCTAGCTACAAGAGCTTTGTGATGAACTTCAACATGTAGGGGATGGAAAAGACCATTCTTGAGGTATATTCAATGCTGAAATCAGCGGAGGTGGAGATAAAAACGGAACATCAAGTGTTGATGGTGAATAAAACCACTAAGTTCAAGAAAGGCAAGGGTAAGAAGAACTTCAAGAAGGACGGCAAGGGAGTTGCCGCAAGACGGTAAGCCAGCTTGCCGGGAAGAAGCCAAAGCATGGACCCAAGCCTGAGATTGAGTGCTTTTATTGCAAGGGAAACGGTCACTGGAAGCGGAACTGCCCCAAGTACTTAGCGGATAAGAAGGCCGGCAATACCAAAGGTATATGTGATATACATGTTATTGATGTGTACCTAACCAGCGCTCGTAGTAGCTCCTGGGTATTTGATACCGGTGCGGTTGCTCATATTTGTAACTCAAAACAGGAGCTGCGGAATAAGCGAAGACTGGCGAAGGACGAGGTGACGATGCGCGTCGGGAATGGTTCCAAGGTCGATGTGATCGCCGTCGGCACGCTACCTCTACATTTACCTACGAGATTAGTTTTAAACCTCAATAATTGTTATTTAGTACCAGCTTTGAGCATGAACATTGTATCTGGATCTCGTTTAATGCGAGATGCCTACTCATTTAAATATGAGAATAATGGTTGTTCTATTTATATGAGAGACATGTTTTATGGTCATGCCCCGCTGGTTAATGGTTTATTCTTATTGAATCTCGAACGTGATGTTACACATATTCATAGTGTGAATGGCATAAGATGTAAGGTTGATAATGATAGTCCCACATACTTGTGGCACTGCCTCCTTGGTCACATTGGTGTCAAACGCATGAAGAAACTCCATGCAGATGGACTTTGGAGTCTCTTGATTATGAATCATTTGACACGTGCGAACCATGCCTCATGGGCAAAATGACCAAGACTCCGTTCTCCGGAACAATGGAGCGAGCAACCAACTTATTGGAAATCATACATACTGATGTGTGCGGTCCAATGAGCGTTGAGGCTCGCGGTGGTTATCGTTATGTTCTCACCCTCACTGATGACTTAAGTAGATATGGGTATGTCTACTTAATGAAACACAAGTCTAAGACCTTTGAAAAGTTCAAGGAATTTCAGAGTGTGGTTGAGAATCAACATGACAGGAAAATCAAGTTCTTACGATCAGATCGTGGGGGAGAATATTTGAGTCACGAATTTGGCACACACTTAAGGAAATGTGGAATTGTTTCACAACTCATGCCGCCTGGAACACCTCAACGTAATGGTGTGTCCGAACGTCGTAATCGCACTCTATTGGATATGGTGCGATCTATGATGTCTCTTACCGATCTACCGCTATCATTTTGGGGTTATGCTATAGAGACTGCCGCATTCACTTTAAATAGGGCTCCGTCCAAATCCGTTGAGATGACACCGTATGAATTGTGGTTTGGGAAGAAACCTAAGTTGTCGTTTCTGAAAGTTTGGGGATGCGATGCTTATGTCAAGAAACTTCAACCTGAAAAGCTCGAACCCAAATCGAAAAAATGCGTCTTCATAGGATACCCTAAGGAAACTATTGGGTATACCTTCTATCTCAGATCCGAAGGCAAGATCTTTGTTGTTAAGAATGGATCCTTTCTAGAGAAAGAGTTTCTCTCGAAAGAAGTAAGTGGGAGGAAAGTAGAACTTGATGAAGTATTGCCTCTTGAACCGGAGAGTAGTGCAGCTCAAGAAAATGTTTCGTGGTGCCCGTGACCGACTAGAGAGGAAGTTAATGATGATGATCATGAAACTTTAGATCAAGTTGCTCTTGAACTTCAGAGGTCCATTAAGGACACGTTCCGCACCAGAGTGGTACGGCAACCCTGTCCTGGAAATCATGTTGTTAGACAATGGTGAACCTTCAAACTATGAAGAAGCGATGGCGGGCCCTGATTTCGAGAAATGGCTTGAAGCCATGAAATCCGAGATAGGATCCATGTATGAAAATGAAGTATGGACTTTGACAGACTTGCCCGATGATCGGCGAGCCATAGAAAATAAATGGATCTTTAAGAAGACATACGTGGATGGTAATGTAACCATCTATAAGGCTCGGCTTGTCGCTAAGGGTTATCGACAAGTTCAAGGGGTTGACTACGATGAGACCTTCTCACCCGTAGCGAAGCTGAAGTCTGTCCGAATCATGTTAGCAATTGCCGCATTCTATGATTATGAGATATGGCAAATGGACGTCAAAACGACATTCCTTAATGGTTTCCTTAAGGAAGAATTGTATATGATGCACCGGAAGGTTTTGTCGATCCTAAGAATGTCGACAAGGTATGCAAGCTCCAACGCCGATCTATGGGCTGGTGCAAGCATCTCGGATTTGGAACATTCGTTTTGATGAGATGATCAAAGCGTTTGGGTTTACGCAGATTTATGGAGAAGCCTGTGTTTACAGGAAAGTGAGTGGGAGCTCTGTAGCATTTCTCATATTATATGTGGATGACATACTATTGATGGGAAATGATATAGAACTCTTGGAAAGCATAAAGGCCTACCTGAATAAGTATTTTTCAATGAAGGACCTTGGAGAAGCTGCTTACATATTAGGCATCAAGATCTATAGAGATAGATCGAGACGCCTCATTGGTCTTTCACAAAGCACGTACCTTGACAAGATATTGAAGAAGTTCAACATGGATCAGTCCAAGAAGGGTTTCTTGCCTATATTGCAAGGTGTGAGATTGAGCACGGCTTAATGCCCGACCACGGTAGAAGATAGGGAAAAGATGAGTGTCATCCCCTATGCCTCGGCCATAGGGTCTATTATGTATGCCATGTGTACTGCACTGATGTAAACCTTGCCGTAAGTTTAGTGGGAAGGTACCAAAGTAATCCTGTATGGAACACCGGACAGCGGTCAAGAATATCCCAAGTACGAAAAGGACTAAGGATATGTTTCTCATTTATGGAGGTGACGAAGAGCTCGTCGTAAAGGGTTACGTTGATGCTAGCTTCGACACGCATCTGGATGACTCCAAGTCACAAACCGGATACGTGTATATATTGAATGGTGGGGCAATCGGTGGTGCGATTGCAAGCAAAGCGCCGTGGCGGGATCTACATGTGAAGCGGAGTACATGGCAGCCTCGGAGGCAGCACATGAAGCAATCTGGATGAAGGAGTTCATTACCGACCTAGGAGTTATTCCCAATGTCCGGGCCCGATGACTCTCTTCCGTGACAACACCGAGCTATTGCCCTTGCCAAGGAGCCCGTGTTTCACAAGAAGACCAGGCATATCAAGCGTCGCTTCAACTCCACTTCGTGAAAATGTTCAAGATGGAGACATAGAGATTTGTAAAGTGCATACAGACCTGAATGTCGCAGATCCATTGACTAAACCTCTTCCACGTGCAAAGCATGATCAACACCAGAACTCTATGGGTGTTCGATTCATCACAATGTAACTAGGTTATTGACTCTAGTGCAAGTGGGGGACTGTTGGAAATATGCCCTAGAGGCAATAATAAAAAGGTTATATTTCCTTGTTCATGATAATTGTCTATCGTTCATGCTATAATTGTGTTATCCGGAAATCGTAATTCATGTGTGAATACATAGACCACAACAAGTCCCTAGTGAGCCTCTAGTTGACTAGCTCGTTGATCAATAGATGGTTACGGTTTCCTAACCATGGACATAGGATGTCATTGATAATGGGATCACATCATTAGAATAATGATGTGATGGACAAGACCCAATCCTAAGCATAGCACAAGATCGTAGTTAAATTCGCTAAAGCTTTTCTAATGTCAAGTATCCTTTCCTTAGACCATGAGATTGTGCAACTCCCGGATAACGTAAGGGTACTTTGGTGTGCCAAACGTCACAACGTAATCGGGTGGCTATAAAGGTACACTCTGGTATCCCCGAAAGTATCATTGGGTTGGCACGAATCGAGACTGGGATTTGTCACTCCATATGACGGAGAGGTATCTCTGGGCCCACTCGGTAGGACATCATCATAATGAGCTCAATGTGATCAAGGAGTTGTTCACGGGATGATGTGTTACGGGAATGAGTAAAGAGACTTGTCGTAACGATATTGAACAAGGTATCGGTATACCGACGATCGAATCTCGGGCAAGTATCGTACCGATAGACAAAGGGAATTGTATACGGGATTGATTGAATCCTCGACATCGTGGTTCATCCGATAAGGTTATCGTGGAGCATGTGGGAGCCAACATGGGTATCCAGATCCCGCTGTTGGTTATTGACCGGAGAGTTGTCTCGGTCATGTCTACGTGTCTCCCGAACCCGTAGGGTCTACACACTTAAGGTTTGGTGACGCTAGAGTTGTAGAGATATTAGTATGCGGTTAACCAAAAGTTGTTCGGAGTCCTGGATGAGATGCCGGACGTCACGAGGAGTTCCGGAATGGTCCGGAGGTAAAGATTTATATATAGGAAGTCCAGTTTCGGCCACCGGGAGAGTTTCGGGGGTCACCGGTATTGTACCGGGCCACCGGAAGGGTCCCGGGGGTCCACTTGGTGGGGCCACCTATCCCGGAGGGCCCCATGAGCTGAAGTGGCGTGGGAACCAACCCCTGGTGGGCTGGTGCGCCCCACCTAAGGGCCCAAGGCGCCTAGGGTTGGAAACCCTAGGGGGGCGTTGCTTCGAGGGGGCATGCGCCCGGTTGAAACCCTAAGGGGGCCGCCTCTAGATGGGATCTCCAAGGGGCATGCGCCTCAGCCCCTATATATAGTGGAGGGAGGGAGGCAGCCACACCCTAAGCCATGACGCCTCCCTCTCCCTCCCATGACACCTCTTCCTCCTCCAAAGAGCGCTTGGCGACGCCTGCTAGAATCCCGCTTCCACCACCACGCTTTGTCGGCCGATCTCCATCAACTTCTCCTCCCCCTTGTTGGATCAAGAAGGAGGAGACGTCTCCGCTCCGTACGTGTGTTGAACGCGGAGGTGCCGTCCGTTCGGCGATAGGATCATCAGTGATTTGGATCACGATGAGTACGACTCCATCAACCCCGTTCTCTTGAACGCTTCCGCTCGCGATCTACAAGGGTATGTAGATGCACTCCTCTCTCTCGTTGCTAGATGACTCCATAGATTGATCTTGGTGATGCGTAGAAAATTTTAAATTTCTGCTACGATCCCCAACAACAGCAACCGTTGCCTCTGATACTAACTTGGCTGATTCTGTAGCATCACGTGGCCTTTTTAAACCTGCCTCAAAACGGATCTCCATTCTTCCTCTTCTAGATTTAGTTAACCTATCGAGCATTATCCCTGATGTTTGTTTCCTCTTGCGCCTAGGTGCTAGTCCAACAACAAACATAGGAAGTGTTAGTGTACATCAAACTGTGAGACTACATATAAAGAAGATGCAATCAGAACTTGACTCCAAAGAACTACCTTCTTGCTGTTGAAGCTCACAAAGTTCATCTGATCTTGCCAACTCATCTCTTGTCAAGAGTGCTTCGGAAGTAGTGTCAGGTGGCAAGGGAGCTTGGGAACGTGCTGCTAGCTGAATTGATGAACGAGTAAATCGTGCAACTGGTGGTACTGTGGAAGGTGTTGCAACAACTAGGGTTGTCTCTGCTTGTTTGGTGGCAGCTATTTGTTTCTATTTGGATTGTTCGGCAGCTCGTGTAGCATGGGATACCCTGTCGGTACAATTTTCCGCTGGACTTTGACCTTCTATTGCACCATCAGTACCAGCAGAATCTGCAGGATTGTTCCGCTTCCCTTTCCTTGTCGTTCTATCTTGCTTCCTCTTTCTCTGTGCCATGTTAAGTCAAGCCGACAAGAAAAACGAATAACAATTTAGTTCTTCAGAACAAATGTACTTTGATGTGACAGATATTGTATGTTCTAGAAACAGGAACACGTGTCTTAGTCACAAGTATAATGTGTAAAGTAAGCAGATGCAATTCAACAAAATTAGAAGCAATACAAGCTAGACATCATACATAACATGCAACCACATATATAAAGATTGCCAAGTTAGAGGGAGCACCTGTGATGGTGCACTAGGGAAGACGTGCTCATCACCAACGCAGCTACGTTGAGTGTCTATGCATGTGTTGTCTTGGAAATCATCTTGGGGGGATGGAGGAGTAGAATATGTAGAGGCCCTCCATTTGGAAGGAGCACCTTCATCTGCTGCCTTGCTAACTTCCTTCCGCTTTCTTGATTTTGAATTGTCAAGTAAAACCGACAAGAAAAAGCAATAAAATTCACTCTTCAGAACTCATTCGTGCATGATACTGACAATCACTACTTTGATGTAAGGCAAACACATGATCCCAGGATGGAATAAAACGAAAAACAGGACGGCATGGCATATTCACAACTGTTTGTGTAAACTATGCAGAAACCATTTCACCAAATAAGAAGCAATGCAAGGTAGACACCACGTGAAAGATGCAACCAATATGACTCTGCCAAGTTAAAAGTGTCCCATCATAAATGGCATTTCAACAAATTAGAAGCAGTGCATGCTATAAATCATATCAAAGATGCAACTAATATCACAATCGCATATCTTGAAGGTGTCTCGTCATATTGATTTATGCGGGATACAAAAAAACAATAGTTTTATGTGAGGACACGCTTAATAGACAGATGTACTATGTACTAAATACAGGAAGGCATGTCACATTAACAGGTATAATGTATAAGCTAAGCAGAATTGTAGCGACCCGACCCGAATGGATCAAGTCTCTGTGCTTTCGTGTCATCCCTGGATCGGTATGCTGACACACACAGTACTCGAAGGATTTATAACAGAGGTAAATCACATGTAAAAAGTAACGTAAAAACTATTACCTCAATCCAAAACATAGCGGAAGCAACAAGGTTGTGGATTCCCATCAACACCAACGGCAAAGTTGAGTATAGGAAATCGTAACCCTAACGTATCACTTACTCGTCGTCTGAGAAGTCTGCAACATGAAAAGTTGCAGCCCGAAAACGGGTCAGCACATGGAATATGCTGGTAATGTAACACATAGAGAGTAATGAAAGAATAGGCTATACTACATGCATATATGGCTGGTGAAAAGCTCTATGGTTACAGTTTTTGCGAAAAGCCAATTTTTCCCTACTGAAAAGGAATAAATTTGTTTAACTATCATGGTGGTGGTTAAACATTGAGAATGGTTGACAGCATCCTCAATCCCAATTAAAAATACTCATTAAAAACCCAACAATATTAATTAGAGTAACATGTTGAGATTCACATGATATTCAAGTACTAGATACTCAAGATGTCCATAACCGGGGACACGGCTAATCATGATTAGTTTGTACACTCTGCAGAGGTTTCATGACTTTTCCCCACAAGACTCGATCGCCTCCGCTTGGTTTCTCGCACTACATGGTGTTTGAGAGCGGATGACCGAGACATAGTCTTCGTAAGCGCTTAGCACCTTACGATGGGTGGACCGGTACACCTACATCCCCTACATCTGCTAGTCCACCACTATAAGAGTTCACACGACTTAGTCAACTATGCGAGCCCATAATGGCTTGTGGCTGCACACGTAAGTTACTAGTATGAATTATCTTATGATCCCTTTGAGCCTGGGTGGCGGTCCGAAAAAAAAACAGGCAAGTCCTGATAGAAAACAGGTGCCTCAATCCACCCAGATGTGTACTTAAGTTGCCACCTTAAATAAACCATTAATAACAATCTCACATACATCATGGATATTCACTCACCCAATCCACGCCTACTAGCATAGCATGGCAAATAAGCAAACGAGAAGTAACTCCCAAAGGTTTGGTAATAAAACAGGTAATAGGTACTACCTCATCTACTTCCCATCCCACAATTTAATTAGATCCTAATCATGCAAGTGTTTGAGGAATAGATCTAATGCATAAAGCTGGGTAGTAGAAAAGTATGATCAAGTGTTACTTGCCTTGTCGATGATCCATGAAACCTAGAGATTCAAATAACAAGCGGCGACCGGGTGATCTATCGCAGACAAACAACAAGCATACAATAAGTACTCATCTAATGCACAGGTAAATTTCGAATAAAAGATCTAACCAGAAAGTTCAACTTAAGAACCCCGGTTGCAAAAATAATCGAATCAATTAAAGCAACAAAAGTCAAACGACGAAAGAAAACAACTCGGTTCTAGCAAGTTGAAACTAAGTCAAATTTTACAGTAGCAAAACTTTGTTTAAGTTGATTAATCGGAACGGCGGTTACGAGATGAAACTCCAGGCGTTTGAATCACCTGATTCCTATAAACGAGCGAGAAGATAAACTAGAACGAAGATCGGATCTGAAATCGCTATGTAACATCCCAAATTTTGGAATGTTAATATAATTAATTGAATTGTTTGTTTGTTTGCTTGAGTGAATTAAACTTGAGTGAAATTTGAACCTTTTCAAAAACTTTTGAATGAGAGGGAATAAAATGACTTTCCCTTCTCCGTAAATTCAAATTCATCCTATTAAAATCAATGAGAGAAGATGACATGACTTCTTCAACTATAAAGAATTTGAACGGAGTTTTGCAATTTAATTCTTTCAAATATTTGCACTTGCTTCTCTATTTTTCTTCCCGAGAAATACCCGAAAATAAATTCTTGCAAGCAAGAAAGAGCGGAGGAAAATGACCCTCCAAAATCAGGGGCATTTTTGAAAATATTTGAGCCAAGAAAAAACCAAAGTTTTTATTTAAAAATTATTTGCAAAAAGAAATAAAGCCTTTAGGGATTTTCTGAAAAACATTTTTTTAAGTTTTTATTTTGGCCGTGGAATAATGCTCATCATCTACATTTTATTTTTCTGATAATTTTAGTATATAAAAACTCTTTATTCAATTAATTTGATTTCCTTTTTATTGTTTTAGTTTCCTAATTTTAAAAATAGGAATGGAATCGCTTTTATTAGGAAAACCTGCTGGCCCATTAAGCACTTTCCTATTCTAGCCCAACAAGAGATCATCTCCTTCCTCTGCTTTCCTCTCACGTTATGAAGCTTTCCATATCCATGGAGACAGAATCTCCACCTTCCCGATCTCCCTCGTCTTTCCATCCCATCGCCTCCCGAGACCGCCTATAAAACCCCTCCTCTCCTCGCTCCATTTTCCCATCACCACGCCTCCCTGCCCGTAGCCACCTCGCCACCGTCCCTCCTTTTCCTGCCTAGAACGCTCACCAGAGCTCTCCCAGAGCCCGACGCCAGGAGTGAGCAGCACCTGAGGCGCCCAGCGCCACCTCCCCAAGCGCCGACCCCACCTCGCCGGCGACCTCGCCCCTCGCCGGAGCAGCCTCCACATCGCCATCTCCTTCCTGCCATCTCTGCCTCACGTACAGGTAACTCCGCTGTTTTTCAGATTTATTTCCGTAACAGATTTAGTTCCGTTCTTGTTTAGCTTATAACTTTTGATCTAGAAGTCCAATGATGCTGATTCTTTTTGCGTTAGATCACAATTTCCTTGTAGTTTCCAAAAATATATTATTTGACTATGTTTGGATTTATGAAAATTGAGTTAGATCAGATTTGAATTAAAGCTTGTTTTGCTTATTCCGGGAGTTTAAAAATAGATTTTAATTAATTCTATTTGCTCCTGGTATCAAGGAACTTTGATTATACAGTAGTATTTAGTATTTTATTATAAGGTTAATTTAAATTAGGTTTTTATAAAAAAAGTACTGATATAATATTAGATATGTTTTAGGTTTTTATTTATTGTTTTTATTAGTTTTTAAGTATTTCTTTTTGTCACTTTTGACAAAATTAGTTGTGTTTCTGTTAGACAACAGGAGAAAATTTATTTTTACTTAAAAAAATTTATTTTCCTTAGTTTTGTATGAAACCTTCTATAGGTCATAGTTAGAGTTTTATAAAAGCTTTTTATTTGTTTCTTTTTGCAAATAAAATTTTATGGAAAAAAATACTTTCTGTTAAATTAGTTATTTTACATTTTATTTTCTGTTAATTTATTAGTTTAGTATTTTAATTGTTGTTAAGTTTTTACTTACGGCAAAACTATATTAGATGTTTGTAGCAAAGTCATAGATCTTCGTTAGTAGTTTTTCTTTGTAGTTTTATTTGAAGTTTCTTTTGATTTTGTTTGAGTTTTATTATCGATTTTCCTTCCTGTTTTGATTGTTATTTGAGTGCTAAAATTGTTTGCTAGGATGTTTGCTTATGTGAATGCTATGTTTGACTATATAGATTTTCAACGGAGTGACGATTAGTTCTACCAAGTCATTTTCTCGACAGCGTTGTTATCTTCATCAAGTATTACCAGCAAGTTCACTTTGACCATGCTTTCATACCTATGTTTTTATTGTACTTAGTGGCATCTTTGAAACCACCCCTCAGTAGTGTTATTGAAATTCTTGTAGTTGAGTAGTATGCATGAGGTAGGAACCCATCACCCTGTTACCAAGCCCGGACGTTATTTATTCTAATGCTATTTGTAGTAGACGGGGTTTGGTATGAGTGCTCAAGAGTGGTGTGAGAATGGAGGATCTACGTCAATAACGACAACACCATGATGAAAGCTGCAAGGACTGCATCTTCAAGGCCTCAAGACTTCAAGACTCGAGACAAGAATTCAGTACACACTCATCGGGTGAAGGATTTGTGACGGGCACCTGGAGAAACCCGTGGTTGGCGGGATGCATGGAGAAGCGCCATGACATCTTGCGGAAAGCTTCACCCAGACTCAAAGAGACGGAAGAATACTTCATGCCGGAAGCTTACCTGCAACCGCAAGTCATTATGGGCTCGCTTGGTTGACCTTAGTTGTGACTCTGGCTGGGGCGGTACTAGCAGATGTAGAACTACGGTAGGATGGGATGAGTACCGGACGGTGGTCGAGGAACTCTTTGGAAGACCATGTTTCGGTCATCTTGTTCTCAAACACTCAAGTGCGAGAACGTAAAGAGAGGGATCGAATCTTGCGGGTAAAGTGTACAAACCTCTACAGAGGGTTTAAACCTAATCGATTAGCCGTGTCCCGATTACGGACAATTTGAGCATCTGGACTTGGATCTATCTCGAACTCTCAACACCGGATTGATAACTTAATTGTGGGCAACATATGATGATTTTGGGCTATGAGACATCGGTTGGCGGAACCATGTCATGATAGAAAACTCCATAGTACAGACTTCATTTATTCCTTTGATGTAGGGAAAATAAAATCAGCTTTTACGCAAAACAAAACTCAGATACTGAGCCACAAAGCCAAATTGCATATAGTATAGTTTTACCATCTGTTTATTCATGTTGTGATCTTGCCGTACATTCAATGTACTGACCTACACGGCTGCAACGTATCATGTTGCAGATATTTACTCGACGAGTAAGAGTTACGATCTGAGGTTACGGTCTACACTCAACTCGCCGATGGCGTTGATGGGACTCCACACCCGCTTGATTGTTTCCGCTGAGTATTATGAGGTATATATCATTTTACGTTATTTATACATGTGATTGCACTTTGATATATACATTGATGTACTGTGTGCCAAAGATACCGATCCGTGGATGGCACAGACATACGAGGCTTGACCGTCTGAGGTCGGGTCGCTACACGCTATCAGAAAAATAGCGGAATAAATCTGATGAGAAAGAAAACGACGAACGGTTGAACGAACGAATGTTCATTAACCAAAGCAAACTGGTGATCTCGTTCGTTAGGACGAACGGTCCGGCGAACGCTTGCTAAACAAAACCGGAAAGTAAAACCGGCGAGAAAAACCGATCTAGGGTTTCGGAAAGAAAACCAAACGAAAACCGATCTAGAAAACTGAACGGAAACCGAACGATTCTGAAAACCGAACCGAGGAAAAGAAAGGTGACGCGCGCTGGGCTAGTACCTCGAAGAAGCGAGGGGCTCCGCGACGGGCGGCGTTGGGCGGCGGCGACACTTGGCGGCGGCGGTGTAGGGCAGCGGCGGCGCGGTGTTGCTGCTGCTGCGGAGGAGGAGAGGAGAGGTGTTGGTTTGATGTGTTAGAGGGGGGGTGCTTGGGTATTTATATTGGGGAGGGGAGGGTTTTTGCTTGGAGTAGGGGACAAGAAATAGACTAGGATTAGGAAACAAGAGGAAAAGATCTAGAAACAGATACGGAATAAACGGAAGTAGGAAAAGAGTCCTACTAGTATTAGGAAAAGAAGCGGCGGCTCCCTGGCTCCCTAGGTGCGGCGCGATGGCCTTGGTCTCCTGGCCGGCCGGCTGGTTGGCGGCTTGGGCCTTTGGCCCATATGTCATGGATTTTTTTAAAAATAAATTTTCAAAAAATAAAACCAAAATAAATAAAAATATGCTATAGACATATAATATATCAAAAATTTCAGAAAAAGATATCCTACAACATGGACATTATTTTAGCTTCAAATAAAATACACACAAATTCAAATAAAACAAACAGTGCTACTGCCCTAATAAAATCCACTGAAAATCATTTTAAAAGTACCAAAATGATTTCAAATTAATTTCTCTCCAATTTTACGATGTAGGGAATCCTGTTACCCTATTTTCCATATATTTTATTTTTGGAGAAAAATAATTTGAATAAAACTCAAATAACTCCAAATTGAAAATAAATTCAAAGGAACTTTGAATTTAATTCTTTGAAACTCCCAACTCATATTTCATATGTTTTGAAGAAGTCATTTTATCTTCTCTCGTGAAAATCATTGAGTTGCATAAAGTTTCAGAATTGGAAATATTTTCCAAATGAAATTCAAATATTTTCAACACCCTTGTCATTTAAATAAATGGAAGAAGTCATGTCATCTTCTCTCCACGGATTTGTGATGAAAATAAATTGAATTCCCGAAGATCATAAAAGCAAAATGAAAGTTTGGGAAAGTCCTTTTATTCCCTCTCATCTAGCTTTCAAAAAGTTTTGAATTCAGTCACTTTCAGTCAATCAATCAAGCAATCAATCAAATCTATCTATTTGTTTATAACATTCCAAAATTTAGAATTTTGGGATGTTACAAACCTACCACCCTTAAAAGGAATCTCGTCCTCGATATTCGGAGAGGTTAGCAAGAAATAGGTTAGGGTTTGGGGGTCTTCAAAATCCACCGATCATCTCCGGGGTCTCGGGTGCTACCACCCTTAGAAGCATTGTTACGGTTCCATAAAAACTCATATACTCCATCCTTATTGTTGACAGTGTCGGTCTTCTCAGGTCGGAAGGATAATTCCTTCTCTGGGCTCTTCTGGTAGTGGCATAACCTTTCCCTCAATTCTTTTGTCCTTTCCTCTTGGTAAGGTTATCCCGAAGCTGGGTCTTCTTAGCTGACGGGTCTGGCGCCAATACTAATCAACTATCGATATCTCATGGTGGTCAACAATTTATGGTTTCTCCTGCAGAAAACGGGTCTGGGTTGAACCTCACCGTATATCCTACGATTGGCAACAACTGTCGTGTACAAGGAAAAAAATACCTATACCATTCTAAGGTTTAAACAAGGTTTTGATCGTCGTCTCTCTACTATAGGTAAGTCACTCAGATTTACCATCCCATATAGCAAAGCGAATAATAAGAGTAAGTCGGTATGGTGATCAATCCATCCCGCACCCAAATCATTACCTTATACCTGGTTTAGCGAATCTCGCATTCTAACACTCGGTCATCCTCACAAGCATTGCAGAATTTCTCTTGTCGATTTAACCAAGTTCGGAAAATCCATTGATTACGCAAGCCAAACAAACATCTACCGTTCCTTAACAACTCTCGTGTTTTATGTAAACTCCTATAGAATCGCTTTCGATAAAATCATAACTTCTTCCAGGGTTTTTCCTTCAGCAAGAGTGTGCTTGCTTCTTGGCAGGTCCTGGGGCCTGTGGGTTATGGCCCATCTCATCACTTGCAAACCTTGAACACATCCTCGGGGCAACTGATCATTATTCCAACCTTCAACTTCCAGTATTCTTAAATCCATTCAATTGTACTGTCTTTCTTCCTTCTGTTGGCACCAAACTAGGGCATGATTACTCAGACTCATCATGGAATTTCCATTTATCCATATTTCCAACATCATACCTCCTTTATGTCCAATAGTAATTTATCTCTTCATCCTCGTGGGATGTCCCACATACCGAGATAAAACTTATACTTATGAAATCCATACTCCACTTCATGGAACATCATTATCCTTTCCAGGGTCAAGCGTCCCACCGGGAATATTGGCCATCTTTGCATGGCACTACTTCAACTGGGAAACGTGAAACACATCATGAACTCCTAACAGTCCTTCGGGTGACTCCAACTTGTTAGCCAATACGTTCCAAATTCGGTATGGTCCTACAAATCTTGGGGCTAACTTTCCCTTAACTCGAAATCGTTTAACTCGGTATGCTCTGTCTCCATTTTCATAGACTACCTCCTTGCGTTTTTGAGTCTGCATAACTCTTCTGCCTGGATTGAGCTACCTTCAGTCTATCTCGAATCCACTTAACATTCTCTTCTGACTCCTTGATCACATTTGGTCCAAACAACTGACGGTCTCCAACTTCATCCCATATCAACGGTGTCTGGCTCCTTCTCCCATACAAAGCTTCAAAAGGGGCCATCTTCAAACTGGCTTGGTAACTGTTGTTGTATGAGAACTCCGCGTAAGGTAGATTATCATCACTACTAGATCCATAATCTAGCGCATACGTTCTCAACATGTCCTCCAGAATCTGATTGACTCTCTCGGTCTATCCATCCGTCATGGATGAAAGGTCAGATCTTGAACTCTAGCCTAGTACCCAAAGTGCAGTGCAGCCGATTCCAAAACTTTGAGGTAAACCGTGTT
Organism: Aegilops bicornis; assembly: GCA_021605145.1. Taxonomy (NCBI): domain Eukaryota; kingdom Viridiplantae; phylum Streptophyta; class Magnoliopsida; order Poales; family Poaceae; genus Aegilops; species Aegilops bicornis. Next base: position 321,978,987 of record CM038669.1, read on the forward strand.
CCTCACGATGGTCCTCGGAACTCCATGCGGACATACGATCCTTTCTCAAATATATATCTTGGCCAACTTCAAGACTTGTATAGGTGGTTTTTCTCTGGGATAAAGTGAGCCACTTTGGTCAAGCGAATCAACTACTACCCAGATAGAATCATATCCCAATCGGGTTCTGGGAAATCCGGAAATGAAATCCATGCCAAGCTTATCCTACTTCCATTCGGGTATCGGCATAGGCTGCAATAATCTCGCCGCTTCGATGCTCGCTTTTACTTTCTCCGGCATACATCACTTACGCCTACATACTCCATAATATCCTTCTTCATACCAGTCCACCGTAAACACTCCTTCAAATCCAAATACATCTTGGTGTTTCCAGGGCGAATCAAGTATGGTGAGTCATGAGCCTCCTGAAGTATTAACTTCCTGATCTTTGCATTATTGGCACATATACACTATCCTCAACCATAAGGTGTCGTGCTCATTCTTACGAAAACCTTTGGACTTTCCTTTGCTCATCCTCTCTTTTACCTCAGCAATCTCTTTGTCATCCTTCTAAGCTTCACGGATCTTTCCCAACAATGTAGACTGAACTTCCATTGCTGCAACAAAACCTTTGGGAACAATCTCCAATCGAAGTTCCCTGAAAATCCTCGGCTAACTCCTTTGATAATCCTCCGATTATGAAGGTATTCGTCCTTGTTTTATTTATGGTTATATCCTATTTCTCCACAAGGCTTGTATGCACAAGGTTTCTTTACATCCTTTCCATAAGGCTCCAATTTCTGGGACACAAACCTAGACTTTGACAAAGTCAACTTAAATTCTTCCCAAGTGGTTACTCCTGGCCACATTGATGGTTTGGTACATCCTCCACCAGATAGCAGCACCTCTTTCAAAGCACTGAAGAGCATGCTGGGCCATATATCCTTTCTGGCTATAGGGTTATTCTCCATGTGATCCTCCATGTTCTGAATACATCGGTTTGTCTCCAATTGACTCATCGATCCAGAAATATAAGCTCATCTCCATTCATCCTCTATTGGGTCCATGGGTTTTGGGGTGGGATAAGAGAGATAGAGAGGGAGGGATACACACAATGCAAACAAAAGTTTTTGAAAAACAGATTTTATTGTGGCTGTCGGAAAAACATCAAACAAGATGACAGCTCACAATCGTCGCATCTAACGTAGGTATGTAACAGGGGTTTGGTCTTCTAATGGTCAATAAATCTTCAAAATCATCAAACTCTTCAAGTCTTGTTCATGTCTCCGATGGCTTCTTCCGATCATGATTGTCCTGCTCAAGTTCTTTTGCCAGATCATCTCTGTTGAAGCGAAGTCTCTCGCGACGTCTTTAAATATTTCCGGAGTGGCATTGCAAACTTCTGATTTCAACTTCCTTGACATGAACCATGATCCTACTGTCCTTCAGTTCCTGACGAATCTCTGATGTCTCAAGGTTTTGCTCCTCTAGCTTGGCTATTTTAATCTTCTGGGACCTGGGTTCTTCACCAATTGCCTTCTTGTCAAAATATTGCTTCTTGTAGGTCCATCTTAAAATCCTTGATGTACTACTCCAGATCCCGGTGTTACATCAGCTGAGGTTAAAACTTCACCTCTTGTTGATAGGTGCTCCATCAGCCTTCTACCATCCAATCCTTCCATGCATCTGCATGCTTAACTCAGCACGGTGACAATAGCATAAGCGGGCAATAACATCATGGATAGCGTGTTTCTGCTCTTGTCATTTCCATGAGCTATCATTCCATAGTTTATATCTCCTGTCTTAGGGTTTTCTTGACAAAAAATTTGAGTTCTAATGCTTCATGTTCCGGTCTTACTCCAATACACCTTGATCTCGGGTATTGACAACTTCCATAGTCAGTCAATTCCATAAGCATAACCTTCCTAGGTCATACAAATCCGGAAATTCTTCAAAGCCTTCAAATTCTCATAGTCTTAGGAGTCTTCAATAGTTGTAGTTTCCATTTACACAGTAAAATCTTCTTCATTCCAAATGGTCTTAGTTGTCCGATATCTTATCTCCTTGGAGTGGTCTCATCAGCCGAATCTTCGAGCGGACAAAAGGGAAAAGGGGTATGGTCTCTCTAGAAGGGAATATTTGAATAAGCTCAGAAGAGAAGAGAGGTAAAAGATTCTTTTGAAAAGAAGTTGTAGAGAAAAATCTTTCCTATGGGCTTGTCAGTTTCTAGGGTCACGTCCTATAGTCAACATGTGCTCTGATACCATCTTGTAGCGACCCGACCCGAATGGATCAAGTCTCTGTGCTTTCGTGTCATCCCTGGATCGGTATCTTTGACACACCACTCGAAGGATTTATAACAGAGGTAAATCACATGTAAAAAGTAACGTAAAAACTATTACCTCAATCCAAAACATAGCGGAAGCAACAAGGTTGTGGATTCCCATCAACACCAACGGCAAAGTTGAGTATAGGAAATCGTAACCCTAACGTATCACTTACTCGTCGTCTGAGAAGTCTGCAACATGAAAAGTTGCAGCCCGAAAACGGGTCAGCACATGGAATATGCTGGCAATGTAACACATAGAGAGTAATGAAAGAATAGGCTATACTACATGCATATATGGCTGGTGGAAAGCTCTATGGTTACAGTTTTGCGAAAAGCCAATTTTTCCCTACTGCAAAGGAATAAATTTGTTTAACTATCATGGTGGTGGTTAAACTTTGAGAATGGTTGAGAGCATCCTCAATCCCAATTAAATATAATCATTAAAAACACAACAATATTAATTAGAGTAACATGTTGAGATTCACATGATATTCAAGTACTAGATACTCAAGATGTCCATAACCGGGGACACGGCTAATCATGATTAGTTTGTACACTCTGCAGAGGTTTGCACTTTTCCCCACAAGACTCGATCGCCTCCGCTTTGGTTTCTCGCACTACATGGTGTTTGAGAGGCGGATGACCGAGACATAGTCTTTCGAAGCGCTTAGCACCTTACGATGGGTGGACCGGTACACCTACATCCCCTACATCTGCTAGTCCACCACTATAAGAGTTCATACGACTTACTCAACTATGCCAGAGCCCATAATGGCTTGTGGCTGCACACGTAAGTTACTAGTATGAATTATCTTATGATCCCTTTGAGCTGGGTGGCGGTCCGAAAAAACAGGCAAGTCCTCGATAGAAAGCAGGTGCCTCAATCCACCCAGATGTGTACTTAAGTTGCCACCTTAGATAAACCATTAATAACAATCTCACATCCGTCATGGATATTCACTCACCCAATCCACGTCTACTAGCATAGCATGGCAAATAAGCAAACGAGAAGTAACTCCCAAAGGTTTGGTAATAAAACAGGTAATAGGTACTACCTCATCTACTTCCCATCCCACAATTTAATTAGATCCTAATCATGCAAGTGTTTGAGGAATAGATCTAATGCATAAAACTGGGTAGTAGAAAAGTATGATCAAGTGTTACTTGCCTTGGCGATGATCCATGAAACCTAGAGATTCAAATAACAAGCGGCGACCTGTGTGATCTATCGCAGACAAACAACAAGCATACAATAAGTACTCATCTAATGCGGGTAAATCTTTAATAAAAGATCTAACCAGAAAGTTCAACTTAAGAACCCTGGTTGCAAAAAGAATCGAATCAAATAAAGCAACGAAAGTCAAACGACAAAAGAAAACAACTCGGTTCTAGCAAGTTGAAACTAAGTCAAATTTTACAGTAGCAAAACTTTGTTTAAGTTGATTAATCGGAACGGCGGTTACGAGATGAAACTCCAGGCGTTTGAATCACCTGATTCCGATAAACGAGCGAGAAGATAAACTAGAACGAAGATCGGATCTGAAATCGCTATCGGAAAAATAGCGGAATAAATCCGATGAGAAAGAAAACGACGAACGGTTGAACGAACGGACGTTCATTAACCGAAGCAAACCGGTGATCTCGTTCGTTAGGACGAACGGTCCGGCGAACGCTTGCTAAACAAAACCGGAAAGTAAAACCGGCGAAAAAAACCGATCTAGGGTTTCGGAAAGAAAACCGAAACGAAAAACCGATCTAGAAAACCGGAACGGAAACCGGAACGATTTACGAAAAACCGAACCGAGGAAAAGAAAGGTGACGCGGCGCGGGGCTAGTACCTCGAAGAAGCGAGGGGCTCCGTGACGGGCGGGCGGGCGGCGGCACTTGGCGGCGGCGGTGTAGAAGCGGCGGCGGCGCGGTGTTCTTCTTACGCCGAGGAGAGGAGAGGTGTTGGTTTGATGTGTTAGAGGGGGTGCTTGGGTATTTATATTGGGGAGGGAGGGTTTTGCTTGGAGTAGGGGACAAGAAATAGACTAGGATTAGGAAACAAGAGGAAAAGATCTAGAAAGCAGACACGGAATAAACGGAAGTAGGAAAAGAGTCCTACTAGTATTAGGAAAAGAAGCGGCGGCTCCCTGGCTCCCTAGGTGCGACGCGATGGCCTTGGTCTCCTGGCCGGCCGGCTGGTTGGCGGCTTGGGCCTTTGGCCCAAGGCGCTGCGGATTTTTTTTAAATAAATTTTCAGAAAATAAAACCAAAATAAATAAAAATATGCTATAGACATATAATATATCAAAATTTTCAGAAAAAGATATCCTACAACATGGACATTATTTTAGCTTCAAATAAAATACACACAAATTCAAATAAAACAAACAGTGCTACTGCCCTAATAAAATCCACTGAAAATCATTTTAAAAATACCAAAATGATTTCAAATTAATTTCTCTCCAATTTTCTGATGTAGGGAATCATGTTACCCTATTTTCCATATATTTTATTTTTGGAGAAAAATAATTTGAATAAAACTCAAATAACTCCAAATTGAAAATAAATTCAAAGGAACTTTGAATTTAATTCTTTGAAACTCCCAACTCATATTTCATATGTTTTGAAGAAGTCATTTTATCTTCTCTCGTGAAAATCATTGAGTTGCATAAAGTTTCGGAATTGGAAATATTTTCCAAATGAAATTCAAATATTTTCAACACCCCTTGTCATTTAAATAAATGGAAGAAGTCATGTCATCTTCTCTCCAGGGTTTTGTGATGAAAAGAATTTGAATTCCCGAAGATCACAAAAGCAAAATGAAAGTTTGGGAAAGTCCTTTTATTCCCTCTCATCTAACTTTCAAAAGGTTTCGAATTCACTCACTTTCAGTCAATCAATCAAGCAATCAATCAAATCTATCTATTTGTTTATAACATTCCAAAATTTAGAATTTTGGGATGTTACAAGAATAGCACATGCAGTTTAACCAGATTGGAAGAGTTACAATATAGACACCATATGCAACATGCAACCACATATCGCGCTGCCAAGTTAGAGCAAGCACCTATGATGCTAGTGTAGGGGAAATGCGGTAATCAACTACAGAGCTACGTTCACTATCTTCATCTAGCCTTGCTGTTTCTTGAGAATCATGTCGGGAGGCTGACGCTGCATTCTTTAAATGAGGAGTATTCCGCTTGCCTGACTGCCTCATCATAAGTGATTGATGAGGGATACACAAGAACATTAGTTTGATGTAAGAACATGGTTAATACACAGATGTACTAGTATGTCCAAAAACAGAAAGGCATGTCATATTCAAAGGTATAATGTGTAAGCTAAGCAGATGCAATTTAACCAAATTGGAAGCAATACAAGCTAGACATCCGGCTGGAGTGGTAAGCATGATCATCTAGGACCTGAGAGCCTGGTGGGAGGCGGGCTGCTTCGCCACCATGGCGGCTTTTTAGTTGGCTTCTAGGTGATGCCTCTCTTTGTTGGGCTTGTCACTGGCTCGGCCAGTGCCCTGACTAGCTATTTGTCTTCTAGTGCTCACGGGATGGTGGTTCATGTAAAAAATATCTTTCCTTATCTTAATAAAGACCGACTTCGGCCTTTCGAATACAAGCTAGACACCATATGGAACATGCAACCACATATGACACCGTGAAGTTAAAGGAAGCACCTGGGATGGTGGTTCATGGCGAGCGAGATCATCAACTCTAGAGCTACGTTCCCCGTCTCCATCTGCTGACACTACACCCTTTATAGTCTTGAAACGTGTCTGACTTAGCCGCGTACCACGCAGGAGCAACTTCTCTCTTATCTTTTACGCTTCACAAGGCAGGGTCTGAAATACCCTTGCATAAAAACACAATAGTGAGAGTATGGGTGAAGTGTGTGCGTAACTAGTGCAATCGTAAAAGTAGTAGATAGTAGGTGGCTGAAAAATAAATGACAGGAGACATATGATAGCTCTACAACATTGCATGGCAAACAAAATTAGATTCTACTCCGTATGATTTTCTAATATATGAGCACAGGAAATGCAGGTACTCCTCCAGATAACCACCACATGTTGTCCTATCAAGATAACAGTCGACTGAAAATAAATAGGTCAGTCGATTTTTCTATGAACCGTCCGATCTATAAGGAACGGGCAGATGGCCTTCGTCTACCTCTCGCCAGTCACTGTTGACGATCTTTCTCGAACCGCCAGCGACCACCGGCCCAGACCCCTGCCTCCGCCGCCCCGCCCTTCCCTCGACCTCACACCATCGTCGTGCTTGGCAGCGCCCCCAGGCCATCCCTTTAATCCCGGCCGACCTCCAGATCAGGCGCCAGCAGCTCTAGGCCCCACACGCCCCTAAGATAAACACCGAGGCGCTGCTTCCCTAGCGTAATAGGCGGACTAGCGCCTATTACGCTGGGGAATGATTCCGTTAATTGGGAATCAACTGGCAAGGAATTGAAATCCAGGGGGGTGACGAACCTCTAGCTAAGTTGAAATAGTATATGAGGAGAAACCTTGTGCATCGCGAGTTACTAGGAACATCTAGTATCAAGAAGAAGCAGTCAACTAGTGTCTTCTGTGGGATGAATACCGCAAGCGCATACGTAAGATTTGCACGAATAAGGGAAGAGGAGTACCATTTTTGGTTGCTGGCATGGTCCACTCCACATGTCGCGGCGATCTTCTTCTTTTTGCCAGGGGAACCGATGTTTCGGAGGAGGGTGCAGGCTTGGACGAACCCATGGCCAAATTGTTGACTGTGTTGCCGTGGCCGTATGTCGGCGGAGGGGAAGCAGATCCGAGGCGGCGAAGGACGACGTAGCAGGAACAACTCTGGTGCGGTGGAGGGTGGCGAAGTTGGAGCGGCAGCGGTGAGGTGCAGGACGGCGTGGTTGAACTGGCTCGGGTACGGACGGCTCGGCCTCGGCTTCAACTACTAGCCGTGGAGGGCGTTGCGGTTGAGGTTGCGGTGGACGACAACGTCGAGATATCGGCTCCGGCGTGATGGAGGAGGGCGGTGGTTGATGGGTGGAATGGGGTGGCGGACGGAGGACGCCGGGGTTTCGTGGCTGGTGGAGAGGTAGTTTTTGCACCCATGGAGTACGAATGGGGAATCGGATGGGTGGGCGGGGGGAGGGGGAGAACCATTTTTCGGTCCGGGACGCGCTTGTTTTTGGATTTTTTGAAAAGAAGATGGGACGCGCTTGTTTGAAATTTTGGGAAAGTACAAACTTTGCCCCCTCTTAAATTTCGGACCTACTACGGGTCGGGGGTAGGATGGTAATCCCAGGTGTCCCAAATAGTGGGCGGGAGCGATTTAGGCCACGCGCATGTGTGCTTAGGTGGCCATTGTGTATGAAAGTTTTTCGGAGGCGGTTGCATGGCGTCTAGATGAAGCTACAAACCTACCCCGGTTTAGACCTTTGGATGTCGGGCCGGTAGGTTTCACAGGTCGGAGTTATTAGAAAAGTAATTTCCTTGTACTACCAAACATTGGTCTCACGCGGTTTCAGGTGAGTAGAGGCTCTTTTGGCGTTTCGTTCAAAATTTTGAAACACAAGCATTCTTTAGAGTACTCGAACTTTGAGGATTGACCTAAATAGGCAACGTTAAATTTGACCCTGTATGTTTGAAAACCTCATTAAATTATCCGCTTCTTTTTGAAATTTTTACACTTGAAAATCCTATAACTACGATTATTTTGGAATGGAGGAGCTAAATTAGAATCTATTTTGTACATGACTACATATGCTATTATGTACACAATCAGAGCAAAGATTGGTGCCCCCATAATTTAGGTATGATTTACCAATGCCATGATATCAAATTCAAATAGTTGAATGGACTTCATGTTGAATTCAATTTTTTTAAACCACCTTAAGTTGAATTCAAATGTATGCTAGTTCATAGGTAGCTATTTATAATGTTCATTGTGTAACTTTCATATGTATAATGTGCTTTACACACACAACATGAACTATACTCACGCTTATATTCGATTGCTAAAGCGATGCATTGTCCGGAGTTCAAAATACTAACTATGTGGATCAATTGTGTCGAATAATAACATAGACATGCTCAAATTCGATAGAATCTAGATGTCCGATGGATCAATGACCGTTCATACGCTGAAATGCAAATATCATGATCCCATCCTAATATTTGGATACAATTTATATCTTTAATCAATGTGTACAACAGTCTTGTACGTGAAGTTTCACTCTCCATCGGTGGTCTCTCACACATGCTCACACACTCTCTCCCGAGGTGTCTTTCTCGCACACATGCTCTCGATATAACCCTCCCTCCCTCTCGTAACCATTTACGACTGTTTTCACTAACCTTTATCACAAGCACTCTTCCTCTCGCAAGCATACACACACACAGTCCCCATCGACCCTTTCTATATACATAGACCTGCCTACGTGTCTCCTGTACACACATTATCTTTATGCATGTCTCTCACACATTGTCTCACACCTCTCTTCCTAATCTACGAGTATGATTCTAGCAGAGCATTCTGTAGGATGCCCCTTAAAGTTAGGTTGGATGAATAGTAATATCAGAGATAAAGGGGTTACTTTAGTCCGAGAACCCAGGGTTACAAATCCTAGCCGGCTTTGTCAGTGGACATAGAGTCCTTCACAGTTATGCTATCTTTGTCTTGTACGACTAGTCATCCATGGGTCTCCCTAAATGCGTCACGGGACGACCAATGTGGCGCTGGACGGAAACGAACGAAGGGCCTCACCTCGACCCACCGGACCTCGCGGTGACACACCCTCTACCCCGATGTCTCGTTATCTTCTCACACCCACACATACCAACACAGACACCACACACAAAAAATATATTCTCCTGGTGCCTCTATCCACTCCCCCCTTGCATATACACACTCAAGGGAATCTCTCGCCGTGACGTCATATTCGTCTCTCTCTCTAGACCACTCTCATTTCTCGTGCTATCTCTCCCACGCCCCCTGTCGGCCCCACTATCCATGCCTCTCTCGAATACGTAATACACACACATACCTATCTAGGCCCTGCCAAATGCATCAACTACACATTCACACATGTTACATCACATACCCCATTGATCTAAAAAGCCCTCTCTTCACGTTTATTTCGCATACAACATTCCTTTTGAATAAAGTGTGGCCAAAAAAATATTTTAGAATTTCTACATATATACAACATTACAAAGTTATATGGAGGAGTATGAACGCTATTGCATGGTGCCCACAATGATATTTATTCCGCACTGTGAATTTGTATATTTTTATACTATATATAAAGGTAGTCATAATAAAGAGAAACGAGGAGCATCTCTCTCTCCATTGCATACCCCCTCACGCCCCTTTCTGTGCACGCACACAAACTATCTCCGTGTCCTCTAAAAGTAAGCCCCAACACATTCACACATGTTTCATCTTTCTCTCGCGATATATCAAAGGATTTATCATTGTATTTGAAGCGAAAGCACGACACGTACATTGGACTTCGTAATCCACTCATTATGGTCACCATTTATGTTTTGTGGTTATTATCTGATCATGGGCTCACCGTACAACTCAGATTTGCTCAAGACACGACTAGTTGACCAGTTAAACGCGCTCCACGTGGCACCTCCAGTGTTGCATCACATTATCTCACTACCATCGGGCCCACCCGTCGGCTTGTATCTACTCTACATCTACACTCTTATAAAATACTAGCAAGATGCCCATGCATTGCACGGAACATCAAGATGCATTTGTATGAGTAGTTTATCTTGTGGGAGAAAAGGATGAACAAGGGAATGCCTTATTTGCAAGTGTGGAGAGGGTGTGGGTATCTTTTGCAAAATTGCCATAGTTTCCTTCTTATCCGTCGAGGATATAGATCGAGACGGCCTATAATTCTTGAGGATGGCAGGCACACGATCAACACCGACTATGCTTTTTATAAGAGTAGGGATAAAATACACTCTTATAAAAAACAGAGTTGGTGATGATGGTGTGCCTGCCATCTTGCAATATAGGCCGTCCGATTTATATCTGACTGATAGGAAAGAAACTATGACAATTTTGCCTAAGATGTACCCACACAGCTCTCCACATTTGCAAATAAGGCCTTCTCTCGTTCATCCTTTTCTCTCACAAGATAAACTAGTCATACAAATGCATCTTGATGTTACGTGCAACACACGGGCATCTTGCTAGTAAGAATGAAAACAAGCGACAAAAAAATATTGGACGGTGGTTCGAAGTCATGACCGCGGGCACAACGGACAAGGTGGCCTTGTATTGGTATGCTGAGCTGTCTGTTTTAACACACATGAGCTGGTGTGGTGATTATACACACACACACATGCACACGAACTGCATGCACGCAACACTCACACGAACACATGCACCCACCCACACACGCAACACTCACACGTACACACGCAGCCACGCACGCACGCAACACTCACAAGCACACACGCACGCATGCATGCACACACCAGTACACCACACAACCAACACACACACTCATGCTCAAGTGCTCAACCTACACGTGCATGCGCACACATCGTGCCCCGATGCATACATACACAACCAGGTGATTCCCGTGCACGGGTGGAGTCTTGTCGGCGCTGCGTAAATTTGTGTTTATCCGACCTTTTCCCTATGCGAATCGACAGGTGGGACCCACAAGGAACGTGGTCAATTTAACTAGTCAACATGGTGCCACGCAGGCTATTTGGCCGGTCAACGAGTGCAATCCAATGTTGAACCGTGAGCAACTGACCGTATAATCACTGCAAAACGTATATAGTGACCGTAATCATCTTATTCTGAAGTTCGGTGAACGTATTACGCTTTTCTCTCTGTAGTCCCTCCAAAACTACATCTCTACACGTTCTCGCATGTTACATCTAACAACTATGCAATACAGCACTACTACTACACTCTAACACAATAAATCATATGTGTTTTTAGTTTTACTAGATATCTTATTGTTACTTAATTATTCAGTTTGCATACATTAAAATTGCCTTTGAAATGTATGGCGATCATATACCACGCGGAAAAATCCGCCCTTTCCTGCTTAATCGGGTTTGTATGGATGGATCGTATAAACAAAGAAAACTATAGTACTATATCTGATACAAGTGACAGTTCCTTGGGCCGTCGTGTCGTGTACTCCTCCGTCGTAAGAGTGGAGCGCCGCTTTCATAAATCTTCTAGTCCCTTTCGCCGACATGTGGGGCATCAAGCTACCGGCCCACGTGCCATACCGAATACAAAGGCGAGCAGCCGGGGTGAAGCACCCAGTCATGGCGCCGGCGTAGTAATGAGCAATGAGGCGTGAAATCACAAAGCTGCACCTTTCCCGCAGCTAAGTTGGAGGGACGAAGTAATAATGCTAAAAAAAGAAGTTGGAGGGACGAAGCAACCATCATTTCACTCGTTGCTGAATCCACTTCTCCCTCATCTTCTTCAAGTTAACCACGTGTTGCTTCTGTCGTTGTTCTGCTCATGTGGGAAGCGGATCGGCTTGGTAAAGCACTGACACGTGGGACCACATGTTAGCAAACCGCCAGGACAACGTCCTTTAAAAATAAGAAACCTCCCCCGCCATCCGCGTGGCAAAATCACCTCCTTTTTACTAATCTTGATTCTATAATTTTTTAGATCAATATAATTGAGATTTGTATAGATAGCACATGTGAGCAAAACCAAGTGGTACGGTTAAGGGCATCCACAATGTGTAGCCAAATGTGAAAATAGCTTTTGGTATCGTGGGAACCATTGTGGACGGTGTTGCCAAAGCCAAAAGGATGGAACCGAAGCTCCCTGATTGATTGATTGAAGGAATAGAAAAATGCAACGTCTCTCCCCTTTCTCCCGTGCTTGGACGCATGTACAGATAGAGGATGAGTCTACTCCCTGTCCCTTCTATCACAAATCACAAAGCAGTGAGACGTCAAATCACAAAGCACGGACGAAGCAACCATCATTTCACTCTTCGCTGACTCCGCTTCTCCATCGTCTTCTTCGAGAAACCATCTCGCCGCACTAAGCTGGACGGACGACGCTATTGTGTATGAGTAGTACTAGTACATTTACGCGTCCTTTGGTTTAACGGACTTCCTGGACGCAAATAAGGCGGTTGTCTCGACTTGCAGGTGGCACTTGCGAACGACTTACCGTGGTCTCCCTCAATGGTGTTCTCCGTCGAACGCACTTCGCCAAACCACAACGTTCGAGATATCGTCGACGTCACCACAATGGGGAAGGAAGTCAAATATAGTTACTACCTCCATTTTTTGTAGACAAGGCCAGTATATCAAAATTACAATTTGCAAAAGGCCACTAACACTAATCGAAGCAAAATTGATGGGGTTTGCCTCGTACTAGCAACCAAGGACATTAATATCCCCTGCATGCATGCGGAAGTGAGAAGGTTGGTTTGCATGGCGCTGCATTAATCAAGCGATGAGGAGTGAGATGGTTAGCTCTTTGGGCTTTGGAGAAAAATATACGCATTAATTGACACGTGAAACAAGGATCTGTATCGATTAATCCCGCGAAGGAATACCCCGCCTTTCTTTTTTAACACTAGTACTCCTAGTACGTAGTACTACGTACTTATCCTGTTTGGGTCTAGGCCTTGCATTGCCATACTTTGCCACACATTTTTGCCAAGCTTGCCTAAAGTTTTCAAAATGAAAAGGAGGTACACTTACAAGACATCGTGTCGCACCGCACCCTCACACGGTCGCTCCTGCACGCTGCGATCACACCGCACCCTCACATGCACAGTCGCTCCTACACGCCGCAAACCCAACCAAGAGAACGCACCCTCAGCGACACGTGCTGTCGCATGTGAACAAACCAAACTCAGCCATCCTACCGCTAACACATAATTTTCGTTCATAGAGTATGTTTATCCAACCGCATGTTCGGGAGTATCCGTACGGCCCGTGCGGTGGTCTGTTGGGGAAGAAGAAGAGGTGAGGAAGAAGGGTTAGGAGACGTCGGATATTCATCCAACCGCCTGAAATGGTAGACTAACCCAAGTCAGGCGACTTGCATAACAATATATAGTATGTTTTTACACAGCAAAAGATCCATAAAAACAACAACATAAAGAAAAACTATCACTGCTCGCGGAACGAGACGGCCTCGTCATCTTTGGCTGCCGGCAGGAATCAGCCGTAGCTGCCGACGTGTGTCTCCGCACCGTGGTTGTCCTCGGCCTCTAGCTACTCGTTCACGCGGAGCGTGCGGGTGCTCTGCATAGACGAGAGCACCACCCGGTTCAAGTCGAGGACGTCGGGTTCCGCCTGCAGGAAGGCCTCGATGGCAGCGGCATCCACGCGCTCCACGTCGAGTCGAGCCTCCGCCGCCGGTTCAAGTCCAGGACGTCCGGTTACGCCTGCAGGAGGGCCTCGATGAGAGCGGCATCCGCGCGCTCTGCGTCGAGTTGAGCCTCTGCCGCCTAGTTCAAGTCCAGGACGTCTGGTTCTGCCTGCAGGAGGGCCTCGATGGCAGCGGCATCCGCGCGCTCTGCCTCAAGTTGAGCCTCCGCCGCCCGGTTCACATCCACGACATCCGGTTCCGCTTGCAGGAGAGCCTCGATGGCAGCGGCATGCGCGCGCTCCGTGTCGAGTTGAGCCTCTGCCTCCCGGTCCTCCTTTAGTATCGCCAGGTTGAACCGCTGGTCCGCCTGCACCATGGGGGACTCGGACGCCGGCACGAAGTCGACGTCCATCGTCTCTTACCCATCGGGGCCTTCTGCACTGCGACCTCCACCATGAACATTGGATCGGATTCCTCCTCCTCATAGCTTGGCTCCAGAGAACTCGGGGATTGGCCCTCCGCAAAGCGAGCTTGGGAACGGAGGTCTCTGGCGCCGACCGCCGCCGCGATTTCTGCGCGGCGCTCCGGCGTCAGCATCTTGTAGTACGTGATCTTGCGGCACACCATGGCTTTCCGGTGAACTAGGGGATGCTTGATGCGGGCTAGGGGATCAAAAGGTGGGGGAAGGGGCTGGAGATTAGGTGTGGTTTTAGGGCAGTGGCTGGGCGAGAATGAGCAACAAGGTTACAGTGTGAATAGTGGTTCCGGTGACGACCGGTCAATCGGTTTTGACTGTACATCGCTCTTGTAGCCTCCGCGTTGTAGCCCGGCACGCTGGACCCTCCACGTCGCTCACCGAATGGAACGCGCTTCGTCTTGCATTTTTTCTCGCTTGTGGGACCGCAGTTGAGAGCAAACCGACGTCCTTCCCCCTCCCCCGCCGGCGTCATTTTATGCGGAGTAAATAAAAATAGAGGGAGTATACTACGGATGAGGATCCCCTGACGTGGCCGAACCCATTGAGTAACTGACATGCAGGGCCTAGCAAGCATGGGGTCCGCTAGTAAGTGACCGAAAGGGAGGGTAAGGCAGGGATACATATGTGAAAGGAGCTTCCAATGATATAATTTTCACATTATACATCTCATGTACTATTAATCTTGTCAATAGTCAAATGCGGTTTTGAAAAATGCATTAGAGCATGGTTAATAATATAGCCAGTCGATGGCTATAAGGAACTGCCATGTCATTTATAGCCATCATCTATTATATGCACTCATACAGTAGTGTGGGCTGTAAGGTTGGCTATTTCCCGCAAAAAAAATTATAAGGTTGGCTATTGTATTAGTACTTTTTTCCATCTCCTCTCCATCTCTTTCTTCATATTTATTGTACGTATTTAACTAGGAATGCATATATAGCTAGGCTCTTGCATGAGAGCTCATTCCCCTTACTTTTCACATCTCTCTCCTCCACATAGGCCCTATCTAAATGGAAGGAGGGAGTACCACTATGAGCACCTTTGCATACTCTAGTACAGAGATGTTGTCAAGACTCCACTAGTACTATTGGACAGGAGCTTAAAAAGTTACTATTGGACTAGCTATACGTGGCGAAATCCTAGTAGGAAGAGCATGCGCGAGAACAAGCACATTCACGTGGTTGAAAACAAATTGGAAACCATATCGAGTACAAATCTAGGAGTGGAATGTTGATATTTTTTTTATCAAAGTAGAGATACTTTGACTACACATAAAACTTATATGTAAACTAGAAAGGATAGGAGGGAGTATATTGTACGTTAAAAATGAAACGAACATTGAATGCCCTTTGTATATGATTTGCGGAGCTATGATCACCGGTTCAAAATTTTGAATCCGCCTTAGGTATCACACATGCCCCCACTCGTTCTCTCTCGATTTCATCTCGAGGTCCAGAGATCGATTGAAAAAGGACTAGGGTGGGTACAATACGTTCATTTCACTTATGAACGTACAATATACTCCCTCTGATCCACACAGACCCCCACCCCCCGCGGGTCATTTCTATCATAGAAACAGACCAAACCTTTATCTCCTTGCACGACATGCAATTGATCTCTGAACATCAATCGATCTCGTCAACATGTGTCGGGGCATGCATGAACCGAATGGGATGCCAAAACTAAGGCAGCGGCGACACGTAGTGGAGGCAAAGTGAAACTTCAAACGAACCGTTTGTTTGTATGCATGTCGGACAAATTAGAAATAAACATTGGAAATACAAGCATGGTCTAGGCCCACATGCGAATGATACTCGGCAGAATTTTCAAATGAGGCATGCGGGAGGATGGACTCGACCGGAGGGCGACATGATCGATGGAGAAGAGGGTTGGAGATGAATGAGAAATAAGCAAACGCCACATGATTATACTTGACCGGCTCAAATAAACAATAAGTTGTCTCGCTTGGCCTACATAGTGAAAGGCCTAATGCGCAATGCGGAGCACTAACGCTCGAATATGGCCGGGAAAACAGGGAAACCGACATGTGGGGCACACCTGTCGGGACGACGTAGCGCAAACTAGTCCAATGGAGGAGCTGGCCCATCACCTCCTCGCCACGCCGGCAACTGTTCATGTGGGTCGTGGGGGCCAACAATGTGGCGCAGCTCCAGCACCGCCTCTGGACACGGCGACCGCGGTGAGCGACACGCTCATCGTCGCTAGACACGGTCGGTTTCAGTGTGCCGAGGGTGGCATTAGTGCTGTGGCACAACCAACAACTAGTATGTTTGGTTTGTGCCCAAGGTTGCTGGGTTTTGGTTGCCCATGATTTGGCCGACATCGGCAAGAAAAATGAACTAGAGTTGGCTAGAGTGCATTGGCATGCCAAAAAAATGGCAACCATCCATTTTTGGGTCATGACCAAAACCTCAAAAAAATGGCAACCATCCAAACAAAGACCAATCTTTGGGCCATGACCAAAATTTTGGTAAGGTGCACTTTGGCCACAATCCAAACACACCCCAATACCCGGCTCGTCGAGGATGCACGGGGCGCTGGGATGCGTCCGCGGAGTGGTGTAGCGCGGCCAACTGCATCCTCAGACCTGAGACCATGCCGGGTCGTCTTGCTTTTTCAATGACATGCGTCGATCGCATGTGAGCAAAGGGCATCTCCAATGTTGCCACGACCGCAGCTGACTACCCTGGCACACCAAAAAACCTCGTCGCTCGCGCCGCCGCGCGGTGCGTTCCCAGCCGGCGCCAGCTGCTCGCATTCACGTCGTCCGTCCGTATGCCATCGTTAAGAGGCTCGGTGCCCGTGGAACCAACTCCGACGACTTAATGACGCACCAGGACGCTTGGCCTCACCGGAATGCGCCACTTAAAGCGGCAACGCCCAGCTAACCTCCACACCATAGTGCATCGTCCTCCTACCTGGCACCACATCCGCCATGACCGCAAGCGCGAACGCTCTGCGGGAGAGCTTATCTTTGGGGATGGAGCTCGAGGTCACCGCCCTCGCTCAAGTCGCCGCACAAGCGGTGGCCACGCTGGCGGCCGATGACGGGAGCACCGTCAGCCACGCATCCTACTTGCCGCCGTCCAACGTCCGGCACCACCGAGGTCGGGGACTCCTCCGAGGATGAGTAGGGCATGGGAGGCGGCAGGGCATGGTGTGCCAACTGGCCGGTCCGTCTCCCGTGTTCTACTTTTCCTCGCCGGAGACCGCACCTTCACTTCACGGGTCTTGAACCCCGCCCCCGTTCATGGAGATCGCAGATGGAGGACGTCGGTCGCCACCGTAGAATAGGTTTAGGGTCGGGTGTCTTATTTTCTGTCCTATAAAAGTTCGAAATGTAATGAAAATCTGTCGTGTTTGCATTAATCTCGGCCAGTGTATATGAACTTCAACAATAATATAGTATATTGTAGGAGTACTAACAAGATGCCCGTGCGTTGCACGGAAGATCAAGATCTTGTGGGAGAAAAGGATGAACGAGGGAAGGCCTTATCTGCAAATGCACATGCATGCATTTCACATTTTTCTACATCTACGGGAACCTACGAAAGGGTTACCGTAAATTGCCTCTCTCTCTCCTCCCCTGATTTTCATGGTGGTGGGCCCCTCGCTCCCCCCAATCTACAATCAACAGCTCACACATTTCACATTATGTTAATTATGTAACTGGGACTATGTAGGTGTAGCATTACTCGTCCTAAAAAACCCAACTAAGCCAACCTCCCAGCATATCGCGCGGGAAAAGACCCGGCCGCGCTGTTCTAGTCGGGATTACCGGATTACTAGTAGTAGTATCGATGGATCGCGCGAAGCACCAAGTCTTTTTTAGGGGGCGAAGCACCTAGTTTAAAAGGAAAAAAGGAGGTACACTCACAGCACCCCTGTCGCGGTCGCATTGCACCCCACACACGTTCGGTCCAACCGCCCTTCGGCCAACTAGCCAATAATATTCCCCAACCCCCCTCCCCCCGTCCCCCTCCACTCCATTCGCTCCGCCAAAGCCGCCCTCCCTGCCATGCCGATACGTCGGTGCCGCGGTTCGTCGAGGGGACGCACAGTGATCCTCTCGCTCCCACAGTACGCTCTCGTAGACTGCCGTCCTCTAGCCGCGCCGCCACCGCTGGCGACGTTCTTGTGGAGGCGCACGGCGGTCAGCGCCGCCACCGCTGGCGACGTTCGTGTGGAGACGCACGGCGGTCAGCTTCTCCCACGGTACGCACATTCTAGACTGAGGCCCCGTGCATGTCGGTGTAGCGCTGAATGTTAGCTGATAGACGCTGTTAATCTCACTGTTTGCCGAAGTAGTTTACAGTCAATATGCTCTACTTAAGAAGCTTCCTTGCCCTGTTTTGCACTCAATCTACTTAGCTGAGATGGCATGCCAATGCCGATTAGTTGCTAAAATATCCTGCCATATATTTAATGTGACGTAGATTGCCATGGTCTAGTAGCCAATCTGTTAGGTGAAATAGCTCTACACCGTTTTATACTCGATCTTTGTTGTTGCCATGGCCTTCAATAGTTTGATGGCTGTGTGCTCGACCCCATTGACTGCTGAAACAACCTGCCATAATTTAGCACTCAAATCTGTTTGCTGAATTAGCTTTACATATATTTCGTTACTTAGATCTGCTCGTCCAAATATCTTGCCATAGCTTTAGACATCAACCTAGGTATTTTCTTCTGGACTTCATAAAAAAGCATATATGTTTTTCCTGTAATATCTAGTAGAAGAACTAATTTGTATGTCTAACAGATGGACATGACTTGGATAACTTCGCTCAAGATTCTCCGCTACATATGTCGAGGGGCTTGAAAACTTCATGAACTTTATCGAGCTGAGTACGGTGGTCCCAAATCAGATGTGCTTTCTGCCTGTGTAGCAGTTGTATGAATTCAGTTACAAGACCCCACCAACTGTGCAAAATCATCTACACTTGTACGGGATGTCGGTCACATATACTAGGTGGGTTCATCATGGTGAAGCCGTGAACGTCAATGTTAATGACTACGTGGAAGCAGCAGATCACCATCTTGATCTGCCTGATGCTCAGGTGGAAGAGGAGGAGGAGGAGGTGGTGGTGGCAGAGCCAGTGAGTTTGACCAACATTGAAACAATGCTATGAAATGCTCGTGCATTCCGTGAACTTTCACATGTAGAAGAAAAGCGATGCGCCCGCTGTCGGTGTCAAAATCGACGGATCTCGGGTAGGGGGTCCCGAACTGTGCGTCTAAGGCGGATGGTAACAGGAGGCGGGGGACACAATGTTACCCAGGTTTGGGCCCTCATGGTGGAGGTAATACCCTACTTCCTGCTTGATTGATCTTGATGATATGAGTATTACAAGAGTTGATCTACCACGAGATCGTAGAGGCTAAACCCTAGAAGCTAGCCTATGATTATGATTGTTGTCGTCCTACGAACTAAACCCTCCAGTTTATATAGACATCGGAGTGGGCTAGGGTTACACAGAGTCGGTTACAAGGGAGGAGATCTACATATCCAAATTGTCAAGCTTGCCTTCCACGCAAAGGAGAGTCCCTCCCGGACATGAGATGAAGTCTTCAATCTTGTATCTTCATAGTCCAACAGTCCGGCCAAAGTATATAGTCCGGCTGTCCGAGGACCCCCTAATCCAGGACTCCCTCAGTACCCCCTGAACTAGGCTTCAATGATGATAAGTCCAGCGCGCAGATTGTCTTCGGCATTGCAAGGCGGGTTCCTCCTCCGAATACTCCATAGAAGATTTCGAACACAAGGATCGTGTCTGGCTCTGCAAAACAAATTCCACATACCACCGTAGAGAGTATAATATTCCACAAATCCAATCTGCTGACAACCTTTCATAACATGACATCCTGTCGTGGTCCAGTCATTACGAACCGTTTTTCCCAGCCTGCCACTACACGCGTTGTGAGGCGGTTTTCTTGGCACGTCTTTTCGAAGCAGAGATTGTGTCCCCTTATCACGGGATTCTCATCAATTCGGGTGTGGGTAACCCAATCGTGCCTGCTGGTATGACTCCTCGATTTTAGGCAAGTTCCAAACGGCCACGCGGAGGACGCTTGATATTCACCCTCTTTATAAAGGGGCCAATGCCTGTCGTTTTCTTCTCGCGCTCGATCCTTCCCTTCCCCCACCTCGAATTCCAACACCCAAGGCTCAGGCTAAGCGCTTCGGACCTTTAATCATGTCCGGACCCAACCTTCAAAGCCGGTGGATGGCCTCCTCTGTCACAGAGGAGGACATCAAGAAGCTAAGAGAAGCCAGGTATCTGACCGCCGAAATCTCGCACAGGCTGCCTGCTCAAGGGCAGGTCATCCCCACTCCCGAACCCAACGAGAGTGTCATATTTGTTTCCCACTTCCTCCGAGGGCTAGGCTTTAGCCTTGATCCCTTTGTTAGAGGGCTTATGTTCTATTACGGGCTTGATTTCCATGATCTAGCTCCGGATTCCATCCTTCACATCTCGTCGTTCATCGTCGTGTGTGAGGCCTTCCTCCGCATCACCCCACACTTCGGCTTATGGCTCAATACCTTCAATGTGAAGCCGAAGATGATCGGTGGGCGACACGCAGAATGCGGAGGTGCCATAATAAGCAAAGGCACCGATGCTCCATGGCCGAAGGGTTCCTTCCCGGAGATTTCCAACTTATGGCAGCGGGAGTGGTTTTACATCACAGCTCCCCGAAGTACTAAGTGGGTAATTGCCCCCGCCTTCCGTTCGGGCCCCCTGCCACAACTGGCGTCGTGGGTCAACAAGGGGCTGGACTGGGGGCCAGTTAATGACATGCCGACATTGCAGAGTCGCATCCGAGATCTCCTCAAGAGAGATGTCAGTCTTGTCAAGGTAATGCAAGTCATGCTAGTTCGTCAGGTCCTGCCATGCCAACGTCGATCTCTCCGTATGTGGGAGTTCAACCCGGAAGGACCGCGAACTATTCAGCAATTCTTCGGCGCGACGCTCGAAGAGATGTATGGATTGTTCTTCGGATCACGAATTAAGTGTCCGGACACCACCGAGGATGCGGGTCTCAACTGCAACCGTCCAGACACCGACGTAAGTAATTCTGCGGCCGAACATGCTGTCTTTTTATTTGTCACAACATCATTCTAAAAAAATCGCTCTTGGCCAGGACTGGATAAAAAAGGCAAAGATGATCAGGTGTTCGGCCCCCCTTCCCGAAGGCTCACCGGATCCTGTACTAGCCAGGATGCTTGAGCACGCACCTTATCAAGTGCCATCAGGGGAAGATAAAGGGGGGAATAAAGAAGCCGAAAGCGGGCCTCATGCATTACTCATCCAAACCGGGGGAATTAGTGTCTCTGCGAAGGAGGATAAACAGGGAGAAGAATCTAGAATCCCCTCCCCCCAAGGAAGGAAAAGGACCGCCTCTGAAGACCTGGAAATGAGGGTTTCTGTAACGCCCTCGATGCGGCTATATCTCCCACATGTCGAAGCACGACTTAGAGGCATAACCGCATTGAAAGCAATGTCGCAAGTGAGGTAATCTTCACACAACCCATGTAATACATAAGGGAAAGAGATACATAGTTGGCTTACAGTCGCCACTTCACACAATACATAAATAAACATCCATCATTCAGATTACACTCAAGGTCCAACTACGGAACCAAAATAAAAGAAGATACCCCAAATGCTACACAGATCCCCGATCGTCCCAACTGGCTCCACTATCGATCATCGTGAAAAGACACATAGTAACGACCACGTTCCTCGCCGAACTCCCACTTGAGCTCGGCTGCGCCACCTGACCGGCATCGTCGACCCTGCAACTGTTTTGGTAGAATCTGTGAGTCACGGGGACTCAGCAATCTCACACCCGCGAGATCAAGACTATTTAAGCTTATAGGAAGGACAGAGTTGTGAGGTGGAGCTGCAGCAAGCGACTAGCATATATGGTGGCTACATTCACAAAAGAGAGCGAGAAGAGAAGAAAAGCACGGTGCATTGAAGCTAGTAGCGATCAAGAAGTGATCTGAACTACTTACGTCAAACATAACTCCAACATCAGTTCACTTCCCGGACTCACCGAGAAGAGACCATCACGGTTACACACGCGGTTGTTGTGTATTTTAATTAAGGTCAACTTCGGGTTTTCTACAACCGGACATTAACAAATTCTCATTTGCCTCATAACCGCGGGCACGACTTTCGAAAGATAATACCCTGCAGGGGTGTCCCAACTTAGCCCATTATAAGCTCTCACGGTCAACGAAGGATAGTCCTTCTACCGGGAAGACCCGATCAGCCTCGGAATCCCGGACTACAAGACATTTCGACAGCAATAAAACAAGACCAGCAAAGCCGCCCGATTGTGCCGACAAATCCCGATAGGAGCTGCACATATCTCGTTCTCAGGGCACATCCGGATAAGTCAAGCTACGAGTAAAACCAATGTTGGGCCTTGCTAGAGGAGTCTTATTCAAAGCGAACTGTCAAGGGGGTCCCATAAATCACCCAACCGTGTAAGGAACGCGAAATCATGGAACATAACACCGGTATGATTTGAAACTAGGGTGGCAAGAGTGGAACAAAACACCGTGCATAAGGCCGAGTCTTCCACCCTTTACCAAGTATATAGATGCATTAATTATAG
The DNA here is from genome assembly GCA_021605145.1 of Aegilops bicornis. Classification (NCBI taxonomy): domain Eukaryota; kingdom Viridiplantae; phylum Streptophyta; class Magnoliopsida; order Poales; family Poaceae; genus Aegilops; species Aegilops bicornis. The sequence goes on from CM038669.1 coordinate 322,001,755, forward strand.
CAGATATATTGTGATATCCCCAACAAGTAAACATGTTCCAACAAGGAACAACATCTCCATGTTCCAATAAGGAACAAACTTCATCTTCACCTGCAACTAGCAACGCTATAAGAGGGCTGAGCAAAGCGGTAACATAGCCAATCAACGGTTTGCTAGGAAAGGATGGTTAGAGGTTTGACATGGCAATATGGGTGGCATGATATAGAAAGTGATAGGCATCGTAGCATAGACATAGCAAAAGAGCGAGCATCTAGCAAGCAAAGATAGAAGTGATTTCGAGGGTATGGTCATCTTGCCTGCAAAGTTCTCAGAGTTGTCGAAAGCTTGATCCTCGTAAGCGTTCTCAACAGGTTCCTCGTTCACGTATTCGTCTCCCGACTCTACCCAAAGCAAGAACACAAACAAAGGAACCACAATAAATCACGGTGCAATGCACAAGCAACATGATGCAAAACATGACATGACATGCGAGATGTGATATGCAATGCGTATGCGTGCTCCGGAAGGAAAATGATGAACCAGGCATCAAATTGGCAAACCAAGTATGCCGCTGGAAAGATGAGATGATTTCGGTTGAAATCGATATAAAGATCACCGGAATCGGATGCACGGTTTGCAAATGACAAGCAAAACAAGAATGGCACAAATCTGCCATTAACAGCATGATGCCACTTAGCAAGCAACAAGAAATTAAGCTACTGCACCCAAACGTACCAACAAAGCACATGGAAGTGATCTACTCAAGATGCTTAACAAAAGATGAACACTGAGCTACGGCTAAATCACACCATAACAGGTCCAAACAAGCATGGCAAAAGTGCAAAATAAATCAGCTCCACAAGGGATGGCATGAATCTACTCAAAGCATAGAACAAAACAAGCAAACAGCATGCTACAGGAACTTATAATAGCAAAACAAGGCATGGCATGAATCTACTCAAAGCATAGAACAAAAGTCCCTTACTGACCATGAGCCAAAAGGGATCATAAGATGCAATAGCACCCATGTCAAAATAGCAAGTTTCGTTAACAGATTCAGCAAACAGGGCATGACAAAACAGATAACAAGTAGGCATGTTTAAGAGCTCGATGCACTCACTACAGAGCATCTCATGATAAACTAAGCATGCATCCATCAAGCAGACATGGCATAGAAGCTACACATGGCAAGAATAACATCATAGCCTACACGGATCAACTACAACAACCTTGGCAAAATTGAATAACATGTAAACAATCTGCCAGGAAACATTTTATAGCAAAAGTAGAGCTCGATTGACTCAAGCTATGACACTCCATAATTGCAAACAAGGGCATGGATGGATAGAGCATAACCATATTTTCAAAACATCCTTACTGAAGTATCTCAAAATATGCATGGATCTCTCGGTAGCATCAAGTTAACATGCCATAAAAATATCAGCAGAACAGGGGCTGAAATCAGCAACATCAGGAAGCCTAGTTTGCATGCTTGTGCTAGTCACCACAGAGATCACAAAAATACATGGCATACACCCCTGGAAAGATGGCATGGCATATTACAAAACACATGTAGGACTCAAATTCATAGGATGCACACATCAATCATGGCAAAAATGACAAAAGTGCATGTTCTGTTAAGAATCTGAAACTAACATCACATAGCCCTCTTCTAACAGCATTTCGGGCATCAATATTAGCTCAAATAAAAATGATGCAATGAGATGAAATAATCTACTCGTTGAGATGAACATTTTGACATATTACACGCACGAAACGGAGTCACAGGTGCAAAGTTATGGCACGATGAAAATGCAACAAATTATCATAGAATTAAAGACAGATGAATTCGGGGGGAAGGAGAAAGTCAACCCTCGCCGGTTGGATCTGAGATCCGGCGCGGGACGAGGTGGCCGGCCGGAGTGGCGGCTCGCCGGAGGAGGGAGGAGGAAGGAGACGGCCGGGGGACGAGGCCGGGCCGGGCGCGGGCAAGGCGGCGGCCGAGGCGGCGGGCGGCGCTGGGGACGCGCGGCCGACGGCGCCGGGCGAGGGCGGCGACCTGGGCGGCGGCGCTTAGGGCGGCGGAGGCGCTGGAGCGGGCGGGCGCTGGGCGCGCTGCTCAAGGCGGGCGTGGCGGCCGGTTGCCGAGGGCTGCACGGCCGCGGGCGGCTTTCGGGTGGCGGGCGCGTGGCGCCACATGGCAGCTCCTGGTTGGCTACGGGCGCGGCGGCGGACGCGTCCGGCGCGGGGAGAGGAGCGGGGAGCTAGGGTTAGGGTGGAATTGATCCGGGATTTCGGAGGGGAGGCTATATTTATAGGTAGGAGGAGCTAGGAAGCTCCAAATGGAGTGTAGTTTTCGCCCACACGATCGTGATCCGACGACGGAGAGCATGGAAGTGACTTAGATGGGTTATTGGGCTGTTTTGAAGGGGTGTTGGGCTGCAACTTAAAATAGGCCTTTGCGAGAGTGCGGTTAACCGTTGGAGTACCAAACGAGCTCCAAATGACCCGAAACTTGACAGGTGGTCTACCGGTAGTATACCAAGGCCACTTGACAAACCTCGGTCCATTCTGAGAAAGTTTAGTACCCGCTCACGGAAAAACGTAAAAGGGGACGCCGGGGGACATAGGAGTGCCGGATTGCAAAACGGACAACGGGGAAAATGCTCGGAATCATGAGACGAACATGTATGCAAATGCGATGCACATGATGACATGATATGGAATGCATGACATGGACAAAATGCAAAAAAAAGAGGAAAACCCAACCACGGAGGGAATATCATATCACAATGCCGAAAATGGCAAGAGTTGGAGTTACAAATATGGAAAGTTACATCCGGGGTGTTACAGTTTCCAAACGAGGGAAGAAACCTTCACTAGGGGGCCCTGCCCTGGAGGGCATCCTTACTGCACAGTGCCCACAAGGGGGTCATGCCTCCACCAAGCTGTAAGTGAACAAGAGTACTTTTGGTAAATATATCCTGCTTCATCTCCGAGGACAATAACCGAGACGTATGTCTTGCAGTTCGGATCGTAGCCCTTCTCGACAGAGTTCGTCTTCGGGGGATCTTCTTCCGGAGATGATGGAGAGCGAAACGCCTCCCCGTGCCTCCCCGCCTCATGAGGCGGATGACCCTGAGGTGTCGTCACGGAGGATTTCTGCTGATCCGCCAAGGCCAGAAGGTAACCCTTCGGCCACCCGAAGTCCGGATTATTCGGCTCCTAAGGAGAGCAACAGAAAGAGTCCAGGACTATCCGGTGCACGATCGGACGCACTGATGATTCTTCTGGAGCAAGCGGTTATCTCAGAGGCACATCGTACTTTAATGGGTACGGTGGTTGAGAGGATTTCATCCGCCAAAAGTGGGTTGCATGAAGCTTTTTATGAGCCTGCTAAGAGGCTTTGAGGTACGTAAAGTAATATATATTTTTTTTGACGGTACCGCACATGCTAGGTGTGCCCTATACAGATAGTAGCCCCTGAGACTCTGGTTGCTGTCCAGAGGCGGCAAACAGAGGATCATAGTCCCAGGTAATGACCATGCTGCTTTCATGTGCAGGCGGCTGAGGGTCCGGTGGCTGGCCGGACTGCTGAGTTTGCCGAACTGAGGCAGCAGCTTGATGCGGCAGATGCCGACATCGCGCTTGTGAACAAGCGGCTTGACGAGGCACAGGGTATGTATTTTTGGGTGGTCAACAAATATTAAGAGGAGCATGATGCTAGTATCTATAATATGTTGTGACTGCAGATGGAGCTGCCGCCATGGATACCCTTCGGGCGGAGCTTGCTCAGGCCAAGGAACAAGCTAGGAGAAGTAATGCAGCTGCCCTAAAGGCGGCCGAAGAGTTAAGAGCCGAACAGACTGCTCATCGCCAGAGCAAAGATAAAATAGCCAAGATGGCTGTTGAGCTGAAGGATGCTGCCGGCCGGTATGAACTTCTTGAAAAGGAAAGCCAAGCTTAAAGCGGCGGACTGAAGAAAGCCATGGTAGCAGTTATGAAACCCGCTCTAAAATCAGAGCAGCGAAGGAGGAGCTCCGTCAAGCCAGAGATATCACGGCTGGGAAGCCCATTTTGTTGCAGACGAAGTTCGGAGAACCGAAGTATGCCCCTCTGGATCAATTATGGAGTGCTGCAGACGCGTACTTGGACTTGGCAATGAGTGTTGCTGATGCGACTGAGTTTTTCAAAGATCAGAAAGATCATGAATTGGAAAGGTTGTTACGTCGCATGATTCAAGGTGCTCCTACGCGTCCGCTGCTGTTAAATGAACAAATGGCCGAGTGGGCTGAGCTCCATAGGTTGTCCGGACTTGCCATGAGGTCTGTCGTGGATCATCTTTGGCCGGAAGGACCAAGGCCGAATAGTTATTTTGGTTTAGTGCAACGATTCCTTGGTGTTGTGCCGCATATCGACGCTGTAAAGAGGTCGGCGTGCATAGAGGGTGCGCGGATGGCTCTTGCCCGTGTTAAGACATACTGGGCAGAGATGGAGGCCACCGCTATTGCAACCCAGGATCCGGCCGTAGGCCAGGTCTCTGCCGAGCAGTATTTTGAAGAAGTCCTAGAAGGTGCTCGTTTAATAGAGGCTCAGTGCTCGAAGAGTATCATGTTCGAGTGACATGTATCCCAATTGGAAAAACAATGCTATTTGGATTATAAAGGTTGTGTTTATACTTTTGCCTAAAAGTATTATGATGCCTCCTGTGCGGCCGTTTATGTATGTATATAACCTGAAAGTTTGCAGTCATCGGCTTCAGCCCCCACGCATATAATGCGGGGGTGTTCAGAAAAGCGCGTATTCACACTTGATCCAACGTCTTGGTCCATTAAGGAGGTGATAGCGCGGCGAACAAGGCAATCAGACTATATAGCTTTAACACTTTCACTTAGCCGTAGGAGTTTGACGGTGGGGCTACTATATAGCCCCTGGTACTTCCGCGTTCATCCGAATACGGGGCGCGTGCATACATGACCGAGAAAACCGGCCCTTCGTTAATGCGGAGGAATCACGAAGATTCCGCTGAGTCATCGAGTGGTTGACTAGTCTCGCGCTTTATCATGACAGTCCGTTTTCGGCTTTCTCTACTGAGGTGCTCATCCAGATGAACCATGGCACAATCGCAGTAGTTCTCCCGGTGCCACCTTAGCCGATAGAGCGGAACGTAAGGTAGCAAAACATGGGAGCCAGGCAAACCCAACTATTGACCAAAGATATGATTCGGAGCTGATGCATATAAGGCCAAACTCGCAACACCGAACACTCCCTAAGGTATTCAGACTTTACAACGTATACTGGGCTGAGTAACGCCCTTGATAATGAGCCCTGAATTTCCAGGTACTTGCATTTGTCTGACGTGACGAAATGCCAATAACGCCAGCATCCCTCTTGGTTATGTTGAGTATCCGGAGGGTGTGAAGCAACAGGAGACAGTAAAAAAGGTTTACACAGGGTCTTAATCTAAAAAGAAACCTTTGAACGGGCCCCGATGCACGCCTCATACCGTGTCTCCGCAGCCGTATCCTCGAAGGGTGTAGCACGATGATCATCTGTAAGAGAGAAAAGCCCAGGTGAAAGTTTTCGTGCGAAAGATTGGTTATTCTTAATAAACCATTAAAATTCAATCTAAATAAGGTCAAGCCAAAATGTAGTCCTTTTTACACGCGGGAAGTATCCATCGACCCAATCTCAAGTTTATCCGAGCTGTTACAGCTACTGGTGCGCCGGACTCGTCTAGCCGTGTTCGCGGTCTTGACGACCGATCATTTATTCTAGTTCGAGAGGCCGTTCAGTGTTCGGCTGCTAGAGCCGCCACACATTCTTCCGCACGTAAGGAACGCTCTGTGTTTCCGCTAACTATGATGATGCCATGTGGACCGGGCATCTTAAGCTTAAGATAAGCGTAATGCGGTACTCCATTAAAATGCGCGAAGTCCGTTCTTCCGAGTAGTGCGTGATAGCCGCTTCGGAATGGAGCGATGTCGAAGGTTAATTCTTCGCTTCGGAAGTTGTCGGGAGAACCGAATACAACCTCTAGTACTAGAGAGCCCGTGCAGAGGGCCTCTGGGCCTGGTATTACTCCTTTAAAGGTAGTATTGCTTTGGCTGATTCTTGTCGGGTCTATCCCCATTTTGCGGATCGTGTCACGATATATCAGATTAAGACTACTGCCGCCGTCCATAAGGACTCGGGTGAGATGGTATCCGTCAATTATTGGGTCTAGCACCAAGGCAGCCGATCCTCCATGCCAGATACTAGTCGGGTGATCCCTGCGATCAAAAGTGATAGGGCAGGCCGACCAACGGTTGAACTTGGGGGTGACAGGCTCCACGACGCATACGTCTCGGAGTGCGCGTTTGCTTCTCCTCTTCGTTACGTGAATCATGTTCACTGTTTTGACCTCTGGTGGGAATTTTTTATGTCCCTCAGTATTTTGCTGGCGAGGCTCATCCTTGTCTTCACTTGGTGTCTCCCTCCCCTTGTGTTTGGCGTTTAGCTTGCCGGCCTGCTTGAAGACCCAACATTCTCTGTTGGTGTGATTTGCAGGTTTGTCGGAGGTGCCATGAATCTGACATAATCTGTCTAGAATCTTGTTTAGGCTGGACGGTCCATCTGTGCTGCCTTTGAATGGCTTTTCCGTTGACCGGGTCGAGAGCTCCTGAATTCGGCGTTTACTGCCATGTTGTCTGGGCTGTCTTCATTGTTTCGACGCTTGCTTTTATTGCATCGCGGTTTTCCATTGCCATCCCTTACTTCGGATTTGCCTGGGTCGCTTGTGCCGCTATGGGCCAGCCAACTATCTTCGCCCGCGCAAAAGCGGGTCATAAGGCTTGTTAGGGCTGCCATTGTCCTTGGTTTTTCCTGGCCGAGGTGTCTGGCGAGCCATTCGTCCCGGACACTATGTTTGAAAGCCGCTAAGGCTTCGGCGTCCGGGCAGTCGACTATTTGATTCTTCTTAGTGAGGAATCTATTCCAAAGCTTTCAGGCTAACTCCCCGGGCTGTTGAATTATATGACTTAAATCGTCTACATCCGGAGGTCGGACATAGGTCCCTTGAAAATTAGCCCTAAAAGCATCCTCAAGCTCTTCCCAACTTCCAATGGAGTTTTCGGGGAAGCTCTTCAACGAGTGCCGAGCTGGTCCTTTCAACTTGAGGGGCAAGTTTTTGATGGCGCGGAGATCATCTCCGTGAGCCATGTGGATGTGAAGGATAAAGTCCTCAATCCAGACCCCAGGGTCCATCGTTCCGTCGTATGCCTCTATGTTCACGGGTTTAAATCCCTCTGGAAATTCGTGACCCAGCACCTCATCGGGGAAGCATAGGGGGTGCGCGGCACCCCTGTGTTTGGATGTGTCATGGCATTCTGACGGTTGTAGTGTTCGTTTTGATTCTGTGCCAGAGCGCGCTTCCTAGATCCGTAGATGGACCGGGTCATACCAGCTTTTTGGTGCAAGTCCTCACGTAAATCGTGTACTGACCTATGTGCGACATTGTTAGCCACCCTATCGCGGCCACGGGGTGGTCGATCCGGCTGATCGGCCATTTTATTTTTCGGCTGTATGGGCTCTAAAGCCTCGTCATCGAATTCAGGCAGCAGCTTGCGCTTTGGATAGCTCTTTGTGTGGTGACTGCCCCCGTACTTTTCTTCAGTGTCAAGCACTTTATTCCATCTGCCGTTGAGCATATTCTGCACGGCCTTAAGCCTTTGTTTCTGCTTCTTCAGGCTCCTCGCGGTGGCAATAAGCCTTTTATGGAGGTCCTCTTGTTCCAAGTGCCTTTCCGGGATGATGTGTGCATCGTCGTCCAGGCTGTTCTCCTCTCCGGAGACATGTAGATGAGCTTTATCCTCGGCGTCACCGTGATCGGACAGCGGTTCTATACTATGTTCGCCGTCCGCTGGCTCATCCTGCTCCATCGCTGGGTCCGTATGGTCGTCGTTTCCTTTGGAGTCGACCGGGGTATTATTCTTTCTTGCACTGTTATTGCTGTTTTTGCTGAGGCGGGGTTTGGAGCGGCGCCTACGTCATCGCTTTGGTTGCTTCTCGAGGGAACTATCCTTCGTTGCTTCTTCCCGTTCCTCATCGTTGTTTTCTTCGGGTGTATCCACCATGTATATATCGTATGATGAGGTGGCTGTCCAGCACCCTGTGGGTGGTGGTTCCTGTTCCTCTCCTGCATCGTCGTCCATGTCGTCGATGTCTTCGGAGTCAAAATCAAGCATGTCGGTTAAATCGTCGACAGTGGCTATTAATTGGGTGGTGGGTGGGGAACGAATTTCTTCGTCGTCCGCTTCCCACTCGAGCCGGACATAGTTCGGCTGAGGGTCTCCTGACAAGGAGAGAGACCTTAATGAATCTAGCACATCGCGGAAGGGCGAGTGCTGGAAAATATCCGCGGTGGTAAACTCCATGATCGGTGCCCAATCATATTCGATAGGCACGGACCGAGCGGTTCGGAGCCTGTGGCCGGGGACGAATCCAAGAGTTCGACGACACAGGTCTCATAGGAGGTGAAGTCAATATTCGGCTCTATCGCCGTTGAGTGTGCGGCCTCCGTGGAGGGGTCCATCCACCCGTCCTCGGATGGCGTGATCTGCTTCAGATTGAGGGCCGGAGTAGCCACAGGTGTGATCTCCCGAACACCGTCCGACGACGGAGCTAAGTCATGCTTTGCCGTGGATCAGGCGGGCGACTCGACATGGGCTCGAATCCATCGAAGATCAAGTCTCCGTGGATGTCGGCGATATAGTTTAAGTTTCCAAACCTGACCTGACGGCCAGGGGCGTAGCTCTCGATCTGTTCCAGATGGCCAAGCGAGTTGGCCCGCAGTACGAAGCCGCCGAATACGAAGATCTGTCCGGGGAGAAAAACCTCACCCTGGATTGCATTGTTGCCGATGATCGCAGGAGCCATCAAGCCTTTATCGTGACGGTACAGTGGAACTCTCAATGAAAGCACCAATGTGGTGTCAAAACCGGCGCGGGTAGGGGGTCCCGAACTGTGCGTCTAAGGCGGATGGTAACAGGAGGCGGGGGACACAATGTTACCCAGGTTTGAGACCTCTCGATGGAGGTAATACCCTACTTCCTGCTTGATTGATCTTGATGATATGAGTATTACAAGAGTTGATCTACCATGAGATCGTAGAGGCTAAACCCTAGAAGCTAGCCTATGATTATGATTGTTGTCGTCCTACGGACTAAACCCTCCAGTTTATATATACACTGGAGGGGGCTAGGGTTACACAGAGTCGGTTACAAAGGAGGAGATCTACATATCCGAATTGCCAAGCTTGCCTTCCACGCAAAGGAGAGTCCCTCCTGGACACGGGACGAAGTCTTCAATCTTGTATCTTCATAGTCCAACAGTCCGGCCAAAGTATATAGTCCGGCTGTCCGAGGACCCCCTAATCCAGGACTCCCTCACCCGCATGTTGGAACAATGCAACGTGGCTGTCACCCCAAGAAATAAGCTGTCAGTATTCTCAGCTATGGTCACCTTTCTTCAGGTTTAGACATCTGAGCAGATGACCAACAAATCATTTGATGCAATGTTGGCTACTTTCCGCAAAGCTTTCCCAGATGCGTCTGAGCTGCCACACACCTACAGTAAAATGAAGAATTTCCTTCGTGAAGTTGGAATTTTATATTATATGATAAATTTTTGTAAGAATAATTGTGTTCTGCATCCGGAAGGATTATGCCAACTTAAGTGAATGCCGAAATGCAAATCATCAAGATGGAAAGATGGTGATGCTTTGTGAAGAGGATTCCTCATAATGTTCTCGAGACATTTTCCAATTACACCAAGATTGCAGAGGTTGTTTCATGACATCGAAACAAGAGAGGATGCACTGTGGCATTCTAGGAACCAGGATTTCAGAGATCAGAATGTAATGAGCCATCCATCTCATGGTAGTGAGTGGAAAAACTTCAATCAGAAGCACAAAACGTTTGCTGCTGACCCGAGAAACATTAGACTTGGCTTAGATTCAGATGGATTTAACCCATTTGGCCACCAGAGCGCCACATATAGCATGTGTCCAGTGCTTGTTATCCCTTACAACATGCCTCCAAATGTCTGCACCAAAGAATAAAACTACATGATGGCCTTGCTCATCCCAGGTCCAAAAAGTCCTGGAAAGGATTTTGATTTGTTCATGGAGCCTCTTGTGGAGGAAGTTCAACAGCTATGGAGGGGTGTTCTCACTTGAGACCTATATAGCAGCCCACCGGCTAATTTCTTTCTGCGTGCTGTTATAATTTGGTGCATCCATGATTATCCGGTTTTGGGCACCATGTCAGGGCGAACGACACATGGTTACAATGCATGTGTTCGCTGTGACAGGAATCCGCTGTCATACGCAATACTTAGCAAGATCTGTTACATTAGACACCGCTGCTTCTTACCAAGGACAAGCCGCATCCTAGAAAATATCAAGACATGTGTTCAATGCAAAGCATGAAAACCGTGATGCGCCAAAGAGGCTCACCGCCTATGAGTTGCAAGTGGAATTAGAGAAGGTCAAGCATATTACACCAGGAAACCATCCTGATAATGGTAGCGGGAAAAGGCAGCGTGGCAGGGCAGAAGAGAGATTATTGTTTACCCGCTGGTCCACTTTGTGGGACTTGGAGTATTGAAAAGATTTGGATCTGCGGCATAATCTTGATGTGATGCACATCGAGAAAAATATATGTGACAGCATTATCGGCACACTTCTTAACATTGAAGGCAAGACGAAAGATACCTTAAAATCTAGGATTGATTTGACACACTGGTATCGTAAAGGATTTGCAGGTGCAAGATGAAGGTAAACCACGGGATATGGCACCAGCTGCGTACGACTTGGACAAGGTAAAAAGAAAAGAATTCTGCAAGGTCCTGTCACATGTGAGATTCCCACATGGATTTGCTTCCAACCCTAAAAGGAGAGTCAGTGCAGATGGAGACAAGGTACAAGGGTTGAAAACTCATGACTGCCACGTCCTACTTCAAAGGATTTTACCTGTTATCCTTAGAGGATTGGGCTGCCCTGACTTATACAGAGCAGTTGCAGAGTTGGGACAATTCTTCAGGGAACTCTGAAGTAGAAATATCAGGATAGATGCTTTGGAGCGTCTTAGAGACAAGATACCAACTATCCTATGCGACCTTGAGAAGATATATCCTCCAACCTTGTTTGATGTGATGGTGCATTTGGCTGTTCATCTACCTGATGAGGCACTACTTAGAGGTCCAGTACAGTATGGCTGGTTGTACCCTATTGAAAGGCGGCTAGGCACTTTCAAGGGCTATGTTAGGAACAGAGCTAGACACGAGGGTTCCATTGCAGAGGCCTACATTGCTACTGAAGTTGCTGACATTCTGCTCAAAATACATTGAAACAAATTGATCAGCTTAGCAAAGACGTGGATGAAGACAATCCCGAGCTCAATGTTTTCGATTATTCTGTTCGAGTTACAGGGAAGAGTCGACAAGAGGACAAACCTAAAGATTTGGACTAAATGGTTTGGTATGTGTTGAATAACTGTCCTGAGATACTACCTTATATCAAGTAAGTGCCAAGTAATGCAAATTATACATCGTAATCTACTAAACTTACAACACATTCTTATATATTTAGATGTTTGACGTGATCACTATGTTGTGCAGCATCTACAAAAAGGAGTTACTGCCGCAAAATCCAAGAAACATTGAAAAACTGGTTATGGCAGGATTTGCGAAATGGTTCAAGAGCCATGTAAGCTTTTAATTGCACTGTCAGTTTTTTTAATATATTGAGTACATAAGATGATCAGCTTGTCTATTTTCTAACCATAGGTTAAGAAGATGCGGGAGGATGGGCAAGCATTTCATGATGCCCTTTACTCACTAGCAATGGGTCCTGATACTCGGGTAAGACATTATGAATCTTGCGTTGTTGGAGATGTGCGCTACAACACCCTTGCACGAGACGAAGGTAGGAAGACACAAAACAGTGCCATCATGAGCACGGATACATATGACAAAGAGACAACTAAAATGTATGCTAACATAATGTACATTGTTCAGCTTGCAGATATCTCCAGTTTCGAGGATCATCGGTGTGTGGTTACATTGTCTTTGTCGTTGGTATAACCTGTTTTCCGTGATCGCAAAACCCAAAGCTGATGTTTATTTCAAATCCATCAATGTCAAGGCGGCATACCAGACCAACGAGCCTTTTATTTTGGCAAATCAAGCAACACAGATATTTTTCTTGGAAGACACATTTGCACGTAACGATGACTGGAGAGTAGTGCAAAGGTTTGAGCAGAGGAATTTGTTTAATGAAGTTGCACAACAAGATGGTGCTTACACTGCTCCTGATGTACATGATAACACAGATGTTCCTAATATCTTTGAGAACCATCACATCAATGACGCCGGCGAAAAGATTGCATGTTGTGCTGTGGACATACAAGAGTTGATCAAGAAGAAGACAATGTTCGAGGACGTTGAGGACGAAGAAGAAGATGACACCATGGGGAATTACGATTCAGACTGATACACATGGCGAACATGTTGACGCTGCTGCTGCGGATGATGATTACATTGCTTTTGTCGTATTTTCCTGTCAGAAGACGTTTTTTATCTACTATGTGAAATTGTGTTTGCTATGACAACTGAAACCTGATAAACATGTTGTTTAGTATTTTCCTGTGAGAATATCACTTGTTATGTATGCTGATTTGTGTTTGGTGATTGTATGACGACTAAAACATGAAGACATTGTTGTTTAGTTGTACTCATATTTGGCTGTGAAACTTGAATTTGATGACATAGTTTGCCGTTGGACTGCAATTTGCTCGACGTCTTCGAATGAGAACAAAGCTGACCCGATGTGTCCTCCGCCAATTTATTTATTTATTACCAAAAGGGCCTCTCGCTATTTATTTATTTATGAGCAAAGGGATACCCCTGATTTCCGTTAATAGAAATCATTAGATGTTCACAACACTATGCCCACCGCTAAACAGGTTTCATTCATTACTAGTTTCAAAGAAAGTGCTCATGTCATAGCCACTGAATACATCATGAGTGCTACATACACTGCAAATAAAGAGATAATCATCCTATAAAGCACATCAATTTTGCCCATTATCTTCACAAGCTCTTTCATCTCCTCATTGCTGTCAAGGCCGTTCAGCAGCTGTTGCTTGGCCATGATCAAAGGAACTGCATATTTAACCTTCTCCTCTGCATCTTCCTCTTACGCCGCTCCTTCGCCATTTGTCCAACACCCCAACCCGCCGGGTATTGGGATTCCTCGGCTAACCAAATAATCAGCGAAGTTGCACTCCCCACATCAAAGAACTTCCCGTAAATACAAATCACACGAATCTTCCCTTTTCTCGCATGAATCAAATTGGAAGATCATCAACCAACCTATTAAAAAATCAGCAACCTGAAAGTAGCGTAACAACACTTAAAACATATTATTACCCCATGATTCTGCATTTGTACAAGACTCGCCGTGGTTGAGGATTGTGGTTGAGACACTGACAGATGACTCTGCGTGATTTGCAGCAGTGGCACCACACCAACGGCAAAGGTTGCGATGAGCAACAAAGTCATGTGCGCTTGTGCGGGGTGTGATGAGACCCATGACGATGGTACGGGTGGGGACTTGGCGCATATTTGGTTGTTGCCTGCTGAAGAGCAGGTGGACGAGCAGCCAGCGGACATGGTTGCTACGGCCAGAGCTTCTGATGCTAGGCAGAGTAAGTAGAGAAGAGGAGAAGCGAACATTGGATATGTCAGTTTCATTACTTGCAGAGTAGCATAGCACCATATATAGTCATAGTCTAGGTTTGGATTCGAACCAGCTACATGTGAGCACGCCTCTATTTTTCTAAAACTCAAGAACGCCTCTTTACTAGTACACTAGCTTGTTCTCAGACGCCTTTCTCAAGTCTTTGGTTCCTCCACGACATCTGGGACCCACCGAAGGGTCTCTCAGATTTCGCGAAAAGAACATGCCCTCAATGACAAAGTTGGACCCACCAGCTATCTTCGCACGCAAGGAAGTGCCTCCTTATTATGCAAAAATGAATACTCTCGCCACCGGAACCCAAAGATCATGGGAGGCTGACTCAGGGCCTACCAAGTTGACGGGGATGGAGGGCTTTGTCAACTTAGTCAATATGAACGATTCTAGCTCCGCCATCAGACGATGTTCATCCAACGGCAGAGTGCTTCTTCAACCTCTAGTCTTCTTGCTCCAGCCGCCCAAACAAGGGCCGGTCGTGCCGCGTGCTCCTGCCTCCCGTGGCCGGCTGTGATACCGCGGAGGCCTCACCGCCCCTACTACTCCCACCGCTCGCCAGGCCATCCCTCTACTCACCCACACCCCCTGTTATTCTGCGGCGACGGCAGCCTCACAACGCAGCCGAACCAGTGAACCTCATATTCCTCTCCGGCTGGGCATCCACTGCCACGTCTTCCCTGGCTCTGCGTCGTCCCTTCCTAGGCCTCGCTGTCGTCCACCGCCTTGGTGCTCCCGGCGCGGCATGGTTAATGTGGTCAATGACCGACTTCTATCGGAAGAGTACTGTACGTGGAGAGGCTGGCAGCTGGGTCCATGGCCGCAGCTGGGTCCACGACCACAACCCAGTCTTTTTGTGATTTGCCAAGTAAGTCGCTTTGTCAGGCCTGTTGGGCTGCAAATCTTTCAAGACGAGGAGAGCTTCATTCGGCTGGCCGAGAAAATGGCCTATCAGTAATGAGAAATGGGCTGTACATTTTTTAAACACATCAAACCGGTAATTAGTTTCAAATTTCTTTTTTTTCATTTCGAAATTTTAAATTGCATTAATTTTTATGCGTGGACAATTTGTTGGATTTTATATTGATATACATTTATTTTTAAAATCAGTTTGAATGTGACTCAAATTTCGGATTAAAAACAGTTCTGACCGCACCAAATATGCAAAATTTCAGATAATTTTTAACTGTGGCTACAATATGGGCTGTAATGCTAACAAAAAAGCATATGGGCTCCAAAAACCTTAAGAATTAGCAAATGGGCTGTGAATTATTAGAAATAATGGCAGATGGGTTGTATGCTGTTTTCCATGATTTGAGGCTTTCCTAAAAAGGTTGACGACAAGTAGTGACTGTTGGATGTCCATCCAACGGCCGGTCGTCTTCTTCAATCTCTGCTTCTTCCTGCTCCAACCGCTCAAACAAGCGCCAAGGGAATGCTCGCTTCTCCTCCCGCTGCCGGGTTGTGCTGCCACGCAGCCTCACCGCCCCAATCAGATTCCCCATCGCTGGCCTAGCCATCCCTCTACTCACCCACGCCCGCCGTTATTCTCCAATGACGGCAGACGGTCCAAGAAACCCTCAGACAACAGATTCTCACGCTGGGGAAACAATCGCCGAAGTCTTCCCCGCCTCCGTGTCGTTCCTTCCTAGGCCCTCGCCGTCGTCCCACCGCCTCGGTGCTCTCGGGCGCTGCTGGTCAACGTCGTCAACGACCGACATGCATCCGAAGCGGATCAGACGTGGAGAGGCCGATAGCTAGTCCACGGCCGCACGCAAGGAAATGCCTCCTTATTACGCCGCAAAAAATAATGATTCCTCCACGACATCCGGGACCCATCGAAGGGCCTCTCAGATTTCATGAAAAAACGTTACCACCGGCCCGACTTTCGGACCCACCAGCTATATCTTCAAGACGCAAGGAAGTGCGCCCTTATTACGCACAAAAATGAATACTCCCTAGCTAGCTGGGACCCAAAGATAGTGGCAGGCTAACTTGTGGGCCTACTAAGTTGACGGGACGGAGGGCTTTGTCAACTTAGTCAATATGCACGATTCTAGCTCCCGTGACTGCACGATGTCCATCCAACGGTCGAGTGCTTCTTCAACCTCGGTCTTGTTGCTCCGGCCGCCCAAAGCAGCGCCCGGTCGTGCCGCATGCTCCTACCTCCCGTGGCGTCAGGTCTGCAGCCGGAGGCCTCACCGCCCCTACTATTCCCACCGCTTAGCTAGGCCTCTGGCGACGGCAGCCTCACACCACACCGAACCAGTGAATCCTCGTGATTCTCTCCGCACGGGCTTCCACTGTCGTGTCTTCCCCGGCTCCGCGTCGTCTCCTTCCTAGGCCTCGTCGTCGTCCACCGCCCTGGTGCTCTCGGCGCGGTGTGGTCAACGTGGTCAACGAACGGCTTCCATCGGATTTGGACTGTACGTGGAGAGGCTGACAGCTGGGTCCACGGCCGCAGCAAGGAAGTGCCTCCTTATTATGCGCAAAATAATTATTCCTCCACCTGACAGCGGGGACCCACCGGACGGGCCACCGTATTTTACGAAAAAACGTTTCCCCCTGACTGCTGGGTCCCACCAGCTACATCTTCGCACGCAAGGAAGTGTCTGACAGTCGGGACCCACCTTGTCGAAGCGTATGTAGCGTTCTCATTCTGATCGCGAACGTGTACGTACATACTGGTCGATGTAGAGGCGTGCACGTGTCGTAGTAGAGGCGCGCACGTAGCATGTACACGTACGTACAACGGCCAGGGTACAAGAAAGTAAATACGGCCACATACGTACATACGGGTGGGGTCTCGAACGCCTACTCACGCGTACGTACGTCCAGGGCTCATGTACATGTCTGGGTCGGAACGGAGAAACAACGTCGTCGTCGTGTTCATGGGGAGCCAACAAACGCATCGTGTTCATCGGGAGGAAACGGAACGCATGGGAGCCAACCGGCTTGGATGGAACAACCGATGGAAACGAGGCCTGGCGTACCGCAGAACGAAGGAAACAGCCTTGTGTTCGACCGACCACGTTCGAAACGGGATCCTGTTCATCGGGAGGGGTCTGGCATACCGCAAAATGGAGGAAACAGACCTCCTACGGTCGAAACGGGGGTCCTGTTGATCGGGAGGGGTGTGGCGTACCGCAAAACGGAGGAAACGGACTTGTGTTGGAGTGCTACGGTCGAAACATGGGTCCTATTCATCGAGAGGGGTGTGGCGTAACGCAAAACGGGACTCCACGGGATACTGTTCATCTCCACCGTCGACCCCCTCCAGCCTCCATGGGCTACTGTTCATCCACCGTCGACCTCCTCCAGCCTCCACTTGCGACTGCTCATCCACGGGCTCCTGTTCATCCAGCCTCCACCGCCGCTTACTCCACCGGCCATCGCTCAGCCAGCCCTCTCCACGGGCTCTGCTCAACCACCCATCCACGAAGCCATCGTTCATCCCGCCTCCACCGCTTTCATCGCTCATCCCGCCTCCACGGGTGGTCCTATTCATCCCGCCTCCACGGGTCCCGGCCCATCCAGCCCCAACCTGCTCGAACGATCGGGGTCCTGTTCATCCACCCCACCGGAACTGTTCATCCAAACCCTTGAGCAATACACCACTATGGATCCGCTCCCGTCTTCCTACGAGAACGCCATCCATAGCACTCACGCTTATCTTGCGCATTTTAGAGTATCCACTTTCACTTGACTATGAACTGTACAGGCAACCCAGAAGTCCTTTACCGCAGACACGACTATTCGAATAGATCATTTATAACCCTGCAGGGGTCTACTTCTTCACACAAGCTCTCGCCACTTACCACCATGTACACTACGTGTATCTCGGCAACCTTCAAGCGGAAGCCTGGCGAGGGAGTCGGCCATGACCTGACTAACCACACAAGTCTCTAGTCCAGCTTTATCGCCTATTCGGGTTCCATCCACGAGGAGATCCGGCCGGAGTTTCGCTCATAGCCCCAAACAATGTGTGCAGGGTTCCCGAGACACCAAACGGGCGCCCGGTACACCATGCCGATGTGTGCCAATGTGTGCAGGTATCTACCGCATCATAGCCCACCCCTAGGGTCAGCGCTACGCATGGCCTCCAACACATATCCTACAAACACCAGAAACTAGTTGCAACTCCTGGATAGAGATCAAGACGATTAATAAGTCGAGAGAGTCAATTAAGGATCCCAATGTGTGGTAGTAGTTGTTCATGGATCACAAACACAGAACTCAGTTCCTGAGGACGATTTAAATGAGACAACCCACCATGTACTCCTACATGGCCTCTCATCGCTACCTTTACCAAATCGTGTTCACACGCTTAGCTCACACACAGTAGGACATGTTCATCACCATTCCAATTCATCCCCGATGACTCAGACTTGACTCAACTCTAAGCAAAGAGTGCATGACAAACAAGCATGAATGAGTAGGCACATCGTGGCTCAAACAACTCCTACTCATGCTAGTGGGTTTCATCTATTTATCGTGGCAATGACAGGTCATGCAGAGGAAAGGGGTTCAACTACCGCAACATGTAACAGTTGAATTGTTGTTGTCCTAATGTAGTAAAAGAGAGCAGGAGCGAGAGAGTGGGATTGTATCGGAATGAACAAGGGGGTTTTGCTTGCCTGATGGAGTGGTACTATGTAACATCCCAAATTTTCAATTTGGAATGTTATACATTAGGGCATCACTGCATATCATATTTATTTGCTTTTGGCCTGATCCAGAAATTCTACGCAACTCAAGGACCCACGGAGAGAGTTTGGGATTTCTTTATTTTCATATTTGGGTTTTCTCAAATTTTGAAAATAGGATCATTTGATTTTATTTATTTTATCTTCAATTATTTCTATTATAAAAATATGAGAGAGGGAATAAAATGACTTTCCCAAAATAAAGAAATATTGAAGATTTAATAAAAAATCAAATAATATTTTATTTCGGAGTTTTCTCGCTATTTTATTTGAATTAGGAAAAATATGCGTTTTTCAAAATTGCATTTAGGCCCCAAATAAATGTGCACCTTGTCCGGCTTGATTTTAGAATTTGGGAAAATTTATTTCGGGATATTTGGAGTCAGTTTAGTATTTCTTTTATTTGTTTTTCTGTGCGAAACTATTTAAAAAAACGCGAACCGACCTCGGCCGTGATTCGCCAGGACTGGCCTGCCCTTTATATAGCGCCTGAGCCCACCCCAGCCCACCTCAAACCCTAGCCTCGCCACGCCTCTAGCCACCGCCACTAACGCCCGCGATCCGTGCCGCCGCCGCCGCTCACCCTCATTGCTGCCGCCATTGCCGCCGCCATAGAGCACCGCCCGCTGAGCCAACCGCCGCCGCCGCCCATTGACCCGCCGCCGCCACCATTGACCCGCCGGAGGTAGACCCCGTCGCCGCCATGGTTTTCGAGAGAAAACCGTCGGTTTATTTATTTTAGGAACCCGGTTTGTTTTTTTATAAATCGGTTTATTTTCCGGTTTAGTTTATTTAGCGAGCGTTCGCTCGTTCGTTCATTTTAACGGACGCGTTCACCGTTTAGTTCCAGAAAATGAACGTTCGTTCGTTAATCTGTTCATCAGTTTTTCTTTTTCTCCGATTTTTTGTGATTATTTCTGATCACGATTTCTGATCCAATTTTCGTTTTAGTATAACTTTTCGCTCGTTTATCGGAATCAAGCGATTCAAGCGCCTAGAGTTTCGTCTTGAAACCTCTTTTCGTTTAACCAACTCAAACAAGTTTTTGCTTCTGTAAAATTTGACTTAGGTCCAGATTAGTAAACGAAGTTTATTTCTTTCGCCGTTTGAATTTCGTTGTTTCGTTCGATTTGATTCTTTTTGCAAACCGGAGTTCTT
Source organism: Aegilops bicornis (assembly GCA_021605145.1). NCBI lineage: Eukaryota > Viridiplantae > Streptophyta > Magnoliopsida > Poales > Poaceae > Aegilops > Aegilops bicornis. Next base: position 322,021,390 of record CM038669.1, read on the forward strand.
AAGTTGAACTTTCTGGTTAGATCTATTATTTGAGTTTTACCTATGCATTAGATGAGTACTTATTGTATGCTTGTTTGGTTGTTTGCGATAGAGTACCCGGAGTGCGCCGCCTGTTACTTCGAGTCTCTAGGTTTCACGGATCATCAGCAAGCCAAGTAACACTTTGATCATACCTCTTACTACCCAGTTTTTATGCATTAGATAAATCTTCAAACATTGCATGAGTAGGATCTAATTAAATTGTGGGTTTCGGGAAGTAGTTGAGGTAGTACCTATTACCTGTTTTAATATCAAACCCTTGGGAGTTACTTCTACGTTTGCTTATTGCCATGCTATGCTTGTAGACGTGGATTGAGTGAGTGAAATCCATGACAGATGTGAGATTATTAATTAATGGTTTACTTAAGGTGGCAACTTAAATACACATCTGGGTTGATTGAGGCACCTGGGTATTCCAGTGAATGCTTGTTTTTCTTTATGGACCGCCACCCAGGCTCAAAGGGATCATGAGATTATTCATACTAGAAACTTCCCTGTGCAGCCACAAGCTATTATGGGCTCTAGCATAGTTGATTAAGTCGTGTGAACTCTTAAAGTGGTAGACTAGCAGATGTAGGGGATGTAGGTGGTACGGTCTACCCATCGTAAGGTGCAAACGCTTCTGAAAGACTGTGTCTCGGTCATCCGTTTCTCAAACACCATGTAGTGCGAGAAATCCAACGGAGGAGATCGAGTCTTGTGGGGAAAAGTGCGCAAACCTCTGCAGAGTGTATAAACTAATCATGATTAGACGTGTCCCCGGTTATGGACGTCTTGAGTATCTAGTACTTGGATTATCATGTGAATCTCATCATGTGACTTTAATTAGTCTTGTTGGGTTTTAATGATGATGCTTAATTGGGATTGAGTGTCAATGCTCTCAATATTTAACAACCACCATGATAGTTAAATAAAATTTATTCCTTTGCAGTAGGGAAAAATTGGCTTTACGCAAAAAATGTAACCATAGAGCTTTCCACCAGCCATTATATGCATGTAGTGATAGCATTACTCTATTCATTACTCTCTATGTGTTACATTGCCAGCATATTCCATGTGCTGACCCGTTTTCGGCTGCAACGTTCATGTTGCAGACTTTTCAGACGATGATTAAGGAGCCTTTAGGTCGTGGTTCTATACTCAGTGATGCCGTTGGAGTTGATGGACTCGCTTATCTTCCAAGCCTTCCGTTGTTATCGTTATTAGATGGCCTTAAGCCATATTATTTGTAATAAGTTCTCTTTTGGAGACATTCGATGTAATAAGTGTGTGATTGCTATTCTATTATAAATCCTTCAAGTAAATGCGTGTCAAAGATTCTTGATCCAGGATGACAAAGCACGTAGATCGATCGTTTGAGGTCTGGTCGCTACAAGATGGTATCAAAGCCCACGCTGACTGTAGGACACGACCACTAAGATAAAGCCCAAGATCACTATCCTCTTCTCATTTCTGACTCCTCATCTTTTCTACTCTTTTAGGATGGCAGATGCAAGGAACAAGTTCACGCAACCTGATGAGGATACACCCTTTGGACGCCACCTGAAGGAAGTCACTAAGTATCTGAACATGGGAGTACCAAGCTTCACCGGGACCTACAACGCCACTTTACCCGAGGAGGAGCGCTGGATGATTCAAGTACAAGTACCAGGAAGGACATTCGCGCCAGTCACTGAACCCATAGAGTTTTCCTTTGATGCACCAACTCGAGTCTAGGAAAGAGCATGGCAGCCCACATCACCATGGGACGTATTGGAGAAGTTTACCGCAATGATCTCAAGGATACTATCTACTAGATTTGTGGGCGCCAAGATGAGCATTGGGAGATGATCAGCACCAGGAAGGATAGATCAATCGCAGCTTTTATCCAGGAGTTAAACCAGCACATTCGACGTCAGGAGAACCAGATGTGCGCAGGCATGATAGATCTGAAGAAGGCGATGACAAGAATCACGGAGCTGGAGGAAGAACTCAAGGCTACCCGCGAAGATTATATGGAGGAAATCAAAGTATTAGTGGAGAAGAATGATGACCTGACCAGGAAGCTAGGAGTTTTCATGGGAGATCCCGCGCCAGGAGGAGAAGATGACGACTCCACTTGCCCGGGGAACTACATCATCATCGATTTACACCCCACTCGGACCTGCATTTAGGGCGATGATGACTATGTTGATGAAGCTGGAGCGGATATCATGGAGTCTTCATCGGAGCAGTTTTTCTAGTTGACCACCATAACAATAGTAGTATTCCACCATGTATATAGCATAGTCCAAGCACTTTTGTAATGATAGTTCTAGACCGATTGTATGCCCTTGTTTGAATTGAATGAAGTGATTCTGTTTGCATTTGCCTCATGTGCATATGGGTAGTGTTTTTCTCTCTAGACCTGAATCTATTCTAAATTCTCATCTTTTCTAAACCCTCAGATGCCTCCGAGACGTGACAATGGATTTGCTTTCCCACCGGAGCTCACCCAGTTGATCCAGCAGCAGAATGCATTGATGCAGTTGCTAGTCCAGAATTAGAATCAGGGAAACAACAACAACAACCCACCACCACCACCACCTGTGGATCACCTAACCCGTTTCCTTAGACTAAATCCGCCGGTGTTCTCTAGTAGCACCGAGCCGATAGTGGCAGATGATTGGCTCTGCAAGACAGGGAGGGAATTGACCACAGCAGGATGCACAGATGCGGAAAAGGTGAAATTTACCGCACATCAGCTTGAAGGACCTGCAGCATCATGATGGGAGAATTTCACAGCCACTTATCATGTAGACACTGTCACATGGGATCAGTTTCAGCAAGCTTTCCGTACTGCCCATGTTTCAGCAGGAGCTATGGCCATGAAGAAGCGTGAGTTTCGCAACTTGCGCCAAGGAGGACTACTGTTGGCACAATACGTGGATGACTTTAGTAAGTTAGCACGTTATGCCCCGGATGACGTTACTACGGATGCAGCTAAGGTGAGAAGTTTCGGAAGGACCGAATGATGAGTAGAGCATACAGCTTGATGGTAGCAACTTTCAACAACTACCAGAGTTGGTAGACCGTGCTCTTATGATTGAAGGAAAGCAAAGAGCAGATTGAGAACCGCAAGAGGAAGTATGGTCAAGGGAAATACAATTCAGGAGCTCAGCAGAAGCCACGTTTTACCCTGAAATCGGGAGGACATTTTCAGCATACCCATGGAGGAGGGATTTCGCATAATCATAATGGCCCCAAGAATGGTCATGGGAATGGGGGAAGCAACGGTCAGAACCGTACCAACCCATCAACCCCACCAAGAGAGACCTGAGCCAAGTCACTTGTTATAAGTGTCAGAAGACCGGACATTATGCCAATGAATGTCCTGAAGCCCAGAATGGAAGTGGCAATGGAAGCTCTCGGAAGAAACTGAACCCTTTCAACAGGGGACAGGTGAACCACGTTAACATGGAGGAGGTTGAAGCCCAGCCAGATGCCGTAATCGGTAAGTTTTTGGTTAAGTCATTTACTGCAGTCGTACTTTTTTATACTGGTGCATCGCATTCATACATATCAAGGGAATTCGTGGATAAGTTTAAACTACAAACTCAAGCCCTTAGGTCACCCATGTTAGTAACCTCGCCAGGAGCAGAGTATATGGCTAGCCTATGGTGTGATCAGTTACCATTAAGGATTGGTAACTACTTGTTCCCCTCAGACCTAATAATATTGGAGTCACAAGGATTGGATGTGATATTAGGCATGGATTGGCTATCAAAGTATGAAGGGAACATTGATTGCTCCAGTAAGTCGATTTTGCTTACCACCCCAGAGGGAAGAAGGATCAAGTATGTATCATGGCATGTGCCGAATAGGACTCAAGTAAATTCCTTATCAGGAGTTTTACAGGAGGAAGTACCGGTGGTAAAGGATTTTCCGGATGTATTTCCAGAAGAGTTGCCAGGCATGCCACCGGATAGAGACATTGAGTTTTTGATTGAGCTTTTGCCAGGCACATGACCAATATTTAAGAGACCGTATAGAATGCCTGCAAAGGATTTGGAGGAGATTAAGATGCAGATTAAGGAGTTATTGGATAAGGGATATATTCGCCCAAGTTCGTCACCTTGGGGATCACCAGTACTTCTAGTGGAAAAGAAGGATGGATCGTTAAGGATGGTTGTTGATTTTCAAGGATTGAATGAAGTGACGATCAAGAATAAGTACCCACTGCCGATGATCGATGATTTGTTTGACCAATTGCAAGGAGCTAAGGTATTTTCCAAGATCGATTTGCGATCAGGATACCACCAGTTGAAGATTCGAGAGCAGGACATACCTAAGACCGCCTTTACCACAAGGTATGGGTTGTATGAGTATACCGTTATGTCATTTTGTCTGACTAACGCACCTGCTTATTTTATGAACATGATGAACAAAGTGTTTATGGAGTTTTTGGATAAGTTCGTCGTAGTGTTCATTGATGATATTCTGGTTTACTCGAAAAATGAAGAAGAACATAACGAACATTTGCGTTTGGTACTTGGTAAGCTCAGAGAACATCAGTTATACGCCAAGTTCAGCAAATGTGAGTTTTGGTTGAAGGAAGTTGGATTCCCCGGACATGTTATATCCGGAGAAGGAATAGCAGTAGATCCCACCAAGGTTGTCACCGTGACAAATTGGGCAGCCCCAACAACAGTTGGAGAGATCCGGAGTTTTCTTGGACTCGTAGGATACTACCAGAGATTCATTGAAAATTTCTCGAAGATTGCAAAACCTATGACAGAGTTGTTGAAGAAGGATACCAAGTTCAAATGGACTGAGGAATGTGAGCCCAGTTTCTAGGAGTTGAAGAAACGTTTGGTTACCTCACCAGTATTGATTCTGCCAGATCAGCGCAAAGATTATGAGGTATATTGCGACGCTTCACGTTGAGGACTTGGAGCAGTGCTTATGCATGAGGGAAGAGTTGTTTCATATGCCTCATGACAGCTTAAGCCCCATGAGCTGAATTATGCTACACACGACTTGGAGTTAGCAGCCGTAGTGCACGCATTGAAGACGTGGAGACATTTTCTCATCGGAAACCATTGTGAGGTGTACACGGATCACAAGAGTTTGAAGTACATCTTCACACAGAAGGAATTGAATCTCAAGCAAAGGAGATGGTTGGAGCTCATCAAGGATTATGATATGAGATTACATTATCATCCAGGAAAGGCTAACGTAGTAGCTGACGATTGAGCCGCAAGAGCCATGTCAACACGTTAATGACCGAAAGAGTCAATCAGATTTTGGAGGATATGCTGAGAGCTTGTGCGCTAGACTATGGATCTAGTTGGGATGACAATTTGCCGTATGCAGAGTTCTCTTATAACAACAGTTATCAATCCAGTTTGAAGATGGCCCCTTTTGAAGCCTTGTACGGAAGAAGGTGCAAAACACCATTGTCATGGGATGAAGTTGGAGACCGCCAGCTGTTTGGACCATATTTGATTAATAAGGAGTCTGAATAGAAGGTGAAGTTGATTCGCGATAGGCTCAAGGTAGCCCAGTCCAGGCAGAAGAGCTATGCAGATTCTAAATGCAAGGAGACAGTTTACGAAGTCGGAGACAGAGTTTATCTTCGTGTATCCCCGCTTCGAGGAGTTAAGCACTTTGGAGTTAAGGGAAAGTTAGCACCTCGTTTTGTGGGACCCTACAAAGTTTTGGAACGCATGGGAGAAGTTGCTTATAAGTTGGAATTGCCTGAGGGATTGTCGGGAGTTCACGACGTGTTCCACGTTTCCCAGTTGAAGAAGTGCCACGCAGAGATGGCGGATATACCGCTAAGAGATACAGTGCCACCGAAGCAATTCGGTTGGATAGTGATTTGACCTATGAGGAGAAACCAGTTAAGATTCTCGATTATGCCAGCCGAGTCACCTGCAGCAAGGTTATCAAGTTTTGCAAGGTTCAGTGGAGCCACCACACCGAGGATGAAGCCATGTGGGAGCGAGAGGAAGATCTACTGAAGGACCACCCTCACCTATTTTCTAGCCAACCCGAATCTCGAGGGCGAGATTCATCTTAAGGGGGGTAGGTTTGTAACATCCCAAATTTTCAATTTGGAATGTTATACATTAGGTCATCACTGCATATCATATTTTATTTGCTTTTGGCCTGATCCAGAAATTCTACGCAACTCAAGGACCTACGGAGAGAGTTGGGGATTTCGTTATTTTCATATTTGGGTTTTCTCAAATTTTGAAAATAGGATCATTTGATTTTATTTATTTTATCTTCAATTATTTCCATTATAAAAAATTGAGAGAGGGAATAAAATGACTTTCCCAAAATAAATAAATATTGAAGATTTAATAAAAAATCAAATAAGATTTTATTTCAGAGTTTTCTCGCTATTTTATTTGAATTAGGATAAATGTGCATTTCCAAAATTGCATTTAGGCCCCAAATAAATGTTCACCTTGTCCGGCTTGATTTTAGAAGTCGGGGAAAATTTATTTCGAGATTTTTGGAGTCCGTTTAGTATTTCTTTTATTTGTTTTTCTGTGTGAAACTATTTAAAAAAACGCGAACCGACCTCGGACCGTATTCGGCCAGAACTCCCCTGGCCTGCCCCCTTTATATAGCGCCCGAGCCCACCCCAGCCCACCTCAAACCCTAGCCCCACCGGCTTGCAGGTGCCGCGCCGCGCCTGTTCCGCCGCCGAGCCACCACCCGCCGAGCCGACCGCCGCCGCCCGTTGACCCGCCGCCGCCGCCGTTGACCCGCCGGAGGTAGACCCCGTCGCCGCCGCGGTTTTTGAGAGAAAACCGTCGGTTTATTTTTTTAGGAACCCGGTTTATTTTTTATAGATCGGTTTATTTTCCGGTTTAGTTTATTTAGCGAGCGTTCCTCCTTCGTTCGTTTTAACAGACGCGTTCACCATTTAGTTCCAGAAAATGAACGTTCGTTCGTTAATCTATTCGTCAGTTTTTCTTTCTCGGATTTTTCCGTGATTATTTCTGATCGCGATTTCTGATCCGATTTTCGTTTTAGTATAACTTTTCGCTCGTTTATCGGAATCAGGCGATTCAAGCGCCTAGAGTTTCGTCTCGAAACCCTCTTTCTGTTTAACCAACTCAAACAAGTTTTTGCTTCTGTAAAATTTGACTTAGGTCCTGATTAGTAAACGAAGCTTATTTCTTTTGCCATTTGACTTTCGTTGTTTCGTTCGATTTGATTCTTTTTGCAAACCAGAGTTCTTAAGTTGAACTTTCTGGTTAGATCTCTTATTTGAGTTTTACATGTGCATTAGATGAGTACTTATTGTATGCTTGTTTGGTTGTTTGCGATAGAGTACCCGGAGTGCGCCGCCTGTTACTTCGAGTCTCTAGGTTTCACGGATCATCAGCAAGGCAAGTAACACTTTGATCATACTTCTTACTACCCAGTTTTTATGCGTTAGATCAATCCTCAAACATTGCATGATTAGGATCTAATTTAATTGTGTGTTTTGGAAAGTAGTTGAGGTAGTACCTATTACCTGTTTTAATATCAAACCCTTGGGAGTTACTTCTACGTTTGCTTATTGCCATGCTATGCTTGTAGACATGGATTGGGTGAGTGAAATCCATGACAGTGTGAGATCGTTAATTAATGATTTACTTAAGGTGGCAACTTAAATACACATCTGGGTGGATTGAGGCACCTGGGTATTCCAGCGATTGCCTGTTTTTCTTTATGGACCGCCACCCAGGCTCAAAGGGATCATTAGATTATTCATACATGTGCAGCCACAAGCTATTATGGGCTCTAGCATAGTTGATTAAGTCGTGTAAACTCTTACAGTGGTAGACTAGCAGATGTACGGGATGTAGGTGGTACGGTCTACACATCGTAAGGTGCAAACGCTTCTAAAAGACTGTGTCTCGGTCATCCGTTTCTCAAACACCATGTAGTGCGAGAAATCCAATGGAGGAGATCGAGTCTTGTGGGGAAAAGTGCGCAAACCTCTATAGAGTGTATAAACTAATCATGATTAGTCGTGTCCCCAGTTATGGACGTCTTGAGTATCTAGTACTTGGATTATCATGTGAATCTCATCATGTGACTTTAATTAATCTTGTTGGGTTTTATTGATGATGCTTAATTGGGATTGAGAGGGTGTCAACGCTCTCAATGTTTAACAACCACCATGATAGTTAAATAAAATTTATTCCTTTGAAGTAGGGAAAAATTGGCTTTACGCAAAACTGTAACCATAGAGCTTTCCACCAGCCATATATGCATGTAGTGATAGCATTACTCTGTTCATTACTCTCTATGTGTTACATTGCCAGCATATTCCATGTGCTGACCCGTTTTCGGTCTACAACGTTCATGTTGCGAGACTTTTTCGAACTGACGATTAAGGAGCCTTTAGGTCGTGGTTCTATACTCAAGTGATGCCGTTGGAGTTGATGGACTCGCTTATCTTCGAAGCCTTCCGCTGTTATCGTTATTAGATGGCCTTAAGCCATATTATTTGTAATAAGTTCTCTTTTGGAGACATTCGATGTAATAAGTGTGTGATTGCTACTCTGTTATAAATCCTTCAAGTACTGTGCGTGTCAGCATTACTGATCCAGGGATGACACTGAAGCTCAGAGATCCGACTGTTTGAGGTCTGGTCGCTACATAGTAGGATACTGCCCTTCAGTCGGATAATCGACGGTATCCTCGGAGGCAGAACCTACCATTAAAGATACATAAAACACAATCAACACATGACGATATGCAACAATATGATGCATGCTATGACATGGCAATATGAATGTGTTTTGGTCTAATGCAAGCTAGAACAGATTGAAATGAGTCCATTTGAACCAAAGATTCAAATGTAAACCCATTTTATGAAGTCATATTAGTGCATTAACTTGTTTCACCTAAACAGCAAGGTTAGGTTACTCTAACATGCATGAAACCAGTACATATGGCTAGATTGGATTTTTCTGATCATTTTTCATATATAATTTGTTTGATTTGGAGCTACGGTTGATTTTCTATGATTTTTAGAAGTTTTGGCTATTTTCTGGAATTTCTTGTATAAGAATAAATCCAGAAAATACTTATTGCGTCAGCATTGCGTCACTGTGACGTCAGTAGTCAACGCGGCCGGTCCAGGTCAAACCTGGCCAGTGGTTCCCGCGTGTCAGTGTCATTAGTCTAACTAACTAAATTAGTATTAGATTAACTCCTAATCTAGGTTTGACCAGGGGGCGGGGCCCACATGGTCAAATGGGTCAAACCCACCGGCGACATGACGCCGGCGAGGCCCGAGACGGCGGCGGGGTTCGGAAACGCAGCACAGACGATGAAACAAGCGGTGGTTTGGCTTGGCGTGAAGCCGGTGCTCGTCCGCATCCAACGGAGCCATCAGCTCGCGCCGGAGTGGACCATAACGACGGCGGCGATGGCAAGCGCGGCAGCCGGAGCTCGGACAAGCTCGGCAATGATGATGTGGTGCACGGGAGGACTAGCTGATGGTGGTGTGGGTTTGGGAACATGCTGAGCACGGAGCAGTGCTCGTACGCGACGGTTGCTAGCCAATTCGCCGGCGACGACGAGCGCGGCGGCGGTGAGCTCTCGGGTCCGGTGGCTAGCATGGATAGAGCACGCAAATGAACGCGGGAGAAGGGGGGAAAGATGGCGGGGCTCACGGCGAGTCTTCTGGTGCGGTCGTTGAGCTCGGAGAGGCACGGACGACGTCAGAGCATCTCCGGCGATCTCGGAGCCGAAGGTTGAAGGCGACGGCGTCGGCGTCACTGCAGGGCTCCCGGCGTCGCTTGGCGCGGTGAGGAGGAAGAGTAGGTCGAGGCGGAGCTTTGGGATGCGTCGGGGAGTGTCGGTGTACAAAAAGAGGGGTACACTTTTTGTACCCCTATAACTGTGCACGGGCAGTCTGAGCCACGGGCACCACCACACTGAGCAAGGCAAGGGAGGTGAGCCAAGGTAAGACCGAAGCTCGAGGGAAGCAGAACAACGCCAAAACCAAGACCACAAAGGGCAAAGGGGAAGAAGTGGACTCCCCCGGCAAGATCCTTGCTGGGAGGCGGTTTTAGCCAACACGGCAAGACCCTTGCCGTGGCAGCTCGCCCCACACCTACGGAGCGAGTCACCCTTGAGTCCACTGCCCCCATGGGGCAAGGATTCGGGAGACATCCCCGTGGTGACATGCAGATCTTTGTGAAGACATTCAAGATCAGATGCACACTTTAGAAGGTGATGATCCTTGGCGGGATCCCAGCCAAGGAGGACTGATAAGGCCCCGCAAGAGCCTTGCCGGGATGACAAAGAAGCGCCATTGAAGAAGACCCTTGCCGGGCCCTGCAAGGCCCTTGCCAAGAACACCCATGGGGCCACCATCAGGCCCGCACCAGTCGCACCTCCACCGCAGTTCGCATGCAGCTGCCGACCCAACCAGCTGGGCAGGCACCTGCGTGGCAGCATACAGATCTTTGTGGAGACCCACCACTGCGCCACCTCAGCTGCCTGCCTGCCTACATGGCATCGCAAGCACCGCTGGCCAGGGCACGTGTCGACACAAGAGGGAGCGGCGACGGATGGGACAGGGCTCTCCCCCATCCCCGATAAAGCAAGGACACCTAAGCAAGACGCATTAAATGCGCCTTGTCATGTAATGCGAGGGATAACCTCGCACCATCGCATTCTTTCCACCTCCTGTGTGCCACTGTGGCAACCCCTTTCCCTATAAAAGGAGGCCCAAGGCGACCAGGAAGAGGATTCGGCTTTTTGGAGCTCCTCACGCCCCATAGCTAGTTCAAGAACACAGATAAACAATACACCAAAGCAGGAGTAGGGTTTTAAGCATCCTCGCGGCCCGAACCTGGATAAACGAACCGCGTGCTATCTGTTTGATCTGCTCTTCTCACGACCCCGCGCCCCGCAACTGTAGTAGGGATTCTTGGGATCTCATAGGTGTCGTTCCCACCAACATCTTTGGCGCGCCAGGCAGGGGGCAGCGCAGTTGTGAGAATCGGCTTTAGCAGTTAGTTCGACGCTTCTTCATCCTCATGGCGCCCAAGAAGAATACGACGGTGGCGGTTGGCCCGTCGGAAGCCGGATATCCCGTCCCGACACGGGCGAGCAGCGGACCGGTCACAGAAAGGACCCGGGGCGCCGTTCGAGAACACCAACACTGTCCCAGCAGCCGGAGTTTGGGAGGCGGTGTTGTTCGTGCGCCTGGTAACGGGCCGCACGCCGCCAAATCCAAAGACGGAGCCAGGCCCTCCGCGGGTGGCGCGGGGCCTTCCAAGATCGCTGCCTCTCGCTCAAGGCGACGCGAGGGCTTCCCAGACTCCCACGCCGGTGCCGACGGCGCGCTCCTCTCAAGCGGCGCGCGACGAACGGCGTAATCACACCGAAGACCCCGGGCGCCGCCGCGGGAATAGCCCCGAGTGCCACTCCCGGGATGCAGAAGACCTGCCCGCTCGCCGAGGCGCTGGTGAAGTTGGCATGCGACCGCGGGGTCGTGATAGAGCTCCTTCTGACATGGTCAGAAGTCGGAGCGCGTCGCGATCCGTGCAGGTTTCGCTGCCACCAACGCCAGCAGAAGCCCTGGCGCGCGCGCAGTTGCTCCTCGATTTTCCTCCCACTACGGGGAAACTCGACCGGCCAAGAAAGATGAGCCAAGTCCGGTGGAGCCCCCGGGTCGACGCTCCGACGGAGTCCCACACACCAGTGGCAGGAAAGCCGGCGGCGCCACGACCACGGTGCACTCGCCTCCTCCTCGCCCGGTACCGTGGACGCCAGCCCGTCGCGATGTTACGAGCGACAAAATATCCATCGCGTCGTCTGACCCGCGGACCCACTGTGACCAGCGCCAAGTTCTTCAGGAACAAGAACATGAAGACGCTCGAACCACTATCGAGCGCCGGCGTGGAGCGCGCCTCCAATCAGACAGGCGAGTAGGGCCTGCTGTGAACCACCTGGCACCGGAGAGCCCTGGAGGCCTACCTTACGAGGTAGGCTATCCGGCTTTTACTCGTGAGCTGCGGCAGTTCCAGTGGCCCACTCACCGCACCTTCAAACCCGACGTGGGCGAAAAGTACAGCGGCAAGACCCACCCGTCCGAGTTCCTCGGCATCTACACCATCGCGATGCAAGCTGCCGGAGCCCGCAATGATAAGGTGCTTGCGAATTACTTTCCGTTGGCTCTTAAACCCAATGCCATGTCATGGTTGATGCACTTGCCGGTAGACTCCATTTCCTCCTGGTCGGATTTGTGCCATGAGTTCGTGGGCGCCTTTACTGGAGGCCACCAAGCTCATGGCCAAGAGAGCTACCTGCACGTCATTCCCCAGAAGGGAGGCGAGAGTCTCCGCAAGTATATATAGAGGTTCAGCCGGATACAAAGATAAATATTCTCGATGTTCACCCTGCCGCCATCATCGGCTGTTCCATTAGAACGTGCGTAACCGCAAGATGCGCGAAGAGCTGACAATGAACAAGGTGAAAGATGTAGCAGAACTCTATGTTCTTGCTGACAGATGTGCCCGAGCTGAAGAGGGAAGGAAGTACCCCGGCGAAGATGCCGGCGTGGAAACCGCCTCAGATGAGGATACTGCCGCCCCGGGAAGAAGGGCCTGCGCCGCAACAGGAAGCGCAAGGGTAAAGCCGTGCTTGCCGTCGAGGGATCTGATGACACCGGCTCCACCAAGAAAACCAAGGCAGATGACCCCGGCAAGGAAATTGCCGGATGTGTCGCCTGCCAGCCTTGGCGGCTGCCGAGAAGCCGTGAAACTCCGACAAGCGATCTTGCAAGATCCATCGCACCAAAGGCCATGCTCTCCAAGACTGCCGACAGTTGAGCTCCTCGCCGAGAAGCAGAGGGCTGAATATGAGAGGCGGGACAAGGAGAAGGGCCAAGACGGTGCCGAGGGGTCCTGAAGAAGCGTGACGGCCAAAGCGGGCCGTCCGCGGCAAGGATAAACAACAGAGAGGCCCGCCTGGGCCGTGATAGGAAGCCGAAGACGACGATCACGAAGAGGACGCATTTAATTCGGGCGACCAAGAGTTTCAGAAAGCTACAGAGGCCATGTGGCCGACGGCGGCGCCGCTGCATACTTCTCACCGCCGCTTAAACAAAGGCGCGAGAGATTACATGGGCGAGCCGTCGTTTGATGCCCAGAGGTCGCTGAAGTGGTCCAAAGACACCTATCATTTTTGACACCGAGGATCACCCTGATCGCACTACTGCGGTCGGGTGCTTGCCATTGTTGGTTTCACCAACAATACACAACCTCAAGGTGACAAAGATGCTAGTCGATGGCAGGGCCGGTCTAAACTTAATCTCGCCTGCCGTGATCGAGAAACTGCAGATTCCTGATGGAGACCTCGAAGAGACGGGCACGTTTCAGGGGGTCAACCCGGGAAGAAGCCAACCCAAGGGAAAGGTCACGCTGCCCGTGACTTTTGGAAGCGATCTGAACTACAGGACGGAGAGGATCGTGTTTGATGTTGCCAGGATCCCCTTACCCTCATTAACGGGATCCTTGGCCGCCAAATGGCCAAGTTCATGGCGGCGCCACACTACACCTACAACACCACGAAGATGCTGTATGCAGTGACGATAATCGCCATCCTCCGATAAGAAAGATGCGCTGATTTATACCGACCAACTATACCAAGAAGCGCTTGCCAGCAGCTACCGCCACTAGGGCACTTGCTCCTCGCCACCGGGACCCCGGAGGGAAGAAGAAGAAGAAGACCGGTGAGACCTCGGACACCCACTCCGGCAAGCGCACCTCTTCGGAGTGTAGCGCTCCCATCGAGGACGTGCCAGAGAGCTCCACCGGCGGAAACAAGAAGCCACCCCATGATCGAGGTCATGGCCACATGCATTATGCGGGGGGTGCAGCCGCTTCAGTATAGAGGCCACCCCATGTGGGATTTCAACGGGGAGGATGATGCCACCCGCTGCGGCCGTAAGGGGCCGGAATCGGTTGCCGCTCTAATGAAGATCTTGTCCGCTTTGTACAAGGGAGAAAAGGAGGAATTTCTTCACGTCAATCCACTGGGCGGATTTTCTATGTACAATCCTCCAAACTGGGTAAGCGGACACTTTCTTCTTGCCCATCCGTTCCATATTCCCATAGTTAAGTATCATATATTGCGATTTCGACGCAGGAACTGCGTCAGGCCGTAAAGGAGATAAACAGCCCTCCTCCACAACCCGAGGATCCGGAACGGTCCCTCGACCCGGCCTCCCAAGAGGATCCGGACATATCTGTGGAGCTGATCGATGGGGTAATTTACCAATTGAGCATTGACAACGCCATGGTGGCCATTACAGCCGATTACCCTAGGCTACTTCCAGCCTCACAGGTAACTGAGACCGAAGTCCCAGCACTTGGAAAAAGGGATCCGTTTTTGCGTATTTTCGATTACCGTACACCAACGGTGTATTGCAGGGGAAGCCCTCAAGGCGGGAGACCGAGCCTGCGGCGACTAGCCAACAAGGGGCCGCGAGGCCCAGCAGGCTGAAAAGAAGTGCGGTCCGGATCGAGACGTCGGCGCAACGGTATGGGGTGCCATCTTATTCCGAGGTATCATTCTCAGAGGCATACTAACACCCGTGCTCTCTTTAGAAAAAAGAGCGCTCGTCGGACTATATCCGGAGAGGTTGCCAATCGCGCCTCCACCAGCCAGGCTCCAAAGCCGGGTCCGGAAGCGGAGGTGAACACGAGGCGCGCCCCGGACGCTCCTCCGACAGAGGATGCGGACAGGCTGTCTGCCACCAATTCCTAGGTGGAGAGTGCCATGAACCACAGGCGTCGCCGGACAATTCTTCGCGACGCTTGCTTCTCTCAGGAGGTGTTGGAAGCCTTCAGCTCAGGAGATGCGTACCTCCGTGCTGCTCAAAATGGTCTAACTAGAGCCACGGAGCAGTATGTAAACGACATATGGGTGAGAAAAATTGGTGATTATATATATCAGTAGCCCCCGAGACTTGAAACAGTTAGAATAACTGATTTAAGGATCATTTGTTATGCAGGTTCTTACAGAAAAGAATACCCAACTGTCCCAGGAGCTAGAAGAGTGCCAAGCCCAACTTCAGGCCGCACTGGCCGCAGCAGGGGAGCCCAAGAAGACCCCCTCTGGTATAATATGCCTCAGTTGATAAGTGTCATATAAAGTGCCGCGTGTATGCAAGTCTGACAATAAAATTGCAGATGGCGCCAGATTAGATCCGGATAAGCAGCAACTCCTACGCCAGCTAAAGGCTGGTGAGAGCGTGCTTACAAAGGTGAGGCAGGAGAAGAATGATTTCCAAGATGCCAACACCCACCGGGCGTTGAACTAAAGGATGTTCGTGCCCAACCGCCGACTCGCTCAGGAGAATCGGCGGCTTCGACGCGGCATATTTAGTAAGTGCTTGAACGAACTTTGAAAAAGAGTTCGGCGAGGAAGTCGAATCGACAGAGTTATGTCTCAGAGGGTATGCTAACAGTGTCGCCCCGCAGAGGAAATGCCCGGTTCTATGGGTGACCTTCTTCCCGAAGCTCTCACAACCGCATTTAACGAGTTCGGCAGGTGATGCAAGGTGTCGCCCAGGCCTTGTGGCCATCCGTCTCCATGCCCGAAGGCCTTGGAGAGCTTGCAGAGAAGCTGAAGGGAGCGCAGCGGCGCTTCTGATTATGGAAGATATCGGCCTGCAGTCAAGGCGCCAGGGAGGCCTGGGCCATGGTGAAGACGCGGTACACGAAGACTGACCCAAACCGCATGGCCGAGGTCGGACCTATGGGGCCCAATGGGAAGGAGATCCCTGTGAGCTTAGTGTACGGCCAAGTAGAATTGGCCGCAAAGTATTCCCAACAGGACTGTAAACTAGACAGCCTGTTGGATGGTATTGAAGAGGAATTTAACCAGTCAAATTGACTATGTAATTTAAGATGACATGTATAATGCCTTCTAGCCGGATTGTAGATCGTTTGTCATGGCGGAACTTTTCGCTTCAACCTCGGGACCCGACGGTCCGGAGTGTGTCTGAATACCCCCTCGGTTATGTAAGAACCGGGGCATGCATGGAGACCAGGCGTAGGGGTCATTTAGTGCTTGAACAGACAAGTGCCCAACTAGTTATGTTATATTACATGGTTAGTAAGAAACATCTTCCAGGGAGAATAGTTTCGTTAGGGGTTCCTTTCTCGGGAGGCATGCCCTAAAGTGCATGTCCGGACCGCGAAAAAGAGACGCAGGAAAAACATCTGGGGCGCATAAGTAAATAAGTGAGAAATCATCCTTAGTTCACCGAATCGAATATTCTCTTAAGAACACTAGCTTTCGCTTCACCCGGTACCGAGGTACACATCCGCTGACCCGGCAAGAATAATCGCAGAGGTGCTCCCCTTATGCCCTAGCCGAATTAACGGGAACATAGGGCATAAACACAAGAGCCAGGCAACCCAGCTTGGCCAAAACTTAAGTCATATCGATGCATATAATGGTGAATAAAGGGTACATGCGGAAGGATAACACATGTGTTGGGCATAAAGCCCGTATGAATAAAGCTTCATTAAAGAAGCCCCTGTGTATAATAAACGCGATAACGCGTCTGCTAGTGCAAACAAGACACAAATTGGCCTTTAAAGGCTGTGAGAGAAAAGAAAGGGAGAAGGATAGAAATCCAAGACAAATAGTGTATAAAAAATGGACAGAGGAAGGAGACGAACATAGAATCCGGCGCTAGGCGTAGAATCTTCGGAGTCGGGCTACGTTCCATGGGTTCGGCTCGAGTCGATTATCCGATGCATCCCGCAGACGGTACGCTCCACCAGTCAGGACTTGGTCAATAATGAAGGGACCTTCCCATTTGGGCTTCAGTTTGTCCTTTTTCTTATCCGGCAAAGCGTAGAACTAACTCGCCAACATTGTAAGTTTTGGCCCGTACTTCTCTGCTTTGGTATCTTCGAGCCTGCTGTTGATAGAATGCGGAACGAGCTTTTTCCACGTCACGCTCCTCCTCCAAGGCGTCCAAACTATCCTGCCGATCGAGCTCGGCTTCCCTTTCTTCGTACATGCGCACTCGAGGTGAGTCATGAATTATGTCGCAAGGTAGAACTGCCTCTGCGCCGTATACCATAAAGAATGGTGTGTATCCGGATGTGCGATTTGGCGTGGTCCGCAGCCCCCAGAGTATGGAGTCGAGCTCCTCTACCCAGTGCGTGTTAGATTCCTTGAGGGACCGCACTAATCTGGGTTTGATGCCTCTCATGATTAGACCATTTGCTCGCTCGACTTGACCATTGGTTTGTGGGTCATAGACTGAAGCATAGTTGAGCTTGATGCCCATGTTTTTGCACCAGAGTTTTACCTCGTCGGCCGTAAAGTTTGTGCCGTTATCAGTGATGATGCTGTGGGGGACGCCGTAACGGTGTACGACCCCGGATATGAAGTCTATCATCGTCCGGATTCGCCTGGCCTTAACAGGCTTGGCTTATATCCATTTGGTGAACTTATCCACCATGACCAAGAGGGTATATTTTTTCTTGTCGTTCCTCTCCTTTAAGGGGTCCAACCATTTCAAGCCCCAGACCGCGAAGGGCGGTGATGGGTATAGTTTGGAGGGCGGTAGGTGGCATATGGCTTTGGTTAGCAAAGAGCTGGCAACCAACGCATCGCTGGACTAAGTCCTGAGCGTCTGCCCGGGCCGTCGGCCAATAGAATCCTGTACGGAAGGCCTTGCTTACAAGGGCCCGGGCTGCAGCGTGGTGACCGCCGAGTCCGGCATGAATTTCAGCCAGAAGGTTCCGCCCTTCCTCTTCGGAGATGCACCTTTGAAGGACTCCGGTGGTGCTTTTCTTATAAAGCTCTCCCTCATGGACTTTATATGCTTTGGATCGCCGCACTATGCAGCGTGCCTCGTTTTGGTCCTCGGGGAGTTCCTGACTAGTTAGGTAGGCTAGGAATGGTTCTCTCCACGGGGCGATGGCTGCCATTATTACGTGGGCTGAGGATGTTACTTCGTTGGCAGAGCCTCCAATTGTGTCAGCGTGTTTGGTGATTGGCAGTGCGGTTGGGTCCGGGCTATTACTGCCGAGTTCCCCTTCCCATGCTACGGATGGCCTGAAGAGCCTCTCCAAGAAGATGTTGGGGGGGGACTGCATCGCGTTTTGCGCCAATGCGTGCCAAGACAGCTGCCGCCTGATTGTTTTCCCGGGCTATATGGTGAAATTCAAGCCCCTCGAACCGAGCTGACATTTTTAGGATGGCGTTGCGTTAAGCTGCCATTTTTGGATCCTTGGCATCAAAGTCTCCATTTATTTGGGATATCGCGAGGTTCGAATCCCCGCGCACCTCTAGGCGTTGAATGCCCATGGATACTGCCATCCAGAGACCGTTTAGAAGGGCCTCATATTCGGCTGCGTTGTTGGAGTCCGTATACATTATCTGGAGTACGTATTGAACTGTATCTCCTGTAGGGGACGTCAAAACGACGCCAGCCCCCAGACCAGCTAACATTTTGGAGCCGTCAAAGTGCATGATCCAGTTGGAATATGTGTCGTACTCTTTAGGGAGTTCGGCTTCCGTCCATTTGGAGACGAAGTCGGCCAAAACTTGCGACTTAATCGCTCGCCGTCGCTTGTAAGTTATGTCGAACGGGAGGAGCTCGATGGCCCATTTGGCAATCCGGCCCGTTGCATCGCGGTTGTTTATAATGTCGTTAAGTGGTACCTCCGAGGCTACCGTTATCGAACACTCTTGAAAGTAGTGTCGCAGCTTCCGGGATGCCATAAATACCATGTACGCTATTTTTTGATAATGCGGGTACCGCGACTTGCATGGAGTAAGGACGGTGGACACATAGTAAACCGGCTTTTGAAGGGGGAATTTGTGCCCGTCCGTTTCTCGTTCGATGACGAGCACTGCGCTTACAACTTGATGAGTTGCCGCAATGTATAATAGCATTGGCTCGCCAATGTTTGGCGCTGCCAGGACTGGATTTGTTGCCAATATGGCTTTTATTTCGTCGAGTCCGGCCGTGGCGGCATCCGTCCACTCGAAGTGTTCGGTGCGCCGGAGGAGGCGATAAAGGGGCAATGCCTTTTCTCCCAAGCGGGAGATAAAGCGGCTTAAAGCCGCCACGCATCCGGTCAGTTTTTGAATTTGTTTGAGGTCCTTTGGGATATCCAATTGTGACAGAGCTCGGATCTTGGTTGGATTTGCTTCAATTCCTCTACCGGATACAATGAAGCCCAAGAGCTTTCCGGCTGGTACGCTGAAAACGCATTTTTCTGGGTTGAGCTTGATGTCGTATGTTCGGAGGTTATCGAATGTGAGCCTCAAGTCGTCTACTAGAGTTTCGACATGCTTGGTTTTGACGACCACGTCATCCACGTATGCTTCAATCGCTTTTGCCGATCCGGTTTGCCGACATATACGAATCATGCGCTGATATGTTGCGCCGGTGTTTTTGAGCCCAAAGGGCATTGTGTTGAAGCAGAATGGGCCGTATGGGGTGATGAATGCCGCTATGCTTGGTGCAGCTCTGCCATCTTAATTTGATGGTAGCCGGAGTATGCGTCGAGGAAACACATTGAACCGTGTCCTGCGGTAGCGTCGATAATTTGATCGATGCGGGGGAGGGGGAAGGGATCCTTTGGGCAAGCCTTGTTGAGGTCCTTAAAATCGACGCATAGGCGCCAGGACTTGTCCTTCTTTGGTACCATTGTTGGGGAACGTAGTAATTTCAAAATTTTCCTACGCACACACAGGACCATGGTGATGGCATAGCAACGAGAGGGGAGAGTGTTGTCTACGCATCTCAGAGACCGTGAAGCGGAAGCGATCACAACGTAGAGGAAGTAGTCGTACTTTCTCCTCACGATCCTGCCGATCCCAGCGCCGTTACTCCGGCACCTCCGAGTCGATGATGACGTAGAGGAAGTAGTCATACGTTCTCCTCACGATCCAGCCGATCACAACGCCGTTACTCCGGCGCCTCCGAAGTTCTTGGCACACGTTCAGCTCGATGACGCTCCACGGGCTTCGATCCAGCAAAGCTCCGGGAGGGGAGTTCCACAAGACGACGGCGTGGTGACGATCATGATGTTTCAACGTCGCAGGGATTCGCCTAAGCACCGCTACGATATGACCGAGGTGGACTATGGTGGAGTGGGGCACCGCACACTGCTAAGGAACGATCTCAAGGATCAACTGGTGAGTCTTAGGGTGCCCCTGCCCCGTATATAAAGGAGCAAGGGGAGGGCGGCCAGCCTTGGGGCGCACCAGGAGGGGGAGTCCTCCTCCTAGTAGGAGTAGGACTCCCTTCCTAGTCCTACTAGGAAGAGGGAAGGGGAAGGAAAGAGAGGGAGAGGGAGAGGGAAGGGGGCTGCGCCCCTCCTAGTCCAATTCGGACTCCCCATGGAGGGGGCGCACCACCTCCTGGTGCAGCCCTCTCTCCCCCTCTTGGCCCAATAAGGCCCATAACTTCCCGGGTTTCGGTAACCCCTCCGCACTCCGGTTTTCTCCGGAAACTTCCGGAACCTTTCCGGTGTCCGAATATAACCATCCAATATATCAATCTTTATGTCTCGACCATTTCGAGACTCCTCGTCATGTCCCCGATCTCATCCGGACTAACTCCTTCGGTACATCAAAACTCATAAACTCATAATATAAGCATCGCCATCGAAACCTTAAGCGTGCGGACCCTACGGGTTCGAGAACTATGTAGACATGACTTAGAACTATTCTCGGTCAATAACCAATAGCGGGACCTGGATGCCCATATTGGCTCCTACATATTCTACGAAGATCTTTATCGGTCAAACCGCATAACAACATACGTTGTTCCCTTTGTCATCGGTATGTTACTTGCCCGAGATTCGATCGTCGGTATCCAATACCTAGTTCAATCTGCTACGGCAAGTCTCTTTACTCGTTCCGTAATACATCATCTCACAACTAACTCATTAGTTGCAATGCTTGCAAGGCTTATGTGATGTGTATTACCGAGAAGGCCCAGAGATACCTCTCCAGACAATCGGAGTGACAAAACCTAATCTCAAATACGCCAACCCAACAAGTACCTTTGGAGACACCTGTAATACTCCTTTATAATCACCCAGTTACGTTGTGACGCTTGGTAGTACCCAAAGTGTTCCTCCGTAAACGGGAGTTGCATAATCTCATAGTTACAGGAACATGTATAAGTCATGAAGAAAGCAATAGCAACATACTAAACGATCAAGTGCTAGGCTAACGGAATGGGTCATGTCAATCAGATCATTCTCCTAATGATGTGATCCCGTTAATCAAATGACAACTCATGTCTATGGTTAGGAAACATAACCATCTTTGATTAACGAGCTAGTCAAGTAGAGGCATACTAGTGACACTGCTTTGTCTATGTATTCACACATGTATTATGTTTCCGGTTAATACAATTCTAGCATGAATAATAAACATTTATCATGATATAAGGAAATAAATAATAACTTTATTATTGCCTCTAGGGCATATTTCCTTCAGTCTCCCACTTGCACTAGAGTCAATAATATAGATCACATCACCATGTGATTAACATCGATAGTTCACATCATCATGTGATTAACACCCATAGTTCACATCGCCATGTGACCAACACCCAAAGGGTTTACTAGATTCAGTAATCTAGTTCACATCGCTATGTGATTAACACCCAAAGAGTACTAAGGTGTGATCATGTTTTGCTTGTGAGAGAATCTTAGTCAACGGGTCTTTCATATTCAGATCCGTTATGTATTTTGCAATTTTTCTATGTCTACAATGCTCTGCACGGAGCTACTCTAGCTAATTGCTCCCACTTTCAATATGTATCTAGATCGAGACTTAGAGTCATCCAGATCAGTGTCAAAACTTGCATCGACGTAACCCTTTACGACGAACCTTTTTGTCATTTCCATAATCGAGAAACATTTCCTTAGTCCTCACTAAGGATGTTCTTGACCAATGTCCAGTGATCTACTCCTAGATCACTATTGTACTCCCTTGCAAAATTCAGAGCAAGGTATACAATAGATCTGGTACACAGCATGGCATACTTTATAGAACCTATGGCCAAGGCATAGGGAATGACTTTCATTCTCTTTCTATCTTCT
This sequence comes from Aegilops bicornis, assembly GCA_021605145.1. Classification (NCBI taxonomy): domain Eukaryota; kingdom Viridiplantae; phylum Streptophyta; class Magnoliopsida; order Poales; family Poaceae; genus Aegilops; species Aegilops bicornis. The sequence continues at coordinate 322,043,526 of CM038669.1, forward strand.
GCCGTGGTCGGGTTTTGAGTCTTACTCAATTTCACACCTTGTAACACGTGCAAGAACTCTTTCTTTGATCGCTCCATTTTGAACTACTTCAAAATCTTGTCAAGGTATGTACTCATTGAAAAAACTTATCAAGCGTCTTGATCTATCTCTATAGATCTTGATGCTCAATATGTAAGCAGCTTCACCGAGGTCTTTCTTTGAAAAAATCCTTTCAAATACTCCTTTATGCTTTGCAGAATAATTCTACATGATTTCCGATCAACAATATGTCATTCACATATACTTATCAGAAATCTTTGTAGTGCTCCCACTCACTTTCTTGTAAATACAGGCTTTTCCAAAAGTACGCATAAAACCATATGCTTTGATCACACTATCAAAGCGCTTTATTCCAACTCCGAGATGCTTGCACCAGTCCATAGATGGATCATTGGAGCTTGCACATTTTGTTAGCTCCTTTAGGATTGACAAAACCTTACGGTTGCATCATATACAACTCTTTTTTAATAAAACCATTAAAGAATGTAGTTTTGACATCCATTTGCCAGATTTCATAAAATGTGGCAATTGCTAACATGATTCGGACAGACTTTAAGCATCGCTACAGTTGAGAAAATCTCATTGTAGTCAACCTTGAACTTGTCGAAAACCTTTCTGCGACAAGTCGAGCTTTGTAGATAGTAATACTACTATCAGCATTTGTCTTCCTCTTGAAGATCCATTTATATAATATGGCTTGCCGATCATCGGGCAACTCCATCAAAGTCCACACTTTGTTCTCATACATGGATCCCATCTCAGATTTCATGGTCTCAAACCATTTCGCGGAATCTGGGCTCATCATCGCTTCCTCATAGTTCGTAGGTTCATCATGGTCTAGTAACATGACTTCCAGAATAGGATTACCGCATTACCACTCGGTGCGGACTGTACTGGAAGACCTACAAGGTTTTGTAGTAACTTGATCTCAAGTTTCATGATCATCATCATTAGCTTCCTCACTAATTGGTGTAGGAATCACCGGAACTGATTTACGTGATGAACTACTTTCCAATTCGGGAGAAGGTACAAATTACCTTATCAAGCTCTTACTTTCCTCCCACTCACTTCTTTCGAGAGAAACTTCTTCTCTAGAAAGGATCCACCTTAGCAACGAATAACTTGCCTTCGGATCTGTGATAGAAGGTGTACCCAGAGTTGCCTTTGGGTATTCTATGAGGATGCACTCCTCCGATTTGGGTTCGAGCTTATCGGTGAAACCTTTTTCACATAAGCATCACAACTCCAAATTTTAAGAAACGATACCTTAGGTTTCATCGTTAAACCATAGTTCATACGGTGTCACCTCAACGGATTTAGATGGTGCCCTATTAAACGTGAATGCAGTTGTCTCTAATGCATGACCCCAAAACGATAGTGGTAAATCGGTAAGAGACATCATTGATCGCACCATATCAAAATAAAGTACGGTTATGACGTTCGGACACACCATAACGTTGTGGTGTTCTGTATGGCGTGAATCGTGAAACTATTCCACATTATTTTAATTGAAGACCAAACTCAGAACTCAATTATTCGCCTTTGCGATTAGATCGCAGAAACTTTATTTTCTTGTTACGATGATTTTTCCACTTCACTCTGAAATTCTTTGAACCTTTCAACTATTTCAGACTTATGTTTCATCAAGTAGATATACCCATATCTGCTCAAATCATCTTGTGGAAGTCAGAAAATAATGATACTTGCCACGAGCATCAACACTCATTGGATCGTATACATCGGTATGTATTATTTCCAATAAGTCAGTAGCTTGTTCCATTGTTCCGGAGAATGGAGTTTTAGTCATCTTGCCCAAACGGCACGGTTCGCAAGCATCAAATGATTCATAATCAAGTGATTCCAAAAATCCATCGACATGGAGTTTCTTCATGCGCTTTACACCAATATGACCTAAACGGCGGTGCCACAAATAAGTTGCACTATCATTATTAACTTTGCATCTTTTGGTTTCAATATTATGAATATGTGTATCACTATGATCGAGATCCAATGAACCGTTTTCATTGGGTGTGTAACCATATAAGGTTTTATTCATGTAAACAGAACAACAATTTATTCTCTTACTTAAATGAATAACCGTATTGCAATAAACATGATCAAATCATATTTATGCTCAACACCAAATAACACTTATTTAGGTTCCACACTAATCCCGAAAGTATAGGGAGTGTGCGATGATGATCATATCAATTTTGGAACTACTTCCAACACTCATCGTCACTTCCCTTTCAACTAGTTTCATTCATTCTGCAACTCCTGCTTTCAAGTTACTACTCTTAGCAACCGAACCAGTATCAAATACCGAGGGGTTGCTACGAACACTAGTAAAATACACATCAATAATCTGTATATCAAATATACCTTTGTTCACTTTGCCATCCTTCTTATCCGCCAAATACTTGGGGTAGTTCCGCTTCTAGTGACCAGTTCCATTGCAGCAAAAGCACTTAGTCTCAGGCTTAGGTCCAGACTTGGGCTTCTTCACTCGAGCAGCAACTTGCTTGCCGTTCTTCTTGAAGTTCCCCTTCTTCCCTTTGCCCTTTTCCTTGAGACTAGGATGCTCTTTCTTGATTTCTACCTTCGTCGATTTCAACATCACGAAGAGCTCGGGAATCGTTTTCGTCATCCCTTGCATACTATAGTTCATCACGAAGTTCTAGTAACTTAGTGATGGTGACTAGAGAATTCTGTCAATCGCTATCTTATCTGGAAGATTAACTCCCACTTGATTCAAGCGATTGAAGTACCTGGACTATCTCGAGCACATGCTCACTAGTTGAGCGATTCTCCTCTATCTTTTAGCCATAGAACTTGTTGGAGACTTCATATCTCTCAACTCGGGTATTTGCTTGAAATATTAACTTCAACTCCTGGAACATCTCATATGGTCCATGACGTTCAAAACATCTTTGAAGTCCCGATTCTAAGCCGTTAAGCATGGTGCACTAAACTATCAAGTAGTCATCATATTGAGCTAGCCAAACGCTCATAACGTATGCATCCGCTTCCTGCAATAGGTCCGTCACCTAGCGGTGCATTAAGGACATAATTCTTCAGGCAGCAATGAGGATAAACCTCGGATCACGGATCCAATCCGCATCATTGCTACTAACATTTTTCAATACAATTTTCTCTAGGAACACATATAAAAACATAGGGAAGCAACAACGCGAGCTTATTGATCTACAACATAATTTGCAAGATACTACCAGGACTAAGTTCATGATAAATTAAAGTTCAATTAATCATATTACTAAAGAACTCCCACTTAGATAGACATCTCTCTAGTCATCTAAGTGATCACGTGATCCAAATCAACTAAACCATAACCGATCATCACGTGAGATGGAGTAGTTTTCAATGGTGAACATCTTATGTTGATCATATTCGCTATATGATTCACGCCGACCTTTCGGTCTCCGTGTTCCGAGGCCATATCTGCATATGCTAGGCTCGTCAAGTATAACTTTGAGTATTCTGCGGCGTGCAAAACTGGCTTGCACCCGTTGTAGATGGACGAGAGCTTATCACACCCGATCATCACGTGGTGTCTCGCACGACGAACTTTGGCAACGGTGCATACTCAGGGAGAACACTACTTGATAATTTTAATGAGGGATCATCTTAAAATGCTACCGTCAATCAAAGCAAAATAAGATGCATAAAGGATAAACATCACATGCAATCAATATAAGTGATATGATATGGCCATCATCATCTTGTGCTTGTGATCTCCATCTCAAGCACCGTCGTGATCACCATCGCCACCGGGCGCGACACCTTGATCTCCATCGTAGCATCGTTGTCGTTACGCCATCTATTGCTTCTACGACTATCGCTACCGCTTAGTGATAAAGTAAAGCAATTACATGCGTTGCATTTCATACAATAAAGCGACAACCATATGGCTCTCGCCGATTGCCGATAACTTCGGTTACAAAACATGATCATCTCATACAATAAAATATAGCATCACGTCTTGACCATATCACATCACAACATGCCTGCAAAAACAAGTTAGACGTCCTCTACTTTGTTGTTGCAAGTTTTACGTGGCTGCTACGGGCTGAGCAAGAACCGTTCTTACCTACGCATTAAAACCACAACGATACTTCCGTCAAATAGACTCGCTTTTAACCTTCTCAAGGACCGGGCGTAGCCACACTCGTTCAACTAAAGTGAGAGAGACAGACACCCGCCAGCCACCTTTAAGCATGAATGCTCGTAACGGTGAAACCAGTCTCGGGTAAGCGTACGCGTAATGTCGGTCCGGGCCGCTTCATCTCACAATACCGCTGAACCAAAGTATGACATGCTGGTAGGCAGTATGACTTGTATCGCCCACAACTCACTTGTGTTCTACTCGTGCATATGACATCAACGCATAAAACCAGGCTCGGATGCCACCGTTGGGGAACGAGTAATTTCAAAATTTTCCCACGCACACACGGGACCATGGTGATGGCATAGCAACGAGAGGGGAGAGTGTTGTCTACGCACCTCGTGAGACCGTAAGCGGAAGCGATCACAACGTAGAGGAAGTAGTCGTACTTTCTCCTCACGATCCTGCCGATCCCAGCGCCAGCATTACTCCGGCACCTCCGAGTCGATGATGACGTAGAGGAAGTAGTCAGACGTTCTCCTCACGATCCAGCCGATCACAGCGCGTTACTCCGGCGCCTCCGAAGTTCTTGGCACACGTTCAGCTCGATGACGCTCCACGGGCTTCGATCCAGCAAAGCTCCGGGAGGGGAGTTCCACAAGACGACGGCGTGGTGACGATCTTGATGTTTCACCGTCGCAGGCTTCGCCTAAGCACCGCTACAATATGACCGAGGTGGAATATGGTGGAGGGGGGCACCGCACACGGCTAAGGAACGATCTCAAGGATCAACTTGTGTGTCCTAGGGTGCCCCCCTGCCCCCGTATATAAAGGAGCAAGGGGGAGGGCCGGCCAGCCTTGGGGGCGCACCAAGGGAGGGGGGAGTCCTCCTCCTAGTAGGAGTAGGACTCCCCTTTCCTAGTCCTACTAGGAAGAGGGAAGGGGGAAGGAAAGAGAGGGAGAGGGAGAGGGAAAGGGGGGCTGCGCCTCCCAGTCCAATTCGGACTCCCCATGGAGGGGGGCGCACCACCTCCTGGTGCAGCCCTCTCTCTCCTCTTGGCCCAATAAGGCCCATAACTTCCCGGGTTTCCGGTAACCCTCCCGGCACTCCGGTTTTCTCCGAAACTTCCGGAACCTTTCCGTGTCCGAATATAACCATCCAATATATCAATCTTTATGTCTCGACCATTTCGAGACTCCTCGTCATGTCCCCGATCTCATCCGGGACTCCGAACTCCTTCGGTACATCAAAACTCATAAACTCATAATATAACCGCCATCGAAACCTTGTTGCGTATGGACCCTACGGGATCGAGAACTATGTAGACATGACTTAGAACTATTCTCGGTCAATAACCAATAGCGGGACCTGGATGCCCATATTGGCTCCTACATATTCTACGAAGATCTTTATCGGTCAAACCGCATAACAACATACGTTGTTCCCTTTGTCATCGGTATGTTACTTGCCCGAGATTCGATCGTCGGTATCCAATACCTAGTTCAATCTCGTTACCGGCAAGTCTCTTTACTCGTTCCGTAATACATCATCTCACAACTAACTCATTAGTTGCAATGCTTGCAAGGCTTATGTGATGTGTATTACCGAGAAGGCCCAGAGATACCTCTCCGACAATCGGAGTGACAAAACCTAATCTCGAAATACGCCAACCCAACAAGTACCTTTGGAGACACCTGTAATACTCCTTTATAATCACCCGATTACGTTGTGACGTTTGGTAGTACCCAAAGTGTTCCTCCGTAAACGGAGTTGCATAATCTCATAGTTACAGGAACATGTATAAGTCATGAAGAAAGCAATAGCAACATACTAAACGATCAAGTGCTAGGCTAACGGAATGGGTCATGTCAATCAGATCATTCTCCTAATGATGTGATCCCGTTAATCAAATGACAACTCATGTCTATGGTTAGGAAACATAACCATCTTTGATTAACGAGCTAGTCAAGTAGAGGCATACTAGTGACACTCTGTTTGTCTATGTATTCACACATGTATTATGTTTCCGGTTAATACAATTCTAGCATGAATAATAAACATTTATCATGATATAAGGAAATAAATAATAACTTTATTATTGCCTCTAGGGCATATTTCCTTCAACCATCACCAGGTTTGCTAGCCAGTCCGGATGTTTTATCTCTGATGAATCCGGCCTCCAATAGTTTGGCTATCTCCTCTCCCATGGATTGTCTCTTAGGTTCGGAGAAACGCTGAAGAGACTGCTTGACTAGCTTGAATCCCTTTAGGATATTTAGGATGTGCTCGGCCAGCCTGCGCGGGATTCCTGGCATGTCTGAAGGGTGCCAGGCAAAGATGTCCCAGTTTTCACATAGGAATTCTCGTAGTGCGGCGTTTACATCAGGGTTTAATTGTGCCCCGATGGAAGCCGTTTTTGTAGGGTCCGTTGGATGGACTTGGAATTTGACTATTTCGTCCGCCAGCTTAAAGGAGGTGGACTTGGATCTTTTATCGAGTATCACGTCGTCCCTGTTTACCATGGAGCGCAGTGCAGTCAGTTCTTCGGCCGCTAGGGCTTCGGATAGTGCCTCGAGGGCCAGTGCGGCTGTCTTATTTTCGGTGCGGAGTGCTATGTCCGGATCACTAGCAAGAGTGATGATTCCGTTGGGCCCGGGCATTTTGAGCTTCATGTATCCGTAATGGGGTATGGCTTGGAAGATTGTAAACGCCTCCCTCCCTAATAGAGCGTGGTATCCGCTACTAAACGGGGCCACATGGAACGTGACCTCTTCGGACCTGTAATTATCCGGCGTGCCGAACACCACATCTAGTGTGATTTTTTCTGTATAGCGCGCATCCCGACTAGGGATTATTCCTCTAAAGGTTGTGCTGCTTTGCTCAATGCGGTTCCAGTCTATTTCCATTTTTCGAAGGGTTTCCTCATAAATAAGGTTCAATCCGCTGCCCTCGTCCATGAGTACCTTGGTGAGTCGAAAGCCGTCCACTATTGGACTGAGGACCAATGCGGCTGGTGCTCGGGCTGTTCGGAATTTAGGTTCGTCATTGGCATTAAAAGTAATAGCCGTGTCACTCCATGGGTTTATTGTTGCCACGTGGTAGACTTCGCAAGGCTACGGAGTGTTCGTTTCGCATATTATTTGATGCGAAGTCTCAAGACTGTTAATACCGCATCGGGTATCCTTTGGCTGGTGCTCTGTGGCTTCTGGGATTAGAAGATCTTCGCCACTTTTGGCCACCTGCCGGAGTATCCAACATGCTCTAAGGCTATGAGTTGGTGTGGCGCCCTCTGTACTGTGAATTTTACAGGGTCCATTGAGCCATTCTTCCAGTACGGTTCCATGCCCTGTAGAGGGTTTTTGCTTTTTGGTGTTTAACCTGGGTGTCTGGCGATAATGCACCCTTTTATTTCGGACTGGGTCTGTATTCAGGGCCGGATTGTCCCAAAATTTTATTTCGGTTTTCTAGGCGCTTTCCATCGCATAGTATTTTCGTACTATGGACGCCAAGTCGGCGAAGCGTGTAATTTCGCGTCGACTTATGGCGTTGAGGATTCCCTTGTCCGTGCAATTATTGCAGAAGAATAAAATAGCGTCTTCCTCGCGGCAGTCCCTTGTCCTGTTCATGACCAGGAGGAATCTGGCCCAGTAATGGTGTACTGTTTCGTCGGGCTCTTGCCTAATTTGGGATAGATCGCTTATGTTTGGGTGGGTGGGTGGAATTGAATCCGAAACTTCACCCAATCTGAGACTCAAGGGCCAAGGAGTTTCCGAATTCGGAAGCTTGGATTCTTGGATGTTGTCCAATGAATCTAGCCCGCTGCCTGACTTTAGGTTCAGGGTTTGAGTGACGTCCTCCCCTCCGCGGGTATCCGGCTTGGAGGGATCGGGAATCCGGACATAGCTAGTCCTTAAGATAGATGAAGGGTCGCCGCATTGTTCCTCCACCACTGCAACGTGATGGGTGACCTGGGGAGAGTTAATCTCTCTTAGATCGGCTTTAGGCCCAATCTGATCGTAGTCTGTAGCGACTCCCAGGGCGGCGATGCGATCCAATAGCTCGTTTAGGGAGGAGAGCTCCATTGGATCTAACTGCTCGGCAAATTCTGAGTTGACGTGAAGATTGCTTTTGATGACCCGAGAAGTCATCGTCGGCGCAGCAGCCGAACAGGCGGTCATAAGAAAACCACTGTCGGTGTCAAAACCGGCGGATCTCGGGTAGGGGGTCCGGAACTGTGCGTCTAGGCGGATGGTAACATGAGACAAGGGACACGATGTTTTTACCCAGGTTCGGGCCCTCTCGATGGAGGTAATACCCTACTCCTGCTTGATTAATATTGATGATATGGGTAGTACAAGACTAGATCTACCACGAGATCAAGGAGGCTAAACCCTAGAAGCTAGCCTATGGTATGATTGTTGTTCGTCCTACGGACTAAAACCCCTCGGTTTATATAGACACCGAATAGGGTTAGGGTCACACAGAGTCGGTTACAATGGTAGGAAATCTTCATATCTGTATCGCCAAGCTTGCCTTCCACGCCAAGGAAAGTCCCATCCGGACACGGGGGGGAAGTCTTCAATCTTCTATCTTCATAGTCCAGGAGTCCGGCCAAAGATGACAGTTCGGCCATTCGGACACCCCCTAGTCCAGGACTCCCTCAGTAGCCCCTGAACCAGGATTCAATGACGACGAGTCTGGCGTGCATATTGTCTTCGGCATTGCAAGGCGGGTTCCTCCTCCGAATACTTAGAAGGTTGGAACACATGGATAGTGTCCGGCTCTGCAAAACAAATTCCACATAACACCGTAGAGAGAATAATTTTTGCACAGATCTGTTGACGTATTCCGCGGCGTGACATCGCACCACGGCCAAGCCTCTATTCATTTTTTATTGTTCTATCTCAGCGCACTTAGCGAGGTGGTTTCCTTGGCACGTCTTATCAACACGTAGATCGTGCCCCCTTATTCCGGGATTCTCATCAATACGGACGTGGGTAACCCAACCGCGCCATTGATTGAGGCGCTTGGGAGATAAGCGAATTTTATCAAGCTGGTGGGGGACGCATAGCCTCGTCCGCTCATATAAGGGGATAAGGATCCACTTTTTTCACCTACGCCTTCTTCCTCCCTTGCTCATCCATTTCCGCGCACCCCGAGCTCCAGCGCCCAAGTTCGCACATCCTCCCTCGACCATCTCCAGCCATGTCCGGAGCGGGAGGCAGGTGGATGGTCTCCACCGTTACGGAGGGCCAAGTAAAAAAACTGCGGAAGGCCGGATACTTGTCCGGCGACATCGCATATCGGCTGCCCGACGAGGGGCAGCTCATCCCCACCCCTGAGCCTCATGAGCGGGTCGTATTTCTTGCCCACTTCCTCCGCGGACTAGGTTTTCCTCTTCACCCATTCGTCCGGGGGCTCATGTTCTACTACGGCCTAGATTTCCACGATCTGGCCCCAAATTTTATCCTCAACATCTCCGCGTTCATCATTGTGTGTGAGGCTTTCCTCTGCATCCAGCCCCACTTCGGCTTATGGCTAAAGACGTTCAACGTCAAGCCGAAGGTTGTGAAGGGCCGTCAGGCGGAGTGCGGAGGCGCCATGGTTGGCAAGATCGCCAACGTCTTATGGCTCGACGGCTCCTTCGTGGAGACCGTAAAGGGGTGGCGATCGGGTGGTTCTACATCACCGAGCCGCGCGACTCTCAATGGGCGGCGGCCCCCGAATTCCGGTCCGGCATTCCCACGTGGCTCACTTCTTGGAAGGAGACCGGCTTGGCGTGGGGCGATTCGACGGAGCTGACCGGACTCCAAACCTGTATGCAAACCCTAGTGAATAACAACCTCAGGCTTGTCAACGTGATACAGGTTACGCTCATCCGCCGGATTCTCCCAAGCCAACAACGGGCCTTCAAATTGTGGGAGTATGATCCGGCGCGGCATCAGACCCTGAAAAGGCTCTTCGACACTACGTACGAAGACGCCTGGAAGGCGCTGTTCAAGGGAGCCGAAGCTCCCTCATCCGCCACCGAAGATCGCGGATTCCGCTTGGAGCGTCAGGCTTCCGCGGTAAGCTTTTTCGCCCCTTTAGGGGACTCTTTATTTTTCATAGTTTAACTCTATGTGGGATCTAAACTCCCTCGCCTTTTGACAGATCGGCGAAAGATGTCCGGCAGGTTATCTGTCCGCTCCGCTGCCAGAAGATCCAGATGAAGCGCCCGCTTGGCGAAACTGCGCTCCGGCGCCTACGTGGTGCGGAGAAGAAGGCCAAGAAGGAGGCCACGGGGACTCGAAAGAGTGCCCGGCGCCTGGTGTTGCCGGAATCATCATCCGAGGACTCCGAGGCGGAATCCTCCCGTGAAAACGAGGAGGAAGAAAAAGAAGCCTCTCCCCCGGCGGGGGGAGAGAAGAAGAGAAAGGCCGCCCCATCTGGGGAGGCCGGTGGGTCCAAGAAGGGGAGAACCCTTCATCCGGACGTCTCTGCCACCGCCAACGATGGCGAGGAGGAGTGGCCTGCGAGGGCCAAGCCCCTGGCGAGATCGTAAGTGTCCGGATACCCATGGCTTTCTGTTTTATTCATTGCATAATGTTCTCTGATGCCGAACAATCATGCAGCTCGCCCAAGGACGAGCTTGCCGCTTCGTCAAGCGGGTCCCTGAGTTCGTTCGAGATGGAGAGTACTTCTCCTCCGGCCGCCTCCTCGCCTCGTGCCGCCAACGACGCCAAGGTGGGGCCCCAAGGGGGGCCTGGTCAAGAGGAGGTGACGCAGGAGGCGCCACAAGGCGGCCTCCCGGACTTCAGGCGCGAGGGGAGCAAGACCCCTGGGGGCTCTAAGCCCGACCCTTGTCCGGACTCCATACCGAACCTTGATGGTTCCAAAGTCCGCAAGCGGCTCCTTCAGAAGAAGGGTAAGACGCCGATGTCCTCCGGCCCAACCGGAGGCACCGGATAGCTTACTGGAGGCGCTTAACAGCGCTTCCATCGAGGAGGAGCACCGCACTGTTATGAGTGCGGTGATCAAGAAAGTTCAGTCCGCCAAGAGCGGTCTGACTGAAGCCTGCAACAGCCTTCTAACAGGCTTTGAGGTAAGTTTTCAATATATGAAAGAAGATTACCGCATAGACAGTAGCCCCTGATGCTCAGTTCGGTGTTCGGAAAGAAACGCCGGACTAAGGATCTAAAAAGATATACGCAGGAGTCTAACATGGTTATGTCAATATGGGAATGCAGGCTGCCCTGCTGACCTCTGCCGCACTGACTGCGGAGGTCAATGTACTGAAGGAGAACCTCGAGCGGTCCGAGAACGAGCTCGACCAAGCCAAAAAGCAGCTCGAGGACAAGGAAGGTAAGAAATACCTTATAGAGAATTAATAAAAATGTGGTTGTGAAAAAATAACAGGAATAACATGTGTATTGCAGGGGCCACGAACGAGGTGGCCTTCCTGAAGGAGGCGGTGTCAGCGGCCAAAAACAAAGCGGCCACGGAGCGCACCGAGCGAGAGAAGAGGGAGGCGCAGCTGGCGGAGGTCCGGCAAGAGCTCTAGGCTCTCGTGGAAAAACATGAGGGTTTGGAGCGTGAATCGAAGACCCGAGAGTCCGAGCTTGCCTTGGCTCTTGAGAGTGCCAAAGCTGCTAAGGCCGAGGCCTAGAAAGCCCTCCAGGAGATTGAGGCGATGAGGAAGATAGCGGCGGGTAAGGCATTCTTTATGCAAAGCAAGAATGTAAAAGTCCATTATGTGTTACTTACCCGAATCCGGAGATCTCCAGGAGTATTCGCAGATCTGCCCCGCAGTGTATCTGACGCCGCCGCTTTCTACCGAGCCGAAGAGGGGAGCTCGACGGAGAAGGTGTTTTGGTCTCAGTATGCTGAGGCCGAACAATCGGTGCCCCTGAGCGACCAGCTGAAACAGCTGGTCGAGCTCCACAAGGTCGCCGAACAAGCCATGAAGGGCCTTATAGCTCGGCTATGGCCGAAGGAGGCCATGCCTGGGAGCTACTTCGGGCTAGTGCGGCGGCTGGTGGATGCCTGTCCCTGGATCGACGCCGTAAGCGTTCCATCTGCATAGAAGGTGCCCGTAGGGCCCTTGCCCGTGCTAAAGTGCACTGGGGCAAGTTGGACGCGGATAAGCTTGTGACGGATGGGCCGCCGCCGGGCAAAGATCACCGCAAACCCGAGTTGTATTATGAGGGCGTCCTGAAGGGTGCCTATCTTATAGCGGGTGAATGCTCCAAAGATGTAATAATTGAGTAGACTCGCATTTCGTTATCCTGTACGCTGAAAACTTGTTCATATGCGCTAAGCAACGCATTTTAATTTAAAATATTACCTTATGTGCGGCCATTTATCAAATTTGAGAGATGGCGAGTCGTTGGCTTCAGCCCCCATGCCACGAGTGCTGGGGTGTTCGGGATAAACTTGAGCGCTCTTGTTCCCATTATTGGGTCCTTCCAGGGAGGCGCTCAACGCAGCGAACCAGGCAACCGGACTATAATGCTTGAACACTCTCACTTAGCCATAGAATTCTATAATTTTAAATTTTGGCGAAGCCCCTAGTATTCGGAAAACCGAGTTCGGGGCGCTATCCACGCCTTGGCCGGACAATGCCGGTTCCTCGCTCTAAGCGGCATAAGTCTTTAAGGACTCGAAAAACCTCTCGAACAGCGACCAGCTCTCGCCTCATCATGACGGTCAGTTTTAGCTTTCTCCACTGAGGTGCTCAACCCAGCTCAACTAGGGCACAATCGCAGTGGTTCTCCCAGCGCTACCTTGGCCGATATAACGGAACGTAAGGTACCAAAACATGGGAGCCGGGCAAACCCAACTATTGACCCAAGACATGATTCAGAGCCGATGCATATAATGTTATAAGTTCGGGGTGCCGTGCATTTGTGAAAGTGTTCGGACTTATCACACCATAATTTGGGGTACATAAGCCCCTGGTGTATCGGCCGTACCAATTTGTACGGTTGCACAATGTCATAAATGAACATATATAATGGGAAAGAATGCAGTAATAGGCAAGAGCTATATATTGTTTATTCACAAGGAACTGCAAGTAAAAGTAGAACGATACAAATTGTGCGATAAGCAAGGTATGGGACTTTTGACATGTCCCCCTTCCAGGGGTAAGTTTGCGGTGTGGTATGTAAAACAGGTATACTGCTCGTAATAAAGACCACCTGGGCACTTGACGCAGTTTTCTACCTCCCTGGCCGTTGTATCGTGTGTTCGGCGTGAATGCCGGACATGGCTTCTGGAGAACAGAGTCCTGAAAGTAAAAAGAAAAGAAGAAAGAAAAAAAAAGAAATGACACAAACGGGAGCCCCTGGTGCGGTTTAGCCGCACTCTAGGCACGCCGTGGTCGTGGCCCATCCCCTATGCCCATGATACTTCCGTAATTAAGTACGCGTAGTACTAGCTTCGCGAGTTCGCGAGGGATGGGGTTGGGGCCGCATTACTACGCCTGCTCGGAACGTGCCAGGCGGTCTTGCTGTGGGTTACTCCGGGCGCGCTTGGTAGTGTCCGATTTTATATTAGCCGGACTGGAGGATTGCCTTAAGAGGCTGCTCTGCACCTCTGCTGCAAGGGCAGCCGTATGCTCCTCCGTTCGGAGGGAGCGCTCGGTGTTTCCATTGACCGTGATTACACCTCAAGGGCCTGGCATCTTGAGCTTGAGGTATGCGTAGTGGGGCACCGCATTAAATTTTGCAAATGCGGTTCGTCCGAGCAGTGTGTGATAGCCACTGCAGAACGGGACTATGTCGAAGATTAACTCCTCGCTCTGGAAGTTATCCGGTGATCCGAAGACCACTTCAAGTGTGATGGAGCCTGTACAGTTGGCCTCAACACCTGGAATGACGCCTTTAAAGGTCGTCTTTGTCGGTTTGATCCTTGACGGGTCTATGCCCATTTTATGCGACCGTATCCTCGATAAATCAGGTTCATTTGCCGCCGCCAAATCCATCGGGACTCTGGTGAGATGAAATTGGCCAATAATTGGGTCAAGAACCAATGCGCGAAACCGCCGTGACGGATCTCGGTGGGTGGTCCTTCGATCAAAAGTGATCGGACAGGAAGACCATGGGTTGAACTTTGGGGCGACTGGCTCCATCACGTATACGTCCCTTAGTGTACGCTTCCGCTCCCTTTTGGGTATGTGGGTTGCGTATATCATGTTCACCATCCGCACTTGTGTGGGAAAGCCCTTCTGTCCTCTATTGTTCGGCGGTCGGGGCTCCTCCTCGTCATCGCTATGCAGCCCCTTGTCGTTGTTTTCGGCGCTTAACTTGCCTGCTTGCTTGAACACCCAACAATCCCTGTTGGTGTGATTGGCTGGTTTTTCGGGGGTGCCATGTATCTGGCACAAGCGATCGAGTATTAAATCCAAGTTGGACGGGCCCTGGATATTTCTTTTGAATGGCTTTTTCCGTTGACCGGGTTTAGAGCCTCTGAATCCGGCGTTGACTGCCGTATCTTCAGCATTGTCACCGTTAATGCGGCGTTTATGCTTGTTGCGACGCGACCTGACATTGCTGTCCTTGTTATCCGAATTACCATGGTGTTTGGCCAAGTTGTTGCTTCGAGCTAACCAGCTGTCCTCTCCCGCGCAAAAGCGGGTCATGAGCGTAGTGAGGGCTGCCATGGATTTCGGCTTTTCCTGTCCTAGGTGCCGGGCTAGCCACTCGTCGCGGATGTTGTGTTTGAAGGCTGCTAGCGCCTCTGCATCTGGACAGTCGACGATATGATTTTTCTTTGTTAGGAACCGCGTCCAGAATTGTCTGGCCGATTCTTCTGGCTGCTGAATGATGTGGCTAAGGTCATCGGCGTCTGGTGGTCGCACATATGTGCCCTGGAAGTTATCAAGGAATGCGGCTTCCAGGTCCTCCCAACAACCAATTGACTCTGCTGGCAAGCTGTTGAGCCAACGCCGAGCTAGTCCTTTAAGCTTGAGTGGGAGGTATTTGATGGCATGTAGATCATCACCGCGGGCCATGTGGATATGGAGGAGATAGTCCTCGATCCAGACCGCAGGATCTGTGGTACCAATGTATGATTCGATGTTTACGGGTTTGAAGCCCTCGGGGATTTGATGATCCATTACTTGATCTGTGAAGCATAGTGGGTGTGCGGCGCCTCTGTATTGGGCTATGTCACGACGTAGCTCATATGAGCCTTGTCTACTGTGTTCGGCCCGGCCGGGGTTGCTGTATCCGGCGTGATGGTAACCATCCCGAGTCGTTGGGCGCCCACGCGATCTATAGATCGATCTTGTATGCTTTGCCTTATCCTCCAATATATCGCGCAAGTCCGGCGCGTTTTCCCGTGCCTTGGTACTTTTTGAGCGGCGTCGGGGCGTGGCTTGAGCGGAGGGCCGAGAGGCTTCTCTGTCGCGGCCACGGGGTGGCCGGTCTGCCATGTCTTGCGCTGGTGACTCGGGTGCTTCCTCCTCTGATCGAGGCAACGGCCTGCGTTTGGGGTAGCTTTTGGAGGGGCGTTCGAGTTCATACTCTTCGGCTGCAAGGACTTCAGTCCATCTGTCAGCTAGCACGTCTTGGTCAGCTCTAAGTTGTTGCTGCTTTTTCTTGAGGCTACTTGCCGTGGCCATGAGCCTGCGTTTAAAACGCTCTTGTTCGACGGGATCCTCTGGCACGACGAATTCGTCGTCGTCGAGGCTTGCCTCGTCTTCGGAGGGGGGCGCATAGTTATCGTCCTCTGCCTCTCTTTCTGCCGCACTATCGTGCGGACTAGCTTCTCCCTCCTCCTGTGCTGAATCCTGCTGGAGGGGGTCATCTTCGGCACTGTCCGGGGTATTATTGTCTCCCGTGCCGGAATCACCATTTTTACTGTGGCGGGATTTAGAGCGGCGCCGCTGACGTCGGCGCTTCGGTTGTTTCTTGGAGGTGTCATCCTCCGCTGTTCCATCGCCATTCCCATCTTTTGGGATGTCCACCATGTATATGTCATACGACGAGGTGGCCTTCCAGTGCCCCGTGGGCGCTGGCTCTTGATCGTCTCCGGCACCGTCGTCCATACCGTCGATGTCTTCGGAGTCAAAATCGAGCATGTCGGTTAAATCATCGACAGTGGCTACAAAGTGGGTGGTGGGTGGGCGTTGAATTTCTTCGTCGTCCGAATCCCAACCTTCCCGACCATAGTTCGGCCAGGGCTCTCCTGATAAAGAGAGAGACTTTAATGAGTTCAGGATATCGCCAACGGGCGAATGCTGAAAGATGTCCACGGCGGTGAACTCCATGACCGGCGCCCAGTCGGGTTCGGCTGGCAGGGGCGCGAATGGTTCGGAGTCCGGAAGGGAGTCCGGCACCTGGGAGTCATGATCTTCGCAAAGGACGGGAGTGGTGTTCGGCTTGATCGTCGTAGAGTTTTCAGCCCCCGAGGCGGTGTCTAACCAGCCGTCCTCGTTCGACGAAACCGGCTCCGAATTAAAGGTCGGAGCGGGTACTGGTTCGACCTCCAGGGCACTGTTCGGCGGCAGAGCTAGATCATGCCCATCGAGACAGTGCGGCACGATCGGCCGTGGCTCGAATCCGTCGAAGATCAAGTTTCCGTGGACATCGGTCGTATAGTTCAAACTTCCAAATCTGACCTGATGGCCAGGGGCGTAGCTTTCAATCTGCTCCAGATGGCCTGATGAATTGGCCCGCAGTGCAAAGCCGCCGAACACAAAGATCTGTCCGGGGAGAAAAGTCTCACCCTGGACTGCGTCATTGCTGACGATCAAAGGAGCCATCGGGCCTATAGGTGACGACACAGAGGAACTCTCAATGAAAGCACCAATGTCGGTGTCAAAACCGGTGGATCTCGGGTAGGGGGTCCCGAACTGTGCGTCTAGGCGGATGGTAACAGGAGACAAGGGACACGATGTTTTTACCCAGGTTCGGGCCCTGTCGATGGAGGTAATACCCTACTCCTTCTTGATTAATATTGATGATATGGGTAGTACAAGAGTAGATCTACCACGAGATCAAGGAGGCTAAACCCTAGAAGCTAGCCTATGGTATGATTGTTGTTCGTCCTACAGACTAAAACCCCTCGGTTTATATAGACACCGAATAGGGTTAGGGTTACACAGAGTCGGTTACAATGGTAGGAAATCTACATATCCGTATCGCCAAGCTTGCCTTCCACGCCAAGGAAAGTCCCAACCGGACACGGGGTGAAGTCTTCAATCTTCTATCTTCATAGTCCAGGAGTCCGGCCAAAGATGACAGTTCGGCCATCCGAACACCCCCTAGTCCAGGACTCCCTCAACCACCTAGCCGGAGAGTCTGGCCGATAGCCAAAGCTCCCTTGGCAAGGGTGCCGTCTTTAAAGACTGGATGAGGCATCCTTCCTGATGGCGACGGCATAGTGGAACTCTCAATGAAAGCACCAATGTCGGTGTCAAAACCGGCGGATCTCGGGTAGGGGGTCCAGAACTGTGCGTCTAGGCGGAGGCAAGGGACACAGTGTTTTTACCCAGGTTCGGGCCCTCTCGATGGAGGTAAAACCCTACTCCTGCTTGATTAATATTGATGATATGGGTAGTGTCGGTGTCAAAACCGGCGGATCTCGGGTAGGGGGTCCCGAACTGTGCGTCTAGGCGGATGGTAACAGGAGACAAGGGACACGATGTTTTACCCACGTTCGGGCCCTCTTGATGGAGGTAAAACCCTACGTCCTGCTTGATTAATACTGATGATATGGGTAGTACAAGAGTAGATCTACCACGAAATCAAGGAGGCTAAACCCTAGAAGCTAGCCTATGGTATGATTGTTATGTTGTCCTACGGACTAAAACCCTCTGGTTTATATAGACACCGGAGAAGGTTAGGGTTACACAGAGTCGGTTACAATGGTAGGAGATCTACATATCCGTATCGCCAAGCTTGCCTTCCACGCCAAGGAAAGTCCCTTCCGGACAAGGGACGGAATCTTCAATCTTGTATCTTCATAGTCCAGGAGTCCGGCTGAAGGTATAGTCCGGCCATCCGGACACCCCCTAATCCAGGACTCCCTCAGTAGCCCCCAAACCAGGCTTCAACGACGACGAGTCCGGCGCGCAGATTGTCTTCGGCATTGCAAGGCGGGCTCTCCTCAGATTCCGTGTACCTGTTGAATAATGTCATGTTTCTTGTGAATGTAGCGCTCCTTGGCTTCTACGCCCAATAATGGCCGCCTTCCACATGTCAAACGAATACGAAAAGTCCGGGTGTTTTTACATTTACACCCCTAGCCGCGTAAATGAGTCGCCTATTTAAAGGGGTGGGGATTTAGATCCAATCCACACCTTCCCCCCTCCGCGAGTATTCATCAGAGCGCATCCAACAAAGGTCCATTCCACCATGGCCAGCCGTCGCAACTCCTCCTCTCGCCCTTCAAGTCCTAAGCCTGGAGACTGGGAGAGGTGCTCCATTCCGCATAGCGAGCTAGTATCGCTTCAGACCAAGGGATTCCTTCCCCTGGCCTATACGGTCCCGGTTCGAGCCGGACTCGCCACCTATAATGGCGGAGAGCAAGCGGAGAGCGCCCCCAATCCCTCCAAAGGAGAGAGGGTATGCCTTGTCCCTTATCTAATAAGAGGACTCAGATTTCCAATTCATCCGTTTCTCCAGGGGCTTCTGGAGTTCTATGGCCTCCAGCTGCACAACCTTACGCCTGCCTCTATATTGCATATCGCGGGCTTTGTGGCCCTTTGTGAGGTGTTCTTGGGTGTTGAGGCTCATTTCGCGTTGTGGAAGAGGCTATTCTGCCTGGTGCCCCGCTCTCAGGAGGGGTCAATATATCAAGTGGGCGGAGCCAAAGTGTGGCGCATCGCCGGGACCGGATATTTATCCGGAACCCCAAAGAAGGCGTCCGAGAATTGGCCTTCGGAATGGTTTTATATCGAGGATGTCCCGCTACCGGATCCTGTTCGGATTGGCCTCCCCGAGTTCGACAATACTCCCCTGAAGAAACGCCTAAGCTGGCGTCCACGGAGCCCTCAAAGGGAAAGTGACAAGGACGTCCTTTACCTGATGGTCCGGATAAGATTATTAGCTCATTCCGGACTAACCATGATCGGAGTCATGGCCATATGCATCATGCGGGGGGTGCAGCCGCTTCAATATAGAGGCCACCCTATGTGGGACTTCAACGGGGAGGACGACGCCACCTGTCACGGCCGTAAGGGGCCGGACTCGGCTGCCACTCTGATAAAGATCTTGTCCGCTTTGTACAAGGGAGAAGAGGAGGAATTCCTCCGCGTCAACCCTCAGGGTGGATTTACCATGTATAATCCTCCAAACCGGGTAAGTGGACACTTTTACTTTTCCACCCATTTTGTATTCCCATTATATAGTCTAACGACTTGAACGCAGGAACTGCGCCAGGCTGTTAAAGAAATAAACAGCCCCCCTCCACAACCCGAGGATCAGGGATGGTCCCTCGATCCGGCCTTCCAAGAGGATCCGGACATATCTGTGGAGCTAATTGATGGGGTGTTTCATCAATTAAGCAAGGACAACGCCTTGGTGGCCATTACGGCCGATTACCCAGGGCTACTCCCAGCCTCCCAGGTAACTGAGACCGAAATCCCAGCGCTTCGAAAAGGGACCCGTCCTCGCGTGTTCTCGATTACCGTATAACAACCGCGTTTTACACAAGAGGTCCTTGAGGCGGGAGGCCGAGCCTGTGGCAACTAGCCAACGAGGGGCCACAAGGCCCCAGGGGCTGAAAAGGAGTGTGGTCCGGACTGAGGCGCTGGCGCAAAGGTATAACACGCCATCTCATCCCGTGGTGTTATTCCTTTAAGGTGTATTAATACTCATGCTCTCTTTAGGACAAAGAGACCTCGCCGGACTACATCCGGAGAGGCTGCCGATCGCGCCTCCACCAGCCAGGCTCCAAAGCCTAGTCCGGAGGCGGAGGAGAACACGAGGCGCGCACCGGACGCTCCTCCAACAAAGGATGCGGACAGGCTATCTGCCACCAATTCCGAGGTGGAGAGTGCCATGAACCACAGGCGCTGCCGGACAGTTCTTCGCGACGCTTGTTTTTCCCCAGAGGCATTGGATGCCTTCAATTTGGGAGACGCGTACCTCCGTGCCGCTCAAGATGGTCTAACCAGAGCCACGGAGCAGTATGTGAAAGACATACGGGTAAGAAAATTTGATGGTTATATATATCAGTAGCCCCCGAGACTTGAAACAGTTAGAAGAACTGATTTAAGGATCATGTAATATGCATGTTCTTTCAGAGAAGAATACCCAACTGTCCCAGGAGCTAGAAGAGTGCAAAGCCCAACTTGAGGCCGCACTAGCCGCGACAGGGGGGCCCGAGGAGACCCCGCTGGTAATATATGCTTCAAAAAGATAAGTATTCTGTGAAGTGCGGCGTGTGTGCAAATCTGACAAATGAAATTGCAGATGGCGCCAGATTAGATCCGGAAAAGCAACAACTCCTACGCCAGCTAAAGGCTGGTGAGAGCGTGCTGACAAAGGTGAGGCGGGAGAAGGTCGATCTCCAAGATGCCAACACCAAGCTGGGCGTTGAACTAAAAGATGTTCGTGCCCAGCTATCGGACTCCGTTAAGGAGAATCAGTGGCTTCGACGCGGCATATTTAGTAAGTGCTTAAACGAACCTTTGAAAAAAAGAGTTCGACGTGGAAGTCGACTAACAGAGTAACGTCTGTAGGTATGCTAACAGGTCGCCCTGCAGAGGAGATGCCCGGTTCGACGGGTGACCTTCTTCCAGGGCTCTTGCAACTGCACGAGCGAGTTCGGTGGGTGATGCAAGGCGTCGCCCAGGCCTTGTGGCCATCCATCTCCATGCCCGAAGGCCTTGGAGAGCTTGCCGAGAAGCTGAAGGGAGCACGGCGGTGCTTCCGATTGTGGAAGATATCGGCCAGCCGTCAAGGCGCTAGGGAGGCCTGGGCTATGGTGAAGACGCGGTACACGAAGGCTGACCCGAACCACATGGCCGAGGTCGGACCTGTAGGGCCAGATGGGAAGGAGATCCCTGTAAGCTTAGTATACGGCCAAGTAGAATTGGCATAAAGTATTCAGCAGGATCGTAAACTAGACAGCTGTTAGATGGTATTGAAGAGGAATACAATCAGTCAGAATGACTATGTAATTTTAATTGACATGTGTAATGCCTTCTAGCCGGATTGTAGATTGTTTGTCATGGCCGACCTTTTCGCTTCGACCTCGGGATCTGACGGTCTGGAGTGTGTCCGAATACCCTTGCGGTTATATAAGAACCGGGGTATGCATGGAGACCACGCGTAGGGGTCATTAGTGCTTGAACAGACAAGTGCCCAACTAGTTATGTTATATTAAATGGTTAGTAAGAAACATCTTCCAGGGAGAATAGTTCCGTTAAGGGTTCCTTTCCCTGGGAGGCATGCCCTAAAGTGCATGTCCATTCTGTGAAAAAGAGATGCAGTAAAAAACCTCTGGGGCGCATAAATAAGTAGGTAAAAAATCATCTTTAGTTCACCGACCGAATATTCCCTTAAGAACGCTAGCTTTCGGCTTCACCCAGTCTGAGGTACACATCCGGTTGACCCGGCAGTAACAATCACAGAGGTGCTCCCTTTACCACCTAGCCGAACAATCGTGAACGTAGGGGTAAGCATAGGAGCCAGGCAACCCAGCTTGGCCAAAACTTAAGTCATATCGATGCATATAATGGTGAATAAAAGGTACATGCGGAAGTGTGACACATGTGTTGGGCATGAAGCCCGTATAAATAAGCTTCTGTTTAAAGAAGCCCCCAGGTTTAATGAGCGCGGATGGCGCGTCACTTGATGAGCCTTTAAAGGCTATGAGAGAAAGGAGGGGGAGAAGGAGAGAAATGTAGGACAGAATTATAAAAAGTGGACAGAGGAAGGAGACGAACACATAGTCTGGCGCTAGGCATAGAATCTTCAGAGACGGGCAGCGTTCCATGGGTTCGGCTCGAGTCGGTTATCCGATGCATCTCGCAGGCGGTACGCTCCACCAGTCAGGACCTGGTCAATTATAAACGGACCTTCCCACTTGGGATTTAGTTTGTCCTTTTTCTTGTCCTACAGGCGTAGAACTAATTCACCAACGTTGTAATTTTTGGCCCGTACTTCTCTGCTTTGATATCTTCGAGCCTGTTGTTGATAGAATGCGGAACGGGCTTTTGCCACGTCGCGCTCCTCCTCCAAGGCGTCCAAACCGTCTTGCCGATCGAGCTCGGCTTCTCTTTCTTCGTACATGTGCACTCGAGGTGAGCTATGAATTATATCACAGGGCAAAACTGCCTCTGCGCCGTACACCATAAAGAATGATGTGTATCCGGTGGTGCGATTTGGTGTGGTCCGCAGCCCCCAGAGTACGGAGTCGAGCTCCTCTACCCAGTGCGTATTAGATTCCTTAAGGGACCGCACTAGTCTAGGTTTGATGCCGCTCATGATAAGACCATTTGCGCGTTCGACCTGTCCGTTAATTTGTGGGTGATAGACGGAAGCGTAATCGAGCTTGATGCCCATGTTTTTGCACCAGAGTTTTACCTCATCGGCCGTAAAGTTTGTGCCGTTATCAGTGATGATGTTGTGGGGGACGCCATAATGGTGTACGACCCCAGGTATAAAGTCTATCACCGGTCCGGATTCGGCCATCTTAACAGGCTTGGCTTCTATCCATTTGGTGAACTTATCCACCATGACCAGTAAGTATTTTTTCTTGTGGGTTCCGCCTTTAAGGGGTCCAACCATGTCAAGCCCCTGCATCGCGAAGGGCCAAGTGATGGGGATAGTTTGGAGGGCGGTGGGTGGCATATGGCTTTGGTTTGCAAAAAGCTGGCAACCGACGCATCGTTGGACCAAGTCCTGAGCATCTGCCCGGGCCGTCGGCCAATAAAAGCCTGTACGAAAAGCCTTGCTTACAAGGGACCGAGCTGCAGCGTGATGACCACCGAGTCCGGCATGAATTTCAGCCAACAAGTTCCGCCCTTCCTCTTCGGAGATGCACCTTTGAAGGACTCCGGTAGTGCTTTTCTTATAAAGTTCTCCCTCATGGACTTTATAGGCTTTAGATCGCCGCACTATGCAGCATGCCTCGTTTTGGTCCTCTGGGAGTTCCTGCCTAGTAAGGTAGGCTAGGAATGGTTCTGTCCACGGGGCGATGACGACCGTTATTACGTGGGCTGAAGTTTTGATTTCATTGGCAGAGCCTCCAATTATGTCAGATTGTTCGGTGTCGGGCAGTGCGGTTGGGTCTGGGCTGTTATTGCCAGGTTCCCCTTCCCATACTACGGATGGCTTGAACAGCCTTTCCAAGAAGATGTTGGGGGGGACTGCATCGCGTTTCGCGCCGATGCGTGCCAGGACATCTGCCGCCTGATTGTTTTCCCGGGCTATATGGTGAAATTCAAGCCCTTCGAACCGAGCTGACATTTTTAAGACGGCGTTGCGGTAAGCTGCCATTTTTGGATCCTTGGCGTCGAAGTCTCCATTTATTTGGGATATCGCGAGGTTCGAATCCCCGCGCACCTCTAGGCGTTGAATGCTCATGGATACTGCCATCCGGAGACCATGTAAAAGGGCCTCGTATTCGGTTGCATTGTTGGAGTCTGTGTACATAATCTGGAGTACATATTGAACTGTGTTTCCTGCAGGGGACGTCAAACGACGCTTGACCCTAGTCCGGCCAACATTTTGGAGCCGTCAAAATGCATGATCCAGTTTGAATATGTGCCGTACTCTTTAGGGAGTTCGGCCTCCGTCCATTCTGCGACGAAGTCGGCCAAAACTTGCGACTTAATAGCTCGCCGTGGCTTATAAGTTATGTCGAACGGGAGGAGCTCGATGGCCCATTTTGCAATCCGGCCCGTTGCGTCGCGGTTGTTTATAATATCGTTGAGTGGTACTTCCAAGGCTACTGTTATCGAACACTCTTGAAAGTAGTGTCGCAGCTTCCGGGATGCCATGAATACCGCGTATGCAATATTTTGATAATGTGGGTACCGTTATTTGCATGGAGTGAGGACAGTTGACACATAGTAGACCGTCTTTTGAAGAGGGAATTTGTGTCCGTCTGTTTCTCGTTCGACGACGAGCACTGCGCTTACAACCTGATGGGTTGCTGCAATGTACAATAGCATTGGTTCGCCGATGTTTGGCGCGGCCAGGACTGGGTTTGTTGCCAATATGGCTTTTATTTCGTCGAGTCCGGCCGTGGCGGCATCCGTCCACTCGAAGTGTTCGGTGCGCCGAAGGAGGCGATAGAGGGGTAGTGCCTTTTCTCCCAAGCGGGAGATGAAGCGGCTTAGAGCCGCCACGCATCCGGTTAATTTTTGTATTTGTTTGAGGTCTTTCGGGATATCCAATTGTGACAAAGCTCGGATCTTGGCTGGATTTGCTTCAATTCCTCTACCGGATACAATGAAGCCCAAGAGCTTTCCGGCTGGAACGCCGAAAACGCATTTTTCCGGGTTGAGCTTGATGTCGTATGTTCGGAGGTTATCAAATGTAAGCCTCAAGTCGTCTACTAGAGATTCGACATGTCTTGTTTTGACGACCACATCATCCACGTATGCCTCCACTGTTTTGCCGATCTAGTTTGCTGTGCATGTACGAATCATGCTACCGATATGTTGCGCCGGCGTTTCTGAGCCCGAAGGGCATTGTGTTGAAGCAGAATGGGCCGTATGGGGTGATGAATGCCGTTGCGGCTTGGTCTGACTCTGCCATCTTGATTTGATGGTAGCCGGAATAAGCGTTGAGGAAACACAACGAATCGTGTCCTGCGGTAGCGTCGATAATTTGATTGATGCGGGGGAGGGGGAAGGGATCCTTTGGGCAAGCCTTGTCAAGGTCTTTAAAATCAACGCACAGGCGCCAGGATTTGTCCTTCTTTGGTACCATTACCAGGTTTGCTAGCCAGTCCGGATGTTTTATATCTCTGATGAATCCGGCCTCCAATAGCTTGGCTAGCTCCTCTCCCATGGCCTGTCTCTTAGGTTCGGAAAAGCGCCGAAGAGCTTGTTTGACAGGTTTGAATCCTTTTAGGATATTTAAGTTGTGTTCAGCCAGCCTGCGTGGGATTCCTGGCATGTCTGAAGGGTGCCAGGCGAGGATGTCCCTGTTTTCACGTAGGAATTCTCGCAGTGTGGCGTCTACATCAGGGTTTAATTGTGCCCCGATAGAAGTTGTTTTATTGGGGTCCGTTGGATGGACCTGGAATTTGACTATTTCGTCCGCTGGTTTGAAGGAGGTGGACTTGGATCTCTTGTCGAGTATCACATCATCCCTGTTCACCGTGGAGCGCAGCGCCGTCAGTTCCTCGGCCGCTAGGGCTTCGGATAGTGCCTCAAGGGCGGTCTGGCTGTCTTATTTTCGGTAGCGGAGTGCTATGTCCAGATCACTAGCGAGTGATGATTCCGTTCGCCCGAGCATCTTGATCTTCATGTACCCGTAATGGGGTATTGCTTGGAAGATTGTAAATGCTTCCCGCCCAAGCAGAGCGTGGTATCCGCTACTGAATGGGGCCACATGGAACGTGACCTCTTCGGACCTGTAATTATCCGGCGTGCCGAACACCACATCTAGTGTAATTTTTCCTGTACAGCGCGCTTCCCGACTGGGTATTATTCCTCTAAAGGTTGTGCTGCTTCGCTCAATGCGGTTCCAATCTATTTCCATTTTTTGAAGGGTTTCCTCATAAATGAGGTTTAATCCGCTGCCTCCATCCATGAGTAATTTGGTGAGGCGAAAGCCGTCCACTACTGGACTGAGGACCAATGCGGCTGGTGCTCGGGCTGTTCGGAATTTAGGTTCATCACTGGCATTAAAAGTGATAGCCGTGTTACTCCATGGGTTTATTGTTGCTACTTGGTAGACTTTGGCAAGGCTGCGGAGTGCTCTTTTTCGCATATTATTTGATGCGGAAGTCTCGAAGACTGCTAGTATCGTACTGGTGTCCCTGGGGTGGCTCTCTATGGCCTCCGGAATTAGAAGATCTTCGCCAATTTTGGCCACCTGCCGGAGTATCCAACATGCTCTAAGGCTGTGAGTTGGTGTGGCGCCCTCTGTACTGTGAATTTAACAGGGTCCATTAAGCCATCCTTCCAGTACGGTTCCCTGCCCTGTGGATGGTTTTTGCTTTTTGGTGTTTAACCCGGGTGTCTGGCGACGATGCACCCTTTTATTTCGGACTGGGTTTGTATTCAGAGCCGGATCGTCCCAAAATTTTATTTCGGTTTTCCAGGCGCTTTCCATCGCACAGTACTTTCGTACTATGGACGCCAAGTCAGCGAAGCGTGTAATATCGCGGCGACTTATGGCGTTGAGGATTCCCTTGTCCATGCAATTATTGCAGAAAATTGAGATTGTGTCTCCCTCGCGGCAGTCCTTTATCCTGTTCCTAACCATGAGGAATCTGGCCCAGTAATGATGTACTGTTTCTTCGGGCTTTTGCCTGATTTGGGATAGATCGCTTATGTTCGGGTGGGTGGGTGGAATTAGATCCGAAACCTCGCCCAATCTGAGACTCAGAGGCCAAGAAGTTTCCGAACTCGAAAGTTTGGATTCTTGGATGTTGTCCAATGAATCCAGCCCGTCGCCTGATTCTAAGTTCAGGTCTTGAGTGATATCCTCCCCTCCGCGGGTATCCGGCTTGGAGGGATCGGGAATCCGGACGTAGTTAGTCCTTAGGATAGATGAAGGGTCACCGCACTGCCCCTCTACCACGGCAAGGTGATGGGTGACTTGGGGAGAGTTAATCTCTCTTAGATTGGGTTTAGGCCCAACCTGGTCGTAATCCGTAGCGACCCCCAGGGCGGCAATGCGATCCAAGAGCTCGTTTATGGAAGAGAGCTCCATTGGATCTAACTGCTCGGCGAGTTCCGAACTAACATGAAGATTGCTTTTGATGACCCGAGAGGTCATCGTCGGCGCAGCAGCCGAACAGGCGGTCATAAGAAAACCACCTAGTCGGAGAGTTTGGCCGACAGCCAAAGCTCCCTTAGCAACGGTGTCGTCTTTAAAGACGGGATGAGGCATCCTTCCTGATGGCGACGGCACAGAGGTACTCTCAATGAAAGCACCAATGTCGGTGTCAAAACCGGCGGATCTTGTGTAGGGGGTCCCGAATCGTGCATCTAGGCGGATGGTAACAGGAGACAAGGGACACGATGTTTTACCCAGGTTCGGGCCCTCTTGATGGAGGTAAAACCCTACGTCCTGCTTGATTAATATTGATGATATGGGTAGTACAAGAGTAGATCTACCACGAGATCAAGGAGGCCAAACCCTAGAAGCTAGCCTATGGTATGATTGTTATGTTGTCCTACAGACTAAAACCCTCTGGTTTATATAGACACCGGAGAAGGTTAGGGTTACACAGAGTCGGTTACAATGGTAGGTGATCTACATATCCGTACCGCCAATCTTGCCTTCCACGCCAAGGAAAGTCTCTTCCGGACACGGGACAGAGTCTTCAATCTTGTATCTTCATAGTCCAGGAGTCCGGCTGAAGGTATAGTCCGGCCATCCGGATACCCCCTAATCCAGGACTCCCTCAGTTAGTACAAGAGTGGATCTACCATGAGATCAGAGAGGCTAAACCCTAGAAGCTAGCCTATGGTATGATGTTGTTCGTTCTACGGACTAAAGACCCTCCGGTTTATATAGACACAGGAGAGGGCCATGGTTACACAGAGTCGGTTACAATGGGAGGAGATCTACATCTCCGTATCGCCAAGCTTGCCTTCCACGCCAAGGAAAGTCCCATTCGGACACGGGACAAAGTCTTCAATCTTGTATCTTCATAGTCCAAGAGTCCGACCAAAGGTTATAGTCCGGCTATCCGGACACCCCCTAATCCAGGAGTCCCTCGGTTACTAATATCCTAAAGGAACTAGCAAACACTATAAACATGAAGTAAGTAGGGTGAATTTTGGGCTCAAAAACCCAGGAATAGAATACCTACTACTAAGTAGCATCACGGGATGCTTTCAGAAATGATGGCCAGATTCATCACACTGGGAACACAAAACATGGCTAGATTACTAGGTGTAGCGACCCGACCTCAGACGGTCAAGTCTTTGTGCTTAAGTGTCATCCCTGGATCGGTATGCTGACACACACAGTACTCGAGGATTTATAACAGAGGTAAATCACATGTATAAAGTAACGTAAATACTATTACCTCAATCCAAATAGCGGAAGTAACAAAGGTTGTAGATTCCCATCAACACCAATGGCAAAGTTGAGTGTAGAAATCGTAACCCTAACGTATCACTTACTCGTCGTAAGATTCCTGCAACATGAGACGTTGTAGCCACAAAGGGTCGGTACATTGAATGTACTGGCAAATTCACACCACAGGATAATGATGAATAATAGCTATCACTACATGCATATTTGGCTGGTGGAAAAGCTCTATGGTTGTAATGTTTTTGCGAAAAGCCAATTTTTCCCTACTCCAAAGGAATATATTTTATTTAACTACAAAGTTGGTTGATAAATATTAACCCAATCAAATTTATTAACCCAACTCAATCCCAAAATAATAATCATTAACCCAATCAAATTTATTAAGTAATGTGATGAGATCAATACGATAATCCAAGAACCAGATACTCAAGATGTCCATAACCGGGGACACGGCTAATCATGATTAGTTTGTACACTCTGCAGAGGTTTGCGCACTTTTCCCCACAAGACTCGATCGCCTCCGTTGGAGTTCTCGCACTACATGGTGTTTGAGAAACGGATGACCGAGACACAGTTTTCCAAAAACATTAAAACTCTACTCCGGGCAGACCATACCAAACCTACAACCCTCTACCTGCTGATCCACCTCTTCAAGAGCTTCATGTAACCTACAAAACTATGCTAGAGCCCATAATAGCTTGTGACTGCACACGGAAGTTTATAGCATGAATAATCTTATGATCCCTTTGAGCCCGGGTGGCGGTACATAGGAAAATCACATGGAACCCCGGGATTTCCAAAAATATAGGCAACACTGGATACCCTAGGTGCCTCAATCCACCCAGATGTGTATTTAAGTTGCCACCTTAAGTTAAACCATTAATTAACAATCTCACATCTGTCATGGATTTCACTCACCCAAACCATGTCTACGAGCATAACATAGCAATATAAGGAATACGTAGAAGTAACTCCCAAGGGTTTGTATATAACAGGGCAATAGGTTCTACCTCATCAACTACTTCCCATCCCATATGTAAATGACATCCTAATCATGCAATGTTTGAGGATGAAACTAATGCATAAAAACTGGGTATGAAAGGGATATGATCAAAGTGTAAACTTGCCTGTACTGTTGATGAAGATAATTCGCACTCAAAACTCTTGTTAGATCTACTCGTCACACTCCGGTCAATCTAGCGTAAGCAAGCAATGGTAACCACACATAAGCAATCACTCAAAAGATCGGAAAGAACAAAGAAGACAGTTCGAAAAACATCAAAACCAAGCAAATAACTCTTGCAACATAAAACAATTTCTAACAGTACCACCAAAATTATGTGAATTTGGCCTTATCAGAAAGTTTAGGTCAAGAGCTTTAATTTGCAAAATGAATCAACTCAAACGGAGTTATAAAACTCAAGTTATAATCAAAAGAAGTTTGAATTCAAATCTGATCTAATTCATCCTAATCATGCAATGTTTGAGGATGAAGCTAATGCATAAAAATTGGGTATGAAAGGGATATGATCAAAGTGTGAACTTGCCTGTATTGTTGATGAAGATAATTCGCACTCAAAACTCTTGTTAGATCTACTCGTCACACTCCGGTCAATCTAGCGTAAGCAAGCAATGGTAACCACACATAAGCAATCACTCAAAAGATCGGAAAGAACGAAGAAGACAGTTCGGAAAACATCAAAACCAAGCAAATAACTCTTGCAACATAAAACAATTTCTAATAGTACCACCAAAATTATGTGAATTTGGCCTTATCAGAAAGTTTAGGTCAGGAGCTTTAATTTGCAAAAAGAATAAACTCAAACGGAGTTATAAAACTCAAGTTATAATCAAAAGAAGTTTGAATTCAAATCTGATCTAATTCAAATTTTAAATTCTCAAAAAACATGTTCAAGTTGTTTATCTGGATAGACGAGATCATAACGAAGATGAGGGCGTTGGTTTTGTTGGATTTGGACAAACGAGTAAAAATATGCGGTCGTTTGAAAATCAGGGACTAAACGGTAAAATAAAATAACTACAACTAGATCCCTGGCAGAAAACTAAAATAAAAGAAAAAGACTAAATAGCGAACGTTCGTTGTAGAAGCCTATAAGATGAAAACCGTTCGCTACAAATCCTAAACTAGTGAACGTCCACTAATTAACCTAACTAATAAATAAAACCGGTCTTTAGAAGAAAACCAGAGAAAATCTAAAAAAACAGCGAACCGGGGTCGGTTATTACCGGTTCGGGGGAAGAAAACCCGACGGCGGCGGCGTGGTTCGTCGGCGTCGGAGAAGACGGCGGCGGGCGGCTCGGGCTCGACCGGAGCGGGCGGCTCGTGGCTCGAGGCGAGGGCGGAGTGGACGGGAGGGCAGCGTGGCGCGTCCGGTGGCGGTGGAGGCGGTGGCCGAGAGCGGCGGATCTCGCCGGCGGTGGCGAAAAGGGCGTTGGCGGTGCCGGCTGCGAGTGCGTGGCGGCGGGGCGTGGCGAGGAGGGAAGGTGGGGCCCGGGGTGGCGGATTTATAGGAGGAGGGGAGGCGGCGCGATGCGTGGGGAAGGGGGCACGGCGAGGCGGCGGCGGAAACCGAACCAAGCACGCTGGCGGGTGCGTGCGTGCTCGGGAGTCCGAGGACGGGCGAAGCGGCGCGGCTGGATCTGGCTTGGCCTGGCCGGTTAAGTCTTTGGGCCGGCCCAGTCGGTGGAAAAGAATTAAAAAACATTTTTCACAGACAACAAAAATAACAAAAACAAAATAAATTAAAATATTATATAGGCATATAATATATCAAAATTTTCAGAAAAATATTTTTTATAACGTGGAGATTTTTGTAAAGTTAAATAAAATCCAGAAAAATTCAAATAATTCAAAGAGTGCTACTGCTCTAATAAAATCCAGTAAAAATCATTAAAAAAATACCAAAATTAATTCAAATTTATTTCTCTCAAATTTTTTGATGTAGGGAATCATGTTACCCTATTTTCCATATATTTTATTTTTGGAGAAAAATAATTTGAATAAAACTCAAATAACTCCAAATTGAAAATAAATTCAAAAGAACTTTGAATTTAATTCTTTGAAACTCCCAACTCATATTTCATATGTTTTGAAGAAGTTATTTTATTTTCGCTCGTGAAAATCATTGAGTTGCATAAAGTTCCTGGGTTGGAAATATTTTCCTAATGAAATTCAAATATTTTGAACACCCCTTGTCATTTAAATAAATGGAAGAAGTCATGTCATCTTCTCTCTAGGGTTTTGTAATGAAAAGTATTTGAATTCACGGAGATCATAAATGCAAAATGAAAGTTTGGGAAAGTCCTTTTATTCCCTCTCATTTAACTTTCAAAAAGTTTCGAATTTCACTCAATTTCACTCAATCAATCAAACAATCAATCAAATCTATCTATTTATTATAACAATCCAAAATTTAGAATTTTGGGATGTTACACTAGGTGACTCCCTAAGACACCTAGGGTCATAATAATAGCTCCAACATATATACCGAGGCAATAGAGTACCTCAACGCACCGGTTAGTGTGCTTAATCTGACCAAAAAGGACATCGGGAACGGAAAGAAAGGATTTGCAAATGCATCAGACTATTTAGAGACCTAGGATGACTCGGACAGCATAACGACTGTAAATGCTCAGAAAAAGATTTGAGACATTCACAAGGATTTGCATAGTCACTTAACAACATCATATCAAGGTTCTGGTTCAACTAACAACATACTTAAAGTAGTAGAAACTGAACAGGGCTTGAATCCAAAAATCCTATAAATCTATGGATTAGTAACACGTGATCCTGATAGAAAGATAAGAAGCCTAGTTCTTAATCCCCGTAGAAAAGAAGAGGTTGACTCAGATCAGAAGGGCATGAGGTATCGTGGAGTAAAAAGAGCCTTACGTTCCTTCCCCAATCAATTCCCTTACATAACTAAAGCATTTCTAAACACAACTTGACCAGTTTGGCTTGGTAATCTCTGAGCGATCAGGCTCTGATACCAAATCTATCAGGACCCCGATTCCAAGTCACATCGATCTAGCCGGTAACACCTCATATCACTTTGCGGCCTCACGCACGGTGTTCCCACGGGTGTCGCCTTACCATGGCCCGGGACCGTTTGAGCCTTTTGGCTCACGTATATGATAGTGTCGCTAGCATCCATATGACAGAGAACCTGGGCCGACATGACTAGTCGTGAACCCAAAGTGGCACTAACTTACGGGGACATGCATACATGAATCAACATCGAGCATGTCGGTCAGCAGCATGCGAATCCAGGCTGTAGCACTGGGCTAACAGGACTCCGGTGAACCGGGTTGTAGCAGGCTAGGCAAGACTCCGGATGTCACCGCGTGACATTTCCCCGAAGGGACAGACACATGAACGAAGTGAATCACATGCCCGGCGATCAAGTGTTAGGAGCGGTAGTCTTTGGGCTAGCAGGACTCCGGTGAACCAGGCTATAGCGGACTACTATGGCTCATGGAAGCACAAGACTACATTTCCCCATAAGAGAGGCTACCAAGGATAAACAACTAGGTTGTCGGATCCCACACATACCAAGCATTTCAATCATACACACAATATGCTCGATATGTGTAAATACAACATGGCATCACAACATAACTCTACGACTCAAGTATTTATTCAATAGGTTTCGAGGAGTGAGATAATTACAAACATGGGTCTCATGACCCAACATTCAAGTCATACAAGAAACAAGCACAAGCGGAAGCTTAACTTGTCTGAGTACAGACAACTACAAATGAAAAAGGCTGAGAAGCCTGACTATCTACAAGACCCTGCCGAGGGCACAAGATCGTAGCTGAGGTAACAAGCTAAACGTCAAAGTCCACGCAGAACTACTAGCGAGACTGACATCTCTCTGCAAAAACATAAAATAGGCAAACGTGAGTACAAATGTACCCAGCAAGACTTACATCAGATCTATCTACATATGCATCGGTATCAACAAAGGGGGTGGTGGAGTTTGACTGCAGCAAGCCAGCTTTGACTCGGTGGCTATCCTGAAATATGACTGCAAGTAACTCTTTTGAGGTGGCGCACACGAGTCCACATATTCACCATATCAATACACCACTATGGATCCGCTCCCGTCTTCCTACGAGAACGCCATCCATAGCACTCACGCTTATCTTGCGCATTTTAGTGTATCCACTTTCACTTGTCTATGAACTGTACAGGCAACCCAGAAGTCCTTTACCATGGACATGGCTATTCGAATAGATCATTTATAACCCTGCAGGGGTGTACTTCTTCACACACGCTCTCGCCACTTACCACCACATACATGTCGTGTATCTCGGCAACCTTCAAGCGGAAGCTTTGGCGAGGAGTCGGCCACGACCTGACTGACCACACAAGTCTCTAGTCCAGGTTTATCGCCTATTCGGGTTCCATCCATGAGGAGATCCGGCCGGAGTTTCGCACAACCCCAAACAATGTGTGCATGGTTCCTGAGACACCAAACGGGCACCCGGTACACCGTGCCATGGTGTATCTACCGCATCATAGCCCACCCCTAGGGTCAATGCTACGCACGGCCTCCAACACATATCCTACAAACACCATAAACTAGTTGCAACTCCTGGATAGAGATCAAGGCGATTAATAAGTCGAGAGAGTCAATTAAGGATCCCAATGTGTGGTAGTAGCTGTTCATGGATCACAAACACAGAACTCAGTTCCTGAGGACGGTTTCAATGAGACAACCCACCATGTACTCCTACATGGCCTCTCACCGCAACCTTTACCAAATCGTGTTCACACACTTAGCTCACACACAGTACGACATGTTCATCACCATTCCAATTCATCCCCGATGAATCAGACATGACTCAACTCTAAGCAGAAGCAGGCATAACAAACAAGCATGAATGAGTAGGCACACCAGGGCTCAAACAACTCCTACTCATGCTAGTGGGTTTCATCTATTAACTGTGGCAATGCCAGGTCATGCAGAGGAAAGGGGTTCAACTATCGCAGCATGTAACAGTTGAATCGTTGTTGTCCTAAAGCAGTAAAAGAGAGCAGGAGCGAGAGAATGGGATTGTATCGGAATGAACAAGGGGGTTTTGCTTGCCTGATGGAGTGGTAGTAGGATACTGCCATTCAGTCGGATAATCGAGGGTATCCTCGGAGGCAGAACCTACCACGAAAGATACATCGAACACAATCAACACATGACGATATGCAACAATATGATGCATGCTATGACATGGCAATATGAATGCGTTTTGGGCTAAAGCAGGCTAGAGCAGATTGAATGAGTCCATTTGAACCAAAGATTCAAATGCAAACCCATTTTATGAAGTCATATTAGTGCATTAACTTGTTTCACCTAAACAGCAAGGTTAGGTTGCTCTAACATGCATTAAACCTTTACAGATGGATAGATTGGATTTTTCTGATCATTTTTCATATATAATTTGTTTGATTTGGAGCTACGGTTGATTTTCTATGATTTTTAGAAGTTTTGGGTATTTTTTGGAATTTCCTGTATAAGAATAAATCCAAAAAATACTTATTGCGTCAGCATTGCGTCACTGTGACGTCAGCAGTCAACGGGGCCGGTCCAGGTCAAACCTGGCCAGTGGGTCCTGCGTGTCAGTGTTATTAGTCTAACTAACTAAATTAGTATTAGATTAACTCATAATCTAGGTTTGACCAGGTGGGCGGGCCCACATGGTCAAATGGGTCAAACCCACTGGCGACATGACGCCGGCGAGGCCCGAGACGGCGGCGGGGTTCGGAAACACAGCACAAGCGACGAAACGAGCAGCGGTTTGGCTTGGCGTGAAGCCGGTGCTCGTCCGCATCCAACGGAGCCATCAGCTCGCGCCGGAGTGGACCGTAACGACGGCGGCGATGGCAAGCGCGGCGGTCGGAGCTCGGACAAGCTCGGCAACGATGCTGCGGTGCATGGGAGGACTAGCTGATGGTGGTGTTGGGTTTCTGGGAACATGCTGAGCACGTAGCAGTGCTCGTACGCGACGGTTGCTAGCCTATTCGCCAGCGACGACGAGCGCGGCGGCGGTGAGCTCTCGGGTCCAGTGGCTAGCACGGCTAGAGCACGCAAATGAATGTGAGAGAAGGGGGGAAAGATGGCGGGGATCACGGCGAGTCTTCTGGTGCGGTCGTTGAGCTCGGAGAGGCACAGACGGCGTCAGAGCATCTCCGGCGATCTCGGAGCCGAAGGTTGAAGACGACGGCGTCGGCGTCACTGCAGGGCTCCCGACGTCGCTTGGCGCGGTGAGGAGGAAGAGTAGGTCGAGGCGCAGCTTTGGGATGCGTCGGGGAGGTGAGGCGGTGGCTGTGGCCGCGGCAACGATGGTTGGCGGCGGCGAGCACGCTCGGCTGTGGTGGGGAACGGCGAGAGAGAGGCGTTGGGGGCGAATGGAGAGGTCCAGGGGGTCGGGGCGATGACGTGGAGGTCGTCCAGACGTCCGGTAGCTGACAAGCGAGGTGGCGCCGTGGCGACTCGAACACGCCGGGCGCTCACCTCTCTGCACTGCTGGCGAGAGAAGCGGTGGCGGCCATGGGCGACAAGATCTTGAGCCGCCAGTGGGCCTGCCAGGTAAGGCCGGGTGAGTTCTCTCTCTCTCTCTCTCTCTTTATTTGTTTCTGTTTTCTATTATTCTGTAATTTTAGGGCTTTATTAAAAATACTTCAATAGATCCAAAAATCATGAAACTGCTCAATTCCACTGTTTGGAATATAACCAACATCAAACATTTTAGTTTATGATTATTTGAGCATTTAAAATATTTAATAGCATTTATATGCCCAAATGCAAATAATATATGATTTAATTCAGAGCTCAAATATGTCATGGAAAAATGTGCAACACCTCTGGTTATTGCTTCTAGCATTTTCCAGAAATGATGGACATTTTTGAAAGCCATTTGGTTTCACTAAGAATATTTTAGTTGAACCTAGTGAATTCCTTTGATGCTTGGGTTTAAACAATCCCCATTTCAAGTTCATTTGAAACTTAAACATGATGACACTCATGAGGCTAGCCTAGTGCATTGCCAGAAGCTAGGGATGTGACATCCAACCCCCCCCCCTCCTGCAATGCTCCTTTGCTCATCCGAAGCGGCATTGATCGGCTTCGATTAGCAGTGATGGCGAAGGAATCGCCGCTCGGGTTCGATTAGGAGCCATCGATCGATCGCCGGGTTCGAAGAACGCGTAGCTGCAAAGGCAATCACTCGGGTTCAATTAGAGCCCAATGCCTCACACACGCCAGCAGACGTATGAGAGAAAGCAGCATCGCTTCGCCCCGACCACCCAATCAGAATCGGGGACTCCCTGATATTTTCCGCGCCCTCACTTCTACCACGGGTTTTTCCATCATGGACGGCCCAAAGAATGTCATGCAGCTGCGTCTCCGGCCCGCCCAGGACGAAAAGCCCATTTTCTGTCATGATTTTTTGTCATAGAAGTAGGACCGACCTCATCTATGATGATATCGGGTTTTGTCACAATTATCGTCATAGAAGTGTCATAAGTATGACAGAAAATCTGTTCGGCCCAAAATGTCATGGATGTGTCTTTTTTTTTTTGTAGTGCTAATAGAACTCGCTCTCTCCCCCTTTGGCATCAAGACACCAAAAAGGAAAAGAGCGAAGCTAAGCGCCTGAGCTCAGTCGTCCTCCTCTGACTCCTCGGTAGCATCGGGATCCTCATCATCATCAGACTCGTCATCATTGTCCCGATCAGAGTCCTCCATGATGTCATCAGCTGCAGCAAAGGAGGTGGAGGGCTGGTGAGGAGCCTCGTCATCATTGTCCCGATCAAGTGTTGTGGGCAGAGATCCAGCGCTCCACCGGTGTGATGCTCTTCTCAGAAACACTCTGAACAGGCATATTGAGGTGCTTCATCATTGCAATTTGACGACGTCGGGCATGCTTCTCATTGAGATGGGCCTCATACATCCGCTTCTGAATGTCAGACTGGAGGCAGAAGGTCTTCTTCACCTTGGCAGTGAGTTTGTCCACCCAAGAAGGCTTGGCCCCTGGCTCCATCTCGAAGTCCTCGTCATCAGAAGTGGCATAGACATCCTCATGAGCATTAGCAGGAAAGCGAGGCTCGATGTGCTTCTTTTTCTTGAGTAGCTTGACCTCATGGACAGTGAGATTATCTGGAGAAGTGAGAAGCTCTCCAGGACGGCGAATAGCCCAAACTGAGTTCAGAAAGCACATGACAAACGGAGCATAAATGGGAACCTTTCTGTAGATGACCATGTTGTACATCTCGTGCCACAGCCAGTTGGACACATCAAACGTTTCCCCAGAGCCCACCTTGGTCTTCATTGCAACCATCAAGTCAACAAGATAGCCATGAATTTCATCTTGATTCCCCACCTTGGGAAGAAGCACATTGCGAAACACTTGATGCATGATGCCATAGACCTTCACCAAATCCTTAGATTCTCCAATAATACCACGGCCCCGAATGTACAGAGGGGCAAGCTTCTCCTTAGGCATGGACTCAGGATGGTCATGAGGACGAATGCCACCCCTTCCTTCTAGACA
The DNA here is from genome assembly GCA_021605145.1 of Aegilops bicornis. NCBI lineage: Eukaryota > Viridiplantae > Streptophyta > Magnoliopsida > Poales > Poaceae > Aegilops > Aegilops bicornis. The sequence goes on from CM038669.1 coordinate 322,081,429, forward strand.
TGTATCGTCATACCCAATAGCATTGCAAAAGGCCCTCCAGGGAACTTGAAAGAGTTCATCACGACACATGAAAGTGAGAGTGCGCTCGTCATCTTCTCCAAAATGAACAGTGGCATAAAACTGATGGACGAGTTGAACATCAAAGACACGGTTGACTGACATGAGCTTGACAAGATCAAACTCCTCACAGAGAGCCAAGGCCTCACCAAAATAGTCCAAGGTGCTCCTCCAATTGTCAAGATCAATGGTCCACTGCTTGGCATACCTGTTATTGTTGTGCTCAAAGAGATCATGAACAATCCGTACTTGCATCTCATTCCGTAACTGAACGGTGGTCCAACAAGGTGCAATGGGAAACTCGTAGGGATTCTTTGAGCGGAAAGCTTCCCAATCCTTGGCTTTCCAACGGTGCAAGGGCAAGACCACACGTTGCTTGGCAGAGACAGACTTCTCACGGCGAGTGGGCTTGGTGGGGATTACAACCTCTTCTTCTTCATCAGACGCGTTCGGGTGCTGGGACCTCCGAGCCCTCTTCTTGGTCTTGCGAGGAGGAGAGCAAGAACCACCTGAACACACACACACACACACACACACACACACACACACACACACACACACAAGGAGAACACACGAAACCCAGCAAAGATGAGAGGATTGCACACATGAGCATAGGAATAGATAGATTGCACAAACATAGAAGATAGAACAGGGCTACGTGGTGTAGATATCCCGGTTGTTCCGGGTCTCCTATCGGTAGTACGGATCACGGGTTCCGGCAAAACCCTCAAGGTTCGAACACTGGGGTGCGCACGAAGATCTCCCCCTATCGGTCCACGTCCTAGCTTCGCTAAGATCTCAAGGACTAACTCGACGAACTCACAACACAAAGGACACAAGATTTATACTAGTTCGGACCACCATTGTGGTGTAACACCCTACTCCAGTGTGGTGGTGGTGGATTGCCTCTTGGGCTATGGATGAATAGTACAAGGGGAAGAACAACCTCCTGAGGCGAGCTGTTCTTGTGCTTGGTGGGTGTGAGGATGAACTGAATGAGTTCGAGACTAGTTGCCTCCTACTGTGGTGGCTAATCCTATTTATAGAGGCCCTGGTCCTCTCCCCAAATATTGAACGGGAAGGGAGCCAACAACGGCCAATTTGAAAGGGGACAACTAGTACAGCTTATCCTAACAAAAGCAGTCTTCACCTGCAAAAGGCTCTGGTGGTGACGCCGCCTTGGGCTCCTTGGTGACCTCCGTCTTGTCGTCCTGCTGGTCTTGGTCTCGTTGCACCGATATGGAAACCTTTGCTTGACGCCTCGGTATCCGTGCCTGCGCTTGCTTCCTTAGCACCAAAGAGGAAACAAGAATACTGTGCGCGCTGGCACCTGCCTGGCGCTTGCCTAATCTCGATCGTCATGGCTCACATCATGAGGACCTCGCGAGGTTTGCCTTGCCTTGACCTCTCCGCCCCTTGCGAGCCAACCTGGTGAGGCCGCTCCCGAAGGGGTCTTGTGTCGTCAGCCTCGCAAGGATTGGCCCCTCGCGAGGGTCTTGTGTTCTTGTTGGTGAAGATGGGTCGTACGGGCCCTTCATGAAACCATGCCGTGGAGCATGGCGAGCAAGTCTGGGGACCCCGTTCCCGGAAGCAGGCGATAGCCCCGGGGGCAAAAGGTGCGCTCGGGCTTGGCTTCGAGGCAAAGCCAAAGGTCAAGTATGGAGCGCCGCGGGCCCCAATAGCCTGCGGCCTTGGTCGACGCGTGGTGGTTGATTGGACGTGGGCGTCTCCGCTTCGCCATGCTACCTCGGCAACTGCCTGACTTGACAAAAGGCTAGCGTGGACAACGCTTATATTCACTGTTTCCCTTCGCCTTGCTCTAGATCCCCATTCTCACTCGTTGCTGCCGAAACCTCCAGATCTGCTCCAATCCTACCCCCTTAGTGACCAATGGCGCCCCGGAAGGTCAAGCTTGCCTTGTCGCCGGCTTGGTACGAGCCGGTCCTCGATGCGCCCAGCGTCACGGAGAAGAGCCTCGCCGCCATGCGCCTTCTGACGGTGGGGGAAAGCAACGAGAGGGGGAAGACTGAGCTCCGGGCTGGCTCCGCCGTGTCGGAGCCGGAGGGAAGCACCTTATTCCCCTTCTTCATGAGGAGCATCGCTGCGGGGCTGGTTCCCCCCTTTTCTGACTTCTTCTATGAGGTCCTCGGCCACTACGGGCTGCACGCCCTGCATCTTCATCCCAACTCTATCCTTTTGTTGTCGATCTTCGCCTTCTACTGTGAGGCGTATCTGGGTGTGATGCCGTCCGTGGCCCTGCTGCGCCACCTCTTCTTCCTCTGCGTCAACGAGGGTCACATCTCCGGGTGCGCCAATTTCATCGCGGCCGGCAAGGCCAACTCTGTCAGGACCCCGATTCCAAGTCACATCGACCTAGCCGGTAACACCTCATATCACTTTGTGGCCTCACGCACGGTAGTCCCACGGGTGTCGCCTTACCATGGCCCGGGACCGTTTGCGTCTTTTGGCTCACGTATATGATAGTGTCACTAGCATCCACATGACAAAGAACCCGGGCCGACATGGCTAGTCGTGAACCCAAAGCGGCACTAACCTATGGGGACAGGCATACATGAATCACATCGAGCATGTCGGTCATCAACGTATATATTCGGGCTGTAGCACTGGGCTATGAGGACTCGGTATACCGGGCTGTAGCGAGCTAGGCAGGACTCCGAATACCACCGCGTGACATTTCCCGAAGGCGACAGACATATAGGAACGAAGTGAAACACATGACCCGGCAGTCAAGTGTCCAAGCGGTAGTCTTTGGGCTAGCAGGACTCCGGTGAACCGGGCATGGCGGACTACTATCGCTCGAAGCACGAGACTTACATTTCCCCATATGAGAGGCTGCCAAGGATAAACAACTAGTTTGTCGGATCCCACTCATACCAAGCATTTCAATCATACAATAATATGCCCGATATGAGTAAATACAACAAGGCATCACAACAAAACTCTACAACTCGTGTACTTTATTTAAAAGGCCCGAGGAGCCATACATAACATAATCATACAGGTAGGGGTCACATGACCCAACACTCAAGTCATACAATCATACAAGCACATGCGGAAGCAAACTAGTCCGAGTCTGAGACTCTAGAAAGAAAGAAAGCTTGTTGGAGCCTTTCTATCTACAATGGCCCTTCACAAGTCTTGGATTGCCACCTGGGTGGCTAGTTCACTCGTCGATGTCAAGGTCTACATAGAACCCATCGGAAGGGGCAGTGTTGTCGTCTGAAAAACATTAATTAAGCAAACATGAGTACGGAGGTACTCAAAGAAGTCTTACCACGTAATCCTATCATACATGCACATTCTCAAGAAGGTGGTGGAGTTATTTGCGGCAAGCCAGCTTTGACTCTTGGCTAAGCTATCCCACGTGACACCACTTGAAAAGCATTTGTCGCACACGCAGTCCACTAATCACCATCACAATACTCCACTGTGGATCCTCTCTCGTCATCCCACGAGAGGGCCATCCACGATACTCACACTTATCTTGAGGCTTTTAGTAGTATCCATTTACTTGTCTATGAACTGATATAGGTAACCCGAAGTCCTTCTCCATGGACACGGCTATTCGAATAGATCATATTAACCCCGCAGGGTGTACTTCTTCACACACGCTCACCACTTACCGCCGTTTACACGACATGTACTCGGCAACCTTCAAGCGGAAGCCCAACGTGGGTGTCGGCCACAGCCTACCTAAACACACAAGTCCCAAGTCCGAGTTGATCGCCTATTCGGGTTCCATCCGCAGGAATCCGGCCGAGGTTTCCCATACGGCCCCGAACGATATGTACAGGTTCCCGAGACACCAAGCAGGCGAATCGGTGCAGACCGGTGATGCCTACCGCAACACAACCCACCCCTATGGTCAGCGTTGCGTGCGGCCCCCAAAGATGCTACAAACACCGAAACTACTTGCAACTCCTTGACCGAGGACAAGAGTGGTTAAGAAGCCGAGAGGGTCCATTGGTTTGGGCCCAATGCGTGGTAGTAAGCTGTTTCATGGATCACAAACACAGATCTCGGTTCTTAGGATCGGCTTCAATGAAACAACCCACCATGTACTCCTACATGGCCTCTCATCGATACCTTTACCAAAACGTCTTCAACACTTTCACTCGCGAACCAACGCAATCTTTCACTCCAGTTCATCATCCCGATGAGCCAGACCTGACACAACTCTAAGCATAGCAAGCATAGCATGGTAGGAATCACAAACATGGCTCAATCAACTCCTACACATACTAGTGGGTTTCATCTGAATTCTTGTGGCAATGACAGGTCATGCAAAGGAAGTGGGTTCAACTACCGCAAAGACACAACAGTTTGAATCGCGTTGTCTTAATGCAGTAAATGAGAGCAGAAGCGAGAACATGGGTTTGTATCGGAATGATCAATGAGTTGCTTGCCTGATGGAACGGGGGTAGAGTACTGCCCTTCAGATGGATAGTCGAGGTTATCCTCGGGGGCAGAACCTATCACGAAAAAGCATATCGAAAGTAAACACACATGACAATATGCAACAATATGATGCATGCTATGACACGGCAATATGGATGTGTGTTGGCCTAATGCAAGCTGAAACAATAGGGGATGAACTCATTTGAATCAAAGATTCAAATGATAACTCATTTGAAATAGCCCTAAAGGTGCATTATCTTATTCTGGTTAAACAGCAAGGTTAACTTGTTTTAACATGCATGAAACCTGTACCAATGGATAGAATGGATTTTTCTGATCATTTTTCATATATAAATCTTTGCATTTGGAGTTACAGATTAAAAGTTATAAGCATTTGAAATTTGAATTATATTATGGAATTTACTGTATAAGAATAAATCCAGAAATTAGATTAATGCGTCAGCCATGCGTCAGCATGACGTCAGGGTCAACAGAGACGTCCAGGTCAAACCTGACAGTGGGTCCCGCGTGTCAGGGTAATTAACTTAACTAATGTTTAATTAAAACTAACCTATTTAGTTAGCGTGGCTGGGCCCCATCTCGCCGCTGACTCGTCGGAGTCAACGCGGCCCACGTGGTCAAGGTCCACGTCGGTACCGCACCGGCGACTAGTCACGGCGTGCCAACGCGGGCGGAGGAAGTGCTTTTGGTGATTCCGGTGACCAAATGAGTCGCGGAGGGTGGCTACGGGTAGTCGGGTGCAAACCGGCTGTTGGTGGGAGCCGGTTGGGGTCGGGGTGGCGGAGTTGGCGCCATGACGAGCTAGGCGGCCGCCGGGGTTCGGCCGCAGATGAACTTGGGCTAGAGGGGTCGGTGAGGTGCGGGGAGTGTGCGGTTAGACCCCATGGGGTGCGGTGAGTGTGAGGAACACCACGAGATGGCCGGAGAGTGACCGGGAGCACGTCGGCGACGAGCTCCACGGGCGGCGGGTGCAGTGAGCTTGGTTCGGTTGCTACGCTGCTCGAGAGCGAGAGAGAGAGGGAAGGGAGGTAGATGGGCTCACGCAGGCGACGCGTAGAAGCTCTCGTCGAGGTCGGGACGAACCAGAGCGTCGGGCGTCGAAAGGGATCTCCCATGACGGCGAACTTCGGTCGAGGTCGGTGGGGTGGACTTTGGCGCTAGAGCGAGCGGGGCTCGGCTGGTTCGGGGTAGTGGAGTGCGGCGGAGCTCCTGGACATGGTGAGGAGGAGCACGGGCGGCGGGGAGCACGCAGTTCTGACGACAGTGCGGCGGGCGGCAAGGCCGCCCAAGGCGGGGAGCACGATGGAGAGGGACCGGGAGGAGAGGGGGTGTCCAGGGGTTCGGGAGAGGAGGAGGGCATTCCACGTCATGGCTGGGCGAGGGGAGCTGGCGGCGACCAGGTGCGTGGCACCCATGCGGTGCCCGCCGAAGCACTGGCTGCCTGCTGGCGAGCCAAGCAGCTCATTGGCCAATTTCTGCTGGCTGGGCCGGCAGGTGGGCCGGTAGGTGGCGTCAGGTAAGTCTTTCCTGTTTTTATTTATTTTCTAATATTCTGCAACTTTGTGGGGTTTTCTAAAATACCAAAACAGTTTTAAAATTCACCAAAATGCTCTCGGTCCCTTGTTGGAATATTTCCAACATGAAACATTTTGGTTTGGCAATTTTGGACATTTAAAATATTTTATATAATTTGAAATGCTCAAGTTCAAAAACTTATGAATTAATCCAAGGACCTTTGGATGACCTAGAAAATGATGCACCACTTTTGACATAGGCTCTGAACCAAAGCAAAGATGATGAGCATTTTGAAGGGCATTTCAGGTTCATTGAAATAATTTTTAGTAAACCCTAGTTGAATTAAGGGGGTGTTACGGGGTTTCTGTCTTCCCCATTTCAAATTCAAATGAAATTAAAACATGATGTACACCCTAATGCATGGTCTAACTGGGATGTGACAACTCACCCCCACTCAAAAGAATCTCGTCCCGAGATTTAGGATCAGTTGCGAAAAAGATGGGATACTCAAGTCGAAGGCGATCCTCCCTTTCCCAAGTTGCTTCTTGCTCGGAATGGTTTGACCATTGAACCTTTAGAAACTTGATATTCCGACGTCGAGTGGTACGCTCGGCTTGATCGAGAATACGAACGGGATATTCTCGATAGGTGAGATTATCTTGGAGATCAAGCGTTTCGTGGTCCACTCCACGGATAGGATCCGAGAAGCAACGCCTGAGTTGGGAAACGTGGAAGACATCATGGACTCTGGAAAGATGCGGAGGTAGTTCCAATTGATAGGCAACTTCTCCTCGTTTGGCAAGAATGCGAAAGGGTCCAATGTAACGAGGAGCCAACTTGCCTTTGATACCGAATCGATGGGTTCCCTTCAAAGGAGTAACCCGAAGGTAAGCTCGCCGCCAATTTCATAAGTCATAGGCTTATGCTTGCGGTCATATTGGCTCTTTTGACGAGATTGGGCTGTTTTCAATTTCTCACGAACAACGCGAACCTGCTCTTACCGCTTCCTGAATCATGTCCGGCCAAAGAGTTGTCTCTCCCGGTTTACGACCAGTTAAGAGGCATTCGACATTTCCGTCCATAAAGAACTTGAAAGGGGCTTTGCCCAGGCTGGCTTGATAACTATTGTTATAAGCTTAACTCGGCGAATGGAAGGCATTTCTCCCAATTCATGCCGAAAGAGATGATGAAGCTTCGAAGCATATCCTCTAGAATTTGATTGACTCGTTCTACTTGACCACTTGATTGAGGATGGAAAGCGGTGCTAAAGGAGAGACGAGTTCCCATAGCGCTTTTGGAAACTTTCCCAAAATCGAGAGGTGAAGAGACTTCCACGGTGCGAGTTAATCTCTAATGGAACACCATGAAGAGACACTATTCGTGAGATGTACAAATCAGCTAGCTGGCTAGCGGTTATACTCTCACGAACGGTAGGAAGTGGGCTACTTTGGAAAGACGATCAACGACAACGAAGATAGCGTTATTCCCTCTCTTGGTCCCGGAAACCCGGTAATGAAATCCATACCGATTTTATCCCATTTCCATTCAGGAATTTCCAAAGGTTGAAGGGTACCAGCAGGCCGTTGATGCTCGCTTTAACTCGACTGACGCCGCAATTAGCAATGTATTGAGCGATTTCTCTCTTCATCCTAGTCCACCAAAACCTCTGGCGTAGGTCTTGATACATTTTAGTACTCACTGGGATGAATGGTGAGAGGAGAGTCATGAGCTTCCTTAAGGATCAATCGCCTCGGGTTGCGCACCTTGGGGACCACTAGACGATCTCCAAAGAACACGACACCTTGTTCATCAATGGAGAAAGCGATCTGCGACTCCTTTCTTGATGTTTCTCCCGACACGGGAGATTCCGGATCTACCTTCCGTGCTTTGATGATCTGAGCCGTAAGGGTAGGTTTCGCCACTGTGGTAGAAAGGAATCCTCGAGGAACAATGTGGAGATTAAGCTTACGAAATTCCTCGTGGAGAAATGGTTGACTTTGTTGTAACATCAGATTGTTACAATAAGATTTCCGACTTAGGGCGTCAGCCATAACATTGGCTTTGCCTGGGGTATAGGATATTCCTAAGTCGTAATCTGTAATCAACTCGACCCAACGTCTTTGCCTGAGATTCAAATCCGGTTGGGTGAAGATGTATTTCAGACTTTGGTGATCAGTGTAGATTTACATAGCGATTACCAAGAAGGTAATGTCGCCAAGTTTTGAGTGCATGAACCATCGCCGCAAGCTCTAGATCGTGTGTGGGATAGTTATCCTCATGTGGACGAATCGTCGAGAAGCGTAGGCAATCACATGACGATCTTGCATGAGTATGCAACCTAGTCCTTGTCGCGAGGCGTCATAATAGATAATAAAGTCCTTAGAAAAATCTGGTGGAACAAGTACGGAGCAGATGTCGAGCGTCTTTTCGGTTCTGAAAGCTGAACTCGCCTTGTGGTGTCCATTCGAACTTCTTATCTTTCTTGAGGAGTTCGGTTAGAGGTTTGGCAACTTTAGAGAAATTCTCAAAGCGACAGCAATAGCTCGCTAAACCGAGAAAACTACGAACTTGCTTAACCGATTCAGGTGGAGTCGATCAAGGACGGCTTAAACTCGCTTCGGGATTGACGCAATGCCCTTACCAGAGATTACATGGCCTAGGTAGGTCACTTCTGGTAGCCAGAATTCACACTTAGAGAATTTGGCATAAAGGCGGTGCTCTCGAAGTTTCATCAACACTAGCCTTAGATGTTCGGCATGTTCTTGCTCATTCTTGGAGTAGATGAGTATATCATCGAGGTATATCACGACGAATTTATCCAAATACTCCATGAAGATTGAGTTCATTAACCGAGAGAAGGTGGCTCGAGCATTGGTTAAACCGAAGGACATGACGGTGTACTCGTATTGGCCATAACGAGTAACAAAGGCCGTTTTAGGAATGTCCCCGTTCTTGATTTTGATTTGATGGTAGCCCAACCTCAAATCCATCTTGAAAAGATCGAGGATCCAAATGAGCTGATCATACGGATCGTTGATCCCGGGAGCGGATACTTGTTCTTGATGGTGACCAGATTGATGTGTCGGTAATCCACAACCATCCGATCCGTACCATCCTTCTTCTTGACGAAGAGGACGGGCAAGCCCATGGAGATGAACTAGGACGGATGAAACCTTTTGCAAGGACTCATCGAGTTGTTTCTTGAGTTCAGCTAGTTCTAGGGGTGCCATCTTATAAGGTCTTCTAGAGATTGGGACGGTTCCGGAACAAGATCTATCACGAACTCGACATCCCCGCTGTGGAACACCTGGCAGTTCCTCTGGAAAGACATCCGGAAAATCACGGACTATCGGAATATCTTCGAGGTCTGGAAGGGGATTGGCGTTTAAGGAGTAAAGCTGGCGCTTAGACACTCGGGTTAGAATATTCACTGTCTTGCCCGAGGGATGGGTGAGCTGAACAGTTCTAGTAGAGAAATCAATCTTAGCATAATGGGCTGACATCCAGTCCATACCCAAGATGATGTTTATGTCCGAGGACTTGAGAGCTATTAAGGAAGCAAGAAAGACTAGTCTGTCGACAAGAATTTCATTCCCATGACTTATTCTAGAGGTTTGCCATCTAGAACTGTGGGTCTGAATTTCCATGGAGGTGTCCATGTCACAGAATGTGGTGTTGTGCAATCGAGCATAGCTCTCTAAATAAATGAATGAGATGCTCCAGTATCAAAAAGAACAGTTGCGGATGACAATTAACAAGGAGCGCATCGAGGACGACGTTGGGATCCTCATAGGTTTCTTCAGTGAAACATAGTTGACATGGCCACAGCGGTGGCAACTGGTTTAGCATAGGGCACCTTTCTCACTGGCTTGCCACGGCCAACAGACTTTCCAACTTGACCGGGTTGTTTTGGGGGCACTCACGGATATAGTGACCCGCCTCTCCACATTTGAAGCAAGTTATCATATTGGGGCGTGGAGCAGCACTAGCAGCTGGGCCTCCATAAGTCTTAAATGGAACATCTTTACTGCTGGTTGGGGCGAGGCGCCTCAAAAGATGGCCTCGGGGTGAACTCGGGTGGTAGAGCGATTTGGAATCCAAACCCGGCGCTTCGGGATCCAGAGCGGATGAAGATCCAGAGTCACGGATGTGCTTATGCGTGAAGCCTCAAAATCAGTCTGCCCAGTTGTCTACCGATAGCCTTATTGACTAGCTTCGAAAAGAGGTACACTCATGCGCACGAAGGTCTCGGCGTAGCTCGAGGCTAAGTCCCTTGCGGAACCTTGCCTCGCTTCTTGGCATCGGTAGAAACTTCTTCGAGCATAACGTGCTAACCTCCCAAATTCACGGTTGTAGGCATCCACCGTCGACCTACCTTGGATGAAACTGCAGAATTCCTCCCTTTGCGATCCATAAGACCTTCCGGGATATGATGCTCACTAAGGCGGCTTGAATTCAGCCCAAGTTGTAACTTGTCCAACCGGACGCATAGCCTCATAATTCTCCCACCAGAGACTAGCAGGGCCTTCAAGATGATAAGAGGCAAAAGTAACCTTATCAGCTTCAGCCACGTTAGCAGAGCGCAGCTTGTGATTGATGCTGCGAAGCCAATCATCCGCGTCGAGAGGCTCAACGGAATATTTGAACTTCGGTGGATACAGCTTGACGAAGTCAGTGAGTGAAACCACATCATTTCTTGGCTGGCGTGCGGTGTTTTGCTCAATCCGCTCCAAAGAGGGCGATTGGTCTCACGCTTATTATGCTCGCTTCCAACATAACCTCGGCCAAAGATGGCGGTTGAGGCAGATTTGCATTTCCAACAAGGCTTACGCCTCCCGAGCAGCGGATTGTTATGGTGTTTACCATCCTAGGAGACAAAGCAAAGGTTTAAACCAGGATGGCGGAATTTAACAAGGAAGTGCGGAAGGTAATGGATAGCATGGAATGCAAAGATGTTCATCCGTATGACATGGTAATATAAAGCTGCCATATATATATACCAACAGTCATACACACCATTCATAGTTTAGTACAAGCCCCGACGGGGTACAACTATAAGGAAAGGCGTTACATCTCATCGAAGCATTCCAACTCCTATACATTATTTTTCTACACTTCCTAACGATACACACTAAGTCATATTCCACAAGTCACGCAGGACGGCGGAAATACAACTATTACAATACTAGGGATACTACTACTACTCAGACAGCTCCGTAGTAGTCCTCATAGAAGTCACCACCCAAGCCTGGAAGTGGAACATGATCATCCGGAAACAGACGATCCTGTGGAGCCTGTGGCCCATAGGGACTCGGATGTGGCCGTGGTCCAACAAACGGCGACAGACGAGGCCCACGAGGAGGAGTGATGCCTCCTACCTCACGCCACTCCATAAAGTCTGGCAGACTTTTCCAAGACCGGGTACAAGTCCCTCATATCCATGTATCCGGCTTGCACGGCAGGTGCAAACCGAGTCAGAGTGGCCCAGTGATCAGAACGGGCATTAAAGAGCTCCATACGCAAGGCCCAGTTTTCACGGTCCTTGTCTTCCAGCACCTCTGTGGTGGTGCGAAGAAGAGAGTCCTCATGGGATGCATCGCTGTACAAACCCTGAAGGTAGCCATGCGCCCCAGGGAGGGATGCTGGCATGTAGCGGAAATCACTATTGACCAACAAGGCAGTTCTGACTCGAATAATAGTCATCATAGAATAGGCTGCATCTTGCACAGACATCCCAATAGTGATCCCAAGTCCATAAGAACAGTGGAGCGGTTCAGTAGCTCCGGGATAGGATGGATAAATCCTGACCGCGTACGTATATTGGCTTTGGTTGAAATCCCTAAACTGCTCCTCGGCGGTATATTCAGGATACCATCGGTAACTTGTCTCGACCATCAACCGAACCAAAATTGACGTGTGACCACACACACCAATGCAACGGGTCAGACGAACAACTTGGTTCTCGGGGACGGGTGGCCATCTGAAAGCACAGCCACAATGCAAAGACATTAGAATTTCTAGGGAAAATCGGGCAGCGTAACATCTGTAAATGCTCAAAATCAGATTTGAGACATTCAAAAACAGATTGCAAAACCACTCAATAACATCATATCAAGGTTCTGGTTCAAACGATAGCATACTAAAAATTTAGTAGCACTGAACTGAGGATGTAACCAACAATCCTATAAGTTACTACGGATTAGTAACACGTGAACCTGATAGAGAGAAGAGAGCCTAGTCCTATACCCACATCGAATGAGAAGAGGATGACTCAGATCAGAGGGCATAAGGTAAAGGAGTAAAAGAGCCTTACGTTCCCTCCCACAATCAATTCCCCTACATATAACTAAAGCATTTCTAGACTCAACATCGACCAGTTTGGCTTAGCGAACCTACATGCAGCCCTCGCTCGATGCCAACGCTGTCGGGACCCGATTCCAAGTCACATCGACCTAGCCGGTAACACCTCATATCACTTTGTGGCCTCACGCACGGTATTCCCACGGTGTCGCCTTACCATGGCCCGGGACCGTTTGCGTCTTTTGGCTCACGTATATGATAGTGTCGCTAGCATCCACATGACAAAGAACTCGGGCCGACATGGCTAGTCGTGAACTCAAAGCGGCACTAACCTATGGGGACAGGCATACATGAATCACATCGAGCATGTCGGTCATCAACGTATATATTCGGGCTGTAGCACTGGGCTAACAGGACTCCGGTATACCGGGCTGTAGCGAGCTAGGCAGGACTCGAATACCACCGCGTGACATTTCCCGAAGGCGGACATATAGGAACGAAGTGAAACACATGCCGGCCGATCAAGTGTCCAAGCAGTAGTCTGGGCTAGCAGGACTCCGGTGAACCGGGCTGTAGCGGACTACTATCGCCGTAAGCACGAGACTTACATTTCCCCATATGAGAGGCTGCCAAGGATAAACAACTAGTTTGTCGGATCCCACTCATACCAAGCATTTCAATCATACACGCAATATGCCCGATATGAGTAAATACAACAAGGCATCACAACAAAACTCTACAACTCAGGTACTTTATTTAAAAGGCTCCGAGGAGCCATACATAACATAATCATACAGGTAGGGGTCACATGACCTAACACTCAAGTCATACAATCATACAAGCACATGCGGAAGCAAACTAGTCTGAGTACAGACTCTAGAAAGAAAGAAAGCTTGTTGGAGCCTTTCTATCTACAATGGCCCTTCACAAGTCTTGGATCGCCACCTGGGTGGCTAGTTCACTCGTCGATGTCAAGGTCTACATAGAACCCATCGGAAGGGGCAGTGTTGTCGTCTGAAAAACATTAATTAAGCAAACATGAGTACGGAGGTACTCAGCAAGTCTTACCACCGAATCCTATCATACATGCACATTCTCAAGAAGGTGGTGGAGTTATTTGCGGCAAGCCAGCTTTGACTCTTGGCTAAGCTATCCTACGTGACACCACTTGAAAGCATTTGTCGCTTTGCAGTCCACTAATCACCATCACAATACTCCACCGTGGATCCTCTCTCGTCATCCCACGAGAGGGCCATCCACGATACTCACACTTATCTTGAGGCTTTTAGTAGTATCCATTTACTTGTCTATGAACTGATATAGGTAACCCGTAAGTCCTTCTCCATGGACACGGCTATTCGAATAGATCATATTAACCTGTAGGGTGTACTTCTTCACACACGCTCACCACTTACCGCCGTTTACACGACATGTACTCGGCAACCTTCAAGCGGAAGCCCAACGTGGGTGTCGGCCACAGCCTACCTAAACACACAAGTCCCAAGTCCAGTTGATCGCCTATTCGGGTTCCATCCGCAGGAATCCGCCGAGGTTTCCCATACGGCCCCGAACGATATGTACAGAGGTTCCCGAGACACCAAACGCAGGCGAATCGGTACACCGGGCCAGTGCCTACCGCAACACAACCCACCCCTATGGTCAGCGCTATATGCGGCCCCCAAAGATGCTACAAACACGAAACTACTTGCAACTCCTGACCGAGGACAAGAGTGGTTAAGAAGCCGAGAGGGTCCATTGGTTTCGGGCCCAATGCGTGGTAGTAACTGTTTCATGGATCACAAACACAGATCTCAGTTCTTAGGATCGGCTTCAATGAAACAACCCACCATGTACTCCTACATGGCCTCTCATCGATACCTTTACCAAAACGTCTTCAACACTTTCACTCGCGAACCAACGCAATCTTTCACTCCAGTTCATCATCCCGATGAGCCAGATTCGACACAACTCTAAGCATAGCAAGCATAGCATGGTAGGAATCACAAACATGGCTCAATCAACTCCTACACATACTAGTGGGTTTCATCTAGTTACTGTGGCAATGACAGGTCATGCAAAGGAAGTGGGTTCAACTACCGCAGCACACAACAGTTTGAATCGCGTTGTCTTAATGCAGTAAATGAGAGCAGAAGCGAGAACATGGGTTTGTATCGGAATGATCAATGAGTTGCTTGCCTGATGGAACGGGGCAGAGTAACGCCTTCAGATGGATAGTCGAGGTTATCCCTGGGCGTAACCTATCACGAAAAAGCATATCGAAAGTAAACACACATGACAATATGCAACAATATGATGCATGCTATGACACGGCAATATGGATGTGTGTTGGCCTAATGCAAGCTGAAACAATAGGGGATGAACTCATTTGAATCAAAGATTCAAATGATAACTCATTTGAAATAGCCCTAAAGGTGCATTATCTTATTCTGGTTAAACAGCAAGGTTAACTTGTTTTAACATGCATGAAACCTGTACCAATGGATAGAATGGATTTTTCTGATCATTTTTCATATATAAATCTTTGCATTTGGAGTTACAGATTAAAAGTTATAAGCATTTGAAATTTGAATTATATTACGAATTTCTTGTATAAGAATAAATCCAGAAATTAGATTAATGCGTCGACCATGCGCCAAAGATGACGTCGTGGTCAAAAGAGACGTCCACTTCAAACCTGACAGTGGGTCCAGCGAGTCAGCGTAATTAACTTAACAAATCTTTAATTAAAACTAACATATTTAGTTAGCGTGGCTGGGCCCCATCCGCCGCTGACTCGTCGAGTCAACGCGGGCCCACGTGGTCAAGGTCCACGCCGGCTGCACTGGCGACTAGTCACGGGCGAGCCCGACGGCGGAGGAAGTGCTTTTGGTGATTCCGGTGACCAAATGAGTCGCGGAGGGTGGCTACGGTAGCTGGTGCAAACCGCGTCATGGTGGAGCCGGTTAGCCTGGGTGGCGGAGTTGGCGCCGGCATGACGAGCTAAGGCGGCCGGGTTCGGCCAAGATGAACTTGGGCTAGAGGGTCGGTGAGGTGCGGGAGTGTGCGGTTAGACCCCATGGGGTGCGGTGAGTGTGAGGGACACCACGAGATGGTCGGAGAGTGACCAGGAGCACGTCGCCACGAAGCTCCACGGGAAGCGGTGCGGTGAGCTTGGTTCGGTTGCTACGCTGCTCGAGAGCGAGAGAGAGAGGGAAGGGGAGGTAGATGGGCACACGGGCGACGCGTAGAAGCTCTCGTCGAGGTCGGGGACGAACCAGAGCGTCGGCGGCGTCGAAAGGGATCTCCGGCGACGGCGAACTCGGTCGAGGCCTGGGTGGACTTGGCGCTAGAGCGAGCGGGGCTCGGCTGGTTCGGGGTAGTGGAGTGCGGTGGAGCTCCTAGACATGGTGAGGAGGAGCACGGACGGCGGGTTGCACGGTTGCGACGATGGTGCGGCGGCGGCGTCGTCGGCCAAGGCGGGGGAGCATGATGGAGAGGGACCGGGGAGGAGAGGGGTGTCCAGGGGGTTCGGGGAGAGGAGGTGGGCGTTCCACGTCATTGTTGGCGAGGGGAGCGGCGAGGCGACCAGGTGCGTGGCACCCATGCGGTGCCCGCATCGAAAGCACTGGTTGCTCGCTGGTTGAGCCAAGCAGCTCATTGGCGCTTTGGCTGGGTCAGGCAGTGGGCAGGTAGGTGGCGGTAAGTCTTTCCTGTTTTTATTTATTTTCTAATATTCTGCAACTTTGTGGGGTTTTCTAAAATACCAAAACAGTTTTAAAATTCACCAAAATGCTCCTGGTCCCTTGTTGGAATATTTCCAACATGAAACATTTAGTTTGGCAATTTTCGGACATTTAAAATATTTTATATAATTTGAAATGCTCAAGTTCAAAACTTATGAATTAATCCAAGGACCTTTGGATGACCTAGAAAATGATGCACCACTTTTGACATAGGCTCTGAACCAAAGCAAAGATGATGAGCATTTTGAAGGGCATTTCAGGTTCATTGAAATAATTTTTAGTAAACCCTAGTTGAATTAAGGGGGGTGTTCTGGGGGTTTCCTGCCTTCCCCATTTCAAATTCAAATGAAATTTAAACATGATGCACACCCTAATGCATGGTCTAACTGGGATGTGACAAACTCGATCTCGAAGACCGGGAAGAAGGCCGACAACTTCAGGGCCAAGTGGGTCATGATGGACGCCAAGTGCGTCCACCCGTGTTTGGCGCTGCCGACAGAGATGCCCCAGTCCGACAAGGGGTGGTCCCGCGCGAAGCTTACTGATGAGCGGGCGGTGCTGGTGTTGGAGCAGATGAACGTCGACCTAAAGTCGGGCAATACAAAGACGGCAAAAGTGACATGGGCCATGCTCCTGAGGGAATTCTTGATGTTGCGCGTAGCCCCACTTCAGGCGCTTACATGCCCCTTGTGGACGCTTGGAGATGAAGAAGACAAGATTCGCCTGAGCCCGGAAGCTTTGCCTGGCGACGAGCTGGCTGTAGTTCTGCGCCTCCTGGTCGGGGATGACCAAGAGTACCTGTCGAGCGCCTTTGTTCCTTTGTTCCGCCGCAAGGACTGGGAGCAGGTCGTGGCCGCCAGGCCCACCTTCGACGGGCGCGGGCTGGTGCCGCCGACACCCACTGGAGCCTCTGTGGCGCTGTCGCCGGTGGTGTTGTCCTCGGATGAGTCCCGCGGGGAGGAAGAAGAGGAGGACGAGGAGCATGACCTGGGGGTGACCCCCGAATGGATGGGGGTGACCCCCGAAGGGATGGGGGAGACCTCCCTGAGGGAGTCCTGGATTAGGGGGTGTCCGGATGGCCGGACTATAACCTTTGGCCGGACTCCTGGACTATGAAGATACAAGATTGAAGACTTCGTCCCGTGTCCAGATGGGACTTTCCTTGGCGTGGAAGGCAAGCTTGGCGATACGGATATGTAGATCTCCTCCCATTGTAACCGACTCTGTGTAACCCTAGCCCTCTCCGATGCCTATATAAACTGGAGGGTTTTAGTCCATAGGACGAACAACAATCATACCATAGGCTAGCTTGTAGGGTTTAGCCTCCCTGATCTCGTGGTAGATCTACTCTTGTACTACCCATATCATCAATATTAATCAAGCAGGAGTAGGGTTTTACCTCCATCGAGAAGGCCCGAACCTGGGTAAAAACGCTGTGTCCCTTGCCTCCTGTTACCATCCACCTAGACACACAGTTCGGGACCCCCTACCCAAGATCCGCCGGTTTTGACACCGACATTGGTGCTTTCATTGAGAGTTCCTCTGTGTCGTCATCTTTAGGTCCGATGGCTCCTCCGATCATCAACAGCGATGCGGTCCAGGGTGAGACTTTTCTCCCCGGACAGATCTTCGTATTCAGCGGCTTTGCACTGCGGGCCAATTCGCTTGGCCATCTGGAGCAGATCGAAAGCCGCGCCCCTAGCCATCAGGTCAGATTTGGAAGTTTGGACTACACGGCTGACATCCGCGGAGACTTGATCCTCGATAGATTCGAGCCACAGCCGAGCGCGCCGCACTATCACGATGGGCATGATTTAGCTCTGCCGCGAGCGATTGCTCGAGGCGCGCCCAAGATCAGCTCCGACCCTTAGTTCGGAGCCAACTGCGCAGATCGAGGACAGGTGGCTAGACACCGCCTCGGGGGCTGCAATCTCAACGGTGATCGATCCGAACACCAGCCTTATCCTTTGCGAAACCCATGACTCCAAAGTGTCGGACTCTCCTTCGGACTCCGAGCCATCCGCGCCCCTGCCAATCGAATCCGATTGGGCGCCGATCATGGAATTCACCGCCGCGGACATTTTTCAGCACTCGCCCTTCGGCGACATTCTGAATTCACTAAGGTCTCTCTCTTTGTCAGGAGAGTCCTGGCCGGATTATGACCGGCAGGATTGGGATGCGGACGACGAAGAAATTCGACGCCCACCCACCACCCACTTTGTAGCCACTATCGATGATTTAACCGACACGCTGGACTTTGACTCCGAAGACATTGACGGTATGGACGACGATGTAGGAGACGAACAGGAACCAGCGCCTATAGGGCACCGGACAACCACCTCATCTCACGATGTATACATGGTGGACACACCTAAAGGAGGCGACGATGAGGAACAATGGGATGCAACGAGGGATCGTTCCCTCGAAAAGCAGTCAAAGCGGCGACGTAAGCGCCGCTCCAAGCCCCGCCTCGACGGAGACAAAGAACCATACCGACTCCAGCCACAGAAAGGTAGGCGAATCGGACGCATTTAACATGCCATCGAGCAACCATCCGAACAGGGCAACTTGGATAAACAAACCGAACAACCTGTCACCAGCGAAGATAACAGTCCGGACGACCTCACGCCGGACAAATTGCTGGAGCAGAAGAACAAACACAAAAGGCTCGTCGCCACAGCGCGTAGCCTGAAAAAGTAGAAGCGGAAGCTCAAAATAGCGGAAGATGCACTCAGAATTAGATGGAGCAAAGTACTCAACACCGCAGACAAATACGGCAGCAGTCGCCACGCAAAAAGCTATCCGAAGCGAAAGCTATTGCCTGAATTTAATGAGGAAGCCTTGGAGCCCCCGCAATCAAAAAATAAGGAAGCCACCCGGTCGGATAGACGACCCCATGGCCAACATAGAGCGGCAAGCGGCGCCGCACCCAAGCCAGCACAAGATCCACCCAAGGATTCACATCACAAAGATGGCCCAGCCAGATCTATCTACGGGCCAAGAAAGCAAGCTCTAATAAGCAATGCAACACAACAAATATCTGAACAACACGACACACCCAAGTACAGGGGTGCCGCACACCCCCTATGTTTCACCGATGAGGTGCTAGACCATGAATTTCCAGCGGGATTCAAGCCCGTAAACATAGAGGCGTACGATGGAACAATGCACTGAGTGCGGATTGAGGATTATATCCTCCACATACACATGGCGGAGGAGATGACCTCCACGCCATAAAATACTTACCCTCAAGCTCAAAGGGCCAGCCCGGCATTGGCTTAAAAGCCTTCCCGAAAACACCATTGGAAGTTGGGAAGAGCTCGAGGATGCTTTTCGGGCAAATTTTCAAGGGACCTATGTCCGACCTCCGGATGCGGACGATTTAAGCCATATAACTCAACAGCCCGGGGAGTCAGCCCGGAAACTCTGGAACAGATTTCTTACTAAAAAGAATCAGATAGTCGACTGTCTGGACGCTGAAGCCTTAGCAGCTTTCAAACATAGCGTTCGAGACGAATGGCTCACCAGACACCTCGGCCAAGAAAAGCCAAGAACAATGGCCGCATTAACAAGCCTCATGACCCGCTTTTGCACGGGAGAGGACAGCTGGTTGGCAAGATGCAGCACCAACGACCCAAGTACATCCGAAGTTAGGGATGGAAATGGGAAACCGCGATGCAGCAAGAACCAGCGCCGGAATAAGGGAAGCAGCCCGAAGAGCACGACAGTCAACGCCGAATTCAAAAGCTCTCGGCAGAATCAGAAAAAGCTGCCCCTTAAGGATAACAGGGACGAGCTATCTAACCTGAACAAAATATTGGACAAGATATGTGAAATCCACAGTACTCCCGGGAAGCCTGCAAATCATACCCACAGAGATTGTTGGGTCTTCAAGCAATCCGGCAAACTCAACGCCGAACACAAGGGGCTCGATACACCAAGTGAGGACGATGACGAACCCCACAAGCAGAGCACCGGGAAACAAAAGAATTTCCCACAAAAGGTCAAAACAGTAAACTTACTTCACGTGACAAAAGGGAAAAACAGATTGGCGCCTATAGAGATACGCGCCATACGGCCTATCCCAAAGGAGTCTCACCACTGGTTGTTAAAACCGATCACCTTCGACCATCAGGATTACTCTAGAAGTATCCAGAAAGCAGGCTGGACTGCCTTGATATTAAATCCAATAATCGACGGACTCCACTTTGCACATGTCCTGATGGACGGCGGCAGTGGTCTAAACCTGCTATATCAGGACACTATCCGCAAAATGGGGATAGACCCAACAAAAATTCGCCATAGCAACACTTCCTTTCAAGGAGTAACGCCAGTCTCGGATGCCCATTGCATGGGTTCTCTCCGGCTAGAAGTTATGTTCGGCTCCCCCGATAACTTCCGCCGCGAAAAGCTAACCTTCCACATCGCCCCATTTTCAAGTAGCTATCAAGCACTACTGGGACGCCAAGATTTCGCAGCTTTAACGCAATACCGCATTATGTATCTCTTACGCTTAAAATGCCCGGTCCTCGAGGCATCATCTCACTAAAGGGAAATATCGAGCGTTCCTCGAGCGCGAAAGAATATGTGGCTGCCTTGACAGCCACACATTAAAACAGCTTCACCAACAAAAGCATCTAACAGGTCATTAAGGCCACGGACACGGCTAGGCGAGTCCGGAGGAAACATATAATTGATAAAGGTTTAGTAGCCGTACACCCCTACACAAGGGGCTCCGCGTATGTCAAATACGCGACATTAAGGCTCAATTCTACCCGTCTTAAATTATACATTGTTTATCTAGTACAGCATACATTCCGCACTACTATTCTTTTTCTTTTCAGCTAAGTTCCTCTCTTTTATAGATGAACACCATGCTACGCCCGTCCAGGACACGGCACAACGGAGACACAGGCGCAGACGTGCAACAAGGACCCGTCTCCAGGATTCTTTTTAGATTAAGACCCTGCGTAAACCTATTTTACTGTCTCTTGTTGATACACATCCCCCGGATTCTCAGTATAGCCGAGGAGGAGGCTGGCGTCTTGGCATGTGGCCACGTCAGAATTTTGCACGTACCTGGACATCAGGGGCTTATTACCAAGGGCGTTGTTCTGCCCGTTTTCATAAATGACCGAATACCTTAGGGAGTGTTCGGCATCGCGAGTTTGGCCTTATATGCATCAGCTCCGAATCATGTCTTTGGTCAAATGTTGGGTTCGCCCGGCTCCTGTGTTTTGCTGCCTTACGTTCTGCTCTATCGGCTAAGGCGGCACCAGGAGAACTCTGCGACATTGCCCGGTTCAGCCAAAGCGAGCACCTCGAGAGAAAGCCAAAACCGATCATCATGATATAGCGTGAGACTGGTCAACCACTCGATGACCTGCCGGAATCTTTAGGATTCCTCCAGATTAACGAAGGGCCGTTTCGGCCAGTGCGGAACACGCCCAATTCGGGTGAGCGGTGCCCCAGGGGGCTATATAGTAGCCCCACTGTCAAACTCCTATGGCTAAGTGAAAGTGATAAAGCATTATAGTCCGGTTGCCTAGTTCGCTGCGCTATCACCTCCTTAATTTGACCAAGACATTGGCTCAAGTGTGAAAATGCGCCTTCTGCGAACACCCCCGCATTATATGCGTGAAATGTCGAAGACTGCCATCTTTCAGGTTATATACACATATGCATTAACGACCGCACAGGAGGTATTTTAATTCTTGAAGGCACAAGTATAAAAAGCTTTTATATTCCATCAAAACATTGCTTTACAATAATACATGTTATTCGAACATAATATCCTTCGAGCACTACGTCTCTATTAAACGAGCGCCCTGCAGAACTTCCTGAAAATAGTGCTCGGCAGGTACTCGACTCCCGTCCGAGTCTTGGGATGCAACAGCAGTGGCCTTCATCTCCGTCCAGTATGTCTTGACACGGGCAAGAGCCATCCGCGCACCCTCTATGCATGCTGACCTCTTCATTGCATTGATATGCGGCACCACACCAAGGAACTCCTGCACCAAGCTAAAATAACTTTTAGGCTCGGGCCTTTCCGACCACAGATGACTCACGACATACTTCATGGCGAGTCCGGATAACCTATTCAGCTCGGCCCATTCGGCCAAACGATCGGTTAATGGAAGTGGATGCTCTGGATTGTGGAACTGCGACCAGAAGAGCTTTTCCACTTCGTGATCCACTTGACCTCGGAAGTGTTCGGCCGTGTCCGCGGCACTCGCCGCCAAATCCAGATAAGTGTCCGCCGTACTCCACAACCGGTCCAACGGAGCATATTTAGGATCCCCGAACTTCATCCGCAACATAAAGGGCTTTCCAGCCGCGATATCTCCGGCCTGACGTAGCTCCTCCTTCATAGCTCTCATCGCAGAGCGAGCATCCTTGGACTCTGTAGTGGCCTTCTCCAGGTCCGTCTGTTCCGCCCGATCTTCTTTTTCGGGAAGCTTGCAGCGGTCGGCGGCGCTCTTCAACTTTATAGCCATCTCGGCCATTTCCTTCTTGCTTCGGCAGTGAGCAGCATGTTCGGCTTTCAGCTCTTCAACCGCCTTTAAGGCAGCCGCATCGCTTTTCCTAGCCTGCTCCTCGGCTCGGGCAAGTTCCATGAAGGTTCTCCATGGCAGGGGCACCATCTGCATCAAGCACACATGTTGTAAGATACGGGCATCAAGCTCCTCTTACCAGGTGTCTCCGGAGAAATTACATACCTTGTGCCTCGTCCAGCCGCTTGTTGACAAGCGCGATGTCGGCATCTGCCACGTCAAGTTGCCGCTTTAGCTCGGCAAATTCATCAGTCCGGCTAGCCACCGGACACTTCGCCACCTACAAAGGACATGCGACATATTATACCTGGGATTATGATCCTCTGCGCGCCGTCACTTTTGACAACGCACAGAGTCTCAGGGGCTACTATCTACACAGTGCGCATCTTATATATGCGGAACTGTCAAAAGGTACATCATTTCGCGTACCTCAAAACCTGTCAGTAAACTCCTGACGGCCTCGTGCAACCCGCTCTCCGCGGACGAAATCCTTTCAATCACCGTACCCATCAACGTACGGTGTTCTTCTGGGATAGACGCTTGCCCGAGCATATCCTTCAGCTCCTCCGACCGTGCACCGAACGGTGCCGGACTTGTCCGATGGCATTTTTCGAAGGCCGGACACGGAGGGTTTGGGGGGGGAGGGCATGTGACTGCCTTCCGGCCCTGACGGATTCGGAGAAACCCTCCGTGACGACACCTCAGGGTCGCCCGCCTCGCAAGGCGGTACGGCAGGGGGAGGCGTTCCGCTCTCCATCATCTCTGGAAGAAGATCCTCAAGATGAGCTCACGAGAAGGGCTGAGATCCGAACTACAAAGTAAAATTTCGGTTATTTTCCTCAGAAATAGAACAGGGATGTCTCTCATTTTAAACTCCCCTCTCTACTTACGGCTCGGTGGAGGGCTGATCCCCTTGGGGGCACAGTGCGGCCGAGGTATCCCCCGGCGCAGGACCCTCTGACGAAGATTTCTTCCCCCGCTTTGAGACCATGTTCTCCGAGTCTTCAGAGGCGGTCCTCTTCTTCCCCTGGGTAGAGGAATTCTCGATTCCTCCTTTCTTGACAGCCTCCTTCGGGGAGGCGGTAGCTTCCTTGTCCCCCTTCGCCTTCTTCCAAAGGCACAACCTCCAGCATCCTGGTTAACACGGGATCCGACGTGGTCTCAGGGAGGGGGGTCGGACACCTGATTAGCTTTGCTTTCGCTATCCACTCCTGTTTAAGGGACAACTCTTTTAAAAGGCAATTTTATGATAAATATACGGATAGCGTGTCCGGGCACAAGGCTACTTACTTGAGTATCCGGGCGATTGCAGCTCAAACCAGCGTCCTCGGTCGAGTCTGGACACATTGCTTGTGATCCGAAGAACAATTTGTACATCTCCACGGGCGTTGCACCCATAAAATGTTGGAGAGCTCGTGGTCCCTCCGGATTGAACTCCCACAGGCGGAGGGGGCGACGTTTGCAGGGCAGGGTTCGGCGAATCAACATGACCTGCGTCACTACGACCAGACTGATGTCTCTTTCTAAGAGATCTCGAATGCGGCCCTGCAACAAGGGCACGTCCTTGGACGGCCCCCAGTCCAACCCTTTATTGACCCATGACGCTAGCTGTGGTGGGGGACCCGAGCGAAAAGCAGGTGGCGCCACCCACTTGGTGCCCCTGGGAGCTGTGATATAAAACCACTCTGATTGCCATAAGCTGAACTCCTCTTCAAAAGAGCCCTCGGGCCATGGAGCGTCAGCATTCTTGCTTATAACAGCACCTCCGCATTCTGCATGCTGTCCCTTGACCATCTTCGGCTCTACTTCGAAGGTCTTGAGCCATAGTCCGAAGTGGGGAGTAATGCGGAGGAAGGCTTCACACACGACGATGACTGATGAAATGTGGAGGATGGACTCCGGAGCTAAGTCGTGAAATTCTAGCCCATAATAGAACATAAGCCCCCTCATGAAGGGATCCGTCGCAAAGCCTAGCCCTCGGAGGAAGTGAGAGACGAACACCACGCTCTCACCAGGCTTGGGAGTGGGAATAACCTGCCCTTGGGCAGGCAGCCTATGCGATATTTCGCCGGTTAGATACCTGGCATCTCTTAAATTTAGCACGTCTTCTTCCGTAACGGAGGAAGGCATCCATCGGCCTCGAAGGTCGGAGCCGGACATCATCGAAGGTCCGAAGCGCCTGAATTTGGAGCTTTGGGTGTTGGAACTCGAGGCAAGAGGCGGATTCGATTGAGATTGAAAGAAAGGAGTCGAGCCTTGGTCCCTTTATAAAGAGGTTGAATACCAAGAGCCCTCCCCGTGACCGTTTGGGACTCACTTTTGATCGAGGAGACGTACCAACGGGCACGACTGGGTTACCCACGTCCGTGTTAATGAGAATCCCATAAATAAAGGGGACACGATCTCTGCTTCGACAAGACGTGCCAAGGAAACCGCCTCGCAAAACGCGCTGAGGTGGGACAGTAAAAACGATTCGAATAAAGGCTTGGTCGTGGTGTGATGTCACGCTGCGGAATACATCAGCAGATTAGATTTGTGTAAATATTATTCTCTCTACGGCAGTATGTTGAACTTGTTTTGCAGAGCCGGACACTATCCTTGTAACCCGCCTTGCAATGCCGAAGACAATTTGCGCGCCGGACTCGTCGTCATTGAAGCCTGGTTCAGGGGCTACTGAGGGAGTCCTGGATTAGGGGGTGTCCGGATGGCCGGACTATAACCTTTGGCCAGACTCTTGGACTATGAAGATACAAGATTGAAGACTTCGTCTCGTGTCCGGATGGGACTTTCCTTGGCGTGGAAGGCAAGCTTGGCGATACGGATATGTAGATCTCCTCCCATTGTAACCGACTCTGTGTAACCCTAGCCCTCTCCGGTGTCTATATAAACCGGAGGGTTTTAGTCCATAGGACGAACAGCAATCATACCATAGGCTAGCTTCTAGGGTTTAGCCTCCCTGATCTCGTGGTAGATCTACTCTTGTACTACCCATATCATCAATATTAATCAAGCAGGAGTAGGGTTTTACCTCCATCGAGTGGGCCCGAACCTAGGTAAAAACACTGTGTCCCTTGCCTCCTGTTATCATCCGCCTAGACGCACAGTTCGGGACCCCCTACCCGAGATCCGCTGGTTTTGACACCGACACTCCCCCTTGAGCAAGGCCGACATCCTCCGCACCCTGCCGGACGACGATGAGGCCGGCGCCCGTCAGGAGAAAGGGGAGCCGCCCGCTATCTCGGCGAGGGGCAGGTCATCGTTGATCTCTCAAGATGTTGCCCCTGCCTTGACGCCGCCTGAGGCTGCCTCCGGCCCTTCTGTTGTGCCGTCTTCTGCTCTCGGAGTCCGTGCACCCACACCTCAGGCTTCAAAGCTTTCGGGCTTTAAGCTCACCAAGCGGAGGGTGGATTGCGCCGCATTGGACCAGTAAGTGCTCGAGCTTTATCTTGTTTTCGCTTACACTTCTGCCTCCTGACGCTCGTCCTTGGTTGACCAGGCCGCCGCCTCCGTCGAAGAAGAGGAAGGAGGGTGCAGCACCCACGCCTGGGACCGAGTCATCTGCGGTGGCTACACCCCCTCCGTGGAGAAAGGAAACAACAGCTCTCGTGCCTCTCCGGCCCTGTCGCCCTTGCGAAGCTAGGAGGAGCGTCGTCGGGAGGAGTCAGCCCCCGAGGCCCCATTGCCCGTGGCGCCGATGTCCGGCCAAAGGCCGAGGTCCCAAAGGCTCAGGAGCCCTTGGTCTCCCAGGCCCTAGTGACGACGTCGCCTCCTCCTCCTGCCGCACCACTACTCCCAGGTTCTTCTGCCTCCTCTGCTATCTTGGAGCGTGCCCTTTCAAAGATGGCCAAGTTGCGGGAAGATCTCCTAGGCACGGACCCGCGCCTGGTAGTTGGGCGCCTGGAGCTGTCCTCTGGCTGGCTTCACACTAACTCGGTGGTTCGTGCGACGCTGAGCCAGGCCGCGACGACCTCCGAGAAGGAGAAGCGGGCTGCCGCCCAAGCTGCGGCCGATCGCGAGGCGGCGCTGAAGGACGCCGAGGCCGCCCGCATCACGCTGAAGCGCTGGAGGACGAAGCTGAAGAGTTCGCGCGACTAGCACATGTAAGAAGCTTCGTGGCCGCCAAAGCGAAGGAGGAGGAGATGAGGGCTCGGAGGACGCTGCCACGGACCACGACGCCGAGCTGGGAGAGTTGGCAACGGCGCAGGCCGCGGAGCGCGGCCGGCTGGAGGAGCTGGAGCGGAAGGTGAAGGCGAAGGAGGTCGATCTTGACGCAAAGGCGAAGGTCCTAGCCGAAGACCGCGAGGCCTTCGCGCTTCTCAAGAAGAGGTCTCACGTGGCGCTGAAGGCGCTCTACGAGAAGGGCTTGGAGAGGCCACTGACCACCGACGAGGATGGCCCCGCCAAGCTGCTTCCCTACTTGGTTGACGCGCTCGAGGAGGTCGTGGCCGGCATCGGTCCCATGGCGGAGGCGGAAGCTCGTGTTCTTTCCTCAGCCGCGCTGGCGTGGGTCTTCAGCCACCTTCATCTTCGCGACCCCTCCGCCCGCCTTGACGAGCTGCTGGAGCACATGGATGAGGCGTTATGGCCGCCGCCATGGGTCGAGAAGGGTCAGTGGAGGCCCTGCTGAAGAAGTTCTGCGGTTTCGCGCCTTCGACCGGCGGTGTCCAGGTGTGACCTGCGGCTGCTTTCCTATTTCATTCCTGCAACATGCATCATGCCTCGTGGAGGCGTTTAAACTCGTCCTCGGTATTTGGGAGAACAATATGGTTTGTAATATTTGCTTTGAGATTTTGCGATTTTCTTCCTATTTGCTTTATGTTCTGCGTTAGAGCCTGCCACGCCAAGATACCTCGGCCCGTTGGACCGACCGGAGACCAGGACGGACCCAAGGAGTGAGGGCTACGTGACCAGTTAGGCTCCTGAGTCACGATGCTCAGGAGTCCCCCTTGACGCGCAAACAGCTTATAGGAAGAAGACGCGAGGATAGGTTTAGTGTTCTACGTCGGCAGTGCCCGGCCACGCGCATACCTCAGCCGCCGTTGGACCGACCGGAGACCAGGACGGACCCAAGGAGTGAGGGGCTACGTGACCAGTTAGGCTCATGAGTCGCGATGCTCAGGAGTCCCCCTTGATGTGCAAACAGCTTATAGGAAGAAGACGCGAGGATTGGTTTAGTGTTCTACGTCGGCAGGGCCCGGCCACGCGCATACCTCAGCCGCCGTTGGACCGACCGAAGACCAGGACGGAGCCAAGGAGTGAGGGGCTATGTGACCAGTTAGGCTCCTGAGTTGCGATGCTCAGGAGTCCCCCTTGACGTGCAAACACCCTCCATACCTTTGCCCTCGCCGAGGCTCGGCTCGGGAGGGGCACGTGACGACCAGGTCCGAGGGACCTGGCTAGGGTGGCGTACGCTTGGGCGTGACCCGAGCGCAGCCCCCGTGCCCAGCCCCCTCACGCGACTCTCCCGAGGGGAGGGTGTTGCGGTGAGGCCGAACACTGAGCTCTGGGGCTCCCTGAGGTTGGTGCGACCGTGAGGCCGCCCCCAGTTGTTTATCACCAGCGCAGAGCATAGTTCTTACGCTTGTGCACGGGCATAGCCGCTCCTCGACAGTGTCGACGGCCAGTGCGGAGCATGGTGCTTCCACTGGTACGTGGGAGGGGGACTCCCTACTGCGGAGAGCCCCCGGGGCGTGTACGGCCCCACGCTGACACGTGGCTTGCACGGCAGGGCTAGACGAGGTGTATCTGGGCACTCGTGAGCCAGCGCGAGGCTCACGAGGCCCTACCTCAAGGCGGGTTGCGCCTGGTCTTTACTTTTGTTCGGTGTACTGGTCCTGCGAGGTGGTCAGACAACCTGCGCCGAACGAATCTCCTGAGGTCATCACGTGAGAAGGCCAAGCACCAACGGCCCCGGGAGGTGATGTGAACGGGGCCGGCCCGCCAGATAGAGCTCAGTCGTTGGATTTATCAACGCTGCAGGGACGGGCTCGAGCACAGATGCCGTGCCTAACCTACTCATGCGGAGGATCCTGAAGAAAGACGGCCGGCGCGCGGCTCCCATGGTGGGTGACGATCGAGCAGGTGATAGTCATAGGTAGATTAAGCATGGAAAGCATACTAGCTTAAGTAAATGCAGGGAAGATACATGCCACTGGGTCAGGCCCGAGCAGCTTGGGGATAATGCAACCCGAGGGGCTCCCCCAGCAAGGTAAGCTAAAGACATGAAAAGGGATACATGCCACAGGGACGGACCCACGTGGCCTGGGAATGATGCAGCCCGGGGGCGCTCCCAGCTAAATAAACTTGGAAAATGTCACCTGGTTCTGTTGATGAAGTGATGTTGGGGCAGCTGAAGGTACGTGGTGAAGGGGTCGCTCCTCACGAGCCACCGGGGCCCTGAGCCTCGGGAGGCTCTAGGGGTCCAGGCGGTTCCTTGAGGATCGTCTCCATCTCCGTCAGGACGGCGTGGTGCCTGGCCTCCTGAGTCGCCAGGGCGCGCCACAAGTTGCGCTGATAGGCGGACGCCATGCTCGGCAGGCCAAAAGGCATGCAAACGTAGCTGTGCGGTGGGCCCTCGCAGCGTCCCACGCGTGAAGGCCAGAAGAGCTCCTGAGATGCGGCCCTGTTGAGCCCTGGGACATCGATGCAGACGTGCAGCCCGGCATCCTCGCCTGGATGGGGAGCTGCGCCTGGTGAGCGGCTGTCGCCTCGCATGGCCCTTGCGTCTTGCAGCTGCTGAGTGGTCTTGGTGATGAACTCCTGAGCGGTGGGTGCTCCTCGCCCTGTGTTCTCCTGAGGGAAACGTGTCGTGAAGCACTCCTCCAAGTGGTGCCCGAGCGCCTCCCTCGTGATGTTGGCAAGATCTGAGGCCCTCCAGAAGAGAGCCCCCGAGCCCTGCCCGAGAAGGGCGCCGGGCGCATTTTCCTATGCGATGGAGGGAGGCGCCCCAGGCGCGGGCGCTGATCCTCACGAGGTACCACTCGCGACGCCACCCTCCTGAGGTCCTGCACGGTGTAGCTGCTTCTTATTCTTGGGGTGGCCTCAGGAGGGCACTCGCTCTTGCTGTCGGGGTCGTCGATTGTTGTAGCTTGGAAGGCACACTCGAGGGAGCACACCGCGTCTCTTTCTTCGCACGGGACTGTGATGATTCCGCCGCTTCCTGGCATCTTGAGGACATTGTAGCCGTGATGGGTCACCGCCATGAACTTGGCCAGGGCTGGATACCCGAGGATGGCATTGTACGACAGACGGATGTGTGCGACGTCAAAGTCGATGAGCTCGGTGCGGTAGTTGTTGCATTCTCCGAAGGTGACGGGAAGGCGGACCTGCCCGATCGGGGTAGTGGAGCCGTCGGTCACTCCTGAGATTTGGTGGGCTGAAGCTGGTCATACGACACTTGGAGGTTGTCGAACGTGTCGAAGGACAGGACGTTGAGCCCCGCACCACCATCGATGAGGGTCTTGGTGACTTGCACGTTGCTGATGACTGGTGAACAAAGCATCGGGAGGGCGCCAGCAGTAGCCACGCACTTGAGCTGATCTGCCGAGATGAACGTGATGGCGCACTTGGACCATCTGAGCGGGCGCGTGGCCTCGAGCTTGGGGAGGACTGCATTCACTTCACGAGCAAACTGTTTGAAGATACGCTGCGAGGCTGGGGCTTGAGCTCTGCCCAAGATGCAAAGCGATGGCACGCGGCCCCGGAAGCCCCCAGCCCCCTCGTCTTGATGGTGGTCGTCATTCCTTCTTGGTGGTGGCGATAGTGGAGGAAGACTGGCGTTGCCCTGAGGACGATCCTCATGAGGCTGATCCCTCCAGGCGCCCTCGCGAGGCTGATCCTACCAGCGGTCCTCACGAGGCCAGTCGCGCCACTCCTGGCGTAGGCCACGGGTCATCCCAACATCCGCCACCACGTCCTCCTCCTCGTCCATAGCCCCGGTCGTTATGCTCGCGGCGTCGACCGAAGCGTCCTTCTCGAATGGCTCTGAGCTCTTGACAGTCGCTGGTGTTGTGGCTATGCAGGTTATGGAAGGCGCAGAATGGTCGGCTGCTCTTGGATGACTCGGGCTGGTCTCTGCCGCACTTGGTGTCTAGCTCCGCCACGAGCACGGCTGCTCCCTTGCGCTTCACGTCCTTGGCCTTGGCTTTCTTCTCCTCCGGGTCCGCAGCCGGGAGCTCGAGGAGGGAGAGGCGCCCCTCCTCGGCTCTTGCGCACTTGGTTGCCAGGTTGAACAGCTCCAGGGACATGCACAGCTCCTCGTGGATGGCCAGCTCCTCCTTCATCTTGACGTCGCGGACGCCATCAGAGAACACGGAGATGATGGCCTCGTCCGTCACCTTGGGAATCTTGAGGCAAACGTTGTTGAAGCGCTGGATGTACTACTGGAGGGTCTCTCCTGGTTGTTGCTTGACGCGGCGCAGGTCACCTGCGGCCAGTGGGCGGTCGCGAGTGCACTGAAAGTTGGCAACGAAATGGTCGCGCATCTCATTCCAGGAGGAGATTGAGCCTGGAGGCAGGTTCAGGAGCCAGGAGCGGGCACCATCCTTGAGAGCCATGGGGAACCAGTTCGCCATGACTTTCTCGTTGCCGTTGGCCGCCTCGATGCTCAGCTCGTAGAGCTGCAGGAACTCCACGGGGTCGGGGGTGTCGTCATAGCGAGGAGGCAGGTCCGGCTTGAACTTGCCCGGCCAGGCGACGCTACGTAGCTCGGGGGTGAAGGCGCGGCAGCCGGCCGTGGTCACCGGGGCCCGTCTTGGAGGTGGAGCTTGGTCTTGGTGCCCACGTGCCGCCACGGCAAGCGGCGCGGGGCCCTGCCGCAGAAAGCAATCCTTGTGTGGCGGTGCGGGGAGTGGTGGAGCATTTTCTTGCGGTCGAGGGACTTCTTGACAGCTTCTTTCTTCACGCGTGGGCGCCGGACGCGGTGGGTCGCGCCGTGGAGCCGCGCGCCTTGGCGCCAAGGCGCCGTCTTGGTGCAGAGGTGGTGGAGGTGCTCTGTGAGCTAAGTCGCCCGTAGCTAGCGGTGGACGAGGCAGCGAGAGGGATGGTGCAGGGGAGCACCCTACGACGCTGACGAGCTCGGCGATGCGGTCCAGCCAGTCCTTGTAGAGGTCGTCGACTGGGCGGTAGTGCAGGAGCTCGTGCGCCATGAGGAGCGCGGCCCGCACGTCCGTGGGAGCGCGACGAGCGTGAGACGACGAACCCGCGGTCGTCCTGCCGCACCAAGGGGTGCAACGAGGATACTTGCTGCTCGTTCCCCGCTGGGCCGGTGGCGGTGCTGGCGACAGGCGACGGAGAATGACAGGGTGGCCCGCCGACGAGAGCCGTCTGAGCAACACTGGTGGCGAGGGCAGCCCGGCGCTCAGCGCGAGCGCGGCGTGCGTCCGCCATGGAGACGATGAAGCAACGGGACATGGAGCGACGGAAGGGAAGTTTCGGCGCACCCTTACCTGGCACGCCAAATGTTGGATCACGGGTTCCGACAAAACCCTCAAGGTTCGAACACTGGGGTGCGCACGAAGATCTCCCCCTATCGATCCACGTCCTAGCTTCGCTAAGATCTCAAGGACTAACTCGACGAACTCGCAACACAAAGGACACAAGATTTATACTGGTTCGGGCCACCATTGTGGTGTAATACCCTACTCCAGTGTGGTGGTGGTGGATTGCCTCTTGGGCTATGGATGAACAGTACAAGGGGAAGAACAGCCTCCTGAGGCAAGGTGTTCTTGTGCTTGGTGGGTGTGAGGATGAACTGAATGAGTTCGAGACCAGTTGCCTCCTACTGTGGTGGCTAATCCTATTTATAGAGGCCCTGATCCTCTCCCCAAATATTGAGCGGGAAGGGAGCCAACAACAGCCAATTTGAAAGGGGACAGCTAGTACAGCTTATCCTAACAAAAGCAGTCTTCGCCTGCAAAAGGCTCTGGTGGTGACGCCGCCTTGGGCTCCTTGGTGACCTCCGTCTTGCTGTCCTGCTGGTCTTGGTCTTGTTGCACCGATATGGAAACCTTTGCTTGACGCCTCGGTACTCCGTGCCTGCGCTTGCTTCCTTAGCACCAAAGAGGAACCAAGGACACTGTGCACGCTGGCACCCGCCTGGCGCCCGCCTGATCTCGATCGTCATGGCTCACGTCACGAGGACCTCGCGAGGTTTGCCTTGCCTTGATCTCTTCGCCCCTCGCGAGCCAACCCGGTGTGGCCGCTCCCGAAGGGGTCTTGTGTCGCCCGCCTCGCGAGGCTTGGCCCCTCGCGAGGGTCTTGTGTGCTTGTTGGTGAAGATGGGCCATACGGGCCCGCTCGCAGAGCCACGCCGTGGGCCGCAGGCAGGCAAGTCTGGGGACCCCCGTTCCTAGAACACCGACAACCGCTCCAGCGGTTGTACCGCCCGTATAGGCAGTAGAACCGCTGAATAGCGACACTACCAGTAGGATATAGATCTAACTATGAAATACGAATCACACTAGCCATATTCTAACCTCTAAGAAATGCAATCTACACAGGAGGCAAATATAGATCTCGTCCACCCAATAGTTTAAATAATAAACGCGGAATGTCAAGAAATGCCCTAGGAGTAGGGAAAGAACCCTAGAACAAGGAACGAAGGACATGGGGCATTACCAGTATCCATGGGAAGAGATCGGGAAGGAGGAGACCTCCTTGGAGAGGATCCACGGAGACCCCACGGATCCGAAGGGCGAGGAGCACTCCAGGGCAGAGGCAATGGCGACCGGCGGCTAGGGCACAAGATGGGAAGGACAGGGGATGAGGGAAAAAAGAAAACACCCTTCATCCCCGTCGGTTATATATAGCCCCAAAGTCGCGCGGCAGTTGTACCGCTCAAGGGAGTAGTTGTACCGCTGCACAGTACGAGCTGATGGTTGCGGCGGTACTTCCGTCGCCAAGTAGATAGCGGTAGTACCGCCAGAACCAACCAAAGAGTACCGCCAGATGGGCACTTAGTGGTTGAGCGGTGAAACCGCTCAAGCACCATTGGGAGACCTCAAAGGGATAACCCGAGTGTACCATGGTAGAACACTTTGTAACACCGGTTGTACCGCCTGGTCATCATCACCTAAGCCAAGATCAAGCGTGTGCAATTGGACTAGATGGTTCAAGGGAAAGGGAAGGCTTGGGATAGAGAAGACACTAGAATAAAGTGTGAGGATCTCCAAGAGCCTAAAAGGAAGACAACGAAGGAAAAACACACTTGGAGACCCCAACACCTAGAGCCCAAGAAAACAAACTAAGGCAAAGACATAAAGGACAAAACACAAAGCACAAACTCTCCCAAGGAGGTCGGTGGCCGGAGCCACCTATGTTTGAGTCAATTGGTATGGCACCGCAAAGAATTATCCTTGGGCCCATGACCAAAATTCATCTTTTAGGCACAAGTACCATTGCAAATGGTTAAAGTGAAATAGTCGATCAATTTATGCATAATGGGGGGAGGAAGACTTCATTGAGAGAACAACACTCCCCCTATGTCCATGCCTACACCTAAACAAGATAACAAGTTGAGTATGATGGGGTGTGCAAGGGTTCAAGCAACATTGCTCGAATCAGTGATATTTAGCTCATGCCTTAACTCGCGAAATCTTGCTTCATCCAAGGGCTTTGTGAAAATATCTGCAAGGTTATCATGAGTGTTGACGTAGTTGAGCTCGATCTCCCCTTGCCTAATGTGATCCTAGATGAAATGATACCGAATCTCAATATGCTTCGTCTTGAAGTGTTGCACCGGGTTGAGAGAAATCTTGATGGCACTTTCATTATCACACCAAAGAGGCACTTTGTCACAAATGACACCGTAATCTTTTAAAGTTTTCCTCATCCATAGAAGTTGTGCACAACAACTACCGACCGCCATATATTCCGCTTCGGTGGACGAGAGAGACACACAACTTTGCTTCTTGAAAGACCAACTCACCAAAGAGCAACCAAGGAATTGGCACCCTCCGGAAGTGGACTTCCTATCCACTTTGTCTCCCGCCCAATCCGAGTCCGAATAACCTACAAGCTTGAAGTTTGCTCCTCTTGGGTACCATAAGCCAAAGTTTGGGGTATGAGCCAAATATCGAAAGATTCGCTTGACCGCCACAAAGTGGCTTTCCTTAGGTGCGACTTGAAACCATGCACAAATTCCCACACTCAACATGATATCCGGTCTAGATGCACAAAGGTAAAGCAAGGAGCCAATCATGGAGCGATATACCTTTTGATCCACGGCTTTACCATTGGGATCAATGTCAAGTTGGCACTTGGTGGGCATTGGAGTGGAAGTCGGCTTGACATCACTTAGCTTAAGTCTCCTTAGCATGTCTTGAGTGTATTTGGCTTGGTTGATGAAGGTTCCTTCTCTTCTTTGCTTGACTTCAAACCCGATAAAGAACTTCAACTCTCCCATCGAAGACATCTTGAACTTTGAGGTCATGAGAGCGGCAAATTCCTCATTGAAAGCTTTGTTAGGGGAACCAAAGATAATATCATCAACATATAGTTGGCACACAAACAACTCCCCTTTGACCTTCTTAGTAAAAAGAGTGGGATCGATTTGCCCAACTTCAAATCCACGATCATGCAACAACTCGGTAAGGTGGTCATACCACACACGTGGGGCTTGCTTAAGGCCATAGAGTGCCTTATCGAGTTGATACACATGATCGGGGAAGTAGGGATCCTCGAACCCGAGGGGTTTCTTGACATATACCAACTCATTAATAGGACCATTAAGAAAAGCACTCTTCACATCCATTTGTTGTAACTTAAAGTTATGATGGGAAGCATAAGCAATCAACAAACGAATGGATTCAAGGCGAGCAACGGGAGCAAAGGTTTCACCGTAGTCAATACCCTCGACTTGGGAGTAGCCTTGTGCTACCAATCTTGCCTTGTTGCAAACGATGGTCCCATGAGCATCTTGCTTGTTCTTGAATATCCACTTGGTTCCAATGACATTGTGGTTCCCCATTGGCCTTGGCACCAATCTCCACACCTTGTTGTACTCGAAGTTGTTGAGTTCTTCATGCATGGCATTGAGCCAATCTGGATCTTCGAGCGCCTCATAGACCTTTTGGGGTTCAACACAAGAGACAAACGCGTGATGTTCACAATAGTTTGCCAATTGTCTATGAGTTCTTACCCCCTTTTGAATGCTTCCAAGCACATTCTTCATGAGATGACCCTTGGTGGAGAGCTTGTATGCAATCTTGGCGGCACGGTGCTCCAATTCCTCCTCGGGGGTGAGTCGAGGAGCGGTCACTTGATCATCTTGAGCGATGTCTTGAGCTTGTTCTTGATCTTGAGGATGCTCTTGATCTTGAACTTCCTCGAAGGAGAGAACTTGACCTTGGGCATCACTTGGTGTTTCAACACCGTCATGAGATTGATCTTGCCCTTGGTCTTGTTCATGAGGTTGAGGGCCTTCACTTTGTTCTTCGGAAGCGTGTGGGCCTTGGGTTGGTGATGGCTCCACTTGAGTGGAGCATTGTCCTTCTCCTTCGGCCACAACGGGTTCCTCAATGGGTAGGATGAAACCAACTCCCATTCTTCTTATGGCTTGAGGAGGAATTTCATCACGTACATCACAAGTGCCACTTTGCTCCACTTGGGAGCCGTTATTCTCATCAAACTACGTTACCGCCTCTCCTCAATAAGTCCCGTGGACTTATTGAGGACACGGTAAGCATGAGAGTTTGTAGCATAACCAACAAATATGCCCTCATAAGCTCTAGCCTCAAATTTAGAAAACCGAACACCTTTCTTGAGAATGAAACACTTACACCCGAACACCCGAAAGTACTTGTGGCTGGGCTTGTTACCGGTGAGTATCTCATATGGAGTCTTGTTCAAGCCTTTGCGGAGATAGAGCCAATTTGATGCATGACGCGCGGTGTTGATGGCTTCGGCCCAAAAGTTGTATGGAGACTTGAACTTCGCCATCATGGTCCTTGCCGCATCCATCAACGTCCGTTTCTTTCTCTCCGCTACACCATTTTGTTGGGGGGTGTATGGTGCTGAGTATTGATGGTTGATTCCCTCATCACTAAGAAACTCATCCAAGGTGTAGTTCTTGAACTCGGTGCCGTTGTCACTTCTTATTGTCAAGATCTTTGCATTCTGTTGACGTTGGGCTTCATTTGCAAAGTCAATGACAGTTTGTTGGGTCTCACTCTTCCTCTTGAAGAAATATACACAAGTGTATCTTGAATAGTCATCCACAATCACCAAGCAATACTTTCTACCCCCAAGGCTATCAAAGTATGGAGGCCCAAAGAGATCCAAGTGAAGGAGCTCCAAAGGCCTCTTCGAGTAAATGATAGTCGTGGGAGGGTGAGCCTTTTAATGTAGCTTTCCTTCGATACAAGCACTGCAAGCACGATCTTTAGCAAAACTAACATTTGTTAGTCCACGGACATGGTCCCCCTTGAGAAGACTTTGAAAAGATCTCATGTTGACATGGTCTAGACGGCGACGCCAAAGCCATCCCATGTCATATTTAGCCATTAGGCATGTCGCGGTCTTAGTGGGTCGCTCCGAAAAGTTAATCACATAGAGACAGTTCTAGACATGCCCAACAAAGGCTACTTTAAGAGTCTTGCTCCACAAGTGGGCCACGGTATCAACATCAAAGAAGGTGGCAAATCCCATGAGTGCAAGTTGACGAACGGAAAGTAAATTATATGCAAGGGACTCGACAAGCATGACCTTCTCGATCGTGAAATCATGAGAAATGACAACCTTGCCAAGTCCCAATACCTTAGAGGATGAGGAATCATCCCATTCGACATTGGTGGGCATAGATGGAATCTTGTGAACGTCCACCACCAAGTCCTTGCTTCCGGTCATATGATTTGTAGCTCCACTATCGAGCAACCATGATCCCCCACCGGAAGCAAACACCTACAAGAGATCAATGCTTGGTTTTAGGTACCCATTTTGTAATGGGTCCTTTGATGTTAGTGGCAAGGGTCTTAGGAACCCAAATAGACCATTCAATGTACTCATAAGGAGAACCAACAAATTTGGCATAAACATGCCCATCACTAGCACGGGACAACACATAAGAAGGGTTAAAGTCGCCGGATTTGTTGGAGGGGGTGGCATTGCCCTTCTTGACATTACCACCCTTCACATTGTTCTTCTTCTCCTTGGAAGCACCCTCTCCCTCCTTCACAAAGGTTTGCTTAAGAGGAGGAGGTCGTTGGTCTTGTCATTCTTCTTCTTGTTCTTGCACACGGGAGCAAACCCAATCCCTTCCTTGGCCACAACTTCCTTTTGATTGCTCAAAAGGTTGTTGAGGTTCTTCTCACCTTGTATGCACGACACAAGGCCTTTCTCAAGTTGCTTCTTCAACTTTGCATTCTCCTCAACAAGATGCACATGCTCACAACACGGGTTAGTAGCATTTGCATTATCAATTAAAACCATGCGAGGAAAAGTGGCTTTCTCCTTGGTTAGCTTCATTCGGAGTTGATCATGAGACTCCTTGAGATTATCATGAGCACCTTTCAAGGCCTTGTGAGCCTTGTCAAGTATGTCAAACTCCTCCTTGAGTCTAGCAAGATCAACCCCAAGCTTGGCCTTCTCAGAGTTTAGCACACGAGAAACAACAAGTGCATGATCAAGATCTTTCTTTAATTTAGCATGGTCATTGTTGTATGACTCCTCAAGAGCCAAACGAAGACCTCGATCTTCCTCAAGAGCATTGGAAAGATCCGAAATCTCATTGGCATAGTCACAACTATGCCCTTCCATCTAAGAGATGGTATCTTCGTGAGCCCCGATCATGTCATTGGCTTCACCAAGTTGTTCAAATAGAGCAACGAAGTGCTTATTGGATTTACCCTTGAGCTTACTCATAAAAGACTCAAATTCATTCTCCTCTACACTAGACCCCTCATGTTCATCAATGCAATCCGTCAAAGAAGGATTATTAATGATGGTGGTTTTGATGTTGGAGGTTACCTTGTTGGTGGCTTTAGCCATGAGGCACTTGGCGGTGATGTTCTCATTGGGTGAGTCGAAGAGAGACACCCATGAAGTTGTCGCAATGGCAATGGAGGCCACAGCAACCGACTCACCGTCTTCATCATCATGATCATCCCCATTGTACTCTTCTTATGCTACCAACCCCTTGGGATGAGTCTTCTTGGTGAAGTTGCTCTTGTTGTGGAAAGACTTGGCCTTGTCCTTTCCGATGAGCTTGCCATCATTGTCTTCCCTCTTCTCATAGGAAAATTCCGCAACAAAGTGGCGCACATTGCCACAATTGTAGCAAGTCCTCACTCGTTGCTTGACCTTCGCGCCACTTGAGTTGTTCTTGTTGAAGTTGGGCCTTGAGTTCTTCTTACTCCAAAATTGCCTTGAGGCAAGAGCCATGTGTTCATGATAAGCATACTTTGTATCTTCGGGATTGCTCTCCTCTTCTTCCTCTTCATCCTATTCTTCAATGCAAGGTTGGGCTTCTTTGATCTTTGAGAATGTAACACCGCATTGTCGGCGGTCTTGTCTAAGATACTCATTGCCACGAACTCATCCAATACTTCACTTGAGGACAAGGTGTGAAAATCTGGCCTTTGACGAGCAGCGGAGGACATGGCCTTGTGGTAAGGCATCATGGCCTTGAGGAATTTGCGCTTGATCCAATTGTCATCCGTATCCTTGCTTCCATGATCTCGGAGTGAGACCGCGAGAGTAGTTAATCTCCGATAAAGCTCACGAGGTTCTCCATCCTCTTCCATTGCAAACTCATCGGCTTCATCTTGCACCACTTCATTGTTGGAGCGTTGAATGCTTGCGCTTCCCCTATAGAGCGAGACAACCTAGCTCCATGCATCCTTGGACATGGAGAAGGGCCGGAGATGAGCAAGATCTTTGGGTGGGATTGCATCTTGGATGATGAAGAGAGCATTCTCATTGAATTGATTATTCGTGGCTTCTCTAGGAGTGAAGTTGCTTCGGTCGTGTGATACTTCTCTGTCGTATCTATAATTTTAGATTGTTCCATGCCAATATTCTACAACTTTCATATACTTTTTGCAACTTTTTATACTATTTTTTGGACTAACATATTGATCCAGTGCCCAGTGCCAGTTCCTGTTTGTTGCATGTTTTTTGTTTCGCATAAAACCCATATCAAACGGAGTCCAAACGGGATAAAAACTGACAGAGATTTTTTTTGGAATATTTGTGATTTTTGGGAAGAAGAATCAACGCGATACGATGTCCGAGGGGGCCACGAGGCAGGGGGCACGCCCCAAGGGGTCAAGCGCGCCCTGGACCCTCGTGGCCACCCCGTAAGGCGGTTGGAGCCCTTCTTTCGCGGCAAGAAAGTTAATATCCGGATAGAGATCGTGTCCAAAATTCAGCCCAATCGGAGTTGCGGATCTTCGGTTATAAAAGAAACGGTGAAAGGGCAGAATCCAGAACGCAGAAACAGAGAGAGACAGAGAGACAGATCCAATCTCGGAGGGGCTCTCGCCCCTCCCACGCCATGGATACCATGGACCAGAGGGGAAACCCTTCTCCCATCTAGGGAGAAGGTCAAGGAAGAAGAAGAAGGAGGGGGGCTCTCTCCCCCTCCCTTCCGGTGGCGCCGGAGTGCCACCGGGGGGCATCATCATCACCGCAATCTTCACCAACACCTCCGTCATCTTCACCAACATCTCCATCACCTTCCCCCCTCTATCTACAGCGGTCCACTCTCTCGCAACCCCTTGTACCGTCTACTTGAACATGGTGCTTTATGCTTCATATTATTATCCAATGATGTGTTGCCATCCTATGATGTGTGAGTAGATTTTCGTTGTCCTGTCGGTAATTGGTGAATTGCTATGATTGGTTTAATTTGCTTGTGGTTATGTTGCTGTCCTTTGGTGCCCATCATATGAGCGCGCGCGTGGATCACACCATAGGGTTAGTTGTATGTTGATAGAACTATGTATTGGAGGGCAAGAGTGATAAGCTTCAACCTAGCATAGAAATTGATGCATACGGGATTGAAGGGGGACCAATATACCTTAATGCTATGGTTGGGTTTTACCTTAATGTACGTTAGTAGTTGCGGACGCTTGCTAATAGTTCCAATCATAAGTGCATAGAATTCCAAGTCAGGATGACATGTTAGCAGTGGCCTCTCCCACATAAAATTTGCTATCGATCTAGTAACGTCGTCAATTGCTTAATTAGGACAATTTCGCAACTCCTAACACAACTTTTCCACACTCGCTGTACGAACTTTATTGCTTCTTTATCTAAACAGCCCTAGTTTATATTTACGCGTTTTATATTCTTGCAAACTTATCGAAAAACACCTACAAAGTACTTCTAGTTTCATACTTGTTCTAGGTAAAGTTTAACGTTAAGCGTATGAGAGTTGTATCGGTGGTCGATAGAACTTGAGGGAATATTTTTTCTACCTTTAGCTCCTTGTTGGGTTCGACACTCTTACTTATCGAAAGAGGCCACAATTGATCCCCTATACTTGTGG
Organism: Aegilops bicornis; assembly: GCA_021605145.1. Classification (NCBI taxonomy): domain Eukaryota; kingdom Viridiplantae; phylum Streptophyta; class Magnoliopsida; order Poales; family Poaceae; genus Aegilops; species Aegilops bicornis. Next base: position 322,122,525 of record CM038669.1, read on the forward strand.
GTTATCAAGACCTTTTTCTGGCGCCGTTGCCGGGGAGTTATAGCGTGTGGTGAATATTCTCGTGTGTGCTTGTTTGCTTTATCACTAAGTAGTTTTTATTTTGTGCTCTTGTTTTCTATCTTTAGTTATGGGTAGGAAACGCAAAATACCAAAATAATTAGTTGTACCTACTGAACCAATGGTTGAAGAACCACTAAAAATCTATCACACTCCTGAAGCTTTTTACTTGGATCATCTTCGATCCCTATGTGCTTGTGCTGAAACCCCAACTAGCTTAGTTGAAGGCAAATCTTTAGATGAGCATGCTTGTTATGTGCGACACCGCATATCCGAAAAAGGGAAATTTTTACTGGATCAAATTCATCATTTGCAATGCTATGCTTGGAATTTATGTGAAATATATGATTTTACTTGTTGTTCTGAAGACCCTAAGAAACACCTTCCCTATCAATGTGAGTTTAGTGATAATGGAATCATATCTTCGTATGCTAAGGGTGTTTATAATTACTATGATGTTCAACAAATTGAAGAATCTGTTGCTTTTAAGGGTGCTTATGAAATTGCTTCTTTGATTGGAAAGTATGATGCTACTCTTTACAAATCTGAAAATTTTGCCATACTTAAATATTGTTATGATAATTATGCTTCTAATGCCTATGTTAAACCATATATTGAGGACTCCTCCGTTGTCCAAGAAGAGACTAATATTTTGCAGGAGTCTATGGAAGAAGAAATTGATGAAACTGTGAGCTCATTGGATGAAAAGATGATGAGGAGAGCGAAGAACAAAAGGAGGAAGAGCGGATTAGCTACCCATGCCCACCTTCTAATGAGAGTAACTCTTCAACTCATACATTGTTTAATTTCCCTTTGTGCTTACCGAAGGATGATTGCTATGATGACTGTCATGATCCCGTTGATTCTTTTTTAAATATCCCTTTTTGATGATGCTTGCTATGCTTGTGGACAATATGCCAATATTAAGTATGCTTATGGAGATGAACTTGCTATATTTCCTTATGTTAAACATGAAATTGTTGCTATTGCACCCACACATGATAGTCCTATTATCCTTTTGAATTCTCCCGACTACACTATATCGGAGAAGTTTCCCCTTATTAAGGATTATATTGATGGGTTGCCTTTTACTACTACACATGATGATTTTGATGAGTATAATATGCATGTGCTTGCTGCTCCTGCTTGCAATTATTATGAGAGAGGAACTACATCTCCGCCTCTTTATGTTTCCAACACGATAAAATTGCAAGAAACTGTTTATACTATGCATTGGCCTTTACTTTGTGTGCATGAATTGTTCTTTTATGACATGCCGATGCATAGGAAGAGAGTTAGGCTTAGTTGTTGCATGATATATGTTACTTTGTGCTCACTACTAAATCTCAAATCATTGTTAATTAAAATTGCCTTTGATATACCTTGGGATCCGGGTGGATCCATTACTTGAGCACTATATGCCTAGCTTAATGGCTTTAAAGAAGCACTGCCAGGTCGACAACCTGGAAGTTTTAGAGAGTCATTTATTTCTGTCGAGTGCTTTTATAAAGTTTAAAACAAAAAAATAAAGAGGGGAACCCAAAACTTTCAAAAAGGAAAGTGAAAGTGAGAGAGACAAGCATTATTGAAGTGGGGGAGCTCCTTGAACTTTGTTCATGCTCACAGAAACTTTGTGAATCTTGATTACAGAAACTTTTCAACAAAAATAATTATCCCAATGTACAATTCCATTGTATTATAAAAATAATGTGCCGAGGTTTGCCTTTAGGATGTTTTAGACAACTTGTTGGTTTGTGCGGTGCAGGACAGAAACTTTGGCTGTAGTGCGCGATTTTACATTTTTTTACTGGAACGTCAAATGGTTCTGAAACTTTTTGCACTGTCTTTATATATAAATTGTTTATTTTTTCTAATTTTTTCAGAATTATTTGAGTACCAGAAGTAGGGTGAATGTTCATATTGCTACAGATTGTCTTGTTTAAGACAGATTCTGTTTTTGATGCATAGTTTGCTTGTTTTGATGAAACTATCGATTCCTATCAGTGGATTAAGCCATGGAAAAGTTATATTATGGTAGCTACAATGCAAAAACAAAATATGAATTGGTTTTCAACAGTACTTAGAGTGGTGATTTGCTTTATTATACTAACAGACCTTACCGAGTTTTCTGTTGAAGTTTTGTGTGGATGAAGTGTTCGAAGATCGAGGAGGTCTCGATATGAGGAAAAGGAGGAGAGGCAAGAGCTCAAGCTTGGGGATTCCCAAGGCACCCCAAGTAAATATTCAAGGATACTCAAGCGTCCAAGCTTGGGGATGCCCTGTAAGGCATCCCATCTTTCTTCAACAAGTATCGGTATGTTTTCGGATTCGTTTCGTTCATGTGATATGTGCAAATCTTGGAGCATCTTTTGCATTTAGTTTTCACTTTTCTGTTATGCGCCATGCTGGTATGAGATAGTCCATGGTTGATTTATAGAATGCTCTTTGCACTTCACTAATATCTTTTGAGTATGGCTTTATAGAATGCTTCATGTGCTTCACTTATATCGTTTGAAGTTTGGATTGCCTCTTTCTCTTCACATAGAAAACCGTCATTTGTAAAATGCTCTTTTGATTCACTTATATTTGTTAGAGTGTGGGCATATCTTTTGTATAAAGAATTAAACTCTCTTGCTTCACTTATATCTATTTAGAGAGATGACAGGAACTGGTCATTCACATGGTTAGTCATAAAATCCTACATAAAACTTGTAGATCACTTGAATATGATATGTTTGATTCCTTGCAATAGTTTTGCGATATAAAGATGGTGATATTAGAGTCATGCTAGTTGAGTAATTGTGAAATTGAGAAATACTTGTGTTGAGGTTTGCAAGTCCCGTAGCATGCACGTATGGTAAACATTGTGTGACAAATTTGAAGCATGGGGTGTTCTTTGAGTGCTTTCCTTATGAGTGGCGGTCGGGGACAAGCGATGGTCTTTTCCTACCAATCTATCCCCCTGGGGGCATGCGTAGTAGTACTTTCCTTCGAGGGCTAATAAACTTTTGCAATAAGTATATGAGTTCTTTATGACTAATGTGAGTCCATGGATTATATGCACTCTCACCCTTCCATCATTGCTAGCCTCTTCTTGCACTGCATTTCCCTTTCTCACCCCGAGAGTTGGTACAAACTTCGCCGGTGCATCCAAACCCCGTGATATGATACGCTCTATCACACATAAGCCTCATTATATCTTCTTCAAAACAGACACCATACCTACCTATCATGGCATTTCCATAGCCATTCCGAGATATATTGCCATGCAACTTCCATCATCATCATATACATGACTTGAGCATTTATTGTCATATTGCTTTGCATGATCGTAAGATATCTAGCATGATGTTTTCATGGCTTGCCCGTTTTGATGTCATTGCTACGCTTAGATCATTGCACATCCGGTACATCACGGAGGCATTCATATAGAGTCATACTTTGTTCTCGACATCGAGTTGTAATATTGAGTTGTAAGTAAATAAAAGTGTGATGATCATCATTATTAGAACATTGTCCCATGTGAGGTTATCAAAATAAAAGAGGCCAAAGAAGCCCAAATAAAAAATAAAAAACGAGGCCAAAGAAGCCCACCAAAAAACAAAAAAAAGAGGCCAAAGAAGCCCACCAAAAAAATGAGAGAAAAGAGAGAAGGGACAATGTTACTATCCTTTTACCACACTTGTGCTTCAGTGTAGCACCATGTTCTTCATATAGAGAGTCTCTTGAGTTATCACTTTCATATACTAGTGGGAATTTTCATTATAGAACTTGGCTTGTATATTCCAACGATGGGCTTCCTCAAATGCCCTAGGTCTTCATGAGCAATCAAGTTGGATGCACACCCACTTAGTTTCAGTTTGAGCTTTCATACACTTATAGCTCTAGTGCATCCATTGCATGGCAATCCCTACTCCTCACATTGACATCAATTGATGGGCATCTCCATAGCCCGTTGATTAGCCGAGTCAATGTGAGACTTCCTCCTTTTTTGTCTTCTCACACAAACCTCCATCATCATATTCTATTTCACCCATAGTGCTATATTCATGGCTTGCGCTCATGTATTGCGTGAGGGTTGAAAAGGCTGAAGCGCGTTAAAAAGTATGAACAAATTGCTCAGCTTGTCATCGGGGTTGTGCATGATGGGAGCATTTTGTGTGACAGAAATGAAGCATGGCCAAACTATATGATTTTGTAGGGATGAGCTTTCTTTGGCTATGTTATTTTGAGAGGACATAATTGCTTGGTCAGTATGCTTGAAGTATTATTGTCTTAATGTCAAATGATAGACTATTGCTTTGAATCACTCGTGTCTTAATATTCATGCCATGATTAGATTATGTGATCAAGATTATGCTAGGTAGCATTCCACATCAAAAATTATCTTTTTTATCATTTACCTACTCGAGGACGAGCAGGAATTAATCTTGGGGATGCTGATACGTCTCCGTCGTATCTATAATTTTTGATTGTTCCACGCCAATATTCTACAACTTTCGTATAATTTTGGCAACTTTTTATACTATTTTTTGGACTAACATATTGATCCAGTGCCCAGTGCCAGTTCCTTTTGTTGCATGTTTTTTTTTCAAAGAAAACCCATATCAAACGGAGCCAAACGGGATAAAAACTTACGGAATTTTTCTTTGGAATATTTGTGATTTTTGGGAAGAAGAATCAACGCGATATGATGCCCGAGGGGGCCACGAGGCAGGGGGCGCACCCCAGGGGGTCAAGCGTGCCCTGGACCCTCGTGGCCACCCCGTAAGGCGGTTGGAGCCCTTCTTTCGCTGCAAGAAAGCTAATATCCAGATAGAGATCGTGTGCAAAATTCAGCCCAATCAGAGTTACGGATCTCCGGTTATAAAAGAAACGGTGAAAGGGCAGAATCCAGAACGCAGAAATAGAGAGAGACAGAGAGACAGATCCAATCTCGGAGGGGTTGTGCCCCTCCCACGCCATGGAGACCAAGGACCAGAGGGGAAGCCCTTCTCCCATCTAGGGAGAAGGTCAAGGAAGAAGAAGAAGGAGGGGGGCTCTCTCCCCCTCGCTTCCGGTGGCGCCGGAGTGCCACCGGGGGCCATCATCATCACCGCAATCTGCACCAACACCTCTAACATATTCACCAACATGTCCATCACCTTCCCCCCTCTATCTATAGTGGTCGACTCTCCCCAACCCGATGTACCCTCTACTTGAACATGGTGCTTTATGCTTCATATTATTATCCAATGATGTGTTGCCATCATATGATGTCTGAGTAGATTTTCGTTGTCCTATCGGTAATTGGTGAATTGCTATGATTGGTTTAATTTTCTTGTGGTTATGTTGCTGTCCTTTGGTGCCCATCATATGAGCGTGCGCGTGGATCACACCATCGGGTTAGTTGTATGTTGATAGGACTATGTATTGGAGGGCAAGAGTGACAGAAGCTTCAACCTAGCATAGAAATTGATGCATACGGGATTGAAGGGGGGCCAATATACCTTAATGCTATGGTTGGGTTTTACCTTAATGAACATTAGTAGTTGTGGACACTTTCTAATAGTTCCAATCATAAGTGCATAGAATTCCAAGTCAGGGATGACATGCTAGTAGTGGCCTCTCCCACATAAAACTTGCTATCGATGTAGTAACGTAGTCAATTGCTTAGGGACAATTTCGCAACTCCTACCACCACTTTTCCACACTCGTTGTACTAAATTTATTGCTTATTTATGTAAACAGCCCCTATTTTATATCTACGTGCTCTTTATATTCTTGCAAACCTATCCAAAAACACCTACAAAGTACTTCTAGTTTCATACTTGTTCTAGGTAAAGCGAACGTTAAGCGTGCGTAGAGTTGTATCGGTGGTCGATAGAACTTGAGGGAATATTTGTTCTACCTTTAGCTCCTCGTTGGGTTTGACACTCTTACTTATCGAAAGAGGCTACAATTGATCCCCTATACTTGTGGGTTATCATCATGCGGATAAAAACCTTCTTCAATGATTCTCCAAAGATTAGTATTAACATGGTTCAAATGACACAATCTTAGGAGGAGGACCGGCATGATTTAAATGAGTGGAGGGAATCGGTCCACCATAAATAAGTGGAGGTTCCACATGGGCAAAGATGCTGGTGCCATTTTTACCACTAGAAGAAGGAGCCTTTTCACTACTAGCTTCCCCCTTGTCGGAGTTAGCATCCGTCACCTTGTTAGTGGGATCACCCACTTTCATCGGCGTGGTGGATAATTTAAGCCCTTCAATGAATTTATTAAACATGCTTTCAACCTCGGTCGTCATGGAGGTTTTCAATGTGTACAAATCCACATTGAACTCCACATGAGAGACCATGGTTCTATCGACCGTAGACGAGACCGGATTTGCACCGGAGTGCTCCTCCAGACCGTCTACGGTGTCAACCATACTCTTCGGACGGCAAAGTCCTTAATAAAGAGACGAGGCTCTGATACCAACTGAAAGGATCGATATAGTTGACTAGAGGGGGGGTGAATAGGCAACTAACAATTTTTAGCTTTTCTTTACCAATTTAAATTTTGCATCAAAGTAGGTTGTCTAGATATGCAACTAGGTGAGCAACCTATATGATGCAACAACACCAAACACACAAGCAAGCAAGGGATATAACACAAATAAGCTTGCACAAGTAAAGGCACGAAATAACCAAGAGTGGAGCCGGTGAAGACGAGGATGTGTTACCGAAGTTCATTCCTTTGAAGGGAAGTACGTCTCCGTTGGAGCGGTGTGGAGGCACAATGCTCCCCAAGAAGCCACTAGGGCCACCATATTCTCCTCACGCCCTCACACAATGCGAGATGCCGTGATTCCACTATTGGTGCCCTTGGAGGCGGCAACCGGACCTTTACAAACAAGGTTGGGGCTGTCTCCACAACTGAATTGGAGGCTCCCAACGAAACCACGGAGCTTCACCATAATGGAATGTGGCTCCGAGGTGATCTCAACCGTCTAGGGTGCTCAAACACCCAAGAGTAACAAAATCCACACAAGAAAGTATGGGGGAATCAAATTTCCTTTGGTGGGTGTGTAGATCTAGGTCTCCTCCTTCAATCCCTAGCAAATCAACAAGTTTGAGTGGCTAGAGAGAGAGATCGGGCAAGAGAGCTTGAGTGGCATTAATGGTGGAGTGAGAGAGGTAAGAGGTAAATGTGGTAGGTGGAAGAACCACCCTTATATAGCAACCCTAAAAATCCAACCGTTACTGTGTTTTCTATACTGCAGCGGTACAACCGGTCCTTGTCCCGCTACAACTGGGACTCATGGTTTACCAGCAGAAACCTACCAGGCGGTACAACCGGGTGACCACGCGGTAGTATCGGTTCATGAGAACAACCGCCCAGCCACCGCTCAACCACCGCATTGAAACAAAGAGGGAGTCACCCACGAAAAGGTAGTCGAGCGGTACAGGACCGGTGCAACCGCTTGGTCTTGGAAGCTTGGGCGGCTAAGTCGTGAGCTGTAGAACCGCTCAGGCCACCGGTGGTACCGGTAAGCGGAGAACGACCGGACCAACCAGGCCACCACCGCCAGAGTACCGCATCAAAACAGAAGTTTGACCGGCAGTTGGGCGGTACTTGGCCAGAACAACCGCCGCAGTCTTTGTTGAGTAAGGTGGCGGTACCACCACCCGAGAGCAGCGGTACAACCGCTCGATCAAAACTTGGTAAGCGCCAAGAGCCAGCGGTACAACCGCTCCAGCGAGCGGTACAACCGCTGGGAAACCACAGCATGAAGTAAGATAAGAAGGGAAGCACTATCTCTCAAAAACTACGGAAGGCAAGAGAGGGGAGAGGCAAGTGTACGTGAAAAGATTCCCCGACTCCTTCCAAAGTGGATTCCCTCTTGATAGTACGAGTTTCCTACGACCAAACGGATAAAAGCGTAGAAACCTCGTCTTCGATCTTTTCCTTCCGAAGAGAATGACTAACCGTTGTAATCCTAATCACGGAGAACCTGAAGCACTTAGCACATGGTTAGACCAACAAAGGGTTGTCATCATCATCCAAAACACAAAGTAGGGAAATGCCATTACACCCGGAGTGTCCAGGGCCACCTCTCCTTGGCACCTCTCGTGGTTTCCTTCCTCCTTCTTCTCCGTAGGTGCTCGGGTCTCCGTCTTGGTCTCATCATGGTCGTTTTCTTTGTACCTAAAGATGCATAACATTTCCGTTTGAGGTAGGACCCAAATCTCATGTGAATTAGAATGGAGCTCGAAGAGGAAGGAGTTCACCTCGTTCTCGATGGCGCGTGCACGTGCTCTTGTCATTGGCCCTCTCGGTGCTTGTGGTGGTGACGGAGTGTCGTTGCGGATGGACGAGGGATGCTCCGCATCACAAAGTAGAGGACGTGTAACTTGCTTTTGCAGGGCATGTTGTGATGTGATATGGTCAAGACGTGATGAAATATAACTTCTTGTATGAGATGATTACGTTTTGTAAAAGTTATTGGCAACTAGCAGGAGCCATATGGTTGGCGCTTTATTGTATGAAATGCAATCGCCATGTAATTGCTTTACTTTATCACTAAGTGGTAGCAATAATCGTAGGAGCAATAGTTGGCGAGACGACAACGACGCTACAACGGAGATCAAGGTGTCAAGCCGGTGACAATGGAGATCATGGCGGTGCTTTGGAGATGGAGATCAAAGGCACAAGATGATGATGGCCATATCATGTCACATATTTTGATTGCATGTGATGTTTATCTTTTATGCATCCTATTTTGCTTAGTACGACGGTAGCATTATAAGATGATCCCTCACTAAATTTCAAGGTATAAGTGTTCTCCCTGAGTACGCACCGTTGCTACAGTTTGTCATGCCGAGACACCACGTGATGATCGGGTGTGATAAGCTCTACATTCACATACAATGGGTGCAAGCCAGTTTTGCACGTGAAGAATACTCGGGTTAAACTTGACGAGCCTAGCATATGCAGATATGGCCTCGGAACACTGAGACCGAAAGGTCAAACATGAATCATATAGTAGATATGATCAACATAGAGATGTTCACCATTGAAAAACTACTCCATCTCACGTGATTATCGGACATGGTTTAGTTGATATGGATCACGTGATCATTTGGATGACTAGAGGGATGTCTATCTAAGTGGGAGTTCTTAAGTAATATGATTAATTGAACTTAATTTTATCATGAACTTAGTCCACGATAGTATTTGCATATCTATGTTGTAGATCGATAGCTTGCGATGTAGCTACCCGTTTATTTTTGATATATTCCTAGAGAAAAATAAGTTGAAAGATGATAGTAGCAACGATGCGGACTGAGTCCGTGATCTAAGGAGTATCCTCATTGCTGCACAGAAGAATTATGTCCTTGATGCACCGCTAGGTGATGGACCTATTGCAGGAGCAGATGCAAACTTCATGAACGTTTGGCAAGCTTGGTATGATGACTACTTGATAGTTTAGTGCGCCATGCTTTACGGCTTAGAACCGGGAGTTCAAAAACGTTTTGAACGCCACGGAGCATATAAGATGTTCCAAGAGCTGAAATTGGCAACTCATGCCCGAGTCGAGAGGTATGAGACCTCTGACAAGTACTTTGCCTACAAGATGGAGGAGAATAGCTCAACCAGTAAGCATGTGCTCAGAATGTCTGAGTACGATAATCGCTTGAATCAAGTGGGAGTTAATCTTCTAGATAAGATAGTGATTGACAGAATTCTCTAGTCACCATCACCAAGTTACTGGAACTTCGTGATGAACTATAATATGCAAGGGATGACGAAAATGATTCCCGAGCTCTTCGCGATGCTAAAATCGACAAAGGTAGAAATCAAGAAAGAGCATCAAGTGTTGATGGTTGACAAGACCAATAGTTTCAAGTAAAAGGGCAAGGGAAAGAAAAGGGAACTTGAAGAATGGCAAGCAAGTTGCCACTCCCATGAAGAAGCCCAAAGCTAGACCTAAGCCTGAAACTGAGTGCTTCTACAGCAAAGGGAATGGTCACTAGAAGCGGAACTACCCAAAATACTTGGCGGATAAGAAGGATGGCAAAGTGAACAAAGGTATATTTGATATACATGTTATTGATGTGTACTTTACTAGTGTTCATAGTAACCCCAGGGTATTTGATACCGGTTCAGTTGCTATGATTAGTAACTCGAAACAGGAGTTGCAAAATGAACAGAGACTAGTTAAGGGCGAGGTGACGATGTGTGTTGGAAGTGATTCCAAGGTTGATAAGATCACCATCGCATACTGCCTCTACCTTCAGGATTAGTATTGGACCTAAATAAATGTTATTTGGTGTTTGTGTTGAGCATGAATATGATTGGATCATGTTTATTGCGATACAATTATTCATTTAAGTCAGAGAATAATTGTTGTTCTGTTTACATGAATAAAACCTTCTATGGTCTTACATCCAATGTAAATGGTTTACTGAATCTCGATCGCAGTGATACACATATTGATAATATTGATGCCAAAAGACAAAAAAGTTAATAATGATAGTGCAACATGTTTGTGGCACTGCCGTTTAGGTCATATTGGTGTAAAGCGCATGAAGAAAGTCCATGCTGATGGGCTTTTGGAATCACTTGATGCTTGCAAACCATGCCTCATGGGCAAGATGACTAAAACCCCGTTCTCCGGAACAATGGAGCGAGCCAATGACTTATTGGAAATAATACATACCGCTGTATGCGGTCCAATGAGTATTGAGGCTCGCGGCGGGTATCGTTATTTACCGACCTTCACAGATGATTTGAGCAGATACGAGTATATCTACTTAATGAAACACAAGTCTGAAACGTTTGAAAAGTTCAAAGAATTTTAGAGTGAAGTGGAAATCATCGTAACAAGAAAATAAAGTTTCTACGATCTGATCGCAAAGGTGAATATTTGAGATACGAGTTTGGCCTTCATTTAAAACAATGTGGAATAGTTTCACAACTCACGCCACCTGGAACACCACAGCGTAATGGTGTGTCCGAACACCGTAACAGACTTACTTTATTAGATATGGTGCGATCTATGATGTCTCTTCTTGATTTACCACTATCGTTTAGGGGTTATGCATTAGAGACAACTGCATTCACATTAAATAGGGCACCATCTAAATTCGTTGAGACGACACCGTATGAACTGTGGTTTGGCAAGAAACCTAAGCTGTCATTTCTTAAAATTTGGGGCTGCGATGCTTATGTGAAAAAGCATCAACCTGATAAGCTTGAACCCAATTTGGAGAAGTGCATCTTCATAGGATATCCAAAAGAAACTGTTGGGTACACCTTCTATCACAGATCCGAAGGCAATACGTTTGTTGCTAAGGATGGATCCTTTCTATAGAAGGAGTTTCTCTCGAAAGAAGTGAGTGGGAGGAAAGTAGAACTTGATGAGATAGTTGTACCTTCTCTCGAATTAGAAAATGGTTCATCACAGAAATCAGTTCAAGTGATGCCTACACCAATTAGTGAGGAAGTTAATGATGATGATCATGAAACTTCAGATCAAGTTACTATCAAACCTCATAGGTCAACCAGATTATAGTCCGCACTAGAGTGGTACGGTAATCTTGTTCTGGAAGTCATGTTACTAGACCATGACGAACCTACGAACTATGAGGAAGCGATGATGAGCCAAGATTCCGTGAAATGGCTTGAGGCCATGAAATCTGAGATGGGATCCATGTATGAGAACAAAGTATGGACTTTGGTTGACTTACCCGATGATCGGCAAGCCATAGAGAATAAATGGATCTTCAAGAAGAAGACATATGCTGACGATAATATTACTGTCTACAAAGCTCGACTTGTTGCGAAAGGTTTTCGACAAGTTCAAGGAGTTGACTACGATGAGACCTTCTCACCCGTAGCGATGCTTAAGTCTGTCTGAATCATGTTAGCAACTGCCGCATTTTATGATTATGAAATTTGGCAAATGGATGTCAAAACTGCATTCCTTAATGGATATCTTAAAGAAGAGTTGTATATGATGCAACCAGAAGGTTTTTTCGATCCTAAAGGTGCTAACAAAGTGTGCAAGCTCCAGCGATCCATTTATGGACTGGTGCAAGCCTCTCGGAGTTGGAATATACGCTTTGATAGTGTGATCAAAGCATATGGTTTTATACAGACTTTTGGAGAAGCCTCAGATTTACAAGAAAGTGAGTGGGAGCTCTATAGCATTTCTAATATTATATGTGGATGACATATTGTTGATTGGAAATAATACCTAATTTCTGGATAGCATAAAAGGATACTTGAATAAGAATTTTTTTGAAAGACCTCGGTGAAGCTGCTTACATATTGGGCATCAAGATCTATAGAGATAGAACAAGATGCTTGATAAGATTTTTTCAATGAGTGCATACCTTGAAAAGATTTTGGAGTAGTTCAAAATGGAATAGTCAAAGAAGGGGTTCTTGCCTGTATTGCAAGGTATAAACTTGAGTAAGACTCAAAAACCCGACCACGACAGAAAATAGAAAGAGAATGAATGTCATTCCCTATGCCTCAGCAATAAGTTCTAGAAAGTATGCTATGTTGTGTACCTGACCTATTGTGTACCTTGCCATGAGTTTGGCAAGAGGGTACGGTAGTGATCCAGGAGTGGATCACTAGACAATCTTCAAATTTATCCTTAGTTACCTAAGAGGACTAAGGAAATATTTCTCGGTTATGGAGGTAATAAATAATTCGCCGTAAAGAGTTATGTCGATGCAAGCATTTACACTGATCCGGATGACTCTGAGTCTCAATCTGGATACATATTGAAAGTGGGAGCAATTAGCTAGAGTAGCTCCATGCAGAGCATTGTAGACATAGAAAATTTGCAAAATACATATGGCTCTAAATGTGACAGACCCATTGACTAAACTTCTCTCACAAGCAAAACATGATCACACCTTAGTACTCTTTGGGTGTTAATCACATAGCGATGTGAACTAGATTATTGACTCTAGTAAACCCTTTGGGTGTTAGTCACATGGCGATGAGAACTAATCACATAAAGATGTGAACTATTGGTATTAAATCACATGACGATGTGAACTAGATTATTGACTCTAGTGCAAGTGGGAGATGAAGCAAATATGCCCTAGAGGCAATAATAAAGTTGTTGTTTATATTTCCTTATATCATGATAAATGTTTATTATTCATGCTAGAATTATATTAACCGTAAACTTGATACATGTGTGAATACATAGACAAAACATAGTGTCCCTAGTATGCCTCTACTAGACTAGCTCGTTAATCAAAGATGGTTAAGTTTCCTAACCATAGACATGTGTTGTCATTTGATGACGGGATCACATCATTAGGAGAATGATTGTAACATCCCAAATTTCCTATTTGGAATGTTTTGCAATTATAGCTAAGCATCCTATGCATCCTGTTTGAATTTGAATACCATTTGAAGTTTCAGAGTTATTTGAATTTGAATTCCAAACTTTGGCATGTGGGAAACAATTCAAAAAACTAAGCCTTGGTAAATACTTGATCAAAAGTATGAGAGGAGCTAACATGACACTCCAAAAATATCAGAGGAAACAATGCCAAAAGAATTGGAATTCAAATCTGAATTTTATTTGAATTTGAAAAAATGGATTTTTATAAAGTTTGGATTTTGCCTTTGGAAAAATGTTCAAATGAAAGGGAATATTCCTGATCATTTTGGTATATATATACCCTATATAAAATATTTATAGTTTAGGTTTTATTTTTGGTTTTGTTTCAATTAAAAAATAAAGAAAAGACCCAGGGCGCCACCAAAGCCACCCTGTGCCCAGCCGCCACCTCCCCTCCTCCTCACTGCCCAACGGCCCACTAGGCCAACAGGCCACCAGTGACCGCCCGCGCCCCTCGCCTCGATCTTCCTAGGATTCGGTCGACCGACCAACCTTCCTCTCTCTCTCATCGACCCGTGGCCCCCACCCCGTCGTCTTCCCTCGCCCACGCTTGAACCTCGCTGAGATCCACCGGATCTCAAGGATCCGGATCCCGACGCCCCGATCCCTTCCGAAGAGGAGCCGAGGCCCCGCTATATAAGCCAAGCCCCCGCACCCCATTCCCCTTAGCCTCGCCGAGCCCTTCTCCTCTCTCTCCTGGCACGCCGGAGCCCGAGCTCCTCCCGCCGCCAAAGTCACCACCGCCGACGCCTGGTGCCCCGACCTCCCAACACCACCGAACCCTCCCCGAGCTCTCAAGCACCTCCCAGGCGTCTCATGAAGCTCGCTGACGACTCAACGCCCGGAGCACTCTCGCCGCCGCCCGCCGCCGTCGCCGAGTCCGGTGAGTCTCGAATTCCCTCCCGTCCGATCCCAATCGTGTGGTTAGGATTAGAAGCCCTCAAGGGGTATGTTTTTATTAGAAAACCGGACGGCCGAAGCGGTTTATTTTTTTAAGTTAGGTTTATTTTGTTTAGACCGGTTCTGTTAGTTAAACCCTAGGCCCATTTAGTCTATCGGCGCCTAGTGCATGATATAGGCCCATTAGGCTTTTTCTTTTTATTTAGATTTTCTGTTTTAGCTTAATAGTTTCAATTTTCAAAAATGTATATCTTTTATTCTGTTTAATATTTTTGAGTGATTCCTTTTTTGTTGGATTGCAAATTTTATGTAGTTTCTGAAAAACATATATTTAGCTATGTTAAAAATAATTAAAAATGCTTTAATATTATTTTAGTCAGAATAGCAAATCTGTTATAACTTTAGTTAGAAAAATTATTTTTGCATGATTCTTTTGTCATCACTTTATTTTGATATTGCCAAACCCTAGAAATTAACTTTGGTATTTTAGGATTAATAAATAATTAGTTCTAGACAGAATCCTATTAATCCTAATTAATTGACTAGTTCCTGTTTTCCTAATTAATTAATTAGTAAATTAATTTATTTTTAACTTGTGATTAGTTATTCTAGGTTAGTTTCTGTCATTCTAGTAGATGAACTTTTATTTATAATTAATAAAAGTTTTAAATTATTTTTCTTAATAGAAATTGGATTAGGCCTAAAATGAGTTTTATAATAGCTATTTAATTAATTCTTTTTGCTCCTAGTTACTTAGTTAATCCTTTTCTGTTAAGTTAACCTAAAACCATGATTAGGTTATATTAAGAAATTTTTGTTATATAAAAACTATTTTTGTTATTATTTGGAATAGGGAAAAACTTTGAATTGGTTTCTTTGAGTTTTTCCTTTTGATTTGGTTTTGATTGTTTTGTTGTGCTATGTTACTTTTGTTATCTTGTGTGATCCTCTTGCTTTATGCTTATTGTGTTATTGTTTGTCTCGGTAGAGTTTCGGAGTGCAAGCTTGCTACTACGACTCTTTAGCTTACGAGGATCATCAAGAAGGCAAGTTTTGATCATGTTATTTCTATACCTATGTTTTTGTGCATTAGTAGTTGTCACCACCCCACCATGCATGCAGTAGTGAAATCTTGAAGTCATTAAACTTGAGTAGTATCATGTGGTAGGATGAACCAATCCCTTGTTACCATGACCGGGACGTAGTAGTTATTTTGCTATGCTCGTAGACGGGATTTGGTATGAGTGAAATTCATAAGCAAGATGTGAGAGTCAATGATGATGACAACCCATGGACTACAACGATCAAGATGGACTTCGGAAAATCACTACTGGGTGGAGGACGGTTGACGGGCACCTGGAGCACCAGTGGTGGCCGGGATGCATGGAGAAGCGCCATGACATCCTCGCGGAAAGCTTCACCCAGCCACAAAGAGAAGGATGGATGCCCCATGACCGGAAGCTTACTGTGCAGCCGCAAGCCATTATGGGCTCTGGCTGGGTTGACCCTAGTAGTGACGCCGGCTGGACGGTACTACGAGAAGTAGACGAACGGTAGGATTGGATGGGTACCGGCAAAGGGCAGAAGAACTCTTTGGAAGACCCTGTTTCATTCGTCCCGCCTTCAAACACCATGAAGTGCGAAGACTCTAAAGGAGGGAATGATTCTTATGGGAAAGTGCGCAAACCTCTGCAGAGTTTAAACCTAATCGATTAGCCGTGTCCCCGGTTACGGACATTTGAGCCTCTGGAACTTGGAAGTATTCGGATATCTCAACACTAAAACTAATAAATTGATTTGAGGGTTTATGACTTAATAATTTGGGAACGAGATTTTGGTTGGCGGAACCATCTCAATAACTACCAACAATTTGTAGTAATTTGCAAATAAGTCCTTTGTAGTAGGATAAAATTGGCTTTACGCAAAATGATGAAACTTAGAGCTCCACAGCCAAAATGCATATAGTGTAGTAACTTTATTATTGTTATTCTTCATGACTTGCCGACTTATTCCAAAAGTCGACCTACATGGCTGCAACGTATTATGTTGCGTAGATATATTCCGATCAGAGTGAGGCTACGCTCGCTCGGCGATTGCCCTTCTTTGGAGTCGGATGGACTCGCTTACCTTCGACGCTTCCGCAGCATTAGTAGTTTATTTCTCATGAGTTGGCCTTGAGCCGAATTTATTCCTTGTAATAAAGACTCTATATGAGAATCGTGTAATAAAAATTCAGGTGTGATTGAACTTTGATTACTTTATCGATGTGATCGTGGGTACCAAAGATGATCTTGGGATGGTATGCATACGTAGACTTGACCGATGTTGGGTCAGGTCGCCATGAGATGGTATCGAGCATCCGCTGACCGTAGGATCGTAACCCCTAGGATCGGAAAGCCATAAGCGAGACCATTTACTTTGAACCCCTTTTTCATTCTATAATTCTTCCTTGTTCTATTCCGACTCTTCTCCCTTTGCAACATTCTAGATGGTCACGAAGTTCACCCCAGTTTTGCTACCGGAGTTACGCCACCCGATGAGACGATGCCCTTTGGAAGAAAGCTGGTCCAGATGGTGAAGCAGCTGAAGATAGCTCTACCCTCGATCACCGGAAACCCACTAATGCACTTCCGACGGACACCCGCCACAGGATTGAGGTGCATATCCTGTGGAGGACCTTTGGAGGACACACGGAGCCTATCAACTTTGAGTTCACCGAGTTCAACTGGATCATCGGAAGGGACGTGGCGATCTACCGGCGCTTGGACATCTCCGAGAGGAGTACAGGCCGAGCTCGATCACTCAGACCTCGCCATGGTTTCTCGCAGGGCAAGGAATGGAGATATCATCCGTACCATTGAGGACGATTCCACTCTCTCTTACATCCAGGACTTGGAGTGTCTTCTCAGGAAACGGGAGATTCAGACTCGCCGTAACTCGAAGACACACCGGAAGCTTTTGTTCCGCGAACTGGAACTGGAGGAGAAGGCACGCGCAGACTTCCTTGGCCATGAGGAAGAAATCACGGACTTCATGTAGACAGTCGACGACAAGAAGATGAAGCTTGCCGCGATTGAGGAGAAGATGGACTTGGGAGAGGACCTTTACCCGAGTGGAGACGAAGCACCCCTCGTGAGCAATGATCAGGATTTCAAGGAGTACCACCGAAGGAAACCCCAAGAAGAGGCGCCATCGATGAAGACTTTTTAGTCGACCACCATGTTATCTTTTACTTTTCGTCGATCAGTTAGGCCGATGTTTTTCCTTCGATTAGTCATGAGCTTTTGTAATCGAGTTTGAACCATGTTTGAGTGGAATGAATAATTGTTTGGTGTGTTATGATTGTGCATTCATGTGGGTAGTGTTATTCTCATAGACCCTTGTTCTATTCTAATTTTCTCACCCACTCCAAAACACCAGATGCCTCCGAGACGTGACAATCGGTTTCCGCCGAGCTCACCCACCGCTTCCGGCAGCAGAATGCACCGATGCAACTCCTTATTCGTAATCGTAACAACACCGCCAACAATCCACCGCCACCACCACCACCCAATCGTGGACAACTTGACTCGATTTACGAGGTTGAATCCGCCAGTTGTTCTCTAGTAGCACCGAGCCGATTGTGGCTGATGATTGGCTCCGCAAGATCGGAAGGGAGCTAGTCACCGTTGGATGCACCGATGTCGAGAAGGTGCGCTTTGCCGCGCATCAACCGGATGGACCTCGCAGCTTCTTGGTGGGAGAATTACACCGCCACTTTTCCCTTGGGTGGCATCACTTGGGACCAATTCCAAAGCAGTTTTCAGACCGCTCATGTCCCAGTGGAGCCATGAGTCCGAAGAAGCGTGAGTTCCGCAACTTACGCCAGGGGAACCGCATCGTGGCACAAGACGTGGATGAATTCGAAGCTCGCCGCTATGCCCCCGATGATGTGGCCACAGACGCCGCCAAGGTGAGAAGTTCCTTGAGGGACTCAATGATGAACTGAGCATGCAGCTTATTGTGGCTACTTTCAACAACTACCGTGAGCTGGTAGACAAGGCCACCATTACGAAGGCAAGCAGCAGAGATAGAAAGCCGCAAGCGGAAGTACAGCCGGGGAAGCACAACTCAGAGCTCGCCAGAAGCCCCGCTATGCACCGTACTCGGGAGGGCACACCCATCATAACCATGGAGTTCATAACCATGGTGGAAATGGAAACAACCGCAGCCAGACAACAAGTCAGGCCATGGCAATGGCAATGGCGATGGTAATGGCAATCAGCACCGCTTCTGCCCGGCTCAAGGATCCGAGCCACATCACCGCTTCAAGTGCCGAAGACAGTGGCACTACGCCACCGACTGCCCGGAGGCCAAGCAGAGGAACGGGAATGGCAATGGAGGCTCAAATAAGAAGCCCAATCCTTTCCCTCGTGCTCAAGTGAACCACATCGACGTGGAGGACGTCTATGATCAGCCGCATAATCGTGGTTGGTAAGTTTTATTGAATTCACGCTCAGCTTTGGTTCTGCTTGATTACGGTGCAACGCATTCATTCATATCAAGGGTAGTTGTGGATAAGTACGGATTAAGACTAGAACCCTTAGAAGCCCCCTTCGGCTGGTTCGCAGGAGGAGAAATGATGGCGTGTTTAAGTCCCCCGCAACCCTCAACATAGGGAACCACAAATTTCCGTGGAACTCATAGTGTTGGAAACTCAGACCTTGGATGTAATCCTAGGCATGGATTGGTTGTCAAAGTATGAAGGGAACATTGACTGTGCCAAAGAAGTCTATTCTGCTCACCACCCCGGAGCAGAAGAGGATCAAGTATGTGGCTCGGCACAGCCAGATGAAGAATCAGGTGCATTCCCTCACGGGAGTTGTTCAGGAGGACGTGCCAGTAGTGCAAGATTTTCCCGACGTATTCCCGGAGGAATTACTGTGAATGCCACCGACAGAGACATTGAGTTTCTGATTGAGTTATTGCCCGGCACAGCCCCAATATCCAAGAGACCTTATCGGATGCCACCGAATGAGTTGAAAGAGATCAAGGATCAAATAAATGAGTTATTGGAGAAAGGATATATTCGTCCAAGCTCATCACCTTGGGGAGCCCAGTGCTTTTGGTAGAGAAGAAGGATGGAAGCTTGAGGATGGTTGTGGATTATCGTGCATTGAACGAAGTAACCATCAAGAACAAGTACCCTCCGCCGATGATCAATGACTTGTTTGATCAGCTTGTTGGAGCCAAGGTATTCTCTAAGATCGATCTTCGATCGTGGTATCATCGATTGAAAATTCGTGAAAAGGATATACCCAAAACAGCGTTTCACCACTGTGTATGGTTTATATGAGTATACCGTCATGTCATTTGGATTGACTAATGCCCTGCATACTTCATGAACTTGATGAACAAGGTGTTCATGGAATATTTGGACAAGTTTGTCGTGGTGTTCATCGATGACATATTGATTTTCTCCAAGAGCGAGGAAGAGCATAAGGAACATTTGCGTCTAGTTACGAGAAACTTCGAGAACATCACCGTATGCCAAATTCAGCAAATGTGAATTTTGGTTGAAGGAAGTTGGATTCCTCGGACATGTTATTTCAGGAGAAGGAATAGCAGTTGATCCCGCCAAGGTTGAATCACCACCGATTGGCAGTCACCCACCTCGATCAAGGAGATCCGCAGCTTTTCTCGGACTCGCAGGATATTATCGGAGGTTCATTGAGAACTTCTCGAAGATTGCCAAGCCCATGACCGAGCTGTTGAAGAAGGAAGCCAAGTATGTTTGGACCGAGGAATGTGAAGCCAGTTTTCAGGAATTGAAGAAACGGTTGGTCACGGCCCAGTGTTGATATTGCGGACATACATAAGGAATACCAGGTTTATTAGACGCTTCTCGTCAAGGACTCGGAGGAGTATTGATGCAGGAAGGTAAGGTTGTAGCTTATGCCTCCGGACAGCTACGGCCTCATGAGATGAATTATGCCACGCATGATTTGGAGTTAGCAAATGTAGTGCATGCACTCAAGACCTGAGACATTTCCTCATTGGAAATCGTTGTGATGTCTATACAGATCACAAGAGTTTGAAATATATCTTCACGCAGAAGGAATTGAACCTCGTGCGGAGGAGATGGCTAGAGTTGATAAAGGACTACGACATGAGATTGCATTACCACCCGGTAAGGCCAATGTGGTAGCAGATGCTTTGAGCCGTAAGAGTTATGTGAATACTCTTACAGCAGGAGGATTACCCTGTGGAGTTAGTCGATGACCTCGTAGATCTCCGATCGAAATAGTTCCGAGAGGATTTGTTGCAACTCGAAGTTCAGTCCACTTTGACCGAAAGGATTCGCGAAGCCCGTAAGTCGGACAAGGAAATCGATGAGATAAAGCAAAAGATGGAGGAAGGAAAAGCTAAAGGATTCCGTAAGGATGAACATGGAACTATATGGTTTGAGGATCGTATTTATGTGCCCAATGATCCCGAGCTCAGAAGCTAATTCTTCAGAAGCTCATGATTCACCAGATTTCGATTCACCCGGCAACACCAAGATGTACACGGATTTGAAGCAAAGTTTCGTGGGCGGTATGAAGAAGGACATTGCCGAAAGTACGTAGTCAGATGCGATGTTTGCCAACGTGTAAAGGCAGAACATCAGAAGCCAGCAGGGTTACTTCAAC
Source organism: Aegilops bicornis (assembly GCA_021605145.1). NCBI lineage: Eukaryota > Viridiplantae > Streptophyta > Magnoliopsida > Poales > Poaceae > Aegilops > Aegilops bicornis. The sequence goes on from CM038669.1 coordinate 322,143,558, forward strand.
CTTTGCCGATTCCCGATTGGAAATGGGAGAAACTTGGTATGGATTTCATCACAGGATTACCCAGAACCCGTTCAGGTTATGATTCTATCCGGGTAGTGGTTGATCGTTTGACTAAGGTAGCTCACTTCATTCCCGTGAAGACTACCTATACCAAAGTGCTAAGTTAGCCAAGATATACATGACCGTGGATCGTATGTCCGCATGGAGTTCCGAGGAAAATCGTGGTCGATAGAGGAACGCAGTTTACCTCAAAGTTTTGGAAGCAATTGCATGAAACTTTGGGCACGAGGCTGGAATTCAAGACAGCTTTTCACCCGCATGATGGACAGACCGAGAGAGTCAACCAGATTCTGGAGGACATGTTGAGAGCTTGTGTGCTAGACTATGGGTCTAGCTGGGATGATAATTTGCCAGACGCAGAATTCTCATACAACAACAGCTTATCAATCCAGCTTTGAAGATGGCCCCTTTCAAGCTCTATACGGAAGGAGGTGCGTAACGCCATTGTCGTGGGATAGTGTTGGAGATCGATCACTTTTCGGTTCCGATCTTATCAAGGATTCCAAGAGAAAGTCAAGATGATTCGAGACAGGCTCAAGATAGCACGATCCTGACGGTAAGAGTTATGCCGACAAGAAGCGCAAGGAGGTGACTTATGAAGTGGGAGACCGAGCATATCTTCGTGTGTCTCACTTCGTGGAATCAAGAGGTTTGGAGTCAAGGAAAGTTAGCACCCGATTCATTGGCCCCTACAAAATCCTCGAACGTCGTGGGAGAAGTTGCATACAAGTTGGAATTGCCGGAAGGATTGTCCGGAGTTCATGATGTCTTCCATGTTTCTCGGTGAAGAAGTGTCATGCCGACATGGCCGATGTTCCGTTGAGAGACACAAAGGCCCCTAGAGGCCATACAGCTTGACATGATTTGACTTACAAGGAGAAACCCGTCTCAATTCTCGAGACTGCAAGCAGAGTCACCCGCAAAGAAGGTCATCAAGTTTTGCAAGGTGTGGAGTCACCACACCGAGGAAGAAGCCACTGGGAACGCCAAGAAGATCTTCGTCGAGACCATCCGCACCTATTTGCTAGTTAACCCGAATCTCGAGGGCGAGATTCATCTTAAGGTGGGTAGGTTTGTAACATCCCAAATTTCCTATTTGGAATGTTTTGCAATTATAGCTAAGCATCCTATGCATCCTGCTTGAATTTGAATACCATTTGAAGTTTCAGAGTTATTTGAATTTGAATTCCAAACTTTGGCATGTGGGAAACAATTCAAAAAACTAAGCCTGGTAAATACTTGATCAAAAGTATGAGAGGAGCTAACATGACACTCCAAAAATATCAGAGGAAACAATGCCAAAAGAATTGGAATTCAAATCTGAATTTTATTTGAATTTGAAAAAATGGATTTTATAAAGTTTGGATTTTGCCTTTGGAAAAATGTTCAAATGAAAGGGAATATTCTGATCATTTTGGTATATATATACCCTATATAAAATATTTATAGTTTAGGTTTTATTTTTGGTTTTGTTTCAATTAAAAAATAAAGAAAAGACCCAGGGCGCCACCAAAGCCACCCTGTGCCCACCAGCCACCTCCCCCTCCTCCTCAAGACTGCCCACCCAACCGCCCACTAGGCCAACAGCCACCAAATTGACCGCTACCGCCTCGATCTTCCTAGGATTCGGCCGATCAATCAACCTTCCCTCTCTCTCTCATCGACCCGTGGCCCCCACCCGTCGTCTTCCTCGCCCACGCTTGAACCTCGCCGAGATCCACCGGATCCCAAGGATCCGGATCCCCGACGCCCCGATCCCCTTCCGAAGAGGAGCCGAGGCCCTGGCTATATAAGCCAAGCCCCCCGCACCCCATTCCCCCCCTTAGCCTCGCCGGAGCCCTTCTCCCTCTCTCTCCCGAAGCACGCCGGAGCCCGAGCTCCTCCCCGCCGCCAAAGTCACCACCACGACGCCTGGTGCCCCGACCTCCAACACCACCGAACCCTCCCCGAGCTCCTCAAGACCTCCCGACGCGTCTCTTGAAGCTCGCTGACGACTCAACGCCTGAGCACTCTCGCCGCCGCCATTGTCGCCGAGTCCGGTGAGTCCTCGAATTCTCCCCGTCCGATCCCAATCGTGTGGTTAGGATTAGAAGCCCCAAGGGGTATGTTTTATTAGAAAACCGGACGGCCGAGCGGTTTATTTTTTTTAAGTTAGGTTTATTTTGTTTAGACCGGTTCTGTTAGTTAAACCCTAGGCCCATTTAGTCTATCTGACGCCTAGTGCACAGTATAGGCCCATTAGGCTTTTTCTTTTTTATTTAGATTTTCAGTTTTTTTAATAGTTTCAATTTTCAAAAATGTATATCTTTTATTCTGTTTAATATTTTTGAGTGATTCTTTTTTTGTTGGATTGCAAATTTTATGTAGTTTCTGAAAAACATATATTTAGCTATGTTAAAAATAATTAAAAATGCTTTAATATTATTTTAGTCAGAATAGCAAATCTGTTATAACTTTAGTTAGAAAAATTATTTTGCATGATTCTTTTGTCATCACTTTATTTTGATATTGCCAAACCCTAGAAATTAACTTTGGTATTTTAGGATTAATAAATAATTAGTTCTAGACAGAATCCTATTAATCCTAATTAATTGACTAGTTCCTGTTTTCCTAATTAATTAATTAGTAAATTAATTTATTTTTAACTTGTGATTAGTTATTCTAGGTTAGTTTCTGTCATTCTAGTAGATGAACTTTTATTTATAATTAATAAAAGTTTTAAATTATTTTCTTAATAGAAATTGGATTAGGCCTAAAATGAGTTTTATAATAGCTATTTAATTAATTCTTTTTGCTCCTAGTTACTTAGTTAATCCTTTTCTGTTAAGTTAACCTAAAACCATGATTAGGTTATATTAAGAAATTTTTGTTATATAAAAACTATTTTTGTTATTATTTGGAATAGGGAAAAACTTTGAATTGGTTTCTTTGAGTTTTTCCTTTTGATTTGGTTTTGATTGTTTTGTTGTGCTATGTTACTTTTGTTATCTTGTGTGATCCTCTTGCTTTATGCTTATTGTGTTATTGTTTGTCTCGGTAGAGTTTCCTGAGTGCGTAAGCTTGCTACTACGACTCTTTAGCTTACGAGGATCATCAAGAAGGCAAGTTTTGATCATGTTATTTCTATACCTATGTTTTTGTGCATTAGTAGTTGTCACCACCCCACCATGCATGCAGTAGTGAAATCTTGAAGTCATTAAACTTGAGTAGTATCATGTGGTAGGATGAACCAATCCCCTTGTTACCATGACCCCGGACGTAGTAGTTATTTTGCTATGCTCAGAGACGGATTTGGTATGAGTGAAATTCATAAGCAAGATGTGAGAGTCAATGATGATGACAACCCATGGACTACAACGATCAAGATGGACTTCGGAAAATCACTACTGGGTGGAGGACGGTTGACGGCACCTGGAGCACCTGGTGGTGGCCGGGATGCATGGAGAAGCGCCATGACATCCTGCGGAAAGCTTCACCCAGCCACAAAGAGAAGGATGGATGCCCCATGACCGAAGCTTACTGTGCAGCCGCAAGCCATTATGGGCTCGCTGGGTTGACCCTAGTAGTGACGCTGGCTGGACGGTACTACGAGAAGTAGACGAACGGTAGGATTGGATGGGTACCGGCAAGGGCGGAAGAACTCTTTGGAAGACCTGTTTCATTCGTCCCGCCTTCAAACACCATGAAGTGCGAAGACTCTAAAGGAGGGAATGATTCTTATGGGAAAGTGCGAAACCTCTGCAGAGTTTAAACCTAATCGATTAGCCGTGTCCCCGGTTACGGACATTTGAGCCTCTGGAACTTGGAAGTATTCGGATATCTCAACACTAAAACTAATAAATTGATTTGAGGGTTTATGACTTAATAATTTGGGAACGAGATTTTGGTTGGCGGAACCATCTCAATAACTACCAACAATTTGTAGTAATTTGCAAATAAGTCCACTGTAGTAGGATAAAATTGGCTTTACGCAAAATGATGAAACTTAGAGCTCCACGTACCAAAATGCATATAGTGTAGTAACTTTATTATTGTTATTCTTCATGACTTGCCACTTATTCCAAAAGCTGACCTACATGGCTGCAACGTATTATGTTGCGTAGATATATTCCGATCGGAGTGAGGCTACGCTCGCCGGGCGATTGCCCTTTGAGTCGGATGGACTCGCTTACCTTCGACGCTTCAAGCATTAGTAGTTTATTTCTCATGAGTTGGCCTTGAGCCGAATTTATTCCCTTGTAATAAAGACTCTATATGAGAATCGTGTAATAAAAATTCAGGTGTGATTGAACTTTGATTACTTTATCGATGTACTGTGGGTACCAGCATGATCTTGGGATGGTACAGACACAGAGACTTGACCGATGTTGGGTCAGGTCGCTACAATGATGTGATGGACAAGACCCATCCATTAGCTTAGTATAATGATTGTTAAGTTTTATTGCTATCGCTTTCTTCATGACTTATATATATTCCTCTTACTATGAGATTATGCAACTCCCGAATACCGAAGGAACACCTTGTGTGCTATCAAACGTCACAACGTAACTGGGTGATTATAAAGATGCTCTACAGGTGTCTCCGAAGGTGTTTGTTGGGTTGGCATAGATCAAGATTAGGATTTGTCACTCCGAGTATCGGAGAGGTATCTCTGGGCCCTCTCGGTAATGCACATCATAATAAGCCTTGCAAGCAATGTGACTAATGAGTTAGTTATGGGATGATGCATTATGGAACAAGTAAAAGAGACTTGCCGGTAACGAGATTGAACTAGGTATGTAACATAACGATGACAAAGGTAATTACGTATGTTGTCATAAGGTTCGACCGGTAAATATCTCCGTAGAATATGTAGGAGCCAATATGGGCATCTAGGTTCCGCTATTAGTTATTGACCGGAGATGTGTCTCGGTCATGTCTACATATTTCTCGAACCCATAGGGTCCGCACGCTTAACGTTCATTGACGATATATTACTATAGGAGTTATGTATGTTGGTAACTGAATGTTGTTCGGAATCCCAGATGTGATCACGGACATGACGAGGAGCTCTGGAATGGTCTGGAGGTAAAGATTGATATATGGGATAATAGTGTTTGGTATCTGGAAGGGGTTCCGGATGTTTCCCGAAATGTTTGGGTACGAGAACACTTTATTTGGGCCAAAGGGAAAAGCCCACGAGGCTTTTGGAAAGTGTAAAAGGGAGTTTTGCAGAGACCAGAGGCTAGACGCCAGGAAGCCTGGCGTCTAGGGGGTAGACGCCGGGAACCTGGCATATAGCACTAGAGTCCGAGTAGGACTCTTGCTTTTCGGGCAAAACCGACTTTGAGGAGGCTTTTACTCCAAGTTTCGACCCCAGGGCTCAACATATAAATAAAGGGGCAGGGGTAGTCCTGGCCATCTCAGGCCCGGCCTGTCGGCCCACCCAGGCCCGGCCCTAAACTCCAGGGCCTAGGCCCGATGGGCTTGTCCGTGGGCCGGTCTTGGGCCTGAGTTTTGAGCCCACCAGCAGGGCCTGGACGGGCTTGGGCTTGGCATGTTGGCATTTTAAGGAAGAGGCCCGGCCCACGGCCCTAAGCCCTAAGGGCTTTTTAGGGCTTTTTACCAGATGGGCTGGGCTTGGGCTTGAAAAGTAGGCCCGATGGTAGGGCCTGGGAGGGCCTGGGCCTCGGGTTTTACGCCATGGGCTTTTTAGGCTGCCGGCCCGCCCATGGCCAGATATAGGCAGGGGTAGCACCCAAGACACATCAAGAATCACCAAGCCGTGTGCCGACAACCCTCTCCCCTCTAGTTTATCCTCCGTCATAGTTTCTGTTGTGCTTGGCTAAGCCATGCGGAGATTGTTCTTCACCAACACCGTCACCACGCCATCGCGTCCGCCGAACACATCTACTACTTACCGCCTTCTTTGGATCAAGAAGGCGAGGACATCATCGAGCTGAACGCAGTCAACGCCGAGGTGTCACGCTCGCAATGTTGGGGAACGTAGTAATTTCAAAAAAATCCTACGCACACGCAAGATCATGGTGATGCATAGGAACGAGAGGGGAGAGTGATGTCTACGTACCCTCGTAGACCGTAAGCGGAAGCGTTATGACAACGCGGTTGATGTAGTCGTACGTCTTTACGATCGACCGATCCTAGCACCGAAAGTACGGCACCTCCGTGATCTGCACACATTCGGCTCGGTGACGTCCCACGAACTAACGATCCAGCAGAGTGTCGAGGGAGATCTTCGTCAGCACGACGGTGTGATGATGGTGATGATGAAGCTATCGGCGCCGGGCTTCACCTAAGCACTACGACGATATAACCGAGGTGGATTATGGTGGAGGGGGGCACCACACACGGCTAAGAGATTAATGATCAACTTGTGTGTCTATGGGGTGCCCCTGGCCACGTATATAAAGGATGGAGGGCGGAGGAGGCCGGATCTCATACGGCGCGCCCAAAGTGTGGAGCCCTACTAGGACTCCCTAGTCCTAGTAGGATTCCACCACCCACATGGAATAGGAAAACGGGAAGGGAGAAGGAGAAGGAAGGAAGGAGCCTTCCCCTTTCCCTAGTCCAATTCGGCCCAGTCCATGGGGAAGGGGCATGGCCACCCTTGAGGCCTCTCTCTCCTTTCCCGTATGGCCCATTAAGGCCCAATGCGAATTCCCGTAACTCTCTGGTAATCCGAAAAATATATGAATCACTCGGAACCTTTCTGATGTCCGAATATGGCCTTCCAATATATCGATCTTTACGTCTCGACCATTTTGAAACTCCTCGTCATGTCCCCGATCTCATCCGGGACTCCGAACAAACTTCGGTCATCAAATCACATAATTCATAATACAAATCATCACAAAACGTTAAGCGTGCGGACCCTACGGGTTCGAGAACTATGTAGACATGATCGAGACTCATCTCCGGTCAATAACCAATAGTGGAACCTGGATGCTCATATTGGCTCCTACATATTCTACGAAGATCTTTATCGGTCAAACCGCATAACAATATATGTTGTTCCCTTTGTCATCGGTATGTTACCTGCCCGAGATTCGATCGTCGGTATCATCACACCTAGTTCAATCTCGTTACCGGCAAGTCTCTTTACTCGTTCCGTAATGCATCGTCCCGCAACTAACTCATTAGTCACAATGCTTGCAAGGCTTATAGTGATGTGCATTATCGAGACGGCCCAGAGATACCTCTCCGACAATTAGAGTGACAAATCATAATCTTGATCTATGCCAACTCAACAAGTACCATCGGAGACACCTGTAGAGCACCTTTATAATCACCCAGTTACATTGTGACGTTTGGTAGCACACAAAGTGTTCCTCCGGTATTTGGGAGTTGCATAATCTCATAGTCATAGGAACATGTATAAGTCATGAAGAAAGCAATATCAACATACTAAACGATCAAGTGCTAAGCTAACGGAATGGGTCTAGTCAATCACATCATTCTCTAATGATGTGATCCCGTTAATCAAATGACAACTCATGTCTATGGCTAGGAAACTTAACCATCTTTGATTCAACGAGCTAGTCAAGTAGAGGCATACTAGTGACACTCTGTTTGTCTATGTATTCACACATGTACTGAGTTCCCGGTTAATACAATTCTAGCATGAATAATAAAAATTTATCATGATATAAGGAAATAAATAATAACTTTATTATTGTCTCTAGGGCATATTTTCTTCAGTCTCCCACTTGCACTAGAGTCAATAGTATAGTTCACATCACCATGTGATTTAACACCAATTGTTCACATCACCATGTGATTAACACCCATAGTTCACATCGTCATGTGACCAACACCCAAAGGGTTTACTAGAGTCAATAATCTAGTTCACATCGCTATGTGATTAACCCCCAAAGAGTACTAAGGTGTGATCATGTTTTGCTTGTGAGAGAAGTTTAGTCAACGGGTCTGCCACATTCAGAGCCGCATATATTTTGCAAATATTCTATGTCTACAATACTCTGCACGGAGCTACTCTAGCTAATTGCTCCCACTTTCAATATGTATCCGGATTGAGACTCAGAGTCATCCAGATCGGTGTCAAAGCTTGCATCGACGTAACCCTTTACGATGAACCTTTTGTCACCTCCATAACCGAGAAACATGTCCTTATTCCACTAAGGATAATTTTGACTGTTGTCCAGTGATCCACTCCTGGATCACTATTGTACCCTCTTGCCAAACTCATGGTGAGGTACACAATAGGTCTGGTACATAGCATATCATACTTTATAGAACCTATGACTGAGGCATAGGGAATGACTTTTCATTCTCTTTCTATTTTCTGTCGTGGTTGGGTTTTGAGTATTTACTCAACTTCACACTTTGCAATAAAGGCAAGAACTCCTTCTTTGACTGTTCCATTTTGAAGTTACTTCAAAAACTTGTCAAGGTATGTACTCGTTGAAAAAACTTATCAAGCGTCTTGACCTATCTCTATAGATCTTTGATGCTCAATATGTAAGCAGCTTTACCGAGGTCTTTCTTTGAAAAACTCATTTCAAACACTCCTTTATGCTTTCCAGAAAATTCTACATCATTTCCGATCAACAATATGTCATTCACATATACTTATTAGAAAGGCTGTAGTGCTCCCACTCACTTTCTTGTAAATACAGGCTTCTCCAAGATGCAGATAAAACTATATGCTTTGATCACACTATCAAAGCATACATTCCAACTCCGAGATGCTTGCACCAGTCCATAAATGGATCACCGGTGCTTACACACTTTGTTAGCATCTTCGGATTGAAAAACCTTCCAGTTGCATCATATACAACTCTTCTTTTTAAGAAATCCATTAAGGAATGTAGTTTTGACATCCATTTGCCAAATTTCATAAAATGCGGCAATTGCTAACATGATTCAGACAAACTTTAAGCATAGATACGAGTGAGAAACCCTCATCGTAGTCAACACCTTGAACTTGTTAAAAACCTTTTGCGACAATTCTAGTTTTTTAGATAGTAACACTACTATCAGCGTCCGTCTTCCTCTTGAAGATCCATTTAATCACAATGGCTCGCCGATCATCGGGCAAGTCAACCAAAATTTCAGGATAGTGGTTTTGCCACTTTGTTCTCATACATGGATCCCATCTCAGATTTCATGGCCTCAAGCCATTTCGCGGAATCTGGGCTCATCATCGCTTCCTCATAGTTCGTAGGTTCGTCATGGTCAAGTAACTTGATTACTGCATTACCACTCAGTGCGGATCTTACTCTGGTTGACCTACGAGGTTCGGCAGTAACTTGATCTGAAGTTACATGATCATCATAATTAACTTCCTCACTAATTGGTGTAGAAGTCACAGGAACAGATTTTTGTGATGAACTACTTTCCAATAAGGGAGCAGGTACAGTTACCTCATCAAGTTCTACTTTCCTTCCAGTCACTTCTTTCGAGAGAAACTCCTTCTCTAGAAAGGATCCATTCTTAGCAACGAATATCTTGCCTTCGTATCTGTGATAGAAGGTGCACCCAACTGTCTCCTTTGGGTATCCTATGAAGACACATTTCTCCGATTTGGGTTTGAGCTTATCAGGTTGAATCTTTTTCATATAAGCATCGCAACCCCAAACTTCAAGAAATGACAGCTTAGGTTTCTTGCCAAACCATAGTTCATACAGTGTCATCTCAATGGATTTAGATGGTGCCCTATTTAACGTGAATGTAGCTGTCTCTAATGCATAACTCCAAAAAAGATAGTGGTAAATCGGTAAGAGACATCATAGATTGCACTATATCCAATAAAGTACGGTTATGACGTTCGGAGACACCATTACGCTGTGGTGTTCCGGGTGGCGTGAGTTGCGAAACTATTCCGCATTGTTTCAAATGAAGAGCAAACTCGTAACTCAAATATTCTCCTCCACGATCAGATCATAGAAACTTTATTTTCTTGTTACGATGATTTTCCACTTCACTCTGAAATTCTTTGAACTTTTCAAATGTTTCAAACTTATGTTTCATCAAGTAGATATACCTATATCTGCTCAAATCATATGTGAAGGTCAAAAAATAGCGATACCCTCCGCGAGCCTCAACACTCATCGGACTGCATACATCAGTATGTATTATTTCCAACAAGTCTGTATGCATCACCAAGCCGACGGTTAACTCCCCCTGCTCATTGAGCTCAGCGGCCATGTCGTCGAGGCTCTCCTTCAGCAGCTCCACTGATATGTCTCCAATGTATCTATAATTTATGAAGTATCCATGCCATGTTTACAATAATTTTATATGGTTTTGGTATGATTTGCATGGAACTAACCCAGACTGGCGTTGTTTTCAGCAGAACTACCATGGTGTTGTTTTTTGTGCAGAAATGAAAGTTCTCAGAATTGGACGAAACTTTTTGACGATTTTTTTGGAACAAAAGAGACACCCTAAGCTTTGTGGGAGGGCCAGAAGAGCCACGAGGAGGGCACAACCCACCAGGGCATGCTTGGTGGGCCGTCCGTGCCCCGGTGGGTTGTGCTCACCTCGAGGCCCATCTTACCATGGAAGACGCCCAAAAATCCTATAAATAGAGAAACCATCATAAATAAACCTAGATCAAAAAGTTCCGCCGCCGCAAGGCTCTGTAGCCACTGAAAACCAATCTAGACCCTGTTCCGGCACCTTGCCGGAAGGGGAATCATCTCCGGTGGCCATCTTCATCATCCAGGCGGCCACCATGATGAGGAGGGAGTAGTCCACCCTCGGGGCTGAGGGTTTGTACCAGTAGCTATGTGTTTAATCTCTCTCTTTCTTGTTCTTGAGATGTCACGATCTTGATGTATCGCGGGCTTTGTTAATATAGTCAAGTCATATGGTGTTTTCCCCTCTCTTGTTTTGATGAATTGAGTTTTTCCCTTTGAGATTTCGTTGTTATCGGATTGAATACTTTTATGGATTTGAGAACACTTGATATATGTCTTGCAATTGAATACTGTGGTGACAATGGGGTATCGTATTGATTCACTTGATATATGTTTTGGCACTTAACTCGTGGATTCCCGAGGTGACATTGGGGTAATCTATGCATAGGGGTTGATGCATGTTCTTGTCTTTGTTTCTCCGGTAGAAATCTTGGGGCACTCTTTGAAGTTCTTTGTGTTGGATTGAGTATTATGAATATGAATTTTCTTTGGTGTTATTTTAGTACAAACTCTAGGATAGATCGAACGGAAAGAATAGCTTTGTGTTATTTTAGTACGAACTCTTGACTAGATCGAACAGAAAGAATAGGTTTGAGGTGGTTTCGTACCCTACAAAAAATTTATTCTTATGTTCTATAGGAACTTTGGAGTGATTCTTCATCGCACTTTGAGGGGTGGTTATATGACTCAATTATATTAGTATTGTTGAGAGATTGCACTAGCGAAAGTACGGACCCTAGGCCTCATTTTCAAGCATTGCAATATCGTTTTGTGCCCGTTTACTATTTGCTACCTTGCTGTTTTTATTTATTCAGATTATAAAAATATATTTCTACCATCAATATTACACTTTTATCACCATCTCTTCGCCGAACTAGTGCACCTATACAATTTGCGATTGTATTAGGTGTGTTGGGGACACAAGAGATTTCTTGTATTTGGTTGCAGGGTTATTTGAGAGAGACCATCTTCATCCTACGCCTTCCATGGATCGATAAACCTTAGGTCATCCACTTGAGGGAAAATTTCTACTGTCCTACAAAACTATGCACTGGGAGGCCCAACACGTGTCTACAAGAATAAAGTTGCGTAGTAGACATCATCCACCAAGCCGTCGATAAACTCCTCCTACTTATTGAGCTGATCGGACATGTCATCGAGGGATAACGACTTCAGCGCCGCCAGCTCGGCATGTTCGCCTCCGCGGCTAAGGCACTCCTGGGAGCCCTCGCCTGCCCTTGAGAGATCTTTCGAGGTCTCTGCGAGGCGACGAGCCCTCTCTTTTTTTCCGCGGCCTTGGTTGCCGCTCCCTTGTTATGAGTAGTTCTCAACCTAGAGCTCTGCACACTGGCCATGGCAAGGACGGACGAACAAGAAAGACTTATGAGGAGGAAGAGGTAGAGTAGTTTTCGACTAGGTACTAGTTCCCCTTTTTATAACCTAGTACTAGCACTAGTACTAAAACTCGCATAGTGGGAACAAGTCCAGGTTTGATACGTACTAGGGTGTGAGCAGGTTTGCACTTAATTATATTGTACACTTTGGAATGTGATGGGAACAAGCTAAATATTAATTGATGGTTTTGGTTTCGAGGCCCGAAACGGCTTCCGGTGAGTTTCCAGGAACACAAATTTCAAGTACTACTGGTCAAATACGGTCGCACAAGTCAGTGATGTATAACTGGTCGTACATGTCAGACCAAGCCGATGCGTGTCGCTGGTCCGACCAACCGTCTATTGGTGCGATCGACCCTAAGTATTAGACGATGGAGACTTCTGGTTGTGGCTTCGGGTGATTATCACGACCAAGCATTCAAAAATTAGTGATAAATCAATTACCATCCTTTTCCAAACGACCAAGTATTTTCACAGGAATACAATACATATAGATGGAGTGATTGTCACAGTTGCAAACCGCCACGGCGCCGCAAGTTCACTTCAGCAGCAACTGAGTAGGTCACTGCATCGCCGACAGGGAAGGAGGGCAGCTCACCTCGCCTACGATGCATGCCCAGCGGCGCCGCCGCAACTTGTCCCGCGATTTGGCTTCTCCTACCGCACATTTGAACATTTGCACCGGCTGCTCATGCCATTCCGCAGGCATGCGTGTTCTTTCCTCCGCAGTTGACTCCGTGAATATGATCTCTGCCATTAGCCCTAGCTCTAAATCCACGCGACGCTGCCAGATGCTGACATCCCTTAGCATCTCTCCCCTGAGATCGACTTGCGCCTCCGCCTTGTGTTGCGCTAGGCGCAGCTCCTTGTAACTTCTCTCCAATCGATGCGACACTTCCTCGACCCGATTTGCCTTTGCTGCCCACCACCTAAAACGCAGCCCTAGCTTGTTCTCCGGCGCCACCGATCTATGATTCCAGAGCAATGGATCCCCTCTAAAACACATGTGGGTTTCGCTCAAAGGCGGCAGTGTTGCGGGCCGCGACGAGAGGGCAGCCCGCGGGATCCTGGGATCTAAGGGATTATCCATGGCGAGATCCTCCATGGCGGGATTCGGTGGGTGAGGCGGGGAGGCGAGCCTAGGCGCTGGGAGAGCCCTACGAGGCTAAGATAAAGATAGTACTACTACCCCACTCTGTCTATATTTAAATACAAAGGCCACCAACAGTAGCCCTGGCAAAAATTGATCATGTTGCCTGCGTCCTAGTTTATTAACCCCTTTTTTGTGCCACTTTTTATGACCTGCATAAATATTATGTTACTTAAAAATATGGTCAAAAATTGGCACAAAATACGAAGGAGACCAATGGAAGTAGCAACCCATGATTTAGCTACTCGCATGCATGCAGTGGAGTAGTAATGTCTTTCTCAACTACTTCATCCCTCACGTCCACTCAATTTGCATGTGCTGTATTAATTGACCATCAATGAAGTGAAGGACTTTACACGCGTCAAATTATCACATGGGGTGGATCTTTGTACAAAAAAGCGTCCCCTCATGTACCCGCATGTGTGTGCGAGGGAATGAGTGCGTGCGTGGCGTGCGTGCACATCTTCGCTTCGTGCATGTACTGCCAGTGTGCCTCAGAGAGGACGAGTACATTCTTCTGGAACCAGCAACACGTCACTGTGATCAATCCACACAAGGAGGTCGCGACAACGCCTCCACGTGTGCCATGTGGCTTCATGGACTGAAAGAGAGACACTGTGTAGCATGCCATTGGAATTCTAATTTACGTGTTTTGCACATACTCGAAGTACTAGTAAGGTACACGTGCATTGCACGATCGATTTGGCAACCATATTATGAATAAATACCACACTATAGCATGTAAGCTTTGAGTCATATATGCATGATGTAGACGTTTGTTTAATTCTTATAGTTCATATCATTCAAAATCAATTAGTTTTTATAAAAAAGCTAGGGCCTCTTTGATTCATAGGGTTTCCAAAACGCGGGAATAGGAAAAACATGGGATTAGAGTGGAATGTCATCTTGAATCCCTACAGGATTGTATGAGTGTTTGATTGTGCATAGAAAAAACGTAGGATTCTTTCAAAGAGGTTTGAGTGGATGGAATGTTTCCTATGAAATCTAGTGCACATGAATCCTATGGAAAAATTCCTATGGTTTACAATCCTACGAATCAAACAACCAAGATAGGAAAATTCCTAAGGATTAGAATCCTCCAAAATTCCTTTGAGAATCCTTTGAATCAAAGAAGCCCTTAATCTATTTTATGATTCATGGAATTGTGCGTTGTAAAGCATAAAGTAAAAACAAATAATGGCAATTCAAATAGAAAAAAAGTTTGGGCAGTTATGATATGGAAGATTCTAGAACAAAGGAGAAGCACTTGTGTTTTGAGGTTTGTGCATTATGCTTAAGTTCAACCATGGAGTCTTCTAGATTGTACATGTGGCAAAATCCGGTGGGGGGCTAGAATATGGTGCAACGGGCCAAGTGGAGGGAGACTATGAAGGAGTGCACAAGTGCGAGATCGATATTAAAGAGAAGTAGAGCGCGTGTTGTTGTAACGCAAAGGGCGGAGCCATGAAAGATAAATGAGCTAGGGGGGCAAGCATTTCTAATCCTTTACGAGGAGGGCCAATTCATCAACTTAAACCATTTTACCAACAATTGATCTAATGATTACATTCATATTAGCCACAATATATAGTGATATTAGGGGGGCAGGGCCCTTGCTGCCTCGCTTTGCCATCGCGGCGTGTGTCTGAGAGATGAAGCGGAAGGCATGGATGATGAGAGGGGGACGTTGGATATATAATTAATGTGGGTGTATTAGCTATGTAATCCTATATAGAGAGGTATAGATTGATTGATTTGTACGTGGGAAAGAGGGTGAGACCTCACTAGATATATAGATTGATCGGTCTGTGTGGAAAACTGGGAAAGACCTAGCTATATACACACACACATAGAGGAACATCGATCGTTGCACATGCACGTGAGAGATAAAGAATGCCCGATATGATGAAGAGGGGGAGGTGTGTGTGCATGCATGGGAGACCGACCTGAAGAAAAAGATTGCATATGTGGGATGGATAATGCCGAGTGGTAGTGTGTGTGCATGCATGCACGAGAGAAAGTTAGTGGTACAATTATAAAGAGAAGACGACTGTGTGGGTGTAAAAGACTAGGCCGGCGAGGTCATAATCAACGTAAAGTTGAATTCAAATATTTGAATAAGAGATCATGATGTTTGAAACCCATGCATGCATGCATATAACTGAGATATGCACGGTGTGGTCTGGAAACGAGCATAGTGTACTGTATACACATTGAACAAGGTCAAACTGATTTGAATTTGAGATACCAATGGCAGACATCATTTGGCCACATTGCATTCGTGCATGGACACACTATTCTAATTGGAGATGATAGGCGGCTTTCGCATCAGATATCTATATCTATACCATTATATATTATATTTCATATTTTTAATATAGTGTGCGGTAACTTTAACTTTGAAAGATGGTTGTTGGATGAAGCCAATCCGATGGTGCAGAGATGGCAAATTCAAGCAGTACTGGCCATTGGATATCATCTAGATTCCACTAGCTTTTGCCACATCTACAATCTAGAAGACTCCATGGTTGAACTTAAGCATAATGGAGAAACCTCAAAACACAAGCACTTCTTCTTTGTTCTACAATCTTCCGTATTAGAATTGCCCAAATGTTTTTCTACATGATTTTCCATTATTTGTTTTTACATTATGCTTTACAACACACAATTCCATGAATCTTAAAATAGATTAGCTTTCTTATAAAAACAAGATGATTTTGAATGAAATTAACTATAAGAACTAAACGAACATCTACATCATGCATATATGACTCAAAGCTTACATGCTATAATGTGGTATTTATTCATAATTTGGTTGCCAAATCTCATGCGTGCAATGCACGTGTACCTTACTAGTCTAAATGGTGTTTTTGTGTGTGTGTGTGTGCTGTGCATGTTAAACACATTGTACGTAGTATCATACATGGTTTAGATTCCGAACATGTAGCTAGAGCATACATGTACAATGATTTGAATTCAACATAAAATGGATACATATATTTGAATTTAAGATCGTATGTACATGTAGTTCGTATTTATATAGGAATTTATTTCTCCTATATTCATGTCATGTGTTGTGAAGTAATATTTAGATGGTTGTATAACTAACCCGAGTACAATCCCATTCAAACAGGAAAAATGTACTCAAATTTAGTCCATATGCTAGACAATACACATTGTTTTTTAATTGTTGAGGGGAGTGCAAATTGTTTTGGTACTGTACACGTTATGTTTGTTGTCCCAATTGTTTTTAGTTTTTTTGTTGTTGTATTTGAATGCATTTCTAGTAATATAGTAAAACGAGACATGGCTCTCTCTAGTGATGAGGTGCGAATTGTCTTTTTTTGGTACACGTTAAGCTTATTCTCCCAAAAATTTAAGTCGGGCCTTGTTATGCCGAAATTTCAAGCTAGCAGTCTATCATGCTGCGAAACTCCCGCCTCTTCAAACCGCGCCTTGTTACCCCGAAATATTTAAGATATATCTTTGTATTGTTGTGCTCCGAAAACTCCCTCCATCTCAACCCGTGCCTTGCTCTCCCAAAATTACAACGCACGCGAAAACTCCCACCTCCTGCGAAATTTCGTCACGCGAAATGCACGTGATACCCCTGAATCGAAAGAACCATCTAGCTCGAATAGGTGGGGGTACTTTCATAACTTACCCCACATTTCGGACAAGCGCGTCCCTAAGCCATGGTTCCCCACTCCCATCCCATCCGCCCACCCATTCGTACACCAAGGCCGCGAAAACCTGCGAAGCCCCACACCCTCCTCTGTCTGCCACCCGGCCGGAGCCTCTTCCCCGACGACGGCGTCCACAAAGAACACCTCGACGTCCCTCATCCACTTCTGCGGATGAGGATCCGTCATCGATCTCATCGTCCCGCGGTTCATCCACCCTGTCCTCCACCTCCAAGGAGCTGCCCCGATGTTCCCCTCATCTTTTGCGCCACCTCCATTCCCACACAGCCGTCTTCACCTACACCACCGCAAGAGCATCATCATCACTATTTCCTCGGATGAAGCTGAGGCCTAATCGGTACCACCAAAGAGGTTGTACACTAATCGCTGCATTATCTTCTTGGTTCGATCTCACGATGCTACCAGCGCTCGGTCCCGAGCCAACATGATGAGGCTCCATCTACGGCAGCGTCGCCAGCCACTTCCTCCACGGCGTCGCTCCCTCGGCGGTGATGTCCACATCAGTAGGAGTTGTTGCTGCTTTAGCTCTCGCCATGCTTCTCTCCTCTGCTCTTGCTCTCGGTCCCCTACCTGGTCTGTTCTTGCTCTTGCTCGTGCTGCTGCTCTCGCTCTTGCTCTTGCTTGTGATGCTGCTCCGATTTAGCTACACTTCAGTCGACTGAATCGACTTTTGGGTCAGTCGATTTTCAGGGGGGCTCGCCGGAGTTAAGGAAGAACCAACCGCAGCAGGGAGGGGGGCTTGCCGGAGAGGTATCCCACTATCTACTTAGGGTTCAGGGTGGGGCGATGGTCGCCGGCGGTGGCGTGGGGATCGTCGGAGGAAAAGCTCGGCATGGGGGGCCTAGAGGGATGGCCGGGGCGGCGGTGGACCGATGGTGGGGAGTGGTTTCGGGGCGGGCGGGGCGGCGCACTGCCGGCCACGGGCGGCGGTTTGGCCAGTGGTGGTTGGCGGTTCAGGGGGGTGGAGGTTGAAGATGAACTGCAGGCCCTTGATTTTGTATCCAACGGCTGGAAAATCGACTGACCAGAGATGAAAAAGTCAGTCGACTGACGTGTAGCCTCACCCTGATGCTGCTACATGACCAGCTACCCCGGCTCTCGCATGCGCTGCTTCTCGGGGCGCTGCTACCGCTACTGCTTTTCTGCTACTAGTGCGTTCAGTTTCGACAGCAAAATTCAGTTTCGACAGTTAAGTTCAATTTCGACAGTTAAATTCAGTTTCGACAGCTAAGCTCAGAGATGAGCGGTTGATGTATTTTACATCTAGCACTTTGTGGTTATGTATTTTACGCCATATATTGGAGATGCTATTAGAATTCCACTCAGGTTAACGTTGTCTCTCTTGTCCTGCTTTAGCCTCGGCGTCGTACAACTCACCGGAGCTACTCCAACGATGAAACCCTCCATCACAAATGAGCAAGACCCGAGCTCCATCTCCAGACGCCTAAGATCTTCTTCCCCTCCTCCGACAGCCAAGTCAGCCGGAGCATCCTCACCGACCAACCCAATCACGCTGAGATCAACATGGCTTCGCCAAAGAGGTTGTACACTGGTTGCATCTCTTTTTTACTCTACATGTTATATATATTGTCCACTGAGCACACGTAGTAATGTGAAATACGATTAGTTTCTCCTACTATATGACAAGCAGTGAGGTGCCAGGCAACTTAGCTATCCGTGATGGACTCTCTTGAATGCCATCATTATTTATTTCTGCGCGTTTGAACTGTGCATTTGTCGATGGGCCTGGGAGTTGAGCTAGTAGGGCAGTGGCCTGGGTCCAAAGTAGTAGAAGTAGCACAAAAACATTTTTTGAGTGTAGGCTTTTCCTTGCTCAAGCCTGCCTACTAGAATCAACAATGCTTGAAAGGAAAAGTAAAGGAAAAACATAGGAATTGGAAAGTTTCCTATGGTACGACTATTCATGCATTTGGTTCAAAGGAATGGAACAAAGGAAAATTGTAGGATTTGTTCCTTTAGTGTCTCCTTGAAAGAAAAACCGTAGGAATTTTTAATATCCACTTGTCCTCCTTTTCAAATTCCTATTCATGAAGCACAAGACTAAGAGATAGTAGCATAATAGCATTATAACAGTACATTTTCTTGTAGTTTGACTTAATCTCACCATGCTTCTTTGCATCCTGTGATCTTCCAATTCTTGTGAACCAAACACTCAGATTG
Source organism: Aegilops bicornis (assembly GCA_021605145.1). Classification (NCBI taxonomy): domain Eukaryota; kingdom Viridiplantae; phylum Streptophyta; class Magnoliopsida; order Poales; family Poaceae; genus Aegilops; species Aegilops bicornis. Next base: position 322,162,708 of record CM038669.1, read on the forward strand.
GCAGAAATCCTATGTTTTTAAATTCTCTGTTTTGCACGTGCATTCCTATCCTATTCCTGTGTATTTCCTATCCCTGCATTGTTAGAATCCTCAAATTCAAATAAGTCGTTACACAATTACTTCTGTTACAGATATGTGTCAAAGAAAACCTTGTGTGGTTTGTCCCGCTGCCGCTGCGGTCAGGTTCCACCCTAGCTCAGCTGCTCCAACGACGAAAGGGTTCACCACAATAGGGATCCGCTCTCCAGACTGTCTTTCGCCACCTCAGATCTTCTTCCCCGCCGCCGGCAACCACGACAACTACATTACCATCATCAACTGAGCAGATGACCTTGAGGACTACACGGGTCCGCAAGAGAGGTTGCACTCTTCAGGTTCCGCCACGTTATGCATCGCTTAATATGATGACATGCTACTTTATTGTCGTGTTCACCTATTAGACCTCGAGTCAGGTCCAAACTAATGTCAAACTCGAGTTTTTAAATGGTTGTGGGGTACATATTGGGGCATCAATCAGTACTATCTGTCTACTATCTGGTTAATCTCGGGTGTCTACTATGAGTTTCATGTTGGGTGCAAACAAACATTAAAGGAGCCATTATCTGTATTTTTTAACTAAAGCTATCATCTGCCTTCTATCATTGGTTTTGGGTCTATCCATAGTTTGCTACCATCAATCTGGATTTGTGCATGCACTCCTTATATAATCTCGCTATGTTTTACCTATGCATGTCAGTTATTGTACACAATGGAACTGAACATGTAGAGCAAAAGAGACGAGCCTTGCGTGGAAATAAAATTTCATGCAGACGTCGCTCCATGGTGGGCGCAAAGGTAGCCCCCCTCCACCCATTTCGGATTGTAATCAAGAGGAAGATAACTGTTCTGAGGGGGATTCAGAAGGAGAAGACCACTCCTATTTACCCCCTGAGGTCTTCGCTCTAACTTGGCATGCTGATGTTGGTAATATCATGCATATGGTGCCTTGCATTCCTTACTTTATACATCAAATATGTCATCTGCTTAGTTTAGACATGCTTTGTGTGAATACCATCTATTTAGTTTCTTTATCGTATATGTGAATCATGCAATGCCATCTTGTTTAGCCAGGCATCATATATGTGAATTTTGTAATGCCACCCTTGTCGGCGTTCTGGGAACGGGGTCCCAGACTTGCTCGCTCATGGCCTGCTGGCGTGGCTCAAGGAGGCCCAAAGACGGCCCATCTTCATCAACGCAAGCTCAAGACCTCGCGAGGGGCCAGAGATTGCTGGGCGGATGACAAGGAGCTTCCTCGTGCACGGCCTCATCAGGCTGGCTCATGAGGAGGCGGAGAGTTCAAGGTGGTACCTCATGAGGTGCCCATGACGCCAGCCATGATGACCAAGGGCGCCATCGGGCGCCAGCCCGCTGCAAGGTCCTCCTTTCCTCTTTGGTGCAAAGGGAGCAAGCGCAGCGAGAGCATCAAGCAAAGGCATCCGCTTCGTGCAACAAGATTCAAGACCAGCCCAACGGCCGGAAGGAGTCATTGTGGAGCCCAAGCAAAGGCCATCACCAGAGCCTTTGGCAAAGCGAGGACCAACTTTAGTCAGATAAGTGTACCCACTGTTCCCCTTCAAATGGCTAATTGTTGGCGCCTTCCCGCTCAATATTTGGGAAGAGGCCCAGGCCTTCGCCTATAAATAGGAGTAGCCACCCCTGTATGAGGGATCGGATCCTCATCAAGAAACCAAGAGCTAGAGCGATCGAACCCCACCTAGCAGTTCATCGCACTCCGCCAAGAACAGACCCTCGCGAGGCTGTTCTTCCTTGTATTGTTCCTCATCAGCCCAAGAGGCAATCTACCACACCACACACACCGGAGTAGGGTATTACACCACAATGGTGGCCCGAACCAAAGATAAATCTCGTGTCTCTTGTGTTGTTCCGTTAGTAGTTTAGGGTCCCAGCGATTCGGGCGAGGTGCGAGACGGTGGAGGGTTGATCTCCGCTGCACCCCAGTTGTTCAACCTCAAGGGTCTACCGGAACCCGAAATCCGACATTTGGCGCGCCAGTAGGTGCGCTGGAATCGCCTTCCGTCGCCGTTTCTTCCCCGACCACTGCAGAACCATGTTCGACGCCGTCGAGCTCATGCCGAGCGCCGAGCCACCTCGCCTCCCGTGTCGCCGGACGGCTTCCGACGGGCGGCGCCCTCGTGGTTCTCACCGCCGCTGCCAACACCGCCACCGCCCGGGCGGAGAACAGGCAGCAAGCATCATCCTCAAGGCCTCGGCGACCTTCGGGAGGAGCCGCAGCCTTCTCGTCACCCGCCTGTCCGCGCGGTTCCTGTCCGTCAGCCCTCTGGCGGCTTTCGCAGGCGCCGCCTTCCAGCCGCCATGTCAAGACATTCGTCTGGCCAGGTCGGGCGCCGCCCACGCTGCAGGGGCTCCCTCGGCCGGACGGAGCCGTCGGCCGGGCTGACTTCGACTCGGGACCACCCGCCTAACTTCGCCGGCTCAAGGCGCCCCCATGCTCGCAGACACCACCATCCGCCAGTTGTTGCCACCAGACCTCATCGATGGCGGCGCCGGCCTCAACGACTCTCGCCGAGGCCTTCAACCTCCTCTGCATACCTGTGGAGCGGTTGCAGCCCAGCCAGCCTTTTTTCGGGCGAGGAGGAGGGTCATCCAGCTCCTGGGGCAAATCCGCTCCGGTGACCTTTCGCACTCACGACATAACTTCCAAGACGGAACTGGTCGACTTCGACATCGCCCCCATCGGCCTCCCCTACAATGCTATCGCTATCCAAAGCATTGGCCAAATTCATGGCTGCAACCCACCCGGGGTACAACCTCATGAAGATGCCCGGAGCAACAAGGCCCCTCACTGCGTCTGGGATGCCAAGGCGCCATGAAGGCCAGCTCGCTTCTCAAGACGGGCGTCAGCGCAGCTCCGCCGACGCTGAAGCCCTCAAGCCCAAGGGGCTGCACCGACCAAGAAGAAGCAGTTGTTCACTCAAGACAAAGCGGAGACCAAGCAGATAATTGCCGACGAGGATCGGGTCCACAGCGCCCACCTTCACAATAGGCGCCAACCTCGAGCCCGGTCAGGAGGAAGCCCCGGTCAAGTTCCTGCGTGCGAACAAGAAGGTGTTCGCCGGGAGCCCGATCAGCTGGAGGGGATCCCACGGGCGAATCGAGCACCACCTCAACGTGTGCCCCAACGCAAGGCCCCGTGGAAGTGTAAGGCAGAAGGCAGTCCATCAAAAGTGTGCCTTCATCGCCCAAGAGACCCGCAAGCTAGAAGCCGCGGGTTATTCGCGAGGCCCGATACCTAGATTGGCTGGCCAACCCCGTGGTGGTGCCAAAGAAGGGAGGAAAGGAGCGCATGTGCGCCGACTTCACCAACCTCAACAAAGCATGCCCGCAGGATCCGCTCCCGCCTCCCTCAAGATCGACTGCATCGCCGATTCCACCGCCGAGTGTGACTCGTTATGCTTCTTGGACGCCTTTTCCGGGTATCACCAAATCAAGATGGCGGTGGAAGACGTGGAAAAGACGGCCTTCTTAACCCCTGCAGGAGTGTATCGCTATACATGCATGCCATTCGGGCTGCACAACGCGGGGGCAACCTTCCAGCGGCTCATGGACATCACCTTGGGCCCACAGCTCGGGAAGAATGTGGAGGCTTACGTCGACGACATCGTGGTGAAGTCTCGTGAAGCCAAGACCTTGATACAAGACCTGGAAGAAACCTTCGCGAGCCTCAACGCAGTGAGCCTGCGACTCAACCCGGAGAAGTGTGTGTTTGGAGTTCCCTCGGGCAAGCTCCTGGGTTTCCTCGGCAGTTGAGGACATGAGCCCACCAAAGACCCTCAGGGAAATGCAGAAGCTCACGGGGTGCGTAACGGCGCTGGGCTGTTTCATCTCTGATTGGGGGAGCGGGCGCTGCCTTTCTTCCAGCTGATGAAGAAAAAGGGGCCCTTCGAATGGACTGAAGAGGTCGACAGCTGCTCCAAGACCTCAAGAGGTACCCTGACCAGCCTCCAAAGGATGGTGGCCTCACGCCTCAGAGCCCTTGGTACTCTACCTTGCCGCCACTCCCTACTCCGCTAGCGCAGCCTGGTGGCGCTTAGGGAGGAGCGCCGGCCAAGACCACGGCTGCCACCCGAGCTAAGGCAAGGCCGAATCAAGGAACTCGCAGAAGCCAAAGACCAAGAACGGAAGAAGATCACCTGTCGCAAGCAGAAAGCACGCCATAGGGAGAGGCCTCCATCCAAGCACCCAGCTGGAGGCGCCGCCACCTCGGGAGGCACCACAGCTTCGGAAGACGCCACCAAAGATCGACGCCTCTAGCCTTGTCGAGCACCCGTGTACTTCACAAGACAAAGGTTACGGGATGCAAGGGCACGGTACCCCATGCCGCAGGCTCCTCCTTGCGCTTGTTGGTGGCTTCTCAGCAAGTAAGCTGCGTACTACTTCCGTGTCATCCAATCAAGGTTGTCTCGCATACCCTCGGAGAGGGTGCTCAGGAGCCCCAACTCGGCGGAAGGGTCGCCGAGTGGAACATTGAGCTGCAAGCATTCCACCGAAGTTCAAAGACAACCAGAGTCATCAAGGGGCCGCTACTGGCAGATTTCGTGGCCGAATGGACAGAAGCACTGGCCTTAGGGCCGGGCGCAGCATCGATCCTCTCCCCTGTAGAAGCGGCGCCAAGGTTGGGTCATGTACTTCGACGAGCTGCTTCTCCGCAGTATACCGGGCTGGGGTAATGCTCATATCTCCCGGCCAGACAAGCTCTACTATGTCGTGGCAATCTGCTTCAAAGATGGCGAGAAAGTCTCCAACAATATAGCAGAATACGAGGGGCCGAGAAGCGGTCCAAGGCTGCCGCTGCCCCTGGGGTGAAGCGCCTACCATCAAGGGCGATTCATAGCTCTCGTCCAATTTCTCCAACAAGGTGTACGAGCCAAGAGATGAACACATGGAGGCCTACCTCATGGAGGTCCGCAGGATGGAGAAACAGTTTGGGGGTTGAGCTGCAGACGCGTCATGCGGCACCAATCAAGAGGTCGATTTAAATCGCCAAACGAGCCTCCAGGAGGTTACCCTCAGGAGCCGGGCGCCTTTGAGGAACGGCTCTCAAGCCCTCAGCCCCCGCCGTTATCAAGCACAAAGACAGCCTCGGGAGGAGCTCCCTCGGCCACCTTCCTCGGGAGCCCCAGCCTGTGGCCCGGCCTCAGGAGCACGCCTGCTCCTAACGATGGAACCTCAAGAGGGGTGCTGGATCACGGAGCTCAAGAGTTACTTAACGCGTGGAACTTTTCCAGAGAAGGAGGAGGAGGCAGAGCGTGTGGCACGGCAAGCCACGCATACAGCATCATGGATGGAGAGCTCTCACCGAAACGACCAACGACGTATCCTCGCTACTGCATCACCAGTGGAACAGGGGAAGGAACTCACGCAGATATACATGGTGGAGATTGTGGGCACCATTCGCCGCCACGGGCCCTCGCTTAAGCATGCTCCGCAGCGTTTCTATTGGCCCATCGCGCCAATGACGCCGTTGAACTCGTGAAGGCTTGCGAGGCTTGCCAATTCCATGCCAAGCAGATCCACCAGCCAAGAGGAGGTCTGCGCAAACCATCCCCTCACTTGGCCATTCGTGGTCCGGGGCTGGACATCCTGGCCCTTTTCCTCGGGCGCCAGGGGCTATCGCTACCTCTACGCCGCCGTGGACAAATTCACCAAGTGGGCCGAAGTCGAGGCCGTCCGCACCATCCCCGCTGGTTCTGCGGTCAAGTTCATCAAGGGCATCGTGAGCCGGTTCGGAGTGCCGAACCGCATCATCACCGACAACGGTTCGCAGTTCATCGGTAACCTTTTTAAAACGTACTGCGCTAACCTTGGGACGCATATAGCTACGCTTCGGTGGCGCACCCCTGCAGCAATGGACAGGCCGAGCGGGCCAACGCAGAGGTCCTGAGAGGCCTCAAGACCAGGACGTCCAAGAAGAAACTGGACGCCTGCGGCAGAGGCTGGTATGACGAGCTTCCGTCCGTGTTGTGGTCCATCCGCACAACCGCAACCAAGCCAACTGGAGAGACCCCCTTCTTCCTGGTCTACGGAGCCGAAGCGGTCCTCCTCACGAGGTCAAGTTGCCGATCCGCTGCTGGTCCCGCGCTCGGCGAAACGCCGCAGACGCCATGCGGGACGGCCCTCGGCCGGGGAGGAGCGCCGTCGAGAAGTCATACCATGAGCTGGCAAGGTACCAGCAGGCACTCCGCGATACCACCGCCGCAACATCCGCCTCTGTAATCCTCTCGAGGTAGGGGACCTCGTGGTCTGACGGATCCTCTCCAAGGAGGGACTGCATAAGCTCTCTCCCATGTGGGAGGGCCCATTCAAGGTTGTTCATGTTTGTGCCTGGCTCAGGCGCTTGGAGACTCAAGAGGGAGTACCTATACAGAACGCGTGGAACATCCAGCACCTCTGGAGGTTTTACCCCTAAAAAGGCCCAGTTCCTGTGAAGAAGGCAAATGCCTGTGAAGCTCATTCTTTTTGGAAAAGGCCTAGTGCCTGTGAAGAAGGCAAATGCTTGTGAAGCTCATTCTTTTTGGAAAAGGCCCAGTGCCTGTGAAGAAAGAAAATGGCTGTGAAGCTCATCTTTTTCGAGTAAGGCCCAGAGCCTGTGAAGAAGGCGAACGCCTGTGATGCCGCTGTGGTCCGAAAGGGCCCGGAGCCCGTGAAGAGTGAAAACGCCTGTGAAGCTCGCTTACCAGAAGAAAGGCCCAGAGCCTGTGAAGAAGGCGAACGCCTGTGAAGCTCTCCGCCCGTGACACTCTCACGTAATAATGAGTTGGGGCTGTACACGCCTCGAGTCTCGTGGAGTGCCGGCCTCAGGCCCTGGGCTCCCTCCCACGCCCAAAGGGCAGGCACTTAGTCTCCGCTGGTGAGAAGAAGACGTCAAGACTAGACTAGGTGCCGGACGCTGCTTTTTTCATTTGCTTTCTCATAGCTTGACTAGTTATTCCCATTTGGAGTTTTTTATCAAAACTATCGCCATCTTTTGGTCCGTGGTTCTTCGATCTTTTTCGCCTCCCCGCCTCGATTTCTCTTGCGTGGGGACTCGCGAGGCGTAAGCCTCGGAGCCCCCGCGCTGCTCCTCGCCCTATCGCTCAAGTTTTCACGGCCCGGTCCATAGCTGGAGCACCCTCCCGACCATGCCTCACGGGCAAGACAACGCTAACACGGGCTCGGATCGTCGCCTCATGCCACGGGCCACTACCGGGGTTCACGGCGAATGGGCGACAATGTAAAGGAACAAGATCGTGGATAACAAAAGCAGTACAATAATTAACGGCGTTAACCTAAACGCGCCCCCACGGGGCCACACATTGTTGCCTTTTTGTGCAGGAGAAAAGAAAGGAAAAGGACAAAAGCAGGTGAAGCACGCCCCGTGCCGGCCTTCTTGGAAGGCTCGAGCCGTCTCCGGAGCTCAAGCGGACTCCTCTCGGCGCTTCACCGGGGCGCGGTAAGCAGCGGACCCGCTGCCACCCCCCAAGCAGCGCGCGACGCGGGGGTTGGCTGCCATCGCCGGGAAGAATCACCACCAAGAAGAGTTGGAGAAGCGTGAGGAGTCACGGCATCGCCACCGCCCGCACATCGCCTCTCTCCATCCACGCCGGGCCGAGTCCTCGCCGCTGTCGCCGCCTTCGTGGCAGCACCCCATGCGGCGCACTGCCTTTTCCCAACACCTCACGTAGAGGGTGGCGCCGCCGTCAGACTTGAAGTGCAGGGAGCACCGCGGCGAAGACCACGCTACGCGAGCTTAACGCCCCGCCAAATGCTGGTCAGAACAGGTTCCCTGCTGCAGACCTCCTGTGAGAAGCCCACGGTTCGGCTGCAGCAGCCATCCGCCTCGAGCCGAGAGGCCACTCAGGCGCCACTGGGAGCTCACCCAGAGGAAGCGCGGAGCTGAAGCCGGACGCCGGACGGCTCCTCCGCCTCACCAGAACTCCTAGCGCTTCAACAAAGCATGGAGGCGCGGCCTCGGGCACCCGCGTCGGGCACGCCCGACCATGGCTGCCGCTCGTCGCCATCGCCGAGAGCCTCCCCACGCATGGGGGGCCGCCAGGAGGCCACGGGATGCTTGCGAGGGCGACCTCGACCACGCTTAGGCGGAGAAGAGGAAGACTCGACTGACGGCCCTTCCCTTCTCGGCGGCCGAGAACTTCCTTGGTGGAGCCATGGAGAAGAAGGGGAGACAAGAAAGGATAGATCGAAGGGCGCGCTGCCTGCATTTATAGCCGGGCGAAGGCCAACCGCCGGCCTCCACGATCACCGGTAATCATGACCGACTCGCATGCGTGGACTTGTCGAATCCGTGGCTACCAAAGCATCGCGTGGGAAGCAAAGGCGACACGTCCAATCAACCGCCACGCTGCCGCCTAAGGCCGCAGGGCTGTTAGGGCCCACGACGCCGCAGACTTGCCCTTTCGCCTCTCGCCGCCAAGTTCGGGCGCCACCAGGCCCTGGGCTATCACGGTGTTCGGGAACGGGGTCCCAGACTTGCTCGCTCAAGGGCTCGCGGCGTGGCTCAAGGAGGCCCAGCACGCCCATCTTCATCAACGCAAGATCAAGACCTCGCGAGGGGCCAGATTGCGGGGCGGACGACAAGGAGCTTCTCAGTGCACGGCCTCATCAGCCGGGCTCATGAGGAGGCGGAGAGTTCAAGGCAGGTACCTCGCAAGGTGCCCATGACGCAAGCCATGATTTACCAAGGGCGCCGGGCGCCAGCCAGCCAAGCAGGTCCTCCTTTCCTCTTTGGTGCAAAGGGAGCAAGCGCAGCGTAGAGCATCAAGCAAAGGCATCCGCTTCGTGCAACAAGATTCAAGACCAGCCCAACGGCCGAAGGGAGTCATTGTGGAGCCCAAGCAGTGCATCATCACCAGAGCCTTTGGCAAAGCGAGGACCAACTTTAGTCAGATAAGTGTACCATTGTTCCCCTTCAAATGGCCAATTGTTGGCGCCTCTTCCCGCCAATATTTGGGAAGAGGCCCAGGCCTTCGCCTATAAATAGGAGTAGCCACCCCTGTATGGAGGGACCGGATCCTCATCAAGAAACTAGTAGCTAGAGCGACCGAACCCCACCTAGCAGTTCATCGCACCCGCCAAGAACAGACTGCCGAGGCTGTTCTTCCTTGTATTGTTCCTCATCAGCCCAAGAGGCAATCTACCACACACCACACACACTGGAGTAGGGTATTACACCACAATGGTGGCCCAACCAAGATAAATCTCGTGGTCTCTTGTGCTGTTCCGTTAGTAGTTTAGGTCCCAAAGAATTCGGCGAGGTGCGTAGACGGTGGAGGGTTGGATCTCCGCGCGCACCCCAGTGTTCGAACCTCAAGGGTCTGCCAGAACCCGAAATCCGACAACCCTGGTTAGCCAGTCATCTTATATGTGAATTATATCATGCCATCATTTTTTTATTACATATTAAATTTGTCAACAATTTTAGTACATTCAATTACTCTTCCTGTGCATCAGCCATTCGGCACGGTCATGGAAAAATCTGGAGTGGAAAGAAGGTCTTCAGATCGCATAATGCTATCTCGATTAAAGCGCACGCCTTGTTGGTTACGTATAGCTCCTCGTGAGGAGGATTTAGAGGCGTATGACCAGTCCTATTCCCCGAGGTGCATGCTCTAACTTGGTGGTTATGTTGCTCATATCGTATGTAATGGTATCTTGCATTAATATATCATTTGCTTAGTTTAGACATGCTTTGTGTGAATGCCACCTGTTTAGTGTCTAATTACCATATATGTGAATTATGCAATGCCATCTTGTTGCAAGACATTATATATGTTAATTATGCAATGCTATCTTGTTGCAAGGCATTATATATGTGAATTATGCAATGCCATGCTGTTTAGCCAAGCGTCATATATGTGAATTATGTCATGCCATCCTTTTGTTGTATTTCTCATTGCATTTGTCGACAATGTTTGTATATTCAACTGCTCTTCCTGTGCATCAGCCATTTGAATTGGTGATGGAGAAATCTAGAGTGAAAACAAGGTCTCTGTGAAAGGCATAATGCTACTCAACAAGTGTATATCTTGTTGGTTACAGATAGCTCTTCAGAGGAGGATTCAGAGGCAGATGACCAGTCCTATTATCCTCGAGGTGTATGCTCAAACTTGGCAGGGTTATATTACTCATATCATGCATATCTTGTATTGCAATGCTTAGTTTTTACAAAGCATATACACAATATTGAATGCCATCTCCTTAGTTGACACATCATATATGCGAACGCCCTCCGCCACTTGCTTAGTATATAAATCATATATTTGAATTATATCATGCCATGATGTTTACATAGACAGCAGGTATCTGAATTATGGCATGCCAACCCATTTTCTAATGACATAATATAGTTATATCATCTCATCCTATTTACATAGTCATCATATTTTGAATTATGTCATTCTATCCGTGAATTATATCATGCCATCATGTTTCCATCGATGGCATGTTTGTGATTTATGGCATGCCAACCACTTTAATAGACACATCATATAGTTATATCATGTCATCTTGTTTACATAGTCATCATATTTTGAAGTATGTCATTCTATCCTGTTTAGTTAGCCATCATACATGTGAAATTGTGTCATGCTATCCTCGCTTAATTAGCCATCATATATGTGAAATTATGTCCTCGCTATTTTGTTTGGTTAGACAACATAAATGTGAATTATTTCATGCCATGTTTTCTTCCCCACTATCCATTAAACTCCGCCTATCTTACAACGCCTCAGACATTCAATTACTTTTCTTGTTTATCGCCCATTTCAATTGGAGGGGTGATGGCAAGATTCTGGGAGTAAAAACACGGTCTTCGTAAAAGATCGTATAATTGTGAGATGCAAATAGAACCACGCTTGTACTTGCCCAAGAACCAGCCCCACCACACATAACCCAAACTCACGCAGATTGTACCCCTACCCAGCTTGGACAAAGAACCAGCTACACCCCTTCTAACCCCAACCCGAAAGCAAGATAGTAACCTGGGCCCAGCTTGACACAAAGACTGCTCTCCACCACAGAGCACCCAAACACGAAAGCAGTTAGTAAGGCAACCTAGCTTCCCAAAGCGCGAGGACCACCAATTCGAACCCCAAGTCAACGCTTAGAGCAGTAAGAAGAATTGTTCTCGTGTCAGGTTCCAGAGCTATGGTTCATACTACTTTGCTCTTGTATCACCGTGATTTACTCATACCAACTAATTTCAAATTTGAAGGATGCAATCGAACTCCAATGGCGCAACAGTATGTTTTAAAACCTGCTTTTAACGTGTTTGTCGCTGTAACTTGCTCTATGTTGATTTCTGGCCCAATTGAATAAACAGCTATGTTTTCATGCCATGCACATTACAAGTGTTGTTATTGTTGTGTAGTTCCTCACACTTATATTTTGTCTATGCTACTTTGTCTTAAATAGATATGATTTGAACTGCTCTCTATCTTGATTTGGCAACATAAACTAGAATGATATAGACCATACAAAGGACCATACTACATAGATATATGTTTGTTTCATGTTGTTATCCTCGTCCACCTTTACTATCGAACTAGTTTACCAATATGAGTTTCATATACAACATGGTAAACCCGAGATGTGTTTGTTTGTTTCTCTTTAGAATGCGGATAAAATATTGGAGAAGAGTACCTGTTATGCAATGGTAAAGGAAGTAATGCAGATAAGGTTCAAGATAGTGAGACATCCCCTGTTGGTCTCCAAGAAAGTCGATAAAAACTATATCAAGACACCGAGACAACCCAAAAGTCCTCGCCTTTGATGTAGTGTTCGACGATCATCAAGCATCAAGGCACCAGCTTTCTTCGAACTCGGCTGAATCAGTTCGGCTTGAGTCTCAACTTCAAGTTGAAAGACATAGATCGATGTTATGCGACAGAAGTCAAGGATCGAGGAAGTCCCTGCAGAATTCAGATGCATACTTTCTGGGGCAACGACAAGTGCTGGAGGATTTAAGTGTCAAACAAGAGAAAGTTAATAAGCTTGCTAAGCATCTTGCCAGCATCATGGGTACCTAGGATATTGTTTCTTGATCTCTTCTGAAGTGGTTTCAGTAATGTACTTGTTTTGTTGCTGTGTTTATTTGCACTGGTCGCCAACTTTGACAACCAGTGTATATGATATGCTGCTTTGTTCCCTATATTTGCACTAGTGGTGAACTTTGATACCCAGTGGATGTAATATGTGTAATAGCCATGATAGCCTAGCGTAAGTTGCTTGCTTATTTATTTCCTTGTTTTCTTGTTTATTTGTTTGCTTGTAGTCACATGCGCTTCTTTTTCCGCGGTTTGGTAGTGGCCGCAATAACCTATTTTTTAAAACTAGGCCACAATAACCATGGGCTACATATTTACTGTAGTTACCATGGGCCTCCTACGGGCCGTAGAAACAATCGGCCTTCTAAGAGCCGCAGAAAAAATGGGCCTTCTATGGGTCGTAGCATCAATGGGCCTTCATCGCCGGTCAGATGATCGATCAGCCTAACATGGGCCAATAATGCATCGCATTATGGGTCGTAAACGGGCTAGATTTGGAATCGTCCGTTCATGGTCCGACCATAACGGGTCGTTGTTAATCGGTCGTATTTTATGACGCTATGAAAATGGCCCAACGGATTAACGGGCCGTAAACGGGCCGATTGTAACCATGGGCTGAATTTGGCCCACAAGAAGAAAAGGCTAGTAACGGCCCGTAAGTAACCGAATGCTGGAAATGAGCCCAAGAATAAATGGGCCCTGAGAAGACCGAAAGATAACACGGGTTGAAATGGCCCAATGGAATAATGGGCCGTTAATGGGGTACACTGTTCATTGCGGGCCAGATTCACCACGGGCCGTTAATGGCCAAGAGTTACATATGGCCTCGTATGGGCCGAAAGACATCATGGGTCATACATGGGCCGGAAGTTACAACGGGTTGGAATCATATTGGACGGCCCAGATGAAGCTACTGGGCTTAATTCCGATAGGCCGTAACGAGCCGTGAGTTAGCGGGCCGTAAATGGGCTATATATGAACAGGCCGTTAACAGGCTTTCCGTGGGCCAAGCCGTTACCTTTTGACTAAGTCAAACGGGCCGGCCTTTTTCACCGATAATGGGCCTCCATTAATGCGTGCACGGTCGCACGTATCATAGGTGCCTCATGTCCAATGAATGGATGACATCCGTCCCAACGGTGAGCCAACACGTGTTTCCTCCCTCCAATGAGAATTTTACACGGAAAATCCTCATTGGTCCGGCTGTTAACGGGTTATCGGATCCAAAACCGACCCGACGACTCCATTACAAAGGATGCCACGGTCGGTCACCTTGACGACAGATTTCCATGACGCGCCATTTATCGTCATGGAAGTGGACACTTCCGTGATGATAATTTTGGTAATGTCATGGAACACTTCTAATTTACAAATATGGTATGACTATCTTGATTCTGTCATAAAATCGTCATGGATGTACATGCATGACAGAAAACGTGACCTACTGTGACAAACACGTATCATCACGGAAGTGTATTTTTTTGTAGTGTTAAGTCAGGACCGCGAGGGGGTTAAGGACGGGCAGGGGGTTCCAACTCCCCCATACCCATTCTTTCCTTATCCTCTCGTGTTTCTCTCTCTCTCTCCTCTCAAGGAACGGTATCGGAGGACCTCGCCAGTTTTTTGTCTCCAGCCACTCTCCTCCCATTCCAACCGGTGGGATCGCTCTCACCCCAACCTCGTGCTATGGAACTCGGTATTGCTCCTAGTTCTTCTCTCCTTGCTTCTTTCTTTTTGAATCTAGGTTTGGGGCCATATGAGTTGGTTTCTTTGATTTTTGGCTAAATCATTGCATGAGTTGATGGTTGGAGAGTGCTTGTGTGGTAGAAACGTTATTTGGTAGGACACAACATGATAGTTTTGATCTACGGTAGTAGCGATCTGAAATTTTCGTGGTTCAGATCCGCTGCTTATGTGAATTTAATTTTGCGGCGGTACATTATCGCGACCTCCTGAGCTATTACTACCACGGTCGGCGTGGTAGTAAAACTTTACCATCTGCGCCTTCTCCGGACGACATTACTACCACGGTGGGCGGTGGTAAAATTTTACTACCAAGCACGACACGGGTACTACCGTCATTCTATAATTGCTCCGCTTTATCCTACCAATTCTCACTTCTATGTGGTTATCTTATTTGCTTTGGTCTTCGCAATGACTTCTTTCGCTTATTCTCTTGTGTTTGTGTTGTGTGTCATAGGTGGTGGCTCCGGTTCGGGTTCCTGCACTTTAATCTCTCTCGTGATACGAGTTCCAAGTGACTTCGCAATCAAGCTGCACCTGAGGGGTCCAACTTCAAGAGGACCGCAACCAAGTTCAAGGAGCCCAATGTCAGTTGGGATGGGCTGCCCCAAGCAGAGTTTCAGATTCAATAAAGATCAACCCCTATGTCAACCCTAGGGTTCATGTCAAGGGCAATGACTTATTCTGGGCCAAGCAACATACTCTCATCTTCCTAGATGTGATCAAGGCAAAGAAGAATATCTATGTACATGTTCATTGGATTGACATGGATCATCGTGAGGAAGGACCAGGCATATTTTGGTGAACCTCTGGACATGGTGGAGCAACTTAACCTCGATGAAATCATCTCTTTTCATCTTGACTATGATCCTGAGATTGTGGCTCAGTTCTTTGCTTATGTCCACTTCCACACTTATGAGGAGCGAACAATGACTTGGATGACAAATGGTGAGAGCATGTCTACTACATGGAAGGAGTTCATGTATCTTTTGCACATTCCCGATGAGGGGCTTGAGAAGCCCATTGGTTTTCGCCGCACGACGAAAATCCTCAAGCTACCCCCAAGGAGAAGTTGTTGCCATACCTTGTTGAGAAGGTGTACGCCTCTGGCGAGGTATCTCGTGTCCTCGAACCCGTTTCTTGATGTCATGTACGTAATCTTTCGCAACACTCTCTTTTCAGATGGGAAACAAGGACTAGGTGCACTTATCTGGTGGATATGCTTCTCTTTTTTGTGAGAAAGGGCGATAAGCATCCCTCGACCGCTTGATGTTTCCCACGCCATGTGGAGTGAGCTTCACCGGTTTTGTTTCACCGTGAAGGTCCCCATCTATGGACCTTACTTGTTCTACTTGATCCAGGAGAAGTGGCGAAGACCTTTCCTGTAGATTTTCGTGCTCTAACCGGATCCGGCTATGAGCCCATTGGTCTGCATCTCAAGGACAAGTCGGCTAATCTAAGCTCATTCGCTGCCAACATGGATGTTGATGAGGATGAGGATAGTCCCAGATGTATGAGCCCTCCTCATCGAGCCATCTTGGGCCACAAAGCTCAAGGACAAGATGAAGACCTGCTTTGCATGCAGGCTAAGGGGCGGTGTATCCGACACATGTTGCTCGGAAGGAGAGTCGCCGCGACAAGCTGCCGAGGAAGCTTGGTGAGACCATCTCGAGTGGGACGGAGAAGAACATTACACCTGAAGTTGCTTGGATGAAGAAGAAGAACTTTCAGTGGGTTGATTCTGATGAGGATTCTCTTCTAGCCGCATCAGAGGAGGGGTTTGTTGGATGATCTCTCTGATGTGGGAGCTACCGCCTGTGTCTTAGTTGTCATCTCCTCTTTTTGGTGTCTCGATGCCAAAGGGGGAGAGAGTGTAGGATTTGCAAGTGATCTCGTTTTTGTTGTCTCTTAGCTTACGTTGAACCTTCGTCGTTGCTTATGCTATCACTCTTATCTCTTTCTTGTCCAGTTTGTTAAGTAGCTTGTGAGTCTATTTGTTATGTGCCCTTATCTTTCATGATCACATGGTATGCGCTTGCCTCCATGCTTAGTGATATTTAGTTTGTTGCAAGGAATGCCTCGCCTATAAAATTCAGTGGAGTGTTGATCCTAGTTTGTGTGTTTTGCAGTGCAAAGCATATCTAAAGAATGCACACATCTAGGGGGAGTTCGCTTATATTTTATAGACTTTGGGTATGTATTGTATAATTACATATCCTTATGAGTGAATCCGGTATTGTCATTAATCCACCAAAAAAGGGGGAGATTGTAAGGGCATATTTCTCCCTAAGTAGTTTTGGTGATTGATGATAGTGCTTTTGCGGACTAATCGTGTGCATTGAGCATTTCAGATATCTCATGTGTAGGCACAAGACGATTCGGTGCCCCTCAGAGTCTATCGAAGACAGTTGCCTTCAATGTTTATTTTCGATGGATTTGAGTCGAGGGAAAGCCGTGACTATTAAGAGGGGTCCGCTTCAAGCGGAAAGGTTAGGTGGAATCAACATGTACACATCCGTTCTTTTGCACCACCTTTCCTTCGCTTCATTGGAGCTCATGTCCGTTTTCCATGTCTATGCACATTGAAGGCAGCAAGGTGTTAGTTTTCAGTGTCTAGCGGTAGTACCGCTCAAGGGAGCGGTAGTAACGCAGGTGCCAGCGGTAGTACCGCTCCAAGTAGCGGTAGTACCACTATTGCCAACACCTGTTGCATGCGCCTACGGTAGTAGTTGCGGATGTAGTTTTTTACTACCGCTCTCGAACGGTAGTACCGCAAAACCACCGTGCGATACTACCGTGCGGATTTACGCGATACGCTTGGTCAATGGAGGTAGACACGTAGTAATTTTTTTACTCCGTGTACCTCTTGTGGTCGCGGAAACTACCCTCGTGGTAGTACTGTAAGGACTTCTGCGTAGTAATCGTCAAGCGGTTTCTACCGCATGTTGCCTCGCAATAGTCCATCGTCTGGTCACATCATGGTGTGCGGTAGTACCGCACTGTGCAATGTAGTGGTCAAGCAACCTTCTTGATAGTACCAGCATAACCTATTGGCGTAGCACTGCTAGCAGCATCTGGGCCGAAAGTGGGGGTAACGGGTGGATTCTTTCCCCCACTATATAAAGGGGGCCTTCTTCCCCAAGAAGACTACCTCTTCTCTTCCAAAACTTCATTGTTGCTCCAATGATCTTTTTCGCCCGATCTCTCTCCCCATCCAATCAAACTTGTTGATTTTCTAGGGATTGGTTGAGAAGGCTTGTATCTACACTTCCACCAAGAGAAATTTGATTCCCCCCACTAATCCCTTGCGGATCTTGTTACTCTTGGGTGTTTGAGCATGCTAGATGGTTGAGGTCACCTCGGAGCCACATTCCATTGTGGTGAAGCTCCGTGGTATCGTTGGGAGCCTCCAATCAAGCTGTGGAGATAGCCCCAACCTTGTTTGTAAAGTTTCGATCGCCGCCTTCAAGGGTACCACTAGTGGAATCACCAAAGATCTCGCATTGTGAGGGCGTGAGGAGAATCTGGTGGCCCTAGTGGCTTCTTTTGGGAGCATTGTGCCTCCACACCGCCCAACGGAGACGATTTCCCCAAAGGGAAGGAAATTGAGTTACATCCTCGCCTCCACTTGTGGTTATCTCTTCCCTTTACTTTGTGCAAGCTATTGTTGTGTTGTATCTCTTGTTGTTGTTGTTGTTGTTGTTGTTGTTGTTGTTGTTGTTGTTGTTGTTGTTGTTGTTGTTGTTGTTGTTGTTGTTGTTGTTGTTGTTGTTGTTGTTGTTGTTGTTGTTGTTGTTGTTGTTGTTGTTGTTGTTGTTGTTGTTGTTGTTGTTGTTGTTGTTGTTGTTGTTGTTGTTGTTGTTGTTGTTGTTGTTGTTGTTGTTGTTGTTGTTGTTGTTGTTGTTGTTGTTGTTGTTGTTGTTGTTGTTGTTGTTGTTGTTGTTGTTGTTGTTGTTGTTGTTGTTGTTGTTTGTTGTTGTTGTTGTTGTTGTTGTTGTTATTTGTTGTTGTTGTTGTTGTTGTTGTTGTTGTTGTTCTTTGCCCATTGCTGTTAATGTTTATTGTTGTTCTTCTGTTCTATTTATTCTTTGTTGTTCTTATTCTTGTTATTTGTTCTTTGTCGTTGTTGTCGCTTATTCTTTGTTGTTGTTGCTTTCTTGTTGTTGTTGTTGTTGTTGTTGTTGTTGTTGTTGTTGTTGTTGTTGTTGTTGTTGTTGTTGTTGTTGTTGTTGTTGTTGTTGTTGTTCTTTTCTTTGTTCTTTCTTCTTGTTATTCTTATTCTTTATTCTTTTGTTGTTGTTGTTCTTGTTGTTCTTTATTCTTTTGTTGTTGTTGTTGTTCTTTGTTGTTTATTCTTCGTTGTTGTTGTTCTGTTGCCATTGTTGTTATTCTGCTTCTTTGTTGTTGTTATCATTGTTGTTGTTCTTTCATTGTTATTCTTCGTCAGCATTGTTGTTGTTTGTTGTTATTCTTCTTTATTTTGTTGTTATTGCTTCTTCTTTGTTGTTATTCTTCTGTTATTGTTGTCTTTAGTGATGTTGTTTATTCGTTGATGTTATTTGTTGTTGCTGTTGTTGTTGTTGTTGTTGTTATTGTTGTTATTGTTGTTGTTGTTGTTGTTCTTGTTGTTGTTCTTGTTATTGTTCTTGTTGTTGTTCTTGTTGTTGTTGTTGTTGTTGTTCTTGTTCTCTTGTTCTTGTTCTTGTTCTGTTCTTGTTCTTATTCTTGTTGTTCTTGTTGTTCTTGTTCTTTGTTCTTGTTCTTGTTGTTGTTCTTCTTCCTTGTTGTTGTTGTTCTTGTTATTGTTGTTGTTGTTGTTCTTGTTCTTGTTGTTGTTGTTGTTGTTATTCTTGTTGTTGTTCTTGTTGTTGTTCTTCTTGTTGTTCTTCTTATTTCTTGTTGTTGTTCTTGTTGTTGTTCTTGTTGTTGTTGTTGTTGTTGTTGTTGTTGTTGTTGTTGTTGTTGTTGTTGTTGTTGTTGTTGTTGTTGTTGTTGTTGTTGTTCTTTTGCCGTTGTTTGTTGCTATTCTTGTTGTTGTTCTTTGCTGTCAGCTGTCATTCTTTGTTAGCATTGTTGTTGTTGTTGTTGTTGTTGTTGTTGTTGTTGTTGTTGTTGTTGTTGTTCCTTGTTGTTGTTCTTGTTGTTGTTGTTGTTGTTCTTGTTGTTGTTCTTGTTGTTGTTCTTGTTGTTGTTGTTGTTGTTGTTGTTGTTGTTGTTGTTGTTTGTTGTTGTTCTTGTTGTTGTTGTTCTTGTTGTTGTTGTTGTTGTTGTTATTTATTCTTTATTGTTGTTATTCTTTATTCTTTGTTGTTGTCTTTATTCTTTATCGCTTTGTTGTTGTTGGTGGTGGTGGTATGTTGTTGTTGCCGTTGTTGTTGTTGTTATTGTTGTTGTTGTTGTTGTTGTTGTTGTTGTTGTTGTTGTTGTTGTTGTTGTTGTTGTTGTTTTTGTTGTTGTTGTTGCTGTTAT
Source organism: Aegilops bicornis (assembly GCA_021605145.1). Classification (NCBI taxonomy): domain Eukaryota; kingdom Viridiplantae; phylum Streptophyta; class Magnoliopsida; order Poales; family Poaceae; genus Aegilops; species Aegilops bicornis. The sequence goes on from CM038669.1 coordinate 322,182,045, forward strand.
TTATTCTTGTTATTGTTGTTGTTGTTGTTCTTGTTATTGCCTTTCTTTATTGTTGTTGTTGTTGTTTATTGTCGCTCTTTTATTCTTCGCTGTTGTTGTTGTTGTTGTTGTCATTATTCTTTGTTGTTGTCTGTATGTCGTTGTTGTCATTATTATCTTTTGTCGCTGTTGTTGTTGTCGCGTCGCTTGGTTGTTGTTGTTGTTGTTATTCTTTGTTAGTGTTGTTGTTGTTGTTGTTGGTGGTGGTGGTATTGTTGTCAGGGCCTTGGAGAAAAGGAAAGGCCCGCCCTTGCAGGCCTGAACTCTCCCGAATAGCGTGGTGGGGCCCGCCCTCGCAAGCATCCCGTGGTCCCCAAAATGCTTGGCTTCGCATGCCACCAGGCCAGTTCTGTGCACGGGTGGTAGGCGCCCAGGTATGAGGAGGCATGCTCGCGACCATAGTGTGGCCCCAGTAGCCGCTTTTGCTCAGTGGAAGTGCTGCTTAGGAGTTAGTCATGTGGTGGCGGACCACTAGCGCCCCAGCTCCAGCTCCCCGCTTCTTCGTGGGTGAGCCCACCGGCCGGCCGTCTGGCTCGGCTCCAGGCGGATGGTTGCTGCGGCGAGGCCTCCCGGGCTTCGTTGGAGGTCTCCGCTTACATGGGAATGGGGCCTGACCGCTGGATGGCAAGCGTTTGCCCGTCAAGGCGTGGCTGAGCCGTGGTGCACCACTGCACTTCAAGTTCGATGGCGACACCACCCTCTACATGAGGGTGTTCGGGGAAGACAGTCGCCGCGCTGGGTGCTGCCCCGAAGATGATGACCGCGGCCGCTTGCCCAGCCCAGGCACCGACTAGGATGAAGGCAATGACAGTGTCTGGCCAGTGGTGCTCGAGGTTACGCCAAGCTTCAGTGACTCTCCCTCGGTGAAGCTTCTCCGGCGGTGGCCGCGACCGACCCAGCGCCCGTCGCGCCCGCCGCTGGGTGAAAATGGTGAGTCGACCCGCCCGTCGCGCCCATGATGAAGTGAGAGGAGGGATCCGCTTTGAGCCCAGGCAGCTCGAGCTTCGGCTGTAGGTTGGTCTTAAGACAGCCGTGCTCATTTTGTTTTCTTCTTCCACAATGCAAAAAGAAGGTAGTATATGGCCCCATGGGGCGATGTTAGAACTGTTGTCGTTAATTATCGTCTTGTTTCTGCTATTTCAGCGCCCATTTGCCCATGTAAGGGAATATTTCAACTTCAGTTGGGCTTGGCGGTCCCGCCTCGCCCGAGGCCGAGGCCTTACCGTGCGCTTCATGCCCTACAAAGACTAGCAGGGAGGGGTGACTTTTCGGTCACGCAGTTATGGAGGCGATCAGCCAGTCCTGCGCTAGTGTCGCGATGCCCGTGAGGCCGCAATTTGGGAGGGTGCTCCCTTGAATAACTTAGGCAGGAAAGTTTGAGACGATCAGGCGGAGAAAGCGCCATGAGGCGTAGTGAACCTCCCTCATGAGACTCGTGTGAGGAGAAAGCGAGGCAAGTGAGTGAAAAGGCAAATAGCCGCAAGCCAAGAACGCCAACAACTCCAATAAAACTTCAAGCGAAAACAAACAAGCCAAGCTGCGAAAGAAAATGGAAAAGCGCGTCGGCACCTATTCTAGTCTTCGACGTCTTCTCACCCGGTAGCGGAGCTAAGTGCTGCCAGCTTTGGGCGTGGTAGGAGCCCCGAGGCCCGAGGGCGGCACTGGAGACTCCAGGCGTGTACAGCCCTCACTCATTACGTGAGAGTGTCACAGGCGGCGTAGCTTCACGGGCATTGGCCTTCTTCACAGTGCACGGGTCTTTCCCAAAACGCGGCCCCTTCACGAGCATTGCCTTCTTCACGTGCGGGCCTTTCCCAAACGGCGGCTTCACGGGCATTTGCCTTCTTCACAGCACCGGCCTTTCCCAAAACGCGGCGGCTTCACGAGCATTTGCCTTCTTCACAGGCACCGGGCCTTCCCCAAAAGCAGCGGCTTCCACGGGCATTGCCTTCTTCACGAGCACCGGGCCTTTCCCGGCGCTAGGCCTCGCTCGAGGATAAAACCTCCGGAGATCTTTGAATGTTCCAGCGATTACGGACGGTACCCCTCTACAGGTCTCCAAAGCCGCGGAGCCAGGCTGGAAACATGAACAACCTTGAACGGGCCCTCCACGTGGGAGAGAGCTTGTGCAGCCCCTCCACAGAGAACCCGCTGAGCACGAGATCCCCTACCTCGAGAGTTACAGGGGCGGATGTTGCGGGCTGTGGTATCGTCGCGCAGCGCTTTGTTGATACCTTGCCGCTCGTGGTGCGGCTTCTCGTGATGTTCCTCCCCGGACGAGGTCCGTCCCCGCATGGCGTCCTGCTGCGCCTCGTCGAGCGCCAGGACCCGTCTGCGAACGCCTTTGACCTCGTGAGAGGGAGAAACGCCTCTACGCCGTGAGCGAGGAAGAATGGGGTCTCGCCACCGGTTGGCTTGCTTTCGCGATTGTTCGGATTGACCACAGACGCAATTTGGAGCTAAATGCGTGCCAGCCCCTGTAGGTCTCGGCTTCTTCTTGAAGGTCCTGGCTTTGAGGCCCCTCGGGACCTCCGTTGGCTTCATTTCGACTTGGCCGTTGCTCGGGGTGTGCTTTCTGAGCGTAGCATATCTGCGTTCAAAGGTTAGCGTTACATTTTGAAGAGATTCTTGGTGAATTGCGAACCGTTGCCGGTGATGATGCGGTTGGGCACCCCAAATCGGCTCACGAGGCCCTTAATGAACTTGACTGCGGAGCCCACCGGGATTGTGCGGACAGCTTCCACCTCAGCCCACTTGGTGAATTTGTCCATGGCGACGTAGAGGTAGCGATAGCCCCATTTCGGGCGCCCGAGGAACGGGCCTGTAATGTCCAGCCCAAACGGCGAATGACGGCCATGAGAGGGGTATAGTCTGTAGACCTCCCGCAGGCTGATGGATCTTCTTAGCGTGGAACTGGCAGGCCTCGCAAGCCTTCACCAGCTCAACGGCGTCGTTGAGTGTTGTGGGCCAGTAGAATCCGCTACGGAATGCCTTGCCGACGAGGGTTCGGGATGATGAGTGGTGCCCACAGTCCCCGCGTGTATGTCTGCCAGCAGCTCCTTCCCTTGCTCTCTGGAGATGCAACGAGAAGAGACACGTCATTGATGCGCTTCTGTAGAGAGCTCTCCATCCACGATGCAATAAGGCGTGGTCTGCCGTGCTACACGCCTCCGCCTCCTCTTCGTTCTCCCGGCAGAGTCCCTTGCACTGTAGTTCTTGAGCTCCGGGATCCAACACCCTTCACAGGGCTCCAACGCCAGGAGCGAGACATGCCCCGAGGCCGGCGCGTGGGCGGGGCTCTCGAGGCAGGTGGCTGAGGGAGCTCCTCCCTCGATTGAGCTGTGCTCGATAGTGACGGCACCGCCGAGGGTTTGAAGAGCCGCTCCTCGAAGACGCCAGGCTCCTGAGGCAGCCGCCTAGATGCCCTCTTGGCAATGTCATCAGCCTCCTGATTGGTGCAGCGAGGCACATGTTGCAGCTCCAGCCCCCAGAACTGCTTCTCCATCTTGCGAACCTCAGCGAGGTAGGATTCCATGTGCTCATCCTTTGGCTCGTATACCTTGTTGGAGAAGTTGACGAGGGGCTGTGAATTGCCCTTGATGATAAGGCGCTTTACCCCTAAGGCGATTGCGGCTTTCAAGCCTGCTATCAGGCCTTCGTACTCTGCTATGTTGTTGGAGACCTTTTCCCCGTGCTGGAAGCAGAGTTGCACGGCGTAGTAGAGTTTGTCCTGGGTGGGTGATACGAGCACCGCGCTAGCTCCCCGCGCCGTGTCGGGAGAACACCCCATCGAAGTACATGACCCAGCCGTCTGGTGCTTCACTCCCCGGGGAAAGTGACCGGTCTTCGCCTGCCTCGAGACCCGGTGCTTCTGTCCATTCCGCCACGAAATCTGCAAGTGCGGCTCCCTTCATGACTCCGGTCGTACTGAATTCTAGTTGAAATGCCTGTAGTTCGATGTTCCATTCAGCGACCCTTCCTGCTGAGTTGGGGCTCCTGAGTACCCTTTCCAAGGGGTATGCTGAGACGACTTTGATGGGATGGCCTTGGAAGTAGTGTCGCGACTTATGCGTGAGGCCACTAACAACGCGAGGAGGAGTTTTGAGGCATGGGATACAGGTGCCTTGCGTCCCCATAGCGCCGTCTTGGCCAGAAGTGCAGGGTGCTCGACGAGGTTGAGGGTGCTGGCGCAGCTTGCGTCCTCCAGAGGTCGAGGAGTCTCCTGAGGCGACGGAGCCCCCAGCGCTTGGTCGTCTGAAGAGGCCTCTCCTCCCCCAGGTGCGCTCTCCTGCTGCGACCGTTCCTCTCGGCCCGGGTCGTGGTCCTCGCGAGCCCTCCCGGCCTTGCTACTGCCTCGTCCCAGGCGGTCGATGTGGCCCTTGCTCGGCTCCTCCTGACCGCCACCAAGGCTGCGCTAAGCGAAGTAGGGGCGGCCGCAGGAATGAAACACCAGGGGCTCCCTAAGGCGCGGTGCTACCATCAGCTGGTGGGCTGGTAAGGTACTTCTTGAGATCTTGGAACGCCTTGTCGGCCTCTTGATCCATCTGAAGGGCCCTTCTTCTTCATCAGCTTGAAGGAGGGCGCTTTCGTTCCCCAGCTTGGAGATGAAGCGCCCAACGCGATCCGCAGCGCGGTGAGCTTACGCATTTCTTTGAGGGTCGTTGGCGGGCTCATGTCCTCGACCGCCTTGACCTTCTCCGGGTTGACCTCGATGCTTACATGGGACACGAGGAAACCCAGGAGCTTACTGAGGACTCGAACACGCACTTCTCCGGGTTGAGCCGTGTGAGGTCCACTTCGTTGAGGCTCGCGAAGGTTTCCTCCAGGTCCTGTATCAGGGTTTTTGCCTCCCGAGACTTCACCACAATGTCGTCGACGTAGGCTTCAGCGTTCCTCCCGAGCTGCCGGCCCAAAGCGATGTGCATCAGCCGCTGAAAGGTCGCCCCTGCGTTGCGCAACCCAAATGGCATGCACGATAGCAAGTACACTCCACACGGGGGTCGGGAAAGCCGCTCTTCTCCACGTCTTCCACCGCCATCTTGATCTGGTGATAGCCCGAGAAGGCATCTAGGAAGCACAATAGGTCACACTCTGCGGTGGAGTCGACTATCTGGTCGATGCGGGGGAGAGGAAATGGATCCTGTGAGCAGGCTTTGTTGAGGTTGGTGAAGTCAACGCACATGCGCTCCTTTCCTCCCTTTTTCGGCACAACGACTGGATTAGCCAGCCAATCAGGGTAGCGGACTTCGCGGATAACCCCTGCCGCTTCCAGTTTCCGGGTCTCTTGAACGATGAAGGTTTGTTTCTCAGTGGACTGTCACCTCGCCTTCTGCTTCACGGGGCGCACGTTTGGGCACACGTTGAGGTGATGCTCGATCACATCCCCTCGGGACCCACGCTAATCGATCAGGTTGCCACGCGAACACGTTCTTGTTGCGCGAGGAACTCTGACGGGGCCTTCTCTGCTTTCGGGCTCGAGGTTGGCTCCTATGGTGAAGGTGGCGCCCGATGGACCCGTCCTCGTCGACCGGTACTTGCTTGGTTTACGCCTTGTCTGGGTGAACAAATGCTTCTTTTAGTGGCGCAACCCCTTGGGCTAGAGGCGTCGGTCTTTGGCGGCTGCGCCACCCATGGCTGCCACAAGGCGTGTGGAGCACTGCGGCGCATCCCTTGTATCCCCGACACGGTAAGGGCCCGCTGCTCCGGGCATCTTCATGAGGTTGTACACGGGTGAGTTGTTGCCATGAACGGGCCAAGCCGGGTACCAGAGATGGCGTTGTAGGGAGGCTGATGGGGCGATGTCGGGTCGATCGACTCCGTCACGGAAGTTGTCGTAGAGTCTTTGAAAGGTCACCGGGGCGGATCTGTCCCAAGGAGGCGGTGAAACCCGGCCCGGCCCGAGAAAGGTCTGCTTTGGGTCGGAGCCGCTCCGGTGCACGTGGAGGAGGTGAAGGCCTCCACCGAGAAAGCACGCGTTGAGGCCGGGCACCACCGTCGATGAGGGTCCCGTGACGGCCACTTGGCGGATGGTGGGGTGCCTGACGCCGGGAAGCGCGCCCGACCCGATTGGGTTGAAGGGGTGATCATCCGAGTCGAAGGTTAGGTCGGCCTGGGGCGCCACCCAGCCCGGGGGGGCTTCTCGACGCTTGGGGCGGTGCTGATCCGGTGGGTGAACGGCTTGACGTGGTGGCTTGAGGTGGTGCTTAGGAGCCACCGGAGAGCCTTGACGACGAAGCGGCTACTGTGCGGGTAAATCGGGCGAGAGGAGGTCGTCAGCTCCTCCCGTGGAGGTCCTGAGAAGCCCGTCGGCGAGTGGAGGAGCCACATGCGCGGGGGCCGGTGAGGGCCATGGGTAGCCGATTGGCCATCACCCGGTCGTCGCCTCAGCTCTAAGGGCGGCTTCCTCGTCGCCCGACAGGAAAACCAGCGGGTCCATCAGCGCCGTTATGGCGGCATCTCGAGCTTGAACTTGCGCGCCATTGCACTATCGCAGAGGTGGGGCCAAGGCACAGAGCCCAGCCCCAAAGACCCAGGCATCTGTTGCGGAGCGGCGCGATTGCCCGCCATGGGGGCCAGAGCGATGTCGGTGGAGAGCGGGTGCGTTGGTAGGGATAACTCAAGCGCACCCTACCTGGCGCGCCTAAATGTCGGATTTCGGGTTCAGCGAGACCCTTGAGGTTCGAACACTTGGGGTGCGGCGGATATCTCTCCCCTACGATCTACGCCCGATCTCTCGCGTGAACTAAGTGGAAATGATGAACAACACAAGGGACACGAGATTTATCTGGTTGGGACACCGTTGTGGTGTAATACCCTACTCCGATGTGCGGTGTGTGGTGGATTGCCTCACTGGGGCGATGATGAGCAGTACAAGGGAAGAACAGCCTCATGAGGTGTTCTTGAGCTAGTGCGGTGTGTTCTACTTGGTCTCTCTCACCCTTTCTCTCGGTTAGATCCTCTATCCTGATCCCCCTATTACGTGGTGGCTAGCTCTATTTATAGAGGCCACTGGCCTCTCCCAAATAATGAGCGAAGGGCGCTTGACAATTGGCCATTTGAAGGGAACATCGATTACAAGTTATCCCGACCAAAGGCGGTCTTGGCCGCCAAAAGCACAGTGATAACGCCGTCTTGGGCTCCCACGGTGACCTCCGAATCTGCCGCTCTGTTGGTCTTGGTCTTGTTGCACCGGAATGGTAACCTTTGCCTGATGCCTTAGCCTATGCTTGCCCCCTTTGCACCAAAGGGGAAACAAGGACTTCTGCAGCGGTGGCCTTGCGCCCGGGCGCCCCTTTAGTCTTGATTCGTCGTGGCTTGCGTCATGGGATCCTCGCGAGGTACCTCGCCTTGATCTCTCCGCCTCCTCGGCTTTGCACGATGAGGCTGCCCCAGAGGAAGCTTCCCGTCATCCGCCCCGCGAGGCTTGGCCCCTCGCGAGGGTCTTGAGTTTGAGCTGATGAAGATGGGCCGTGCTGGGCCCCCACTTGAGCCACGCCGCAGGCAGGCAAGTCTGGGGACCCCCGTTCCCAGAACGCCGACACTCTCTACTCCACTCCATCTGCCGAGAGAAAATATTTGAGAGAGATCCATGAACTTTTGTGAGAAACCTTTTAAGGAGTCTTGGCAAGATTTCATCTCCAAATGAAGACATCAAGAATTTGTTAGTCTTGAAGGGTGAGCTTCTACTACATAGTTGATTGGGAGTCACTGAGTAGCCAAGAAGTTTATGAAGACAAGAGATGATCTATGAAGAGAATATCTCTATCACGGGTGATTGTCCATTAACTTCGTGTGTAGAGATTAAGGAGAAAAGGCGAGTAAAGTAAGACTTTGTATCTAAACGTCTGAAAAAAATGAAATTACCATAACGATGCAAACATACGGAACAAATTATTTATGGTTGCAGCTAATGGGTAGTTTTTTTTAGCAAATTCCTTTCTTACAAGTTTGTTGGATTTGCATGCTTATGATGCTATCTCTTTACTATGTTATAATTTGTTTAAAAGTCGACAACTTTTATTCTGCAAGTTCAAACTCTACTATTGTTCTTGGTCCCATATTAGGGTTTAATGGCACTACTAGGTGAAAGTTTTCTGGACAAAGATGGCATATGCTACCTCTATTCTAAAATATAAGACGTTTTGGTAGGCTAATTAAACTAGCCTACCAAAACGTCTTGTATTTTGGAACGGAGCTAGTAATAGAGTGCCATTATAAATTTGCATATCCAGCCGGAGAAAACACATGAACGCGACAATATTTGGCAACACCTTCGTCTATTTTGAACCTTCTAACAACATTTGTTCATTATCATTAATCAATAACAATAAGGTTCTCCAGTTTATGAAAAATAAAATTGACATACTCCCTCCTTCTATCTATACAAGGCCTAATGCGTTTTTCAAGACAAACTTTGACCAAATGTTAGAGTAATAATATATGACATGCAACTTACATAAAGCATACGGTCAAATTCGTATGTCGAAGGAGCTTCTAATGATATAATTTTCACATTATACATTTCATGTACTATTAACCTTGTCAATATTCAAAGGCGGTTTTGAAAAACGCATTAGGCCCTATATAAATGGAAGGAGGGAGTAATCTTTTTTGAGAGAAAAAATTGACATAATTTGAAAATGGAAACGTCATAGCTTATTTTTTTATCATCACGGCTTGGACATTGACCGGTAAAGAGAACAAGAAAAACTCTCTACAAAACAAGAAATACCTTTTTTTTTACAATAACCAAGAAATACTCTGCTGTGCTCTTTGGAGTTGCATTTCCCCTCGCCCCTCTCTCTCCCTCTCACTAGTTTGTTGCTACAAAATCGGGCAGATTTGTAGCACCAATCGAGAAACGGCATATAATAAGGGATCGATTCTAACACGCAGTTCGAAATCTTCTCTCCGCCGTCGCCGCCGCCGCCGCCGCCGGCCCGCCGCAGCGAGTAAAAAAATAATTCAAGCTTTTGATGACTGCTGCCGTCACGGATGGCCACCAAGCGCGCGTACAAGCTCCGTATCCTACTTCTTGCTCCGTGAATGATCTATTATCGGTCTGGGAATCTCGAATCGGGGTGCTTTGAGCCGAATTGCTTGGATCGGTGCAGTTAGGTTTTGGTTGGGTTGGGCTCGCGTGCAGCGATTACAATTGATTCCAGGAACCTACCTTTTGCATCTTGAGCTGTTCTTGGGTTCATGTTGGCCTTTTTAGTTTGTGATTGAGCTGAGTTGGTTCCAACGAACTAATGCAAGACGGAGTAACGGACAATTTTTTTGGGTGTGATTTTGCAACTGTGTGAATTGGCGTGTGAGTTTAGTGAAATGTCCTCTTGAAATTGAGGACTAATATGGCCAAAGAAAATTTTACATGAAACAATACGGTTTTCTGCTGAACATTAAATTGCAATTTTTGTGTTCAATTTTAATTCGAGAGAATGTGTGCTCAACAGTTTGTTTGCGAGGCTCCTTAAAAGAAAGTTTGTTTGTAAGCGTAATACTGAAATAAATTCAATCCTTGTTAGGAAATTTGCCCCTTGTGTTATGTAATTTACCATTGCTTTTGTCACTTTAGATGTTGCAGCAAATATGATCATGTTGTTGGGTCTGAACTCCTGACACCTACTTTGTGGAAGTTGTGAAGCTCAATACTGAATCTTCAGATTTCGTTTTGTTAGACTCATTTAGGATAGCATGGATTGTAGAATTGCTAAAACGAACCTAGTTCCACTCACAATATGGTGTTATTACCTGTTCGATGTTGATACTGAAGTGCAGAACAATTCTAAATTTCTAATTGATGGCATGACCGCACAACTATTTTGCTCTGGGTTTTAGTTGACTATGTACCTAGTGGGAATGTGTATTCCAAAACAATACCAGAGAGCGAACTCTGACATAAACATTTAGCCTGACTTCATGGATTTATATCAGGCTACAACAGTTTCATGTTTCCTTGACAATGCCAAGAGGAGTTTGTTGCGCATGCTTCGGATGTCACTTGTGCCAAGTTTGGGAAGCGAACATTAAGAACTCTCATCACTGGTGGGGAGGATCAGAAGGTCAATCTTTGGGCTGTAGGAAACCTAAGCGCTGTCCTGGTAATCTTATATGGGGAGTTTCAACACTTTCTATGTCATTGAATTTTGGTTGGTAGTCATTTAGGTGGTTGCTTATGCACTTACAATTACAAGTGAGTGTCACTACGCTTTTGCAGAGCCTCTCAGGCCATACAAGTCCAGTTGAGTCGCTGAGCTTTGATTCCTCTGAGGTTATGATAGGTGCCGGAGCAGCAACCGGAACAATAAAAATATGGGATATCGAGGAAGCAAAAGGTGTGAACCAGTCTTCATAACGCTTGGCTGTATTTGAAGCAAAAAGATCAACTGTAATTATATCTTGTAACTATATCTGATTTTATTGCCACAGTTTTTCGAACTTTCACTGGGCATAGATCAAATTGCGCCTCTCTTGATTCCCACCCTTTTGGAGAATTTTTTGCGTCTGGGTCTTCAGATACAAACATGAAAATATGGGACATGCGGAAGAAGAGATGCATTCACACATACCAGGGTCATACCGGGAGGATTGATGTGCTTAGATTCACTCCTGATGGTCGGTGGATTGTTTCTGCTGGGGCTGATAGTTCTGTGAAGGTAAGAGTTTGAACATGTCTAGTAAATATGAAAAAAACCTATTAAGCTGTACCACAGAAAAATTGCAGGGAATCTGCTGATTAGTCCAACCTATAGAGTTGTCATATATGCTCAACAGAACTAATATCAACAAGATGAATAAACACATGCTCTAGCGAAAAAATATCTTATATTTCTTCGGTCACTGATTATTTTTGGGAAATACCTTGCTAGATCTGGGATTTGACAGCTGGAAAGCTCTTGCATGACTTTACGCTTCATGAAGGCCCAATTAACTGTTTAGATTTTCACCCCCACGAGTTCTTACTGGCCACAGGTTAGATGGATGACCATATTACTGTAAAACCTGTACAAGAATATAAGATATGTTCCCAGATAACATTTTCCTCCAAAATTAATTATACATCATCTAGACTTGGTTAGTTGTAACTTTTGCATTCTGTTCTTTCCAAAAACTTCTGCAGGTTCAGCTGATAAAACTGTTAAATTTTGGGACCTTGAGACTTTTGAGTTGATTGGATCTTCTGGACCGGAGGTATAATATCTCCTAATTGATGATTCAGAAAGCTCAGGCTCTACATTTGTGTCTCCCTGTTCATGCTATCTTTGTGTTCAGATTGTGAAATAATGTAGTTCTATAAACACTATCATTATGCAGTCATCCAGCAAACTTATGTCCTAATAAAATTTTACAATTTTTCTCGAGCTGCATTTGATCATACTCTTGGCTTTGATGTAATTTAATTTCAAACTGAGTTCAATCACTATGAATTGTGTTTGTCCTTTGTAATTATGCCTAAATCTGACCCTTACAAGGACCCAAGGGAACACGTCAAAACAGCATTAAGCATTGATTTCATGTATTTGTAACCAGAGTCATGAAATAGTACCAAGTAATGCTGACCATGATTCATAAATTAGTATATCGGACCAAATGCTGTACTGTACCTGAAATTGTGAGCCACATAACATGAGCCTTTATTTGTTTATAATCATTTGTTAATTTCAAGTTTCTTGGTTTGTTTTAGAACAAGTTTCTTGTGTATGCATATTTGAACTCTTTTATAATTTTCAGTTGGTAAGCCTGATGGTGCATACCCTCTTTTTTAATCTTCTGTACTTGAGCTATAAGTAATTTTAGTATCCATTTATCTTGTTTTCATCCTGGATTTAACTAATTTTTCAGCTTCATGCAGAATTGTCGGGAATACTATATGCCGGTACAGATTCTGACCACAGCTACTCTGTTATTCATATTGTATATAGTTTCCCTATGGGTGGATGGGGATTCTTGATAATGACCAAATTAACTATCTGTAAGTGCTGTAGTCAATACTTATACAAGCTTCCGAATTTTCAGGCTAGTGTAGTTAGATTCTATGACATTCAACAGTGATGGCAAAGCACTTTTTGTGGATTACATGAAAGCTTGAAGGTAGATACTCTAATAAAATGTCAAATTCCTCATTTCAAGCTTGGAACAAATGATGTCATAACAAAAATCATTTGCATGTTATCCTTTTGCTTGCAGGTTCTTTCATGGGAACCTATCATATGTCATGATGCAGTTGATGTTGGCTGGTCAACATTAGCAGATCTAAATGTACAAGAGGAAAACTTCTTGGTTGCTCATATAACCAAAGTTGTGTGGGAATATGGGTTGTGGACTTGATGGTATGATTCTATAAAATTTATTATGTTAGCATATGAGCAGTTCTGATATGGTATTAATCCTAAACTTCAGAAATTTGATCCATACACTGTTGGTAGTGCGGAAGCATTTTGGAATGGAACTGGTAATGGGCCATTACAAGCTGATAATAGCATATCATCAATGCTGGGAAGTTTATCGATTGCCAGAAGACCAGGTACCCGTAAGGAGTTATTGTTATCTCATGAATAAGTGAATAACATTTCATTTCCTAATCTTCGCCTGTTCTCTTTTAGTTAAGATTTTCACCCCAACACTACCTGTATTTGTTTTTAACAGAAGCCAATGAAACATCCAGTACATTGCTTAAGCGCCCGATGTCTGCGTCGAAAGAAGCTTCTGTACCCGCTTCTTCTGCAGTGAGGAAGAGATTATCAAAAGCACCTGGAATAAATAATCTTCGGCTGACAAGAGCTGAATCTGCACCTCTTCTTTCTCCTAGGGTTAGATTGAAGCCAAATTCTACTGACCACCAGAAGAGACACATAGCTAATGTTCGCTTCAAAGTGGATCTCTCTACAAGTGCCAGAATGATCCCTGGTAACTCACAGGCTTCTGCTGCTCCCACATATATACCTAGGTCCAATATATTTGCATGTAGTAGTGAAGGATCCACTTTCGTGCCTGGTATTGTCCCAAGGCATGTTTCTAAAGTGGATGCTGGTTCCAATCTCAGTGAAGCTGCCGCTGCTGCCATAAAGCCTGAACAATTACTAAAAGGTCATCTGGCTGTGGATCATGACAAAGATGTTCATCGTTCCATATTTCAGTCAAAGCCAATTACTTCAAAAACTCCACAAAGGAAATTTATAAGAGAAACATCAAGTGATGGGGACATTAACTGTTTTGGGCCATTGTGCACTGAAAGTGTTCAGTCTAACAAAGTTGATAACTGGTATGATGTCTGTGGTTTCAAAGAAACAAAATCAGCAGTTGGAAGGAATCCACAATTTGTGAATGTTAACAGAACAGTAGTGTTTGGATCGAGCCAACTGGTGGAATCAAGTGAGAGCAGCATAATGCAAAATCGTAAGTGCTCCGCTGAATTGGTATGATATTATTTGATTTGAATATTTGATCCTCCTAGGGTTATCATCATGCTCTTTGTCAGGAGGCAGGACATTTATTTGCGAGATTCTGAGAGAAGCGATGCGCACCAACGATCAGATGGCTTGGTTTACATTACGTCGTAAAATTAAAGTTATGTTATTTTGGTTGCCTTTGCTCATTCTGTTCATACAAAACCAACTCTTTATTTTCTACTTCTGTAGAGTCAATCTTCATTTGCTGGAGAACGCAGTGCATCGGCTAATGATGGCGATCTTATAGCTGACCTAATGCAAAACCATCAAGAATTCATTCATGGCGTGAAGTCATGGCTGACAAAACTAGAGGTATTGAAGGAAAATAGAATCAGCAATAACATTTACTGCTATTATTCGGGAGACATGATTATGGTGCATATATTGAGTAATGGTAATTTCCATGTGATATTTGCAGCTTGTGTACCGCTGTTGGCAAAATAATGATATCAAGGGCTCTGTCAGTGCTATGCGAAGAATGTCGGATCATGCTGTGTGTACTTCCTTACCCCTAATACTGTAGTCTCATTTTATACAATGGCTGATGTCTTGCTCTATCTGTCTTGTAGGTTACTGCTGATATAATTAATGTTCTTATTATGGAAAAGAGTACCAAGTATATTACACTAGACATTTGCACTTCTGTTTTACCTCTCGCCTCCAATCTTCTTGAAAGCGGATATGACAGGTATTTCATCTTATTTATTCATTCAGGGTATTATAATTTACCTTTTACCTTCCTATTGTACACTGGATAAGGTTTACTGATAGCCATTGCCGTGTTCCGTGCTGCGGTCTTTTACTGCCCTTCGACTGTTACTAAAAAAAAATCTTCATAGTTCATACAGTTTTAGTAGTATGAAAAGTCACAGATAATGTGATGGTAATATTTGGGCTTATACAAGTGTTTGTTGTCATCTACGCCCGCAGACATTTGAACGTTGCCTTGGCGACGATCCTTAAGCTTGTCAAAAGCTTCCGTGCATCAATCTTTTCTACTTTGTCGTCTGCTCCACCAGTCGGTGTAGACCTCGAAGCAGAGCACCGGTATTTTGCCCATCCCTCAATCTCATTCAGGGTGATCCTGCTGTACATACAATGTAATGCGTTTGTTCCACTTGTGCCATGTTGCTAGGTTGGAACGCTGCAGTTCATGCTTTCAAGAGTTGGAAAAGATAAATGCAAGTCTCATCTCCTTCACAAGGTAAGTCCCTCTCTTTCAATTCAAAAACTAGGCGTGTACCGAAAATCTGGAGATCTTATTAGTAATGTAAAGAACCGAAATGACACATCATCATCCTGTAGGCGAGAAGGCAAGGTTGGGAGATCAGCACGGGAGCTGAGCCTCCTCCTGCAGGATATCTTCCAGACGCCAGGCAGTGTATAAATGCAGAAATTTCACCCTTTTTCTTTTGTACATGAAATATGTAGCGATGTAGGATTAACAGCTACGACGACAGAAGAAGTATACGGGAAGTAGACACAAGGTGGGCAAAATGCATAGCATTTTCTGATAGAGATACGCAACATCCAGTTTGAGGTTAACTGGCTGAAGAGCAGCAGCAGCAGCTGCTGCTGCTGCTGCAGAGTGGTAGCATATAGGAAACCAAACCTTGATTGTTCTTTTTATTTCTTGCTCCTTGCCTCTCCGACTCTGTGGATCAATGAACAACTGTATATGACACCTTCAGTTCTGCATCTATGTTGACAGTGCATACAGTGAAAAAAGTATGAAGAAGATCTTACCTTGTCTTTGTATCTGATAATGATATATCAAAGATTTTAGGATGGCTGATCACGCCTGCCTGCCGCGTGGTAATCTTCAAATCATGTGTATATACACGTAACAAGTATACACATGGATTGCTGCATGTCCTTCAGGTTCCTTTTTTTTGTTGTTGAGAAACTTGGTGAATTTTACTGTTGTCTTGCAGAGGAAACTGCTGTTGTACACATCGTATGTGTGTTACGTGATAGAAAGCGTATAAAAACTGCTGCTATGAGCACGGTCAGATGAACAGTTTATACGTAGAATACGAGTTTCACGAGAACGTACTTGTACCTTGTACACGGCAGTCCGGTCTCGAAGTCACGTGAGACGGCTAGAGAAAACCCACAAGGGCACGCGCATGTCACAAGCCGCAGAAGATCCCCTGCAAAATCGTGCTGGACAGGACGTCAGCATGGCCTTGGATCTGGCCCGTTAGTATTGAATCGGACGGCCCAAAGGAGGGTTGTGGGAGGGAAGCGGTGCCAACGTTTAGTCCCACATCGGTTGCCGAGCTTTGCCCAGACCAGTTTATAAGCCGAGGCATGAGAGCACTCTCGTGCCTTTGGGGACATCCGATAAAATTGGAACGATGCAGAGAAGATTAGCATGGCCCCTGCGCAATCACCCCTGTACATGCACAAATCGAGAAATGGTCTAAATTTTTTCGAGATTTTGCGCTATCACCCCTGTACTTTTCTGCTTGGCCCCTTTATGTTTTCCGAGACTTCACACTTATGACCCTGTGCTACCGTGTTTGGGCTTTCGAGATTTAGCGCTTTCACTTCTGTACCGTTGTGTTTGTGGCCCCTTCATGTTTTGAGATTTTACACTTTGACCCTGTATTGTTTGGCTCCTTTACGTTCATAATTTTTCCCTTACTTGGTGGGCATGTCTTTACGCAGATAGAACCTCAGAGGGATCTACTCATTACAGAAACCTTTTGAGATTTTGCGTTTCGGCCACTATTCTTTTCTGTTTTGCACCTTTGCATTCATAAATTCTTACTCGACAAACATAGCCTTGTGCAGATTGAACATCGGCGATACTCTCTTCTCTACTTTTACCTTTAGGGAACTCCTTTCTCTACTAAATGACATTTTAACAAGAAATTGCATTTGTATTCAGTTTTCATTCACTTGTTCATATTCAGTTTTCATTCACTTGTACTCCCTCCATCCCAAAATAAGTGCAGTACAATTAAATTTGAGACACTTATTTGTGGGTGTTAGTAGTTCTGGTTCATAACAAAAACACACTAAAATATAATGAAAACCAAAAGGATGGCAAATAGAAATGCCAAGCATCAGACATAAAAAACTTGGCAGCCCAACAGTGGGCTGCATGCATTTTGTAACACCAAACAATTCACAAAAAGTTCTAAAAAAAAACAATTCACAAACAGCATATGACAACTCAGATTAAATTGCATCGTTTTTAGCACAACATAGGCTGCCATCGAGTGCTCATCAGTTACATGCCAAGGTGGCAAAATTGCAATTTCCCAACGCAGTACAGCACGATTTTGGCAGCAGCCATAAAATTGGCACGCAAAAAACTCATCAAGTTCTGTTGAAAGACTGCTGTCCAGCGGACGGGGGTTGTGCAGGGGGAGGTGGGGGGAGCGACATCTGCATTTGCATCACCATAGGTAACTGTTCTTGGATGCCCCTTCCGTCCCCACGATCAGCTTGGCCTTGAAAATCCCTACCTTGCATGCCTGGATTCATCGAGCTGTCTGGCATCATCCCGAAACCAGCTGGCATGAAGGCCATGCCGCCACCTCCCTGAGATGGATTGCCCATCAACCCCATGCCCCATGGGCGCTGAAGCCCCTCAGGCACCGACGCTGAACCTTGATCTGATCCGGCATCTTGCAGTTGCATCTGGAAAGGAGCACTGAAGTACTGCGGATTCCCATCTTGTTGGACAGGGTAGAATGATGAGTTGGGGATTAAAGGCTGATTCATATTCATATGCATCATGAAGTTTTGCTGATGAGGATGCATTGGAGAGAACATGAAAGGTGAATTAGGCATCACTTGCTGCTTGTCTTGAGTACCATGGTCAGGTTCTTGGCGAAGTGGAGTTGCACCAGGTGTACCATCATGGGCCCAGCTGTAGGGACGGTCAAATCCTTGAGGTGTGTTGTTTTCGGACTGAGTGTCACCTGGTGGATAGTGGCGACCATGGAATGATGGCGGTTTGCTTAGCATAGGGGGCCTTAGTGGGGTGTGCTCCCTCTCCCTGGACTGGTGATACCGAGATCGGTCTTCACGCTCTTGCATGTGAGAACTTGAAGTGGGTGAAACACCCCGCCTTGGAGGAGCACGCGTCTGGTAGATATCTCAGGCATTTGAGATTGCCTTTGAGCATCTCCTCCAGAAGCACGGGAGATGTTAGGAGCATCTGGTTCATTACGTTCTTCCTTCTCCGTGTTAGTTTGGAGGAGATTTGCATGAGCTTCAGGTACATGAGTCATAAATTCCGCTTTCTTAAGGAAAGACTTGAGGCACATAGGTGCAGCGCAGATAAAAATCCCTTCCATCATTTTCACAGTCTGAATCTTCTGAATGCGCTCATCACAACTGCGGATATAAGTAAATATATAAGTTTCAAAATGACATGTCTAAGACCAAACTAGTCGAACAACATGGCAGTAATTAGTAAGCAGCAACATTTGTCCCTCTTAAGTACAACGTCAACGGGGGAAAACTACAATTGCTTGTTTACTATCTCATGAAAGGTACAGAACAATGTATATCACTGTTAACTAATGTTAGCAACTATTGATGCTAACAGTAACAACTAGCAAAGATAAAAGGAAACAAGCTGAAACACAAGCAATTTGGGTGAAGGTTACTATAGTTCCACTGGACTACCACAAAATTGAAAATACATGCATGCTAACATGAGATCTACTTAGCTGAAGCTCCTTAAGCTCAATCAGTGGATACTTAAATGTCACATAGCAAGCTTATTTCAGCAAGTATCATGCCGTGCAGATACATCAGAGTTATGCAAGTTATCCTATCATGAATCAAGTAAGTCGCTCGATATACTACGAAGGTGAGAATGGGATAAAACCAAGTTAGGAAAAGTTCAGGAGAATGCTTACAGATAGCAGCTGGAATCACTTCTTGCACAGGCTAAACAGAAAGCATGTTCGCAAGGAATCTGCACAAAGTTAATTGAGCGATTCAACTATGGAAAATAGCAAAAGAACTAAAATGAATAGACCACATATAGTTCAGGCGGTAACTGATAGTCTCAGACAACAGGTAAAATATACATGCTAGTTTAGGGACATACGACATGGTGACATGCCTAGATGATTGTGAAATGTATTGCATGCAATCGGTGGTTTCACTTGCTTATGCACTGTGTCGTACTAAAACTAGACAGGCTTGATAGCCGGAATACTTTCATCTTAACAAATAAGAGCACCAACCACGCCAGGAACTCTGAATAAAGTGAATAGGAACATCCCATGCCGTCAATAGAGTAATTTAGATTCAGTATTTACTAGTACAACACAACATTATCAAACTAATATAAATTCTATGTGCAAATGATGTGCAATCCCTAAAAATATTAATATCCACCAATAGTGTAGCAGAACAAAATACGATTACTGCTTCCATTCAATACAGCTTTAAAACTGGACCGTAGGCCTACCCTATTCCACACTTGAACAAAACAACCTAAATCCTTTTTCTGGCAAACAAATGTACCACAAACAGAAGGATATAACATTGACTCCAGTTACATATCTCGCTGTAACACACCCCTAAAATATACCACTGCAAATTCCTACAGGTATTTTTTATTTCTGTTTGCGCAATATCAATAGTTTTACTAGCCTTGGGCTCTCAGACCCCTAAAGTCCTTAAACTGTGAGCATACCGACACTGCAGAAATTCTACATCAGCCTGATGCACTTGACTGCTTATTACAAAGAAGGATTACAATAGCAATTAACTCCTCCTGAATGATATAAAATTAGATGGTGTTATATGTGCTACATAAAATCTAAACTTTAGTACGTGAAGTAGTGAAGGCATAGACAGGGGAAGATGCTGGGATTGAGGATTCCATACGAGGCGGCCGTAAATGGCGATGGGGAACTCGCAGCGGGAGCAGATGTGGACGCGCTCGCCGAGGGGCCGGCGGGAGCGGCGGCCGATGGCGCGCGTCGCAGCGATGGCGGAGTTTGTGACGGCGCCGAGGCTCTTCGCCACGGCGAGGTCTGCGATGACCAGGTGGTCGGGGCAAGCGACAGTCACCGACTCCGGGGCACCGCCAGCCGCCGCGGCGGCGGACTTCGCCGGGGCGCCACCGGACGCCCCAGCCGCCGCGCCAGAGGCCGCGGCCCCGGAGTCCGACGAGCCGATCTTGCTCAGGCGTATCTGGAGCATCGCTAGGGTTTCTTAATTTCCGTCGGAGTTTTTCCCGTGGGTTTATTTGCTGCTTTTCTGGTGCAGATCTGGGCCCAGCATCAGCTTCGGTTTTTCAGCTTGGCCCGCTTGAACATACGAGTTAACTCGATGCCAACAAAGAGTTTTCTCTTTTTTTTTGCCTAAAAAAGAGTTTTTTTTTTTGGATATGCAAGATTACATTTTCTTTTTCTTTGGTGAAGTCGGCGGCGCAGATGGATCCTTGCTTGTTGTTCGCACACGAACACGTCACCGTGTACCCTCGACGCCGGTGGTGATGCACCGCAGCTCACGTCGAAGGAGACCCGCCGGAAGCGCGGTACGCAAGACAATCCGGCGGGCTCTTTTGTAGACCGAAACCCCACACGCGCCGGGAGAGACCCACGTCGGTAAGCGGGCGGCTATATGGGCTGCCCTAGGTCGACCGCCCCTAGGGCCTCGAGGTTCGCCATACTGCAATGAAGAAGAACAGGGCGAAGAACGAGGAAGAAGAAGAACTAGGGTTAAGGAAAAAGATAAAAGATAAAAAGTGGTAGATGATTTGTTCGATTGTGTGTTGTTTTAATCGGTAGTCACCCCCAACATATATAAGAGGCGGTGGACTTCCCATACAAGAAAAAGATTCATCTAGGCTTTCTTTACAAGAAAATTACATCAATTCACGTCCAAAACCCTAGCCAAATTCGGATTGGTTTTGCGAACTTTCCGAAATTGTTCGGTTTAAACTGGCTGCACCTTGCGGGTCTTTTTTGTGGTGGTAAACGATCTCGGATGGAAACGAGCCCAAAAGCAATCTTGACCGTTTCGACGAGACGAACAACTTTTATGTTGAAAGTTTTTTTTATCAGAGGTCATCTTGAGGGTCAAATCGGTCGCGCAAAACAGGATATCCCTCGCGCTACCCATCAGACAAGGTGCCATTTTTTGCCTCCTGACAGGGCTGTATTCCGATGGCTCTAACTTTTGCATACGAACTCGGATTGAAACGAATTTTATATCAGAATCGATCGTTTCGACGAGACGAAGATAATCCGTGTAGATAAGTTTTCCATTTGAGATCGTCTTGAGGGCTTAATCAGCCAAACTGTACTTCTGAATATAAGATCTTAGTATTTTGAGCATAGTTTCGGCCTTCGAGATGAAATCGGACTACGATGACCCAAACTTCAAAGATGTTCATATCGACAATACGGAACTCTTTCATGAAGATCACTTTTCCATTTGAGGCCATCTTAAATAAGTTATTGACCGTGCCAAAATCTGGTGTCAACACATGCTCCCTGTTTTTCGGCAAAGTTTGTGTGCGAAAAATAACTTCCATATAGCTTGTTCTAAGGACGGCGTCAACACTCCATCGGCCATTTTGCAAGTTCTTAGGACGACAAGTATATATCGGCCATTGCTTGTTTGAACCTCTTGATGCAAACTTGGGTGAAAACTTCTTAGCTTCTAATAACAATGCGGTGATAAGGTTCCATAGATCAAAACCATCCTCCGAACCATATTGTTCATCCTTTCGCTAGGATTTTGCAGATAATCAAGAATGAACTTCCTCCAATCCTTACTTCGCCTTAAGATAAACTATAAGTGACTCGTCAAAGCATTGATAACCCTTGGATATTTGTTGTACTACTTATAACGAATCACTGAAAACCTCAATCATATAGCACCTATAGCAACCAAAAGCTCCAAACCGAATAAATTTCATATTCGGCTTTGATTATTGTGTAAAAATATTTTAAGAGGCATGAGGCTTCACATAACAGCACCATATGGAGATATATAAACAACACCAACACCATGGACATTGTTATGAATTCAACTATCAAAACATAATCTCCATAGTACTTGTCTCGCTCTCCATTCGAACTAAGGACGATATAAGAATATTACACCGGCCATGATCGGATAGTATCTTAGCACGCTAGTTAATGATCGGCCATTATCATGAGGTCCATGTAGAATTCATCCATTAAAGCATGTATAGCGAAATAAACAAATAAAATAGCAATAAAATATTTGGCCCCTTTGTCTTAGCAACAAAAATGTAACTAACCAAATGTATAGTGATTTGGTAATACTCTGTCATGATATGGAAAATTATGTTGCATCCATGGATCAAAATAAGTCCATGGAGGGTAACTGATCATACACGTGGATGAATTCCATGGCAAAGGCATCAATGGCATTGTTGAAGAAAATGGATGATGTGCTAACGAAGATTTTGATGTTGTGATCGCACCTTCGACTTAATTGTTTGTGGCTTTCATTATTTTCCTTCTTCACTTTTATTGTACTTGTTGCAATGAAGCATGCACATCATTTTGTCTTGATTGATCTTCTTGGGAACCCATGCCATGTTCCTCTTTCTCAGCTCTTGTGCACTAAGATTTTGTAATTCCTTCTTTTGCCAATACGATAAGCCGAGTGGGCATCTCGGCTGTGATTCTGTTTTGACCAATGGAAATTCTTTTTGGGCCTTGTGCACCCTCAACTTCTTTTCTTCAGATTTGGCACTCTGATTTTTATCAATTGATTGCTTCACTTCTTTGCCTTTTGTAGCCAATGTCAACACTTTAATTGGCTCTTTGTTATTTGAGATCGAATCTGAAGCAGCACACTTACGACCATCTCTTTTCACGCGGTAAACTTGCTTTACCACCTCTTTCTTGTTCCTTGAGCTCCGGACCGATTCCTTATGATTGAAACGGTCTTTGACGTATGATTGTTCATCAAATGTTGATCCTTTTGGAGCTGCATAATGTTGGCGAGATGATCTAAAATAAGATGGACAATGTGCCCTTGCATCATACCTGCCCATGATGGATATGGGTTTACATGAGCGTGAGGAGGCATCCACGACATTCGTATTGGCTGCCGAAAAGGAGGATATGAAGTCTGCTTGCTCAACACCTTCCTATGCCAATCCCGCCTTCGGGATTTATGCCTTGGGGTGACTTCGATGTTTTTTCTTCACTACCGATAAGCATTCTTCTCCTCACTTATCTTCTGAGATTTTTCCCACAACTGAGAGAAAGTGACTTTCATCTTTTTGCATTTGTGCTTACCGTGGCCTTTGCTTTCTTTGGTTTTGTGTGCATCGGTCTTTGATTTTTCTTGTTGCCCCGATTACTAGATGTGCGGTCGTAACTTTGATGGAATTCATGTCTTCAATATTATTGTTGATGCACTTTTGAATGATTACCTCACTTGAAGATTTGATCCCATCATCATTAAGCGTATACCTGTCCGTCTTTGGATGAGTCGGGTTGAGGTAGCCGAGTCAATGCTTGATCTCCATCAAGACCAATCTGAGTCGATTTGGCCGTATGCTTGTGCCTCAACGAGCACCAATCGTCCCGATGTAAGCTGATTGTGTGGCTTGATGAATCACATTGTTGTCTTTGACATTCTGTTCAAACGAACATTGCATTTGTTCTTGTCTTGATAGCTCGACATCGTGATCAATTATAATAATAGGATTAATTGACAATACACCAACGATGTGATCACCTATGCCCGGCCGAAGGTACCTGTCGTTTATTAGCCGATAGTGTGATCTTGGCTCTGAAACAAAACAACCGGCGGTGTCGGTTTAACATCACTCGACTTCGGCTATGCATTGATTTTTTCCTCCTTTCGGCGCTCTTGAATCGGCTATCTTGGAGAACTTTGAACCTGGCTTTATATTCCTGCAACCAAAATAATTACAGAATATACGTCTCATACGAGACCAAATATTAGCTAGGCATGAAACAAACAAAGTTGCCCATATGAATATAAAGTTCAGTCTGCATGTCGGAAACAACTTTGGTTGCGATAAGTTGTCACTATTAGCCTCTATGAATGGTGACATGTGTTGATCGGCATGATTAGTAACAAGATAACTTGAAACAAACAGATTACTCATCTCGATCGGTCTTTCAAAATTAATTAGAATCTTACTAACGGGTGCATCAACAATATGATTTTGACCGAATCGAAAACTGAGTAAACTCTTGGCTAGGTGTACCTTTGTGAAGTCGTTGGAGCGAGAAGATGGTTGCACCAACTGGAACAATACCTTGCTCCACTTGAATAATTCTTGAATGCATCTTCCTCTTTTTCTAGATCTCGTGCCTCATCACTCGGATTGCACGAATAGATTTGACTTGGAATTCTAGTAGATTTCACTCGGATTACCGAATGGATTCCACTCGGCCGCTCTTCGTCGGCTATACATTGTTCAGCTGCGCTCACGGTTCTTGGTCTTCGTCACTAGTCAAACTTTGTTTGGCCATATAACTTTTCTCTTGATGCTCATCAATTTCTTTGTCACGGTACTCATAGGGCAGCATGTAAGCTCCCACACATCTAGGACAATCTAACACGGCCAATTTGCTGCGTTTACCATTCCTTTGCTTGGCGAAACTTGCATATTCTGTTTTGGTACACGGCAATAATTGGCTTGATGCACTCGACTTTATCCGGCGATGCACTAAATGCGGAGCGATGCACTTTCGGCTGGCATGATGTACTTTCGGATGGGTCGATGCACTCATTTGGTATGTTGTACTCGGTATTGACTCTATTCACTAGGTTTTTACCGTCTATATGCTAATTCTGGTTTCTACTGAATCCAACATCTTCTTTTCTTTAAATGAATCGTTCTACTCGGTTGTAGATGACTTATTCATATTTGACTTCAGTTTCAACGAATCAACCATATTAGCCGAGTGAACCCTTTCTTGCTGATTTGCTTGCAAACTTTCTTGCTTCAATATCGCGGAAGGGCCAACATAGTTGCTTTCGATGGAGGAAGGCACTTGACGTATTCTTGCAAATATTCCTCTCCACGGCTTTTCTTGAGTGCTTCGTAAGCTGTCGATATTCTTTGGTAATTCCTCAAGAGTTGGCGTAGTAAATTCGTTGGCGCTTATTCCCTGTGAGCTTTGGCTTGATCTTGTCCACTTGGGCCACATATTTTCTTTAAACTCAGCCCTACTTGGATTGGCTTGCCCCCAATACTTTTATGATCTTTCGCAATGAATTGATGTTGCGAAACTTTGCAATTGTATAGGGGGTGTATAACATGCTGCAATGATAGGTGAAGATGTGTGCACCGTTGTTGAATATTTTCTCACGCCAATTTGATCAATTGGCAACACTTAAATCTTCTTTTAAAACCCTAGCTTTTATTGCCTCATAATCAGGAACCAAACCTTTATCATGTTGCTCAAGGCAAAGAGCGGTAATCTTCTTATTTTGCGCTAAGCTTTTTAACGCAGCCAAAAGTCACCTCATCTCCTGCAATATTAGACACATACACTCCTGTAGAATCTCCATTCACTCGGCCATAAAAGTGAGCCGAGTCATGAATACTTTTAGTTGCATATGATGCTGAACAATTAATACCATGAGGTGTATCATATGATGATCGAGGATAACCGCCAAATAGCTAATGGAAGCATGGCCGATTGCCTTATTCATCGGCATGTTTGGGGATAAACCCGCATATTGCGAGTTATTTGCCGATGGATAAAACTGTGAGATGCCCTCCTGCACATGAGGTGTCATATATTGATCACTCGAACAAATCGTGTTATTCATCGGCATATTGAAAGGTGTTGCCGATGCACGAAAGTTCAGATTCATAAGTTGCATGTCGCGGTTACGTAAATTCCAAGTTTCTCCAATGGAATAACTAGTCGGCCTTTTGCTCGTTAGGGCTAGCCGACATGACATGTCCATTGAAAGATCTAGCAACATCAACATAATGGCTATTTGCATCTACGTAAGGAGATTGATAATACATGTTACCGTTGTAGATTGCGGCAGCTTGATGGCGCTCTCCTCGTAGCAAGAATAGGTGGAGATTGTTCAAAGCTTGTTCCCCGGTGAGTCGCCAAAAGTGTGTTCGCACGAACACGTCACCGATGTACCCTCGACGCCGGGGTGATGCACCGCAGCTCACGTGGAAGGAGACCAGCGGAAGCGATGCACAAGACAATCCGGCGGGCTCTTTGTAGACCCGAAACCCCACACGCGGGAGGGACCCCGTCGGTAGCCAGCGGCTGACTATGGGCTGCCCTAGGTCGACCTGATCGCCCCTAGGGCCTCGAGGTTCGCCGCCCTGCAATGAAGAAGAACAGACGAAGAACGAGGAAGAAGAAGAACTAGGGTTAAGGAAAAAAGATAAAAGATAAAAAGTGGTAGATGATTTGTTCGATTGTGTGTTGTTTTAATCGGCCGTCACCCCCAACATATATAAGAGGCGGCTGGACTTCCCATACAAGAAAAGGATTCATCTAGGCTTTCTTTACAAGAAAATTACATCAATTCACGTCCAAAACCCTAGCCAAATTCGGATTGGTTTTGCCCGAACTTTCCAAAATTGTTTGGTTTAAACTGGCTGCACCTTGCGGGTCTTTTTTGTGGTGGTAAACAATCTCGGATGGAAACGAGCCCAAAACAAATCTTGACCGTTTCGACGAGACGAACAACTTTTATGTTGAACGTTTTTGGATCAGAGGTCATCTTGAGGGTCAAATCGGTCGCGCAAAACAGGCTATCCTCGCGCTACCCATCAGACAGGGGTGTCACGGTGGTAGCGCCATTGCCTCTGACAGGGCTGTATTCCGATGGCTCTAACTTTTGCATACGAACTCGGATTGGAACGATTTTTATATCAGAATCGATCGTTTCGACGAGACGAAGACAATCCGTGTAGATAATATTTTCCATTTGAGGTCGTCTTGGGGGCTTAATCAGCCAAACTGTACTTCTGAATATAAGATCTTAGTACTTTGAGCATAGTTTGACCTTGAGATGAAATCGGACTACGATGACCCAAACTTCAAAGATGTTCATATCGACAATACGGAACTCTTTCATGAAGATCACTTCTCCATTTGAGGCCATCTTAAATAAGTTATTGACCGTGCCAAAATCTGGTGTCAACACTTGTAAAATGCAAACACCAAAATTCTCATTTACAATGTGGCGTGTTATCAACGTGAGAAGATGTGTTTTGCAAACCGGTTTGATAAAGTGTATTGAAGACGACACAACAATTTTTATTTGGGAATTAAAAGAAAACAGACACAAAGGATGCTAGCTTGAAACTAATAAAATGCACGTAGGCTAAGATAGCCCAACTTTACGTTCTTACAGTCATGCAAGGAAAATAAACAGGGATACATATCACGTTTCAAAATGAGCGTCGAGATCACTATGACCCGATTAATACCAACTCAAGAGTTCTTATGGAGAGCATGAAGATAATTGATCTTCATAAGGATGTCTGCCACCGCATAACAGTCCTTCCTACTCCTTAGAGGACGCCATTGCTGAAAAATAGAGACAATTTAAAGATATAGTTAACAGGATGGGATGAAATGGTTCCCTCAGTGATAAGTCTATTATGACAAGTCCATAGTGTTCGCACACGAACACGTCACCGTGTACCTCCAACGCCGAGGGTGATGCACCGCAGCTCACGTCGAAGGTGATCCAGCGGAAGCGCGATGCGCAGGCAATCCGGCGGGTGCTTTGAGGATCCGAACCCCACACGCCCGGGAGGACCCGTCTGCAGGCGTGGCGACTATGGACTGCCCTAGGTCGACCTGATCGCCCCTAGGGCCTCGATGTTCGCCGCCCTGTAATGAAGAAGAACGAACGGAGAACGAGGAAGAAGAAGAACTAGGATTAAGGAGAAAAGATAAAAGATAAAAAGTGGTAGATTAATTGATCGATTGTGTGTTGTTCAATCGACCGTCACCCCTTACGTATATAAGAGGTGGCTGGACTTCCCGTGCAAGGAAAGGCTTGGATTCACGTCCAAAACCCTAGTCAAATTCGGATTGGTTTTGTCCGAACTTTCCAAAACTGTTCAGTTTAAACTGGCTGAACTTTGCGGGCCACGTTTGAGGTAGTAAACGACCACGGATGGAAACGAGCCCAAAAGCAATCTTGACGGTTTCGACGAGAGGAAAAACTTTCATGTTGAACGTTTTTTTATGAGAGGCCATTTTGAGGGAGTTTTCGGCTGTTTTCCGAAGGCTGCGGTAGAAAAATCCAAAACCCGGACAAACACCCCCGGAGTGTCCGGCCATCCTCGGAGAAATCCAAAACCCGGATGGTCATTCCCGGAGTGTCCGACCATCCTGATGCACTCGCGCGTTTTCGACTGTAACTTTTGCATACGAACTCCGATTGAGACGTTTCTTATATCAAAATCGATCATTTCGACGAGACGAAGACAATTTGTGTAGATCATTTTTCCGTTTGAGGTCTTCTTGGGGGCCTAATCGGCCAAACTGTACTCTGAATATAAGATCTTAGTAATTTGAGCATAGTTTTGGCCTTCGAGATGAAACCGGACGGTGATGGCCCAAACTTTAAAGATGTTCATATCAACAATACGGGACTCTTTCATGTAGAATACTTCTCCATTTGAAGCCATCTTAAATAAGTTATTGACCGTGCCAAAATCTAGTGTCAACACATGCCCCCCTGTTTTTCGGCCAAAGCTTGTGTGCGAAAAATAATTACACATATCTTGCTCTGAGGACGATGTCAACACTCCATCGGCCATTTGTATGTGATTAGGACGATAAGTATATATCAGCCATTGCTTGTTTGAACCTCTTGATGCAACTTGGGTGAAAACTTCTCAACTTCATTAACAATCCGATGATAACGTTACATAAACATGTATCTCAATGTCATCCTTCGAACCATATTGTTCACCCTTTTGCTAGGATTTTGTAGATAATCAACAATAAACTTTCTCCAATCCTTACTTCCTTGCATAAAAATTTCATTAGTGGCGAAGCTGTGGACTTGGTTCGAAGCCTTACCTATGTTGACAAGATGAAGCATCGGCTATTGAGAGAAATGCAATACATCATGATTAACATAGTAGCGGATGCTTGCTATGCCAACTCTTTCAAATTGTCATGTCTAAATATATGAACAATTTTAAAGCAACTCAAGGTAAATTTTGCATCTAGACATATCCCAAGATAAACTATAAGTAATTCGTCAAAATATTGATAACCCTTGGATATTTGTTGCACTACTTATAACGAATCCTTTGAAAGCCTCAATCTGTATAGCACATATAGCAACCAAAAGCTCCAAACCGAATAAAATTTCATATTCGGCTTTGATTATTAATGCAAAAATATTTTAAGTAGCATGAGGCTTCACAAAATAACACCATATGGAGATATATGAACAACACTGACACTTTGGTCATTGCTACGAATTGAACCATCAAAATATAATCTCCATAGTACTAGAGAGACAAGGCTAATATCACTTAACATGTACCTTGTCTCGGTCTCCAATTGAACTAAGGGCGATGTTAGAATTTCACACGGCCATGATCGGATAGTTTCTTAGGACGATAGTTAAGTATCGGCCATTACCATGAGGTCCATGTAGAATTCATCCACTAAAGCATGAATAGCCGAAATAAACAAATAAAATAGCAATAAAATATTTCGGCCCCTTTGTATTAGCAACAAAAATGAAACTAACCAAATATATAGTGATTTGGTAATACTCTGTCATCATATAGAAAATTATGTTGCATCCATGGATCAAAATAAGTCCATGGAGGGTAACTAATCATACCTGTGGATGAACTCCATGGCAAAGGTATCAATGGCATTGTTGAAGAAAATGGATGATGTGCTAACCGAAGATTTTTATGTTGTGAGGCACACCTTGACTTAATTGTTTGTTGCTTCCATCCTTCTCTTTCTTCACTTTTATTGTACTTGTTGCAATTGAAGCATGCACATCATTTTATTTTGATTGCTCCTCTTGGGAACCCATGCCATGTTTCTCTTTTCAAGTTCTTGTGCACTAAGCTTTTGCAACTTCTTCTTTTGCCAATATGATAAGCCAGAGTGGGCACCCATTTGCGATTTTGTTTGAAGTAATGGCAATTCTTGTTTTACCTTGTGCACTCTCAACTTCTTCCCATCAGATTTGGCACTTGATTGACTTGCCTCATTGCCTTTTGTAGCCGATGTCAACACTTCAATTGGCTCTTTGTTATTTGAGATCAAATCTGAAGTAGCACACTTACGACCATCTCTTTTCACGCGGTAAACTTGCTTTATCACCTCTTTCTTCTTCCTTGAGCTCTAGACCGATTCCTTATGATTGAAACGGTCTTTGATGCGTGATTGTTCAAATGTGGATCTTCTTGGAGCTGCATAGTATTGATGAGATGGTCTAAAATAAGATGGAGAATGTGCCCTTGTATCATACCTGTCCCATGATGAATATGGATTTATATGAGCATAGGGAGGCATCCACGGCACTGGCATTAGCGTCCCAAAATAAGGATATGAATATGTTGCATTAAAACTATCACTTTGCCAATACCGATCCTCATATTTGTGCCTTGGGGGTGATCTTGGTTTCTTTTCATGATTTGGCCGATAAGCATTCTTCTCTTCACTCTTCTTTTGACATTTATCCAATATTTCAGCGAAGGCGATTTTTGATCTCTTACACTTGCGCTTATTTCGGGCTTTATTTTCTTTTGGTTTGCTTTCATCGATCATTGGATTTGTTTGCTGCCCCCCAGTCCTTGGCGTCTCCATTGTAGCTTCAATGGAATTCTTACCCTTAAGATTATGTTCATTATGCTCTTCAACAACTTCTTTACTTGAAAGCTTGATCCCATCACCTGTAGTTTTTACCTTCTCTTCAAATGGATCGGCTTGAAGTAGCCGATGCAAAAACATTTTGCCATCGGGACCAATTGGAATAGACTGGTCATCTCTTGGTGTCTCAACAAATTTCAACCGTCCTTTATCAAAGGCCGATTTAACTATTTGACGAAACATGTTGCAATCCTCAAAATTATGCTTGGACGAATCATGCAACTTACAATACATTCGTCCACGGACGGATGGTTCAACATGGTGATCAAGAATTCTAATATAATTATTTTGCAACAACAAATCAAATATTTGATCACACATGCTTGAATTGAAGGTAAACTTTTCATTCTCTAGCCAATCTTGTTGTGAGAACGGCTTTGGAGTTAAGCAAACGAATGGTTCAGATTTTGCATCACACCATTCGGCTATGCATTGTGTTTTGCACTCTATCTCCGATTTCTTTGGGTAAGATATTATACTAGCATCAGTTTTCTCAACAGAATTTAACCTTGGATTTAAATTTCTAAATTGAAAATATTTAGAACATACATGTCTCAATTGTGACCAAGTGCAAGCCAAGTACGAAATAAACAAAGCTACCCAATTAGACATGAACTTTAGATAAAGCAACGGGAAAAGCTTTGGCTGCAAAAATAAGTCATTATCGGTCTTTATAAATGGCGCAATGGGTTGAACGATATGTTCTAAAACAATTTTATTGCTAACAAGTAAATTACCCTTCTTCATTAGTCTTTCAAAATTACCTATGAGGATTTTTCTAATAGATGCATCAACAATAAAGTTGTGACCAAATCTGAAAATAGGTAAATTACTCGCTATGCATACCTCTTCAAATACGTTGGGAAAGCATGATGGTGGTGTGACTTGAACAACATCTAGCTTCATCTTTGGATGACTCTCCAACGCCTTTTCATCATCTTTTTCTTTATTCCGTGCATCATTACCTTTGAAGATTTTTTGTCGTAGAACTTTGTTCGGCTACTTGTTCTTGTCCTTGAAGCTTGTCAATCTCTACGACACGGAACTCATAGGGCAGGAAGTAGGTTCCATTAACTTCAGAAAAATCAAGTACCGTTGTTTTCCTATACTTGCCATGCCCTTTCTCAATAATGCTTGCCTCGTTGGATTTGATGGATTCAGAATATATACTACTTGATTCGGCTTTTTCAGCGAAGCACTTTCATGTTCCGAATCATCCTTCTTTTCATTGATACTACCAATTGGCAATGCTTCTTTTATCTGAGTCAATTATTTTCCTATTTGTTTACGAATGACGGCAAAATTAGCTTTAAGCTTTTCTCAATTTCAGCCCACTCCGGATATGGCGCCCCTCAATGCTTTTAGATTCTTTCGGCAATGATAGGCGGTGTTGCGAAATTTTGCAATTGTGTAGGGGTGTATGATATGATGTAGTACTAGGTGAAGGCATATGCATTGTTGTAATACCATACTTTTGCTCGTAATTTTATCAATTGGCAAAGATTCATATTCTTGCAAAACTCTAGCTTTTATTGCGGCATAATCAGAAATAGCCCCTTTTCATGTTGTTCAAGGCAAAGAGCACTAATCCTCTTATTTTGGGCTAAACTCTTCAATGCAGCCACCACTACCTCATCTTCTACAATATTGGGCACAACCGCTCTGTAAAATTTAAATTCATTCGGCTATAATTAGGAAGGTGTGAAGCGAATTATGAGCATCTCTGATTGTGTATGGTGCGAAGAATTACTAACATGAGGTGTAGCATATGACGGTTGAGAGTAACTGGTCGAATAGCCACTAGTAGCATGGCCAATTCTCTCATTCATCGGCATGGTTGGATTACTATATTGCACATTAGTTGCTGATGAATAAAAGGGTGAAACATTTTCTTGCATGGCATTTGAAATTCTAACTTGGGGAGCTTCAAATTGATTAATCGAACTCATCATGTTGCTCATCGGCATATGAATTTGTTGGGTTGCCGATGCATGTGAGTTGGGATACATATGGTGCATGTTACTAATATCATAAGAAGTTGAAGTATATAAATTACTTTGAATCGGCCCTTGCACGTAGTTAGTTGCATGATTGAAAAAAACTAGGGTTGGCCGATAGAGTATACTCAACGAACGATCTAGTAACACCATATGAATTATTTGCATCTACTTAAAGGGATTGGGTATTCATATTACCTTTGTAGGCTGCAAACCCTAGATGACGATCTCTTCGTAGCAAGAACGGGCGGAGACCGTTCGAAGCTTAAATCCCAATGAGTCGCCAAAAGTGTGTTCGCACACGAACACGTCACCGTGTACCTCCAACGCCGAGGGTGATGCACCGCAGCTCACGTCGAAGGAGATCGGCCGGAAGCGATGCAGCGAGGCAATCCGGCGGGTGCTTTTGAGGACCCGAAACCCCACACGCCCGGGAGGGACCCCGTCTGGGCGCGCGGCGGCTATGGGCTGCCCTAGGTCGACCTGATCGCCCCTAGGGCCTCGATGTTCGCCACCCTGTAATGAAGAAGAACGAACGAAGAACGAGGAAGAAGAAGAACTAGGATTAAGGAGAAAAGATAAAAGATAAAAAGTGGTAGATTAATTGATCGATTGTGTGTTGTTCAATCGGTCGTCACCCCTTACGTATATAAGAGGCGGCTGGACTTCCCGTGCAAGGAAAGGCTTGGATTCACTCCAAAACCCTAGTCAAATTCGGATTGGTTTTGTCTGAACTTTCCAAAACTGTTCGGTTTAAACTGTCTGAACTTTGCGGGTCACGTTTGAGGTAGTAAACGACCACGGATGGAAACGAGCCCAAAAGCAATCTTGACGGTTTCGACGAGAGGAAAAACTTTCATGTTGAACGTTTTTTTATCAGAGGCCATTTTGAGGAGTTTTCGGCTGTTTTCCGAAGTCTGCGGCAGAAAAATCCAAAACCCGGACAAACACCCCCGGAGTGTCCGGCCATCCTCGGAGAAATCCAAAACCCGGATGGTCATTCCCGGAGTGTCCGGCCATCCTGATGCACTCGCTCGTTTTCGACTGTAACTTTTGTATACGAACTCCGATTAAGACGTTTCTTATATCAAAATCGATCGTTTCGACGAGACGAAGACAATTTGTGTAGATCATTTTTCCGTTTGAGGTCTTCTTGGGGGCCTAATCGGCCAAACTGTACTCTGAATATAAGATCTTGGTACTTTGAGCATAGTTTTGGCCTTCGAGATGAAACCGGACGGCGATGGCCCAAACTTTAAAGATGTTCATATCAACAATACGGGACTCTTTCATGTAGAACACTTCTCCATTTGAAGCCATCTTAAATAAGTTATTGACCGTGCCAAAATCTAGTGTCAACACATAGCGACCAAGCTAAAGCACAAAACATTATCAAAGCTAAGCGATCGTAGCTGCCGGCAAGAGTTTTAACAGTGCTAAAATCCCTATCATCGAGTTTGGTTCCAGGATGGATCAACACATTCTCGAACGCAACTCCACAGGAATTTTGCGGGGGCACATTGTAACAATATATGGTCGACGTTTTCCAGCGCTTCATACGGACATATGTTGCCCGGACCGTGACGTTTTTAAAGGTTAATGCAGATGGAAGACGATCCACAAACGTCTACGAATGAAAAGACACACTTATAAGACACATGGGTGATCGTCTTCAACGTATCTACTTTTCAAACACTTTTGCTTTTTTTTGGACTCTAATTTGCATGATTTGAAGGAAACTAACTTTCGGATGGCGTTGTTTTCAACAAAACTAATTTGGTGTTATTTTCGTGCAGAAATAAAAAAGTACTTGGAATTAGACAAAAATTTACAGAGAATTTTTTCAGAAATATATAAAAAATACTAGCGCAAAGAACTACCGATGGGGGCCACCAGGGAGCCACAAGCTCAGGGAGCGCCCCCGGGGCGCGCCATGAGAGCTTGTAAGCCCCACGAGCCTCGGTCTGACCTAATTCCAAGCCTATATATATCGTCGCCCCGAGAAAAAATCAAATAGAAAGGTCCGCATTTTTACGATATGGAGCCGCCGCCGCCTCGTGTTCTTCATCGGGAGGCATGATCCGGAGTCCGTTCGGGAGCTTGAAGAGGGAATTCGTCGTCTTCATCAACAACCCTGCTTCATTAACAACCTCATGATGCTCACCGCTGGGAGTGAGTAATTTTATTGTAGGCATACTAGAAGTAGATGTAGATGGATGAGATTCGTCGTGTAATTGAGTACGTTTGTTAGGGCTTGATCCCTAGTATTGACTATGTTTTGAGATCGGTGTTGGTATGACTTTGTTATGTTTAATGCTTGTCACTAAGGTCCGAGTGCCATGATTTCAGATATGAGTCTATTATGTTTTCATGTATATATTTAAGTTCTTGATCATGTTTGCAAGTTATATGCACTTATTATTGTTTCGACCCGTAGACCCTAATGTGATAATAATTGGGATACTCTCTAGGGATGACTGTAATTTAAGAAGTTCGTGTATTCACTGGTTGTTAATGCTTTGTTCTCGTTCTCTATTAAAAGGAGCACCTTAATGACACTTAGTTTCCATTTGGACCCTTTGCCACCGGAGGGTAGGACAAAGATGCCATGCAAGTTCTTACACTGCAAGCACATATGACTATATATGAAATACATGCCTATATATGATTGATGAATTGGAGATATTGTGCATCGCTCTAGGTTGTGACTGTTACATAATGAAATTTATCCAAATATCCATCGCTACTGCATGCTTACGCTTTCATAATATTGTCTTATACTTGTGGGTTATCAGAAGGTAGCCCAAAGGGCTTTTGCGTACTAAACTTTGGGCCTATGAACCAGCTTGGCGTAGGCAAATTTGACAGAGAATTTGTCCGATGCCTCTAGCTCCCAACTAATTGCATCTTGATTCCCACTGAGGGTAATATGCTCAATAAAAGCTAATTGATTTTAAAGGGCAATTGATTCCGTGGGTGATAAGGATCTTAGAAAACCCGCATTGGCGAATTCATCCATGAAAACTTCACTAGCAAGTGCTTGCGGCTCGGCCGACGAACAGGGAGGGGAATAAAGCTTAAAGTGGCTTGTCCGATATCCATGTTGAAAGCCAAAATTTGGTATCTTTCCCATTAGCAATAGTGAATTTAGCTCCTAAATTGGAAAATTCTTTGTATTTCATTCGAAATCTATGATCCCCTCACGTTATGATGAGGATATCAATACCATTGTTACACCCATAGCCCCTGCTACTATACATATTGGACCAATTACTAGAGCTCGTGCACGCCAATTAAATTATCACGTACTTCCGTTTCTTGGTAATGATTCTAATGTTCATGAGAATATGATGCTGCCTAAATTGGATACATTTGTCTTGCTTACAAATGAAGGGCCTAGTTTGGACAAGAGGGATGAACATTGGAGCAAGATTAAGCATGGAGATGATGGCATGCGCAAGGGGAACAAGAACAAAGTTACAAGTGATGATTTCAAGACTTTGAAGCCACCATAATGAGTGCATAAGCCTTGGACAAAATATACAAGATGTCACTTCATAAATTTCGTCCAGAGGCTATTATAGGTGCCGCGTCACCTTATTTTTGGGCCCGGCCCATGTAATTTCGAAATAGTCAAGTATAGGCTGTTTTTAGAGTCCGTATGTGTGGGGAAACAAGAGTTAGGGTTGGTTTCGGACCCCTCCTCCAAGGGCCACGAAATTCCCCCCTTTTCCTCCATATATACAGCCCTTAGGACATCCTTAAGACTTTGGGTTTTTTAGATTAAAAGTTCGACATAGCTACAACTTCGCGTACTTCGTTTGTGTTCAACAACCATACCAAGGCATCACAGAACCCCACCTTGATCAATAAAGCTTTCCTCTTATATTCGCAATATCCTGATTGCAATCTTAGTTTCTTGCTCATTTTTTGTTTGCTTGCAGGAAATAGACCCTCGTGGTCAGGTTGATCATGCTCCGGCGTGGTCAATAACCTCTCGGAGTTGGTTTAGCAAATAGCAATTGTAAGGTGCAACGTCCTCGCATGTTTGTAGTCAGATTGTCAAAGTCTACTCCATCAAAAATGAAAGCCACCATCTCATCGAAAGACGGGACACCTGAAGGAAATATGCCCTAGAGGCAATAATAAAGTTATTATTTATTTCCTTGTATCATGATAAATGTTTATTATTCATGCTAGAATTGTATTAACCGGAAACATAATACTTGTGTGAATACATAGACAAACTAAGCGTCACTAGTAGGCCTCTACTTGACTAGCTCGTTGATCGAAGATGGTTATGTTTCCTAACCATAGACATATGTTGTCATTTGATTAACGGGATCACATCATTAGGAGAATGATGTGATTGACATGACCCATTCCATTAGCTTAGCACCTGATCGTTTAGTATGTTGCTATTGCTTTCTTCATGACTTATACATGTTCCTATGACTATGAGATTATGCAACTCCGTTTACGGAGGAACACTTTGTGTGCTACCAAAGCGTCCTAGCGTGGCGGGTGATTATAAAGGAGGGCTCTACAGGTGTCTCCAAAGGTACATGTTGGGTTGGCGTATTCGAGATTAGGATTTGTCACTCCGATTGTCGGAGAGGTATCTCTGGGACCTCTCGGTAATGCACATCACATAAGCCTTGCAAGCATTGCAACTAATGAGTTAGTTGTGAGATGATGTATTACGGAACGAGTAAAGAGACTTGCCGGTAACGAGATGCAACTAGGTATTGAGATACCGATGATCGAATCTCGGGCAAGTAACATACCGATGACAAAGGGAACAACGTATGTTGTTATTCGGAATGACCGATAAAGATCATCGTAGAATATGTAGGAGCCAATATGGGCATCAAGGTCCCGCTATTGTTTATTGACAAGAGAGGTGTCTCGGTCATCTCTACATAGTTCTCGAACCCGTAGGGTCCGCTTACGCTTAACGTTCGTTGACGATATAGTACTATGAGTTATGTATGATGGTGACCGGATGTTGTTCAGAGTTTTGGATGAGATAACTGATATGACGAGGAACTCTGGAATGGTAAGGAAGTAAATATTGATATGTGGATAGTAGTGTTTGATCTCAGGAAAGGTTAGGAATCCATCGGAAGGGTTCCGGATGTTTCCGAAAATGTTTGGGCACGAGAACACTTTATCACGGGCCAAAGGGAAAGCCCACGAGGTTTTTGGAAAGCGCAAAAGGAAGTTTTATGCGAGTCCGAGGCAGACGCTTGAGGTCCTGGCGTGCAGGTCGAGCCGGGAACCCTGGCGTCTGGCCCAGGAGTCCGAGAAGGACTCTTGCTTTTCGGGTGAAACCGACTTTGTGGAGGCTTTTACTCCAAGTTTCGACCCCAAGGCTCAACATATAAATAGAGGGGTAGGGCTAGCACCCAAGTGACATCAAGAAACACCAAGCCGTGTGCCGGAAACCCCGTCTCCTCTAGTTTATCATCCGTCATAGTTTTCGTAGTGCTTAGGCGAAGCCCTGCGAAGATTTTCTTCACCAACACCGTCTTGCACGCCGTCGTCTTGCGGAACTCATCTACTACTTCGCCCCTCTTGCTGGATCGAGAAGGCAAGGGCGTCAGGCGAGCGATATGCGAACTACGAGGTGTCGTGCTTTCGTTACTTGGATCGGTCGGATCGTGAAGACGTTCGACTACATCAACCACGTTGATATAACGCTTCCGCTTACGGTCTACGAGGGTACGTAGACAAACACTCTCCCCTCTCGTTGCTATGCATCACCATGATCTTGCGTGTGCGTAGGAATTTTTTTGAAATTACTACGTTCCCCAACAACACCTTTGCCTCTATCAAGTGGTATTAGATTTCCAGGTTGCTCGGTGAGATTTTATAGTTTTTCATAGTTTAGATCGAGTCTGTTCTTCATACCTATAATCCACGAAAAAGCCAAAAAAATAATTTAGGGTTAGTTTATCCTATCCGAACCAGTCTGAGCCTTTGCATAGTCTTTTTAGTATTTTGCTTTGTTTAATTTGCGGTTGCATCGTCGTGTCAAGTTGCTGGTCTTAGCGTCTAGTCTTTTAGAGTTTTGAGTTCTGGTGATAAGTTGTCACGCCGCCACCGCACCATCATCATCGCCCCTACCATTTACCACCACCGCTTATCCGCCACCGCTCTGAATCCGTATCCATATACCACCACCGCTGCCATATACCAGCATCGTTGCCATATCCTACCACCATATATCCACCACCAATCCGAGTTCCTTTCATATTAGGTTTGTTTTCGAGATCCATCTAATTTTCGATTCGTGTTTCCTTGCCTGAGTAGGTTTCGGAAAAAAAAAGTCTGGAGACCGCAGGGCAGTTTTTAGGCCAAAATTTCAGCGACCGAAATTTTTTTTTTCCCTATCCTATTTTTAGGCTTTTCTGAGTCTTTTGAGCCACGTGCCATCATAGTGATTTTTTGTCACACTTCTTCATCGTCGTTGCCCTGATTTCCAGAAAAAAATAGTCAAAAAAATTCCGTGCCCATCCTGTCATTTTGACCTGGGAAGAGTTTTGAGACACTCGCCATTATAGTGATTTTTCGCAAAAAAAAGGAGCGCAAAAAACAGAGCGAAAAAAATTCCAGAGTGTGCTTTTCCCTTGTTTACGTGCAGCGCCGTGATTTTGTTAGTGTTCTAGGCTCGCATCTTTAGCACGGTCTTGCCTATGACCAGCACAGTACCGTTGTTGAGCGTTTATTCAACTTTGCATCTCTGAATTGATTATTGCTGACCCTTTTTGCTACCATATTATAAGCCTTCCCAGCTCCACATACATCTACGTCGTGCGTTTGACTCTCCCTAGCAATCGCTCTATCCAAGATTTTGAGAGTTTTGACTACAATGGTTGCCGATCACCACCTGCTACTTGGTAAGAACTGGTAAGATTTTGAGATTCACTTGACGGATTTGTGACACACCAGCACCACTTCCTAGTAGTCTGTAGGATCATATTCTTGTGTGTTTCTATTGCTACTAACCATGGCAGGATCACAAGGTAGCGAGGTATTTGGGAGAACATGACGAATAAAGAGTTACATGATAAGTTTTAACAAATGATGAGTGGACAGGTGGAAGATGTGCTAAACAGATTTGAAGAGGCCATGGAGAAGATAGATGGCATTGAGAAGGCATTCGAAACAAAGCTCGATAACAAGTTTAATGAATTGCTCGTGCGTCTTCCACAACCACCGCCCGCTGCACCTGTCGCACCTCTACAACAACAACAACAACATCGCCTTTCAAATCAAGTGGGACGAGCACAGCGCGTTCCCCTTAAGCCTGGTCAAACTTCTGGTGCCGTTGTACCTACTGTTGATGTACGTAGCTCTTGCACTTTTGCAAAGGTGGAGGACCATTACGAGGATGAGGTTGATCAAAATCTGAACTACGTGCAACCACCAGCACCACCACCACCAGGTAGTTCTCATGCATATCATCGCAATGGTAGGGCTGCACCACGAGGTGCGAGATCACGACCATCTTCCTAAACTAAAATTGAATATTCCACCATTTGAGGGTAGATATGTTCACGATACATATCTTACTTGGGAGTTAGAAACTGAATAATGATTTACATGTTTACAATATCCGAGGAGAGACGCATTCCTGCTCTGTTTGTGCTTTCACTAGCTTTGCATGTGT
Organism: Aegilops bicornis; assembly: GCA_021605145.1. NCBI lineage: Eukaryota > Viridiplantae > Streptophyta > Magnoliopsida > Poales > Poaceae > Aegilops > Aegilops bicornis. Next base: position 322,222,078 of record CM038669.1, read on the forward strand.
TTGGTGGTGCGAACATTGTAGATTATATCCTATTCCAGCTACTTGGGCTGCTTTGAAAACTGCTATGCATACTCATTGGGTTCCACCATATTATCAACGTGAATTACTTCAAAAATTGCAGCGTTATGCTTAAGTGTCATCCCTGTATCGATATGCTGACACACACAGTACTCGAGCATTTATAACAGAGGTAAATCACATGTATAAAGTAACGTAAATACTATTACCTCAATCCATGTAGCGGAAGTAACAACAATGTTGCGGATTCCCATCAACACCAACGGCAAAGTTGAGTGTAGACATCATAACATTAATGTATCACTTACTCGTCGTAAGAATCCTGCAACATGAGACGTTGCAGCGAGGTAGGTCGATTACATTGAATGTCTTTGGCAATTTCCTGTAGAGAGCAATGATGAATAATGGCTATCACTACATGCATATTTGGCTGGTGGAGGCTCTATGGTTATCATTTGCATAAAGATAAATTTTCCCTACAACAAAGGAATATATTTTATTTAACTACAAAGTTTGTTGAAAAATATTGAGAAGGTAACCCCAACTCAATCCCAATTAAAAGTTAACCACCCAACAAATTAATTAAGTAGAGTGATGAGATCAACATAATAATTCAAGTACGGATACTCAAGATGTCCATAACCGGGGACATGGCTAATCATGATTAGTTTGTACACTCTGCAGAGGTTTCAAGCACTTTTCCCACAAGACTTGATCTCCTCCGTTGTATTTCTACTTTTCACATGATGTTTGAGAAGCGGATGGCCGAGACACGGTCTTTCGAAGAAGAGGTCCCCTTAACCGATAGATAGGCCGGTACACCTACAGCCCCCTACATCTGCTAGCCCATCATGGAAAGGATTCCCACAACTTACTCAACTATGCCATGTGGCTGCACACGGAAGTTTCTAGCATGAATAATCTTATGATCCCTTTGAACCTGGGTGGCATTCCAATAGGATGATCACACGGGTACCCCAGGATCTCCTAGGACAACACTAGATTCCCCAGGATGTCCGTGCAAGCCACTGGTATCCCCAGGGTGCCCCAACCAATCCCCCCATATGTGTATTAAAGTAGCCACCTTAATTTTCCCTTAGTTAAATACAAGCTCTCACATATTTCATGAATCTCACAACCAATCCACGTCTACGAGCATAGCAAAGCAGTATAAGCATAACGTGATGATACCCGGGGTTGATAGAAGACAATAGGTTCCTACCTCAACAACTACTTCCCATACCCACATGTTATCAAAACCTACTCATGCAATGTTTGAGGGTTGAAACTAATGCAAGTAAAACTGTGTATAAAAGAGTATGATCAAAGTGTGAACTTGCCTTGTACTTTGATGAAGATGATTCGCACTCATAACTCCTGATAGTTCTACCTGTCACACTCCGGTCAATCTATCGTGAGCAAGCAATTGCATACATAAGCACTCATGCAAAAGAATCAAAGAAAAGATCTCGGAAAACTTCGAAAACAAGCAAATAACTCTTGCGAGCAGAAAACAATTTCTAACTGTACCAAAATTGGGGAATTCGGTCTTATCAGAAAGTTTAGGTCAAGGGCTTCAATTAGCAAAAAGAATCAATTAAATCGGTTCTGAAACTCAAGTTATGAACAAAACAAGTTTGAATTCAAATCTATTTGAAAACCAAATTTTAAACATTCAAAAATATGTTTAAGTTGTTTTACTGGATAGAGGGGATCATAACGAAGAAGTGGGCATTGGTTTCATTGGATTTGGACAAGCGAGTAAAAAGTTGTGACCGTTTGAAGAATATGGGCTAAACTATAAATAAACTAATTGCATCTAGGTCCCTGGTTGAAATTAAAACAGAAAAAGAAAAATCTAACTAACGAACGTTCGCTACAAAGACTTAAAGGATGAACTTGTTCACATGAGAGGCTAAAGTAATGTACATTCACTAAATAGATCTAACTAAAAGAAAAAGCGAGCGGTTCTAAATGAAAAACCGAACTAGAAGGAAAACCGGATTGGACCGGCGGTTTTACCGGTTCGGGCGATGGGGTTCAATGGCTACCTCGGTGTCGAGGCAAATCGCGGCGTCAGCGTGGCAGCTCGGGCGGCGGCAATGGTGATTACGGGCGGCGGCGGGGCGAGAGGCGGCGGGCAGAGGCAAAGTGAGGCGTGGCGGCGGTGGTCGCGGTGGCACGGTGGCGAGATGTGCGGCGGGAGATCCGGTGGTGGCGGCGGGAACGTGATCCAGGGGTCCCGGGCGGAGTATAAATAGGGGGGCGGCGAACCTCGGGAGGTGTGCCCGGGTCGGAGTCCCCGGCGGCGGCGGGCGTGCGGGACTCGGTCTCCGACGGAGGTTGGTGGCGGCGTGGCAGTGCAGCCGGGAGCGGCTGGCCGGAGGCTGGGCCAGCCCAGTTCGGTGGAGGGAAAATTGTTTTTTAACAATTTTACAGAAAATAAAATAAAACCAAATAAAATAAAAATATACTATATGCATATATAATATATCAAAATTTTAGAGAAAAAAGATTTCTACAACATGAACATTTTTCTAACATCAAATAATATCCACAAAATTTTAAATAAAGCAAAGAGTGCTATTGTTGCAATAAAACCCCATAAAAATCATTTTAAAAGTACCAAAATGATTTAAAATTTATTTCTCTCCAATTTTCTCTTTGAGGAATCATTTTACCCTATTTTCCATATATTTTATTTTTGGAAAAAATAATTTGAATAAAACCCAAATAACTCCAAATTGGAAATAATTTCAAAGGGACTCTTAAATTTGATTCTTTGAAACTTCCAACTCATATTTCATACGATTTGAAGAAGTCATTTTATCTTCTTTCATGAAAATCATTGAGATGCATAATGTTTACGAATTTGAAATATTTCCAAATGAAATTCAAATATTTCCAAAAATCCTTTTCATTTGAAATGGAAGAAGTCATGTTATCTTCTCTCCCGGGGTTTTGTATTTGAAAAGAATTTCAATTCATGGAGATCAGAATGCAAGGTGAAAGTTTGGGAAAGTCATTTCATTCCCTCTCATTTTAACTTTCAAAGAGTTTCAAATTTCACTCAATTTCACACAAGCAACCACACCACAATCAAACAAATAATCAAAACTATTTATTTAATATAACATTCCAAAATTTGGAATTTTGGGATGTTACAAACCTACCACCCTTAAAATGAATCTCGCCCTCGAGAGGGAGGGGCTAGCAAGAAATAGGTTAGGTTCGAGGTCTTCTCAAAATCCATCGATCGTCACAGGGGTCTGGGGTGCTACCACCCTTAGAAACATGGTTACAGTTCCATCAAAACTCAGGTACTACATCCTTATTGTTGACAGTGTCGATCTCCTCAGATCTTCGGGAAAATTTCTACTCTGGCTCCTCCGGTAGTGGCATAACCTTTTCCTAAATTCTTGTGTCCTTTCATCTTGGTACGGTTCTTACATGGATTGGGTCTTCTTATCCGGCGGACTGGCGCCAATACTAAACAACTATCAATATCTCATGGTGGTCATCAATTTATGGTTTCTCCTGCAGGAAATGGGTCTGGGTTGAACCTCACCGTATATCCTATGATTGGCAACAGCTGCCTTGTACAAGGGAAAATTGTCATACCATTCTAAGGTTTAAACAAGGTTTTGATCATCGTCGCTCTACTATGGGTAAGTCACTCAGATTTATCATTCCATATAGCAAGGCGAATAATAAGAGTAAGTCGGTATGGTGATCAATCCATCCCACACCCAAATCATTACTTTGTACATGGTTTAGTGAATCTCGCATTCTAACACCCTTGGCCATCCTCACAAGCTTTGCAGAATTTTGCTTGTCGATTTAGGCTGGGTGCGGAAAATCCATGGATTCTGCAAGCCAAACAAACATCTATCGTTCCTTCACAACTCTCAGGTTTTGCATTACTCCTATAAGATCGTCAGTTGACAAAGGCATATCCTCTTCCAGGGTTTTTTCCTTTAGCAAGAGTGTGCTTGCTTCTTGGCAGGTCCTGGGGCCTGTGGGTTATGACCCACCTCATCACTTGTAAACCTTGAATTCATCATCGGGGGCAACTGATCATTATTCCAACATCTAGCTTCCTAGCATTCTTAAATCCATCCAATTGTACAGTCTCTATTCCTTCTATTGGTACCAAACTAAGACGTGATTACTCAGGCTCATCATGGAGTTACAATTGCTCCATATTACCAACATTCTACCTCCTTTACATCCAATAGTACTTCATACCTTCATATTCTTGGGGTATCCCACATATCGAGATAAAACTCGTACTTATTTTGGTCAAAGTCCACTCATTGGAATATCATTATCTTTCCAGGGGGTCAAGTGTCCTCACGAGGTACTACCACCCTTGAAATGCACAAATTCATCCATAGACCATATTTCTCATATCCTCGAAAATGGTCAAAATATTTCTTCATAGAGTAACAACTCATTACATCCAAATCAGTACCAACGATGCTAACTTTATTGATTCTCAAATTATTACAATCTCCTGCATTTCCATTACATGCCTAAACTCACCACCTCAATATAAAAGAATTGTTCCCACTACTACTACTACTACTACTATATTCCTCACAGACTCAACTATTTAACACGAATATCCTCATTGGGACAATCTCTGGCAAAGTGCCCTGCTTCATTACAGTGGAAACATATTACTTCTAACGAGTCTCGAGGTTTCCTTGTGATTACATAGCCTCCTTGGGTCCTCGGCTTCCTTTTTGGGCATCCGCTGAAGTAGTGCCCTGAATCTTTGCACCTGAAACATGTGATATGACTCAGGTCCTTCTTTGTAGAAATTGGGTTGTTCCTGGAATCCAATCTATTTCTCTTCCTGGACTTTTCCGTGCCAATCAGGGCTTCTATTTCCTGTGGGTCATACTCTACTTCCACTGTCGGGAATGCTACTAGATCCCCCTTCAGACAATTCTGGGATATGTGTCCTTCTTCTCCAAGAATAGCATGACTTGGTGCAGGGTTTAATTGAGCCTTCTTCAGGTGTGTCCTCCACCTCTTCCTTCATCACGGGTTCTTCTAAAATTTCCATGAGGGCTCCTTTCATTGCTTCTTTCTTCCTATTTGGATGGTTCTTTGTACCATGGGGTAAATGTGACACTGAAAGGTGGTAGTGGGTAGTCCCTTCACACAAGAAACAAGTAATCTTCCTAGTTGGGCATTCTTCAGCTGGGTGATTTTCTTCACAATGAGGGCATTCATCCTTGTGTTCTTTATGGTTGTGTCCTATTTCTCCATAGAGCTTGCATGCATAAGGTTTCTTCATATCATTTCCATAAGACTTCAACCACGGGACACAAGACGAGACCTTTGTAGAGTCAACTTCAATTCTTTCCAAGTGGTTACTCCACCGCCATCCATTTGATGGTTTGGTACATCCTCCACCAAGTAGTGACACCTCTTTCAAAGCACCGAAGAGCATCTTTGGGCCATATCTTTTCCGTCTATAGTGTTACTCTTCATATGATCTTCCATGTTCTGAATCCATCGGTCCGTCTCCAATTGACTTATTGGTCCCGAAAATGTGAGTTCATCATCTCCATTCATCCTCTTTCAGTTCCAAGGATTTTGGGATGAGATAAGAGAGGTAGATAGGGATACACACAATTCAAACAATAGTTTTGAAGAGACAGATTTTATTTTGTGGCTGTCGGAAAAACATCAAACAAATGACAACTCACAACCGTCACATCTAACGTAGGTATATAACAGGGGTTTGGTCTTCTAAAGGTCAATAAATCTTCGCCAAACTCTTCAAGTCTTGTTCATGTCTCCGATGGTTTCTTCCGATCGTGCTTGTCCTTCTCAAGTTCTTTTGCCAGATCATCTCTGTTGACGCGAAGTCTCTCATGATGTCCTTTAATATTTCTGGAGTTGCGTTCCAAAACTTCTGGGTTTCAACATCCTTGGCATGAACCATGGTCCTAATGTCCTTCAGTTCCTGTTGAATCTTCGGTATCTCGAGGTTTTGCTCCTCCAGCTTGGCTACTTTCAGCTTATGGGTCCTGAGTTCTTCACGAAATGCTTCCTTATCAAATACGGCTTCCTGTAGATCCACCCTAAACTTCTTGATGTAACACTCCAGATCCTGGTGATACACCAGCTAAAGTTAAAACCTCATCTTTTGCTGATAGGTGCTCCATTAGCCCTTTTGTCATCCAATCCTTCCGAAGAAATGCATGCTTAACTCAGCACGGTGACAATAGCATAAGCGGGCGATAATATCATGGATAGCCGTGTTTAAGCCCATGTCATTGCCATGAGCTATCATACCATAGTTTATATCTCCTGCCTTAGGGTTTTCTTGAGAAAAACTTTGAGTTTTAACGCTCCATGTTCCGGTCTTTCTCCGACACACCTTGATCTCGGGTATTGACAGGTTCAATAGTCTTACAAGTTCCATAAGAGTAACCTTCCTAAGTCATACCAATCTGGAAATTCTTCAAAGCCTTCAAATTTTCCTAGTCTTCGGAGTCTTCAACCATTGTAGTTTCCATTATCATAATGCACGATAAAATCCTCTTCATTCTGAAGTGGTCTTAGCTGTCCGATATCTTGTACTTCTTGGATTGGTCTCATCGATCGAGTCTTCGTGTGGTCAAAAGGGAAACGGAATAGTCTAACTAAAAGGGAATATTTGATAAAGCTCGAGAAAGAAGAGAGGTAGAAGATATTTTTTGAAAATAAAGTTTTAGAGAAAAATCTTTCCTATGGGCTTGCCGGTTTCTAGGGGTCACGATCCCCACAATCAACATGTGATCTCGATACCATCTTGTAGCGACCCGACCCAAATGGATCAGAGTCTCGTGCTTAAGTGTCATCCCTGGGTCGGTATGCTGACACACAAAGTACTCGAGGATTTATAACAGAGGTAAATCACATGTATAAAGTAACATAAATACTATTACCTCAATCCATATAGCGGAAGTAACAACAAGGTTGTGGATGCCCATCAACACCAACGACAAAGTTGAGTGTAGACATCGTAACCCTAATGTATCACTTACTCGTCATAAGAATCCTGCAACATGAGACATTGCAGCCATGTAGGTCAGTACATGAATGTACTGGCAATTTCACACTTTAGAGCAATGATGAATAATGGCTATCACTACATGCATATTTGGCTGGTGGAGGCTCTATGGTTATCATTTGCATAAAGCTAAATTTTCCCTACAACAAAGGGATATATTTTATTTAACTACAAAGTTTGTTGAAAAATATTGAGAAGGTAAACCCAACTCAATCCCAATTAAAAGTTAACCACCCAACAAATTAATTAAGTAGAGTGATGAGATCAACATAATAATTCAAGTACCAGATACTCAAGATGTCCATAACTGGGGACACGGCTAATCATGATTAGTTTGTACACTCTGCAGAGGTTTGCACACTTTTCCCCACAAGACTCGATCTCCTCCGTTGTATTTATTGCACTACATGATGTTTGAGAAACGGATGACCGAGACACAGTCTTTCCGAAGAGGTCCCCTTAACCAATAGATAGGCCGGTACACCTACAATCCCCTACATCTGCTAGCCCATCATGGAAAGGATTCCCACAACTTACTCAACTATGCCAAAGCCCATAATGGCTTGTGGCTGCACACAGAAGTTTCTAGCATGAATAATCTTATGATCCCTTTGAGCCTGGGTGGCATTCCAATAGGATGATCACACAGGTACCCTGGGATCTCCTAGGACAACACTAGATTCCCCAGGTGTCCGGGCAAGCCACTCGTATCCCCAGGGTGCCCCAACCAATCCACCCAGATGTGTATTCAAGTAGCCACCTTAATTTTCCCTTAGTTAAATACAAGCTCCCACATCTTTCATGAATCTCACAACCAATCCATGTCTACGAGCATAGCAAAGCAGTATAAGCATAACATGATGATACCCGGGGTTGATAGAAGACAATAGGTTCCTACCTCAACAACTACTTCCCATACCCACATGTTATCAAAACCTACTCATGCAATGTCTGAGGGTTGAAACTAATGCAAGTAAAAATGTGTATAAAAGAGTATGATGAAAGTGTGAACTTGCCTTGTCTTTATTGATGAAGATGATTCGCACTCATAACTCCCGATAGTTCTACTCGTCACACTCCGGTCAATCTATCGTGAGCAAGCAATTGCATACATGCACTCATGCAAAAGAATCGAAGAAAAGATCTCGAAAAACTTCAAAAACAAGCAAATAACTCTTGCAAGCAGAAAACAATTTCTAACAATGCCAAAATTAAGGAATTTGGTCTTATCAGAAAGTTTAGGTCAAGAGCTTCAATTAGCAAAAAGAATCAATTAAATCGAGATTCTGAAACTCAAGTTATGAACAAAACAAGTTTGAATTCAAATCTATTTTAAAACCAAATTTTAAACATTCAAAAATATGTTTAAGTTGTTTTACTGGATAGAGGGGGTCATAAGTTCGCTGATGTCTACCCACAAGACGTGGCACCGAGATTACCACGTATTCGAGGGATTGAGCATCAAATTGACTTAATTCCCGGTGCATTGCTACCCAACTGTGCACCATACCGTACCAATCCAGAGGAGACGAAGGAGATTATGCGTCAAGTACAGGAGCTGCTCGACAAAGGTTATATAGGCGAATCCCTTAGTCCTTGTGCCGTTCCTATTATACTAGTGCCTAAAAAGGATGGTACTGTTGGAAATATGCCCTAGAGGCAATAATAAAATAGTTATTATTATATTTCCTTGTTCATGATAATCGTTTATTATCCATGCTATAATTGTATTGATAGGAAACTTCGATACATGTGTGGGTACATAGACAACACCATGTCCCTAGTAAGCCTCTAGTTGACTAGCTCGTTAATCAATAGATGGTTACGGTTTCACGACCATGGACATTGGATGTCATTGATAATGGGATCACATCATTAGGAGAATGATGTGATGGACAAGACCCAATCCTAAGCCTAGCACAGATCGTGGTAGTTCAGTATGCTAAAGCTTTTCTAAATGTCAAGTATCATTTCCTTAGACCATGAGATTGTGCAACTCCGGATACCGTAGGGAATGCTTTGGGTGTACCAAAGCGTCACAACGTAAGCTGGGTGGCTATAAAGGTGCACTCTGGTATCTCCAAAAGTGTCTCATTGGGTTGTACGAATCGAGATCGGATTTGTCACTCCATGAAAGCGGAGAGGTATCTCTGGGCCCACCTTTCGGTAGGACATCATCATAATGTGCACAATGTGACCAAGGGGTTGATCACGGGATGATGTGTTACGAACGAGTAAAGAGACTTGCCGTAACGAGATTGAACAAGGTATCGGGATACCGACGATCGAATCTCGGGCAAGTACAATACCGCTAGACAAAGGGAATTGTATACGGGATCGATTGAGTCCTTGACATCGTGGTTCATCCGATGAGATCATCGTGGAACATGTGGGAGCCAACATGGGTATCCAGATCCCGCTGTTGGTTATTAACCGGAGAACGTCTCGGTCATATACGCATGGTTCCCGAACCGTAGGGTCTACACACTTAAGGTTCGATGACGGTAGGGTTATAAAGGAAGTTTGTATGTGGTTACCGAATGTTGTTGGAGTCCGGATGAGATCCCGGACGTCACGAGGAGTTCGGAATGGTCTGGAGGTAAAGATTTATATATAGGAAGTCCTGTTTTGGTCACGGAAAAGTTTTGGGTTTTATCGGTAGCGTCTGGGGACCACCGGGAGGGTCCCGGGTTCACTCAAGTGGGGCCACTGCCCGGAGGGCTGCATGGGCCAAGTGTGGGAGGGACCAGCCCCAGGTGGGCTGGTCGCCCCCACAAGGGCCCAAGGCGCCTAGGGTTTGGGGAGGGTGCTTCCACCCAACTTGGGGGCAAGTTCCCCTCTCCCCTTGGCCGCCACCCTTAGATGGGATTGGGGCTGCCGCACCCATTGGGGTGGAAACCCTAGAGGGGGCGCACCCCCCTCCCTCTCCCCTATATATACTTGAGGGTTTTGGGGCTGCCAACACATGAGTTTTGACCTCTCCCTGGCGCAGCCCTACTTCTCTCCCTTCTCCTCTCTCGCGGTGCTTGGCGAAGCCCTGCTGGATCACCACGCTCCTCCACCACCACCACCACGCCGTTGTGCTGCTGCTGGACGGAGTCTTCCTCAACCTCTCCCTCTCTCCTTGCTGGATCAAGGCATGGGAGACGTCACCGGGCTGTACGTGTGTTGAACGCGGAGGTGCCGTCCGTTCGGCACTAGGATCTTCGGTGATTTGGATCACGACGAGTACGACTCCATCAACCCCGTTCACTTGAACGCTTCCGCTTAGCGATCTACAAGGGTATGTAGATGCACTCTCCTTCCCTCGTTGCTGGTTTCTCCATAGATAGATCTTGGTGACACGTGGAAAATTTTGAATTTCGCCACGTTCCCCAATAGTGGTATCGAGCTAGGTCTATTGCGTAGATTCTTTGCACGAGTAGAACACAAAGTAGTTGTGGGCGTTGATTTTGTTCAATATGCTTGTCGTTACTAGTCCAATCTTGTTTGACGGTATTGTGGGATGAAGCGGCGGACCGACCTTTACGTGCTCTTCACGTGAGATGTGTTCCACCGATCGACATGCACTTGGTGCATAAGGTGGCTAAGCGGGTGCAGTCTCTCCCATTTTAGTCGGAACGGATTCGATGAAAAGGGTCCTTATGAAGGGTAAATAGCAATTGGCATATCACGTTGTGGTTTTGCGTAGGTAAGAAACGTTCTTGCTAGAAACCCATAGCAGCCACGTAAAACATGCAAACAACAATTAGAGGACGTCTAACTTGTTTTGCAGGGTATGCTATGTGATGTGATATGGCCAAGAAGAATGTGATGAATGATATGTGATGTATGAGATTGATCATGTTCTTGTAATAGGAATCACGACTTGCATGTCGATGAGTATGACAACCGGGCAGGAGCCATAGGAGTTGTCTTTATTTATTGTATGACCTGCGTGTCATTGAACAACGCCATGTAATTACTTTACTTTATTGCTAACCGTAGCCATAGTAGTAGAATTAATAAGTTGGCGAGACAACTTCATGAAGACACGATGATGGAGATCATGATGATGGAGATCATGGTGTCATGCCGGTGACGATGATGATCATGGAGCCCGAAGATGGAGATCAAAAGGAGCAAAATGATATTGGCCATATCATGTCACTATTTGATTGCATGTGATGTTTATCATGTTTATGCATCTTATTTGCTTAGAACGACGGTAGTAAATAAGATGATCCTCATTAAAATTTCAAGAATTGTTCTCCCTAACTGTGCACCGTTCTTGAAGTTAAATCGCTTCTAAGCACCACGTGATGATCGGGTGTGATGGATTCTTACGTTCACATACAACGGGTGTAAGACAGATTTACACACGAAACACTTAGGGTTAACTTGATGAGCCTAGCATGTACATACATGGCCTCGGAACACGAGAGACCGAAAGGTCGAGCATGAGTCGTATAGTAGATCGATCAACATGAAGATGTTCACCGATGATGACTAGTCCGTCTCACGTGATGATCGGACACGGCCTAGTTGACTTTCGGATCATGTAATCACTTAGATGACCAGAGGGATGTCTATCTCGAGTGGGAGTTCATAAGATGAACTTAATTATCCTGAACATAGTCAAAAGCCCTTTGCAAATTATGTCATAGCTCGCGCTTTAGTTCTCTTTGTTTAGATATGTTCCTAGAGAAAATATAGTTGAAAGTTGATGCGAGTAATTATGCGGTCAAGAGAAAGCTTATGTCCTTAATGCACCGCTCGGTGTCTTTGGACCTCGAGCATTAGTGCATGGATGTTGCGAACATCCGACACACACGCTTTTGATGACTACGTGATAGTTCGGTAATGTTAAGCGGCTTAGAATTGAGGCACCAAAGACGCTTTTTGAAACGTCGCGGAACATATGAGATGTTCTAAGGGCTGAAATTGGGATTTCAGGCTCATGCCCACGTCAAGAGGTATGAGACCTCCGACGAGTTTTCTAGCCTACAAACTAAGGGAGAAGATCTCAATTGTTGAGCTTGTATTCAGATTATGCAGGTGCAACAATCACTTGAATCGAGTGGGAGTTGATCTTCCGGATGAGATAGTGATGTTTCTCCAAAGTCATTGCCACCAAGCTGCTAGAGCTTCGTGATGAACTATAACATGTCGAGGATAGATATGATAATCCTTGAGGTATTCACGATGTTTGACACCGCGAAAGTATAAATCAAGAAGGAGCATCAATTGTTGATGGTTAGTGAAACCACTAGTTTCAAGAAGGGCAAGGGCAAGAAGGGACACTTCATGAAACGGCAAATCAGTTCTTTGCTCAATGAAGAAACCCAAGGTTGAAACCAAACCCGAGACTAAGTGCTTCGTAATAAGGGGACAGCCTTTGGAGCAGAATTACTCTAGATACTTGGTAGATAAGAAGGTGGCAAGGTCAATAGAAGTATATTGGATATACATTATGTTAATGTGTACTTTACTAGTACTCCTAGTAGCACCAGTGGTATTAGATACCGTTCGGTTGCTAAGTGTTAGTAACTTTCGAAATAAAAGGTACGGAATAAGCGGAGACTAGCTAAAGGTGAGCCGGCGATATGTGTTGGAAGTGTTTCCAAGGTTGATGTGATCAAGCATCATACGCTCCCTCTACCATCGAGATTGGTGTTAAAATAATTGTTATTTGGTGTTTTGCGTTGAGCATAGACATGATTGGATTATGTCTATCGCAATACTGATTATTCATTTAAGGAGAATAATGGTTACTCTATTTATTTGAATAATACCTTCGATGGTCTTGCACCTGAATGAATGGTTTATTGAATCTCGATCGTAGTGATACACATTTTCATGCCAAAGGTATAAGATAGTAATGATAGTACCACTTTCTTGTGGCAATCGCCATGTAAGTCATATTGGTATAAACGCATGAAGAAGCTCCATGTTGATGGATCTTTGGACTCACTCGCTTTTTGAAAAGTTTGAGACATGCAAACCATGTCTATTGGTGTATACGCATGAAGAAACTCCATGCAGATGGATCGCTTGGACTCACATGATTTTGAATCACTTGAGATATGCAAATCATACCACATGGGCAAGATGACCGAAAAGCCTCGGTTTGATAAGATGGAACAAGGTAGCAACCTGTTGGAAGTAACACATTTTGATGTGTGCAGTCAATGAAGTCTTTGAGGCATGCAATGTGAATATCGTTATGTTACGACTTCACGAGATGATTCGAGTAGATGTTGAGTATATTTACTTGATGAAACACAAAGTCTGAATTATTGAATGGTTCAAGTAATTTCAGAGTGAAGTTAAAGATCATTGTGACAAGAGGATAAAATGTCTATGATATGATCATAGAGATGAGTATCTGAGTTACGAGCTTTGTACGCATAATTAAGACACCGTGGAAATTGTTTCACAATTAATACCGCTGGAACACCATAGTGTGATGGTGTGTCCGAACATCATAGTTGCACCCTATTGGATATGGTGCGTACCATGATGTCTCTTATCGAATTACCACTATCGTTCATGGGTTAGGCATTAGAGACAACCACACTCACTTTAATAGGGCACCACGTAATTCCGTTGAGGCGACACCGTTTGAACTATGGTTTGGAGAAACCTAAGTTGTCATTTCTTAAAAGTTTGGGGCTGCGACGGCTTATGTGGAAAAGTTTCATCGTGATAAGCTCGAACCCAAAGCGGATAAATACATCTTCATAGGACACCCAAAACAGTTGGGTATACCTCCTATCTCAAGATCAGGAAGCAAAAGTAATTGTTTCTAGAAAGCGGGTCCTTTCTCGAGGAAAAGTTTCTCTCGAAGAATTGAGTGGGAGGATGGTGGAGACTTGATGAGGTTATTGAACCATCACTTCAACTAGTGTGCAGCAGGGGCACGAGGAAGTTGTTCTGTGGCGCCTACACCAATTGAAGTAGAAGCTTATGATAGTGATCATGAAGTTTCGGATCAAGTCACTACCGAACCTCGTGGGACGACAAGGACGCCAGCATCTTGCCCGTGAGTGGTACGGTGATCTGTCTTGAATGTCATGTTGCTAGACAACAATGAACCCACGAGAGCTATGGAGAAGCAATGGTGGGCCCATATTCCAACAAATGGTTAGAAGCCATGAAATCCGAGATAGGATCCATGTATCGTAACAAAGCATGGACTTTGGTGGACTTGCCCATTGATCGGCAAGCCATTGAGATAAATGGATCTTTAAGAAGAAGACAGGCGTGGGCGGTAATGTCACCGTTTATGAAGCTCGACTTGTGGCAAAAGAGTTTTTCACAAGTTCAAGGAGTTGACTACGATGAGATTTTCTCATCCGTAGCGATGCTTAAGTCCGTCGGAATCATGTTAGCATTAGCTGCATTTATGAAATCTGGCGAGATGGATGTCAAAACGAGTTTCCTTACCAGTTTTGTAAGGAAAGGTTGTATGTGATAAAATCGTAAAGTTTTTGTCGATCCTAAGGATGCTAAAAGTTATCTTGGCTCAGTGATCCTTCTAAGGACCGGAGTAAGCATCTCGGAGTTGGAATGTGCGCTTTGATGAGATGATCAAAGATTTTGGGTTTATACAAAGTTTATGAGAAACTTGTATTTCCAAAGAAGTGAGTGGGAGCACTATAGAATTTCTGATGAGTATATGTCGTTGACATATTGATGATCGAAATGATGTAGAACCCTACGTAAAGCATATAGGGTTATTTGAAAAGTGTTTTTCAAGTGAAAACCTGGATTAAGCTGCTTAAACATTGAGCATCAAGATCTATGAGAACAGATCGAAACGCTAAATGATACTTTCAAATGAGCACATACCTTGACATGATCTTGAAGGTGTTCAAGATGGATCGATCAAAGAAGGAGTTCTTGCACGAGATGTAAGGTATGAAGTTAAGACTTAAAGCTCGACCACGGCAGAAAAGAGAGAAAGGACGAAGGTCGTCCCTATATGCTTTAGGCGTAGGCTCTATAGTATGCTATCTTTGTGTACATCTTAGGAAGTGTCCCTTGCCATGAGTCGGTCAAGGGGTACAAGAATGATCCAGGAATGGGGATCATTGGACAATGATCAAAATTGTCCTTGGAGTAAATAAGGACATGTTTCTCGATTATGGAGGTGATAAAGAGTTCGGCGTAAAGGGTTACGTCGATGCAAGCTTTAACACCTATCCGAAAGTGACTACGAGTAGCAAACGGATCGTATAATTGGAGCAACCATTTGGAATAAGCTTCAAATGGAGCGATGTAAGCAGCTTTTATAATATGACCTAGAAATTTGCAAAGCTTGCAGCGGATCTGAAAGGTTCAGATCCGTTGACTAAAACCTCTCTCACAAGCAAAACATGATCAAACCCCAGAACTCATTGAGTCTTAATCACATGATGATGTGAACTAGTTTAATGACACTAGTAAACTCTTTGGATGTTAATCACATGGCGATGTGAACTAGATTATTGACTCTAGTGCAAGTGGGAGACTGTTGGAAATATGCCCTAGAGGCAATAATAAATTAGTTATTATTATATTTCCTTGTTCATGATAATCGTTTATTATCCATGCTATAATTGTATTGATAGGAAACTTCAGATACATGTGTGGGTACATAGACAACACCATGTCCCTAGTAAGCCTCTAGTTGACTAGCTCGTTAATCAATAGATGGTTCACGGTTTCACGACCATGGACATTGGATGTCATTGATAACGGGATCACATCATTAGGAGAATGATGTGATGGACAAGACCCAATCCTAAGCCTAGCACAGATCGTGTAGTTCAGGTATGCTAAAGCTTTTCTAAATGTCAAGTATCATTTCCTTAGACCATGAGATTGTGCAACTCCCGGATACCGTAGGAATGCTTTGGGTGTACCAAAGCGTCACAACGAATGGCCGGGTGTCTATAAAGGTGCACTACAGGTATCTCCAAAAGTGTGCATTGGGTTGGCACGAATCGAGGCTGGATTTGTCACTCCGTGAAAGCGGAGAGGTATCTCTGGACCCACTCGGTAGGACATCATCATAATGTGCACAATGTGATCAAGGAGTTGATCGGGGGATGATGTGTTACGGAACGAGTAAAGAGACTTGCCGGTAACGAGATTGAACAAGGTATCGGGATACCGACGATCGAATCTCGGGCAAGTACAATACCGCTAGACAAAGGGAATTGTATACGGGATCGATTGAGTCCTTGACATCGTGGTTCATCCGATGAGATCATCGTGGAACATGTGGGAGCCAACATGGGTATCCAGATCCCGCTGTTGGTTATTAACCGGAGAACGTCTCGGTCATGTACGCATGGTTCCCGAACCCGTAGGGTCTACACACTTAAGGTTCGATGGCGCTAGGGTTATAAAGGAAGTTTGTATGTGGTTACCGAATGTTGTTCGAGTCCGGATGAGATCGGGACGTCGGGAGGAGTTCCGGAATGGTCGGGAGGTAAAGATTTATATATAGGAAGTCTGTTTTGGTCACCGGAAAAGTTTTGGGTTTTTATCGGTAGCGTCGGGACCAAGGGAGGTCGGGGTCCACCAAGTGGGGCCACCCGGCCCCGGAGGGCTGCATGGGCCAAGTGTGGAGGGACCAGCCCGGGTGGGCTGGTGCGCCCCACAAGGGCCCAAGGCGCCTAGGGTTTGGGAGGGGTGCTTCCACCTCAACTTGGGGGCAAGTTCCCCCTCTCCCCCTCAGCCGCCACCCTTAGATGGGATTGGGGCTGCCGCGCACTTTGGGTGGAAACCCTAGAGGCGCACCCCTCCCTCTCCCCTCAATATATACTTGAGGGTTTTGGGGCTGCCAACACATGAGTTTTGACCTCTCCCTGGCGCAGCCCTACCTCTCTCCCTTCTCCTCTCCCGCGGTGCTTGGCGAAGCCCTGCTGGATCACCACGCTCCTCCACCACCACCACGCCGTTGTCTTTGCTGCCGACGGAGTCTTCCTCAACCTCTCCCTCTCTCCTTGCTGGATCAAGGCATGGGAGACGTCATCGGGCTGTCACGTGTGTTGAGCAGCGGAGGTGCCGTCCGTTCGGCACTAGGATCTTCGGTGATTTGGATCACGAAGAGTACGACTCCATCAACCCCGTTCACTTGAACGCTTCCACTTAGCAATCTACAAGGGTATGTAGATGCACTCTTCGTCCCCTCATTGCTGGTTTCTCCATAGATAGATCTTGGTGACACGTAGGAAAATTTTGAATTTCTGCTACGTTCCCCAACAGGTACGTCGCGTATGTGTGTTGATTGTTGAGGCATTAATAATATTACTATTCGTTATCGTCATCCAATTCCTAGGCTAGATGATATGCTTGATGAATTGAGTGGCTCTACAATATTCTTCAAAGTTGATTTGCGTAGTGGATACCATCAAATTCGTATGAAATTGAGAGATGAATGGAAAACAACATTTAAAACTAAGTTTGGTTTATATGAGTGGTTAGTCATGCCTTTTGGGTTCACTAATGCACCTAGTACTTTCATGAGACTAATGAATGAAGTTTTACGTGCTTTCATTGGACGATTTGTGGTAGTATATTTTTATGATGTACTGATTTATAGCAAATCTTTGGAAAAACATTTGGAACATTTACGTGCTATTTTTATTGCTCTACGTGATGCACGTTTGTCTGGTAACCTTGGGAAGTGCACCTTTTGCACCGACCGAGTATCATTTCTTGGCTATGTTGTTACTCCACAGGGAATTGAAGTTGATAAAGCCAAGATTGCACCTTTTGCACCGACAAGTGAGGAGTTTTCTTGGACTCGCTGGTTTCTATAGGTGTTTTGTGAGTGATTTTAGCACCATTGCTGCACCTCTCAATGAGCTGACAAATAAGGATGTGCCTTTTGTTTGGGGTACCGCACAGGAAGAAGCCTTCACGGTATTGAAAGATAAGTTGACAGATGCTCCTTTACTCCAACTTCCTGATTTTAATAAGACTTTTGAGCTTGAATGTGATGCTAGTGGAATTGGATTAGGAGATGTGTTATTACAAGATGGCAAACCTGTTGCATATTTTTCTGAAAAATTGAGTGGGCCTAGTGCGAACTATTCTACTTATGATAAAGAATTATATGCTCTTGTTGGGACCTTAGAAACATGGCAACATTATTTATGGCCCAAAGAATTTGTTATACATTACGATCATGAATCTTTGAAACACATTAAAAGTCAAGCAAAACTGAACTATAGACATGCTAAATGGGTTGAATTCATTGAGACTTTCCCTTATGTCATTGAACACAAGAAGGGTAAAGAAAATGTTATTGCTAATGCATTGTCTCAAATAGTTATACTATGCTTTCACAACTTGACTTTAAAATATTTGGTTTGGAGACCATCAAAGATCAATATGTGCATGATGCTGAATTTAAAAATGTATTGCAGAATTGTAAATAAGGTAGAACATGGAACAAGTTCGTCGTTAACGATGGATTTATGTTTCGTGCTAACAAGCTATGCATTCCGGCTAGCTTCGTTCGTCTTTTGTTGTTGCAGGAGGCGCA
Source organism: Aegilops bicornis (assembly GCA_021605145.1). NCBI lineage: Eukaryota > Viridiplantae > Streptophyta > Magnoliopsida > Poales > Poaceae > Aegilops > Aegilops bicornis. The sequence continues at coordinate 322,240,695 of CM038669.1, forward strand.
TGAAGGAGGACTAATGGGACACTTTGGCGTGAAGAAGACGGAGGATATACTTGCTACACATTTCTTTTGGCCAAAGATGAGACGGGATGTTGAGCGTTTTGTTGCTCGATGCACTACATGTCAAAAAGCTAAGTCACGACTCAATCCTCATGGTTTATATATGCCTTTGCGTGTACCTAGTGTTCCTTGGGAGGATATATCTATGGACTTTGTTTTAGGTTTACCTTGAACAAAGAAGGGGAGGGATAGCATATTTGTTGTCGTGGATAGGTTTTTGAAAATGGCACATTTTATACCATGTCATAAAAGCGATGATGCTGTTAATGTTGCTAATTTGGTCTTTCATGATATTATTCGCTTGCATGGTGTGCCAAATACTATTGTTTCAGATCATGATACTAAATTTCTTAGCCACTTTTGGAGATGTTTATGGGCTAAGTTGGGGACTAAACTGCTTTTTAGTACTACTTGTCACCCCCAAACCGATGGACAAAGCTGAAGTAGTAAATAGAACATTGTCTACTATGCTTAGGGCTGTTTTGAAGAATAATACGAAATTGTGGGGAGAATGCGTGCCTCATTTGAATTTGGTTATAATCGTTCATTGCATTCTACTACTAAGATGTGCCCTTTTGAAATTGTGTATGGTTTCCTACCTCGTGCATCTATTGATTTGTTGCCTCTTCCATCTACGGAGAAGGTTAGTTTTGATGCTAAACAACGTGCTGAATTGATTTTAAAATGCATGAGTTAACTAAGGAAAACATTGAGCGTATGAATGCTAAATATAAACTTGCAAGAGATAAGGGTAGAAAACATGTTGTGTTTGCACATGGAGATCTTGTGTGGTTACATTTGCGGAAGGATAGATTTCCTGATTTGTGCAAATCAAAGCTAATGCCACGTGCTAATGGTCATTTTAAGGTGTTAGAGAAAATAAATGATAATGCATATAAACTTGAGCTGCCTGAAGATTTTGGGGTTAGTCCCACTTTTAACATTGCAGATTTGAAACTTATTTGGGTGAGGAAGATGAGCTTCCGTCAAGGACGACTTCATTTCAAGAAGGGGAGGATGATGAGGATATCAATACCATTGTTACACCCACAGCCTCGCCGCTATACATCTTGCACCAATTACTAGAGCTCGCGCACGCCAATTAAATTATCAGGTACTTTCGTTTCTTGGTAATGATTCTAATGTTCAAGAGAATATGATGCTGCCTAAATTGGATACATTTGTCTTGCTTACAAATGAAGGGCCTAGCTTGGACAAGAGGGATGAACATTGGAGAAAGATTAAGCATGGAGATGATGGCATGCGCAAGGGGAACAAGAACGGAGTTACAAGTGATGATTTCAAGACTTTGAAGCCACCATAATGAGTGCATGAAGCCTTGGACAAAATATACAAGATGTCACTTCATAAATTTCTTCCAGAGGCTATTATAGGTGTTGCGTCACCTTATTTTTGGGCCAGGCCCATGTAATTTCGAAATAGTCAAGTATAGGCTGTTTTTAGAGTCTGTATGTGTGGGGAAACAAGAGTTAGGGTTGGTTTCGGACCCCTCCTCCAAGGGCCACGAAATTCCCCCTCTTCCTCCATATATACAACCCTTAGGGCATCGTTTAGACTTTGGGTTTTGTTTAGATTAAAAGTTCGCCATAGCTACAACTTCTCGTACTTCATTTATGTTCAACAACCAGACCAAGGCGTCACAGGACCCCACCTTGATCAATAAAGCTTTCCTCTTATATTCGCAATATCCTGATTGCAATCTTAGTTTCTTGCTCGTTCTTCTTTCCTTGCAGGAAATAGACCCTCGTGGTCAGGTTGATCGTGCTCCGGCGTGGTCAATAACCTCTCGGAGTTGGTTTAGCAATTGCTAAGGCACGACGTCCTCATGACGTTAAGTAGTCGGATCGTCAAAGTCTACTCCATCAAAAAGCGATAGCCACCATCTCATCAAAAGACGGACACCTTTGCCTCTATCATGTTACAAGCAAAGAAGGGACATTTTCGTGAAGTATATGGCTTTAAGAATCTTAGCCCACAACTCATTATCATTTCGAGAGATCTTCGGATGAAGGAAATATGCCCTAGAGGCAATAATAAAGTTATTATTTATTTCCTTATATCATGATAAATGTTTATTATTCATGCTAGAATTGTATTAACCGGAAATATAATACATGTGTGAATACATAGACAAGCAGAGTGTCACTAGTATGCCTCTCCTTGACTAGCTCGTTGATAAAATACGGTTATGTTTCCTAACCATAGACATGAGTTGTCATTTGATTAATGTGATCACATCATTAGGAGAATGATGTGATTGACTTGACCCATTCCGTTAGCTTAGCACTTGATCGTTTAGTTTGTTGCTATTTGCTTTCTTCATGACTTATACATGTTCCTATGACTATGAGATTATGCAACTCCCGTTCTTTGGAGGAACACTTTGTGTGCTACCAAACGTCACAACGTAATCGGGTGATTATAAAGGAGCTCTGGTGTGTCTCCAAAGGTACATGTTGGGTTGGCGTATTTCGAGATTAGGACTTGTCCTCCGATTGCTCGGAGAGGTATCTCTGGGCCCTCTCGGTAATGCACATCACTTAAGACTTGCAAGCAATGCAACTAATGAGTTAGTTATAGATGATGTATTACGGAACGAGTAAAGAGACTTGCCGGTAACGAGATTGAACTAGGTATTGAGATACCGACGATCGAATCTCGGGCAAGTAACATACCGATGACAAAGGGAACAACGTATGTTGTTATGCGGTCTGACCGATAAAGATCTTCGTAGAATATGTGGGAGCCAATATGAGCATCCAAGTTCCGCTATTGGTTATTGACTGGAGACGTGTCTCGCTCATATCTACATTGTTCTCGAACCCGTATGGTCCGCACTCTTAACGTTCTACGATAGTTTCATTATGAGTTTATATGTTTTGATGTACCGAAGGTTGTTCGGAGTCCCGGATGTGATCACGGACATGACGAGGAGTCTCGAAATGGTCGAGACATAAAGATTGATATATTGGAAGCCTATATTTGGAGAAGAGGAGGGCCGACCAGGGCAGGCCGTGCACCCCCTCCCCCCTAGTCCGAATAGGACAAGGAAGGTGGGGCGCCCCCTTTCCTCTTTCCCCCTTCCCCTTTCCTTCTCCAACAAGGCAGAGGGAGTCCTACTACGGTGGGAGTAGGACTCCTCAGCGCATCCTAGGGGCGGCCGCACCTCCCCTCCCTCCTTTATATACGGGGGCAAGGGGGCACCCCATGATACACAAGTTGATCTTCGTGATCGTTCCTTAGCCGTGTGCGGTGCCCCCTTCCACCATATTCCACCTCGATCATATTGTAGCGGTGCTTAGGCGAAGCCTGCGACAATAGAACATCAAGATCGTCACCACGCCCGTCGTCTTGTGGAACTCTTCCCGACACTTTGTTGGATCGGAGTCTGGGATGCGCCATCGAGCTGAGCGTGTGCTAGAACTTCCGGAGGTGCCGTGGTTCGGTGCTTGATCGGTCGGGCCGTGAAGGCGTCTGACTACATCAACAGCGTTGTTATAACGCTTCCGCTATCGTTCTCACGAGTGCGTAGACAACACTATCCCTCTCGTTGCTATGCATCACCATGATCTTGCGTGTGCGTAGGAATTTTTTGAAATTACTCGTTCCCCAATAGTGGCATCCGAGCCAGGTTTTATGCGTAGATGTCATATGCACGAGTAGAACACAAGTGAGTTGTGGGCGATATAAGTCATACCGCTTACGACATGTCATACTTTGATTCGGGCGGTATTGTTGGATGAAGCGGCCCGGACCGACATTACACGACGCTTCTGAGACTGGTTCTACCGGCGTGCTTTGCACATTGGCTGGCGGGTGTCGGTTTCTCCAACTTTAGTTGAACCAAGTGGCTACGCCCGGTCCTTGCGAAGGTTAAAACAGCACCAACTTGACAAACTATCATTGTGGTTTTTGATGCGTAGGTAAGAACGGTTCTTGCTAAGCCCGTAGCAGCCACGTAGAACTTGCAACAACAAAGTAGAGGACGTCTAACTTGTTTTTGCAGGGCATGTTGTGATGTGATATGGTCAAGACATGATGCTAAATTTTATTGTATGAGATGATCATGTTTTGTAACTGAGTTATCGGCAACTGGCAGGAGCCATATGGTTGTCGCTTCATTGTATGCAATGTAATGCATACATGTAATGCTTTACTTTATCACTAAGCGGTAGCGATAGTCGAGAAGCATAAGATTGGCGAGGCGACAACGATGCTATGATGGAGATCATGTGTCGGTACCGCGGTGGCGATGGTGATCATGATGGTGCTTCGAAGGTGGAGATCACAAGCACAAGATGATGATGGCCATATCATATCACTTATATTGATTGCATGTGATGTTTACCTTTTAGGCATCTTATCTTGCTTTGGTTGACGGTAGCATTATAAGATGATCCCTCACTAAATTATCAAAGTATAAGTGTTCTCCACAGTATGCACCGTTGCGAAATTTCTTCGTCTTTGAGACACCACGTGATGATCGGGTGTAATAGGCTCTACGTTCAAATACAACGGTGCAAAATAGTTGCACATGCGGAATACTCAGGTTAAACTTGACGAGCCTAGCATATAACAGATATGGCCTCGGAACACGGAGACCGAAAGGTCGAGCGTGAATCATATAGTAGATATGATCAACATATCGATGTTCACCAATGAAACTACTCCATCTCACGTGATGATCGGACATGGTTTAGTTGATTTGGTTCACGTGATCACTTAGAGGATTAGAGGGATGTCTATCTAAGTGGGAGTTCTTAAGTAATATGATTAATTGAACTTGAATTTATCATGAACTTAGTACCTGATAGTATCTTGCTTGTTTATGTTGATTGTAGATAGATGGCCCGTGCTGTTGTTCCGTTGAATTTTAATGCGTTCCTTGAGAAAGCAAAGTTGAAAGATGATGGTAGCAATTACACGGACTGGGTCCGTAACTTGAGGATTATCCTCATTGCTGCACGGAAGAATTACGTCTTAGAAGCACCGCTGGGTGCCGAACTGCTTCTTTGGAGCAACACGGATGTTATGAGCGTCTGGCGAGCAAAGTCGATGACTACTCTATAGTTCGGTGTGCCATGCTTTACGGCTTAGAATCGGGTCTTCAACGACGTTTTGAGCGTCATGGAGCATATGAGATCTTCCAGAGTTGAAGTTAATATTTTAAGCAAATGCGGATTGAGAGATATGAAGTCTCCAATAAGTTCTATTGCAAGATGGAGGAGAATAGTTCTGTCGGTGAGCATATACTCAAAATGTCCGGGTATAATAATCACTTGATTCAACTGGGAGTTAATCTTCCGGATGATAGCGTCATTGATGTAATTCTCCAATCATCGCCACCAAGCTACAAGAGCTTTGTGATGAACTATAATATACAAAGGATGGAAAAGACTATTCACGAGCTCTTGGCGATGCTAAAAAGCTGCGAGGTAGAAATCAAGAAGGAGCATCAAGTGTTGATGGTCAACAAGACCACTAGTTTCAAGAAAAGGGCAAAGGGAAGAAGAAGGGGAACTTCAAGAAGAACAGCAAGCAAGTTGCTTTGCTCAGAGAAGAAACCCAAGTCCGGACCTAAGCCTGAAACTGAGTGCTTCTCATCGCAAGCGGTGGTCACCGGAAGCGGCACTGCCCCAAGTATTTGGCGGATAAGAAGGATGGCAAGGTGAACAAAGGTGTGATATACATGTTATTGATGTGTACCTTACTAATGCTTTCATGATAGCACCTAGGTATTTGATAACGGGTTACATTGCTAATATTTGCAACTCGAAGCAGGGGACTACGGATTAAGCGAAGATTGGCTAAGGGCGAGGTGACGATGTGCGTGGGAAATGGTTCCAAAGTCGATGTGATCGCGATTGACACGCTACCTCTACATCTACCTTGAGGATTAGCTTTAGACCTAAATACTTGTTATTTGGTGCCGGCGTTGAGCATGAACATTATATCTGGATCTTGTTTGATGCGAGGCGGTTATTCATTTAAATCAGAGAATGATGGTTGTTCTATTTATATGAGTAATATATTTTATGGTCATGCACCCTTGAAGAATGGTCTATTTTTGTTGAATCTCGATAGCAGTGATGCACATATTCATAATGTTGAAGCCAAAAGATGCAGAGTTGATAATGATAGTGCAACTTATTTGTGGCACTGCCGTTTAGGTCATATCGGTGTAAAACGCATGAAGAAACTCCATACTGATGGACTTTTAGAACCACTTGATTATGAATCACTTGGTACTTGCGAACCATGCCTCATGGGCAAGATGACTAAAACGCCGTTCTCCGGTACTATGGAGAGAGCAACAAATTTGTTGGAGATCATACATACAGATGTATGTGGTCCGATGAATGTTGAGGCTAAATGGCGGATATCGTTATTTTCTCACCTTCACAGATGATTTAAGCGAGATATGGGTATATCTACTTAATGAAACATAAGTCTGAAACATTTGAAAAGTTCAAAGAATTTCAGTGAAGTTGAAAATCATCGTAACAAGAAAATAAAGTTTCTCTGATTTGATCGTGGAGGAGAATATTTTAGTTACGAGTTTGGTCTACATTTGAAACAATATGGAATATTTTTAAGCAACTCACGCCACCGGAACACCACAGCGTAATGGTGTGTCGACGTCGTGAATCGTGCTTTACTAGATATGGTGCGATCTATGATGTCTCTTACAGATTTACCGCTATTGTTTTGGGGTTATGCTTTAGAGACGGCCGCATTCACGTTAAACAGGGCACCATCAAAATCCGTTGAGACGACGCCTTATGAACTGTGGTTTGGCAAGAAACCAAAGTTGTCGTTTCTTAAAGTTTGGGGTTGCGATGCTTATGTGAAAAAGCTTCAACCTGATAAGCTCGAACCCAAGTCGGAGAAATGTGTCTTCATAGGATATCCAAAGGAGACTATTGGATACACCTTCTATCACAGATCTGAAGGAAAAACTTTTGTTGCTAAATTCGGAAACTTTCTACGGAGAAGGAGTTTCTCTCGAAAGAAGTGAGTGGGAGGAAAGTAGAACTTGATGAGGTAACTGTACCTGCTCCTTTATTGGAAAGTAGTACATCACAGAAATAGGTTTCTGTGACACCTACACCAATTAGTGAGGAAGCTAATGATGATGATCATGAAACTTCAGATCAAGTTACTACTGAACCTTGTAGATCAATGCACCAGAGTGGTATGGTAATCCTGTTCTGGAAGTCATGCTACTAGATCATGATGAACCTACGAACTATGAAGAAGCGATGGGTAAACCCTAATTCCGCAAAATGGTTTGAGGCCATGAAATCTGAGATGGGATCCATGTATGAGAACAAAGTGTGGACTTTGGTTGACTTGCCCGTTGATCGGCAAGCCATAGAGAATAAATGTATCTTCAAGAAGAAGACTGACGCTGACGGTAATGTTACTGTCTACAAAGCTCGACTTGTCGCGAAAGGTTTTCGACAAGTTCAAGTGATCGACTATGATGAGACCTTCTCACCCGTAGCAATGCTTAAGTCTGTCCGAATCATGTTAGCAATTGCCGCATTTTATGATTATGAAATTTGGCAGATGGATGTCAAAGCTGCATTCTTGAATGGATTTCTGGAAGAAGAGTTGTATATGATGCAACCGGAAGGTTTTGTCGATCCAAAGGGAGCTAACAAAGTGTGCAAGCTCGGCGATCCATTTATGGACTAGTGCAAGCCTCTCGGAGTTGGAATAAACGCTTTGATAGTGTGATCAAAGCATTTGGTTTTATCTGAGACTTTTGGAGAAGCCTGTATTTACAATAAAGTGAGTGGGAGCTCTGTAGCATTTCTGATATTATATGTGGATGACATATTTATTGATCGGAAATGATATAGAATTTCTGGATAGCATAAAGGGATACTTGAATAAGAGTTTTCCAATGAAAGACCTCGGTGAAGCTGCTTACATATTGGGCATTAAGATCTATAGAGATAGATCAAGACGCTTAATTGGACTTTGAAAAAGCACATACCTTGACAAAGTTTTGAAGAAGTTCAAAATGGATCAGGCGAAGAAAGGATTCTTGCCTGTATTACAAGGTGTGAAGTTGAGTAAGACTCAATGCCCGACCACCGCAGAAGATAGAGAGAAGATGAAAGATGTTCCCTATGCTTGACCATAGGCTCTATCATGTATGCAATCTTGTGTACCGGACACGATGTGTGCCTTGCTATAAGTCTAGCGAGGAGGTACCAAAGTAATCCAGAATGGATCAACTGGACAGCGGTCAAGAACATCTGAAATACGAAAAGGACTAAGGATATGTTTCTCGTTTATGGAGGTGACAAAGAGCTCATCGTAAATGGTTACGTTGATGCAAGCTTTTACACTGATCCGGACGATTCTAAATCACAAACCGGATACGTGTTTACATTGAACGGTGGAACTGTCAGTTGGTGCAGTTCTAAACAAAGCGTTGTGGCGGAATCTACATGTGAAGCAGAGTACATAGCTGCTTCGGAAGCAGCAAATGAAGGAGTCTGGATGAAGGAGTTCATATCCGACCTAGGTGTCATACCTAGTGCATAGGGTCCAATGAAAATCTTTTGTGACAATACTGGTGCAATTGCTTTGGCAAAGGAATCCAGATTTCACAAGAGAACCAAGCACATCAAGAGCCGCTTCAATTCCATCAGGATCTAGTCGGTGGGAGACATAGAGATTTGCAAGATACAGACGGATCTGAATGTTGCAGACCCGTTGACTAAGCCTCTTCCATCAGCAAAACATGATCAGCACCAAGGCTCCATGGGTGTTAGAATCATTCTTGTGAAATCTAGATTATTGACTCTAGTGCAAGTGGGAGATCAAGGAAATATGCCCTAGAGGCAATAATAAAGTTATTATTTATTTCCTTATATCATGATAAATGTTTATTATTCATGCTAGAATTGTATTAACCGAAACATAATACATGTGTGAATACATAGACAAGCAGTGTCACTAGTATGCCTCTACTTGACTAGCTTGTTGATCAAAGATGGTTATGTTTCCTAACCATAGACATGTGTTGTCATTTGATTAACAGGATCACATCATTAGGAGAATGATGTGATTGACTTGACCCATTCCGTTAGCTTAGCACTTGATCGTTTAGTTTGTTGCTATTTGCTTTATTCATGACTTATACATGTTCCTATGACTATGAGATTATGCAACTCCCGTTCTTTGGAGGAACACTTTGTGTGCTACCAAAGCGTCCTGGCGAATCAGGTTATTATAAAGGAGCTCTATAGGTGTCTCCAAAGGTACATGTTGGGTTGGCGTATTTCGAGATTAGGATTTGTCACTCCGATTGTCGGAGAGGTATCTCTGGGCCCTCTCGGTAATGCACATCACTTAAGCCTTGCAAGCAATGCAACTAATGAGTTAGTTGCGAGAAGATGTATTACGGAGCGAGTAAAGTGACTTGCCGCAGAACGAGATTGAACTAGGTATTGAGATACCGACGATCGAATCTCGGGCAAGTAACATACCGATGACAAAGGGAACAACGCATGTTGTTATGCTGATCTGACCGATAAAGATCTTCGTAGAATATGTGGGAGCCAATATGAGCATCCGTGTTCCGCTTATTGGTTATTGACCGGGAGGCGTGTCTCGGTCATGTCTACATTGTTCTCGAACCCGTAGGGTCCCGCACGCAACAACGTTCACGATGGCGGTTTCATTATGAGTTTATATGTTTTGATGTACCGAAGGTTGTTCAGAGTCCCGGATGTGATCACGGACATGACGAGGAGTCTCGGAATGGTCGAGACATAAAGACTGATATATTGGAAGCCCATATTTGGATATCGAAATCGTTCCGGGTGAAACCGGGATTTTACCGGAGTACTGGGGGGTTACCGGAACCTCCCCGGGGGTTAATGGGCCTACATGGGCCTTAAGGGAGAAGAGGAGGGCCGGCCAAGGCAGGCCGCGCGCCCCCTCCCCCCCTAGTCCGAATAGGACAAGGAAGGGGGGGCGGCGCCCCCCTTTCCCCTTTCCCCCTTCCCCTTTCCTTCTCCTCCAGGCGCACCCCTAGGGGCCGGCCGCACCTCCCCCTCCCTCCTTTATATACGGGGGCAAGGGGGCACCCCATGATACACAAGTTGATCTTCGTGATCGTTCCTTAGCCGTGTGCGGTGCCCCCTTCCACCATATTCCACCTCGGTCATATTGTAGCGGTGCTTAGGCCAAGCCCTGCGACGATAGAACATCAAGATCGTCACCACGCCATCGTCGTCTTGTGGAACTCTTCCCGACACTTTGCTAGATCGAGTCCGGGATCGTCATCAAGCTGAACGTGTGCTAGAACTCGGAGGTGCCGTAGTTTTGGTGCTTGATCGGTCGGGCCGTGAAGACGTACGACTACATCAACCGCGTTGTTATAACGCTTCCGCTATCGGTCTACGAGGGTACATAGACAACACTCTCCCCTCTCGTTGCTATGCATCACCATGATCTTGCGTGTGCCTAGGAATTTTTTTGAAATTACTACGTTCCCCAACACCAAATTCACTTGGTAATGAGAGATCGATTGATCTTTCTCGAGTTGGAAATACCTAAGCTTCCCTGGTTTTTAGGTCGACAGAGATCAGCCCATCTGATCATGCGGTATGTGTTTTTTTACGACAGCCTCCCAAAATAACGTAGCTCCCATATCGAATTTCGAATGTACCCCTTCTCCTAAATGAAAAGACCCATAAAAATAGTTGATGGACATGAAAAAAAAGATGGATGTCTGATGGACAAAGGAAAAAAATAGAGATGGGCGTTTGATGGACATGGTTGGATGACCGGCTCCCATATCCATGTTTGTGGACGTGTTCGCGACACATCCGCGATGGATAGTGAGTCTGATTTAGATGACGATTTTTGATATGCCCTTAGGGCATCTCCAATGTTGGTCCGCAAATCGAACACCGCATTTGTCCATGAATAGGGGGTCAGTCAGCGGACATGGATGCGGGAGCCGGTGACGCCGCTTGAAGCTACGTCGGTATTTCTCCAAAGAGGAAGGGATGATGCAGCACAACAAAGGTAGGTATTTCCCTCAGTGATGATACCAAGTTTATCGAACCAGTAGGAGAACCTAGCAACACAACCTAAACAGCCCCTGCACACAAATAACAACTACTCGCAACCCGACGTCCTAAAGGGGTTGTCAATCCCTTTCGGGTAACGGCGCCTCAAGATAGGCAAACAAACGTGAGATAAAATTGTAGTAGATTGATAGATCGTACGCCAAATAAAATTAATAAGAATAAAACACAGCAAGGTATTTTTGTATTTTTGGTTTAATAGATCTGAAAATAAAAGCAAAGGAAAATAGATCGCAAAGGCAAATAATATGAGAAAGAGACTAAGGGCCATAGGTTTCACTAGTGGCTTCTCTCGAGAAAAATAGCAAACGAAGTAGTAAACAAATTACTGTTGGGCAATTGATAGAACTTCAAATAATCATGACGATATCCAGGCAATGATCATTACACAGTGCATCACGTCCAAGATTAAGAGACCGACTCACGCTGCATCTACTACTATTACTCCACACATCGACCGCTATCGAGCATGCATCTAGTGTATTAAGTTCATGGAGAAACGAAGTAATGCAATAAGAACGATGACATGATGTAGACAAGATCTATCTACGTAGAGATAGACCCCATCGTTTTATCCTTAGTAGCAACGATACATACGTGTCGGTTCCCCTTCTGTCACTGGGATCAAGCACCGTAAGATCGAACCCACTACCAGGCACCTCTTCCCATTGCAAGATGAATAGATCAAGTTGACCAAACAAAACCCAAATATCGAAGAAGAAATATGAGGCCATAAGCAATCATGCATAAAAGAGGTCAAAGAAACTCAAATACTTCCATGGATATAAAAAGATAGATCTGATCATAAACTCAAAGTCCATCCGATCCCAACAAACACACGCAAAAAGAGTTATATCATATGGATCACCAAGAGACCATTGTATTGAGAATTCAGTGAGAGAGAGGAAGCCATATAGCTACTAACTACGGACCCGAAGGTCTACAAAGAACTACTCACGCATCATCGGAGAGGCACCAATGGAGGTGGTGAACCCCATCCGTGATGGTGTCTAGATTGGATCTGGTGGTTCTAGACTACATGCGGCGGTTGGAATTGATTTTAAATCGACTCCCCTAGGGTTTATGGAATATTGGGGTATTTATAGAGCAAAGAGGCGGTCCGGGGCACCCGAGGTGGGCACAACCCACGAGGCGCGCCGTCGACCCAGGCGTGCCACGGTGGGTTGTGCCCACCTCGGGTGCCCCCCGGACCGCCTCTTTGCTCTATAAATACCCCAATATTCCATAAACCCTAGGGGAGTCGACGAAAATCAATTCCTGCTCTCCTCGGAGCACCCCCCAGGCGCAGCCTTGGCCCGTTGGGTGTCTTCCGGTCCAAAAAAAATCTCCGTAAAGTTTTGTTGCATTTGGACTCCGTTTGGTATTGATTTCCTACGATGTAAAAAACATGCAGAAAACAGCAACTGGCACTTGGCACTATGTCAATAGGTTATTATCAAAAAATAATATAAAATGATTGTAAAACATCCAAAATTGATAATTTAACAAAGATGGGACAATAAAAACTTATAGATACGTTGGAGACGTATCAGCCGGCTATCCAATGCTAGCCACCATATGCCTGCGAATAAATGGCAATTTGAAATTCAAATACTTTGGTCCATAGCACAAGCCGGATCACATCATCGATCGATCACAACCAAAAAGAGGTAAATATGCTTAGTTTTAACATGCCCGATCACAAAAAAATATCAGCCCATGCATTTTGCCCTGTCGCCGCCGTGTAGGCCGCCTCCGCCTCCTTCTCCGCCACCTCGATTTCCTCCTGCTCTGCCCTCTCTAGCTCATCCTTCTGACGTTGTGATACGTCTCCGTCGTATCTATAATTTTTGATTGTTCCATGCCAATATTATTCAACTTTCATATACTTTTTGGCAACTTTTTATACTATTTTTGAGACTAACATATTGATCCAAAGGCTCAAAGGTCGGGCCTCGTTTGTTGCATGTTTTTGTTTCGCAGAAAACCCATACCAAACGGAGTCCAAACGGAATAAAAACTGACGGAGATTTATTTTGGAATATTTATGAATTTTGGGAAGTGGACTCATCGCGAGACGATGCCGGCGGGGGGCACGAGGTCGGGGGGCGCGCCCCAGGGTGTCAGGCGCGCCCCTGACCCTCGTGGCCACCCCGTAAGGCGGCTGGTGCCCTTCTTTCGCCGCAATAAAGCTAATTTCCGGATAGAGATCGTGTCCAAAATTCAGCCCAATCTGAGTTATGGATCTCCGGGAATTTAAGAAACGGTGAAGGGCTAGAAAACAGAATGCAGAAACAGAAAGAGACAGAGACAGATCCAATCTCGGAGGGGCTCTCGCCCCTCCCACACCATGGAGACCATGGAACAGAGGGGAAACCCTTCTCCCATCTAGGGAGAAGGTCAAGGAAGAAGAAGAAGGAGGGGGGCTCTCGCCCCCTCGCTTCCCGTGGTGCCGGAACGCCGCCGGGGGCCATCATCATCATCGCGATCTTCACCAACACCTGTGCCATCTTCACCAACATCTCCATCACCTTCCCCCCTCTATCTACAGCGGTCCACTCTCCCGCAACCCGCTGTACCCTCTACTTGAACATGATGCTCTATGCTTCATATTATTTTCCAATGATGTGTTGCCATCCTATGATGTCTGAGTAGATTTTCATTGTCATATCGATGGTTGATGAATTGCTATGATTGATTTAATTTGCTTGTGGTTATGTTGCTGTCCTTTGGTGCCCATCATATGAGCGCGCGCGTGGATCACTGTTGGAAATATGCCCTAGAGGCAATAATAAAAGCATTATTATTATATTTCCTTGTTCATGATAATTGTCTTTTATTCATGCTATAATTGTATTATCCGGAAATCGTAATACACGTGTGAATACATAGGCTACAATACGTCCCTAGTAAGCCTCTAGTTGACTAGCTCGTTGGTCAACAGATAGCCATGTTTTCCTCGACTATGGACATCGGATGTCATTAACAACGGGATCACGTCATTAGGAGAATGACGTGATGGACAAGACCCAATCCTAAGCATAGCACAAGATCGTAGTTCGCTTTTGCTAGAGCTTTTCCAATGTCAAGTATCTCTTCCTTAGACCATGAGATCGTGTAACTCCCGGATACCGTAGGAGTGCTTTGGGTGTATCAAACGTCACAACGAATCGGGTGACTATAAAGGTGCACTACTGTGTATCTCCCGAAAAGTGTCCATTGGGTTGACACGGATCGAGATCGGATTTGTCGCTCAGACACGGAGAGGTATCATCGGGCCCACTCGGTAATGCATCATCATAATGAGCTCAAAGTGATCAAGTGTTCAGTCACGGGATCATGCATTACGACGCAGTAAAGTGACTTGCGGTAACGAGATTGAACGAGGTATTGGGATACCGACGATCGAATCTCGGGCAAGTAAAATACCGATTGACAAAGGGAATTGTATACGGGTTGTTTGAATCCTCGACATCGTGGTTCATCCGATGAAATCATCGAGGAGCATGTGGGAGCCAACATGGGTATCCAGATCCGCTGTTGGTTATTGCCCGAGAGCCGCCTCGGTCATGTTCGCATGTCTCCCGAACCCGTAGGGTCTACACACTTAAGGTTCGGTGATGCTAGGGTTGTATGAATATGAGTATGCAGCAAACCGAATGTTGTTCGAGTCCGGATGAGATCCCGGACGTCACGAGGAGTTCCGGAATGGTCCGGAGGTAAAGATTTATATATAGGAAGTCTTATTTTAGTCACCGGAAAAGTTTGGGCATTATCGGTATTATGCAAGGGAGTGCTTAAGGGGTCCGGGGTCCACCGGGGGTCCACCTGCCCCCGGGGGCCACATGGGCTATAGGGGGTGCGCCTTGGCCCATATGGGCCAAGGGCACCAGCCCCAAGAGGCCCATGCGCCTAGGGATAAGAAAAAGGGGAGAGTTCAAAGGGGGGAAGGCACCTACGAGGTGCCTTCGGGAGGATGGACTCCTCCCCCCTCCTTGGCCGCACCCCTTCCTTGGAGGAAGGGGCAAGGCTGCGCCCTCCCCCCCTCTTTTGCACCTATATAAAGGAGGGAGGGAGGGGTGGCCGCACCCATTAGCCCCGGAGCCTCCCTCCTCCTGAAACACCTCCTCCTCCTCCCGTAGTTGCTTTGGCGAAGCCCTCATTGGAGTTCACTGCATCCACCACCACGCCCGCAGGTGCTGGATCATCATCAACCTCTCCTTCCCCTTGCTGGATCAAGAAGGAGGAGACGCCATCCGCCTCCGACGTGTGTTGAACGCGGAGGTCTTGTCCGCTCGCACTAGGTCATCGGTGATCTGAATCACGGTAGTACGACTCCATCAACCCTGCTCCATTGAACGCTTCGCACGCGATCTACAAGTGGTATGTAGATGCAATCACTCTCCCTTGACTCGCTGCTAGATGAACTCATAGATGGATCTTGGTGAAACCGTAGGAAAAATTTTAATTTTCCGCAACGCTCCCCAACAAGGGTATCGAGCTAGGTCTATGCGTAGTTCTCTTTGCACGAGTAGAACACAATTTTGTTGTGGGCGTGGATCTTGTCAACTTACTTGCCGTTACTAGTCGTATCTTGCTTCCGCGGTATTGTGGGATGAAGCGCCCGACCAACCTTACACGTGACGCTACGTGAGACCGGTTCCACCGACTAACATGCACTAGTTGCATAAGGTGGCTGGCGGGTGTCCGCCTCTCCCACTTTAGTTGGAGCGGATTCGATGAATGTGGTCCTTATGAAGGGTAAATAGAAGTTGACAAGATCACGCCAGGTTATTCGTAGGTAAGAAAACGTTCTTGCTAGAACCCAATTGCAGCCACGTAAAAGATGCAACAACAATTAGAGGACGCCTAACTTGTTTTTGCAAAGCAATTGTTATGTGATGTGATATGGCCAAGTTGTGATGAATGATGATATATTGTGATGTATGAGATCATGTTCTTGTAATAGGAATCACGACTTGCATGTCGATGAGTATGACAACGGCAGGAGCCATAGGAGTTGTCTTTATTTTTGTATGACCTGCGTGTCATTGAAGAACGCCATGTAACTTACTTTACTTTATCGCTAAACGCGTTAGCCGTAGTAGTAGAAGTAGTCATTGGCGTGACAACTTCATGAAGACACGATGATGGAGATCATGATGATGGAGATCATGGTGTCGTGCGGTGACAGGATGATCATGGAGCCCTCAAGATGAAGATCAAAGGAGCTATATGATATTGGCCATATCATGTCACTACTTTATAATTGCATGTGATGTTTATTATGTTTATGCATCTTGTTTACTTAGAACGGTGAGGTAGTAAATAAGATGATCCCTTAGAACAATTTCAAGAAGTGTTCTCCCTAAGCGTGCACCGTTGCTACAGTTCGTCGCTTCTAAGCACCACGTGATGATCGGGTGTGATGGATTCTACGTTCACATACAACGGGTGTAAGACAGATTTACACACGCAAAAACACTTAGGGTTAACTTGACGAGCCTAGCATGTACAGACATGGCCTCGGAACACGGAGACCGAAAGGTCGAACACGAGTCGTATGGAAGATACGATCAACATGAGAATGTTCACCGACGAAGACTAGTCCGTCTCACGTGATGATCGGACACGGCCTAGTCGACTCGGATCGTGTAACACTTAGATGACCCGAGGGATGTCTAATCTAAGTGGGAGTTCATAAATAATTTGATTAGATGAACTTTATTATCATGAACAATAGTCTAAAATCTTTGCAAAATGTCTTGTAGATCAAATGGCCAACGCTAATGTCACCATGAACTTCAACGCTGCTCCTAGAGAAAAACCAAGCTGAAAGATGATGGCAGCAACTATACTGATCGGGTCCTAACCCGAGGATCATCCTCATAGCTGCCAAGAAACAATATGTCCTAGAAGCACCGCTTAGGTGAAGCACCCATCCCAGAGAACCAAGACGTTATGAACGCTTGGCGGTCTCGTCTTGATGATTACTCCCTCGCTCGATGCGGCATGCTTCTGACTTAGAACCGGGCTCCAAAAGCGCTTTTTGAGCAACACGAGCATATGAGATGTTCGAGGGCTGAAACTAGTTTTCCAAGCTCATGCCCGGTCGAGAGATATGAAGTCTCCGACAAGTTCTACAGTTGTAAGATGGAGGAAAATAGTTCCGTGCTGAGCACATACTCAAAATGTCTGGGTTGCATACAACCGCCGTCCCACTGGACATAAACCTCCTGGACGAGGCGGTCATTGACAGAATCCTTGATCGCCCCACCAAGCTACAAGAGCTTTGTGATGAACTACAATATGCAGGGGATGGTGAAAACTATTCCTGAAGTATTTTCAATGCTGAAGTCAGCAGAGGTAGAAATCAAGAAGGAACATCAAGTGTTGATGGTCAATAAAACCACTAAGTTCAAGAAGGGCAAGGGCAAGAAGAACTTTAAGAAGGACGGCAAAGAGGTTGCCGCGCCCGGTAAGCAAGTTGCCGGGAAGAAGAAGTCAAAGAATGGACCCAAGCACGAGACAGAGTGCTTTTATTGCAAGGGAAGGGTCACCGAAGCGGAACTGCCCCAAATACTTAGCGGATAAGAAGGCCGGCAACACTAAAGGTATATTTGATATACATGTGATTGATGTGTACCTTACCAGTACTCGTAGTAACTCCTGGGTATTTGATACCGGTGCCGTTGCTCATATTTGTAACTCACAACAGGAGCTGCGGAATAAGCGGAGACTGGCGAAGGACGAGGTCACGATGCGCGTCGGGAATGGTTCCAGAGTCGATGTGATCGCCGTCGGCACGCTACCTCTACATTTACCTACGGGATTAGTTATAAACCTTAATAATTGCTATTTGGTGCCAAGTTTGAGCATGAACATTGTATCTTGATCTCGTTTAATACGAGATGGCTACTCATTTAAATCCTAGAATAATGGTTGTTCTATGTATATGAGAGAAATGTTTTATGGTCATGTTCAGATAGTCAATGGTTTATTCTTAATGAATCTCGAACGTAATGTTACACATGTTCATAGTGTGAATACCAAAAGATGTAAAGTTGATAACGATAGTCCCACATACTTGTGGCACTGCCGCCTTTGGTCACATTGGTGTCAAGCGCATGAAGAAGCTCCATGTCGATGGACTTTTAGAGTCTCTTGATTATGAATCATTTGACACATGCGAACCATGCCTCATGGGCAAGATGACCAAGACTCCGTTCTCGGAACAATGGAGCGAGCAACCAACTTATTGGAAATCATACATACCGATGTATGTGGTCCAATGAGTGTTGAAGCTTCATGGAGGATATCGTTATGTTCTCACTCTCACAGATGACTTGAGTAGATATGGGTATGTCTACTTGATGAAACACAAGTCCGAGACCTTTGAAAAGTTCAAGGAATTTCAGAATGAGGTAGAGAATCAACGTGACCGAAAGATAAAATTCTTACGATCAGATCGTGGAGGAGAATATTTAAGTCACGAATTTGGCACACACTTAAGAAAATGTGGAATCGTTTCACAACTCACGCTACCGAACACCTCGGTAATAGCGGTGTGTCGAACGTCAGTGTCGCACTCTATTGGATATGGTGCGATCTATGATGTCTCTTACCGATTTACCACTATCTTTTGGGGATACGCTCTAGAGACGGCTACATTCACTTTAAATAGGGCACCGTCTAAGTCCGTTGAGACGACACCGTATGAATTATGGTTTGGAAAGAAACCTAATCATGCGTTTCTAAAAAGTTTGGGGATGCGATGCTTATGTCAAGAAACTTCAACCCGAAAAGCTCGAACCCAAGTCGGAAAAATGCGTCTTCATAGGATACCCTAAGGAAACCCTTGGGTATACCTTCTACCTTAGATCCGAAGGCAAGATCTTTGTTGCCAAGAACGGAACCTTTCTCGAAAAGGAGTTTCTCTCGAAAGGAGTAAGTGGGAGGAAAGTAGAACTTCGATGAAGTACTACCTCTTGAACCGGAAAGTAGTGCAGCTCAGGAAAATGTTCTGTGGTGCCTACACCAATCGGAGAGGAAATTAATGATGATGATCAAGGTACTTGGATCAAGTTGCTACCGAACTCAGAGGTCCACAAGGACACGTTCCGCACTGCAGTGGTACGGCAACCTGTCCCCGAAATCATGTTGTTAGACAACGGTGAACCTTCGAACTATGAAGAAGCGATGGCGGGCCCGATTCCAACAAATGGCTCAAGCCATGAAATCGAGATAGGATCCATGTATGAAAACAAAGTATGGACTTTGACAGACTTGCCGATGATCGGCGGCGATAGAAAATAAATGGATCTTTAAGAGGAAGACGGACGCGGATGGTAATATCACCATCTATAAAGCTCGACTTGTCGCTAAGGGTTATCGGCAAGTTCAAGGGATTGACTACGATGAGACTTTCTCACCGTAGCGAAGCTTAAGTCCGTCCGAATCATGTTAGCAATTGCCGCATACTATGATTATGAGATATGGCGAGATGGACGTCAAAACAGCGTTCCTTAACGGATATCTTAAGGAAGAGTGTATATGATGCAACTGAAGGTTTTGTCGATCCTAAGAATCTTTGGCAAAGTATGCAAGCTCCAGCGTTCAATTTATGGGCTGGTGCAAGCATCTCGGAGTTGGAACATTCGTTTTGATGAGATGATCAAAGCGTTTGGGTTTATGAGACTTATGGAGAAGCCTGCGTTTACAAGAAAGTGAGTGGGAGCTCTGTAGCATTTCTCATACTATATGTAGATGACATACTTTTGATGGGAAAAGATATAGAACTCTTGGACAGCATTAAGGCCTACTTGAATAAAAGTTTTTCAATGAAGGATCTTGGAGAAGCTGCTTATATATTAGGCATCAAGATCTATAGAGATAGATCGAGACGCCTCATAGGTCTTTCACAAAGCACATACCTTGATAAGATTTTGAAGAAGTTCAAAATGGATCACCCAAGAAAGGGTTCTTGCCTATCTTGCCAAGGTGTGAGATTGAGCTCAGCTCAATGCCCCACCACGGCAAAAGATAAAGAAGAGATGAGTGTCATCCCTATGCTTCAGCCATAGGATCTATTATGTATGCCATCTTTGTGTACGGACCTGATGTAAACCTTGTCGTAAGTTTGGTAGGAAGGTACCAAAGTAATCCGGCAAGGAACACCGGACAGGTCAAGAATATCCTGAAGTACAGAAAAGGACAAAGGACATGTTTCTCGTTTATGGAGGTGACGAAGAGCTCGTCAGAAAGGTTACGTCGACGCTAGCTTCGATACGGATCTGGATGACTCAAAGTCACAAACCGGATACGTGTTTATGTTGAATGGTGGAGCGGTGAGCTGGTGCAAATGCAAGCGAAAGCGTCGTGGCGGGATCTACATGTGAAGCGGAGTACATGGCAGCCTCGGAGGCAGCGCATGAAGCAATTTGGGTGAAGGAGTTCATCACCAACCTAGGAGTCATACCCAATGCGTCGGGGCCGATCAAACTCTTACGTGACAACACCGGAGCTATTGCCCTTGCCAAGGAGCCTGTGTTTCACAAGAAGACCAGCACATCAAGTTGCCGCTTCAACTCCATCCGTGAAAATGTTCAAGATGGAGACATAGAAATTTGTAAAGTGCATACGGATCGTAATGTCGCAGATCCGTTGACTAAACCTCTCCCATGGCAAAACATGATCAACACCGTAACTCTATGGGTGTTCGATTCATCACAATGTAACTAGATTATTGACTCTAGTGCAAGTGGGAGACTGTTGGAAATATGCCCTAGAGGCAATAATAAAAGCATTATTATTATATTTCCTTGTTCATGATAATTGTCTTTTATTCATGCTATAATTGTATTATCCGGAAATCGTAATACACGTGTGAATACATAGGCTACAATCGTCCCTAGTAAGCCTCTAGTTGACTAGCTCGTTGGTCAACAGATAGCCATGTTTTCCTCGACTATGGACATCGGATGTCATTGACAAGCGGGATCACGTCATTAGGAGAATGACGTGATGGACAAGACCCAATCCTAAGCATAGCACAAGATCGTGTAGTTCGTTTTGCTAGAGCTTTTCCAATGTCAAGTATCTCTTCCTTAGACCATGAGATCGTGTAACTCCGGACACCGTAGGAGTGCTTTGGGTGTATCAAGCGTCACAACGTAATCGGGTGACTATAAAGGTGCACTACGGTATCTCCGAAGTGTCCATTGGGTTGACACGGATCGAGACTGGATTTGTCACTCCGACACGGAGAGGTATCAGGGCCCACTCGGTAATGCATCATCATAATGAGCTCAAAGTGATCAAGTGTCCGGTCACGGGATCATGCATTACGGTGACGAGTAAAGTGACTTGCCGTAACGAGATTGAGCGAGGTATTGGGATACCGACGATCGAATCTCGGGCAAGTAAAATACCGATTGACAAAGGGAATTGTATACGGGGTTGTTTGAATCCTCGACATCGTGGGTTCATCCGATGAAATCATCGAGGAGCATGTGGGAGCCAACATGGGTATCCAGATCCCGCTGTTGGTTATTGCCCGAGAGCCGTCGGTCATGTTCCAGATGTCTCCCGAACCCGTAGGGTCTACACACTTAAGGTTCGGTGACGCTTAGGGTTGTATGAATATGAGTATGCAGCAAACCGAATGTTGTTCAAGTCCGGATGAGATCCGGACGTCCACGAGGAGTTCCTAATGGTACGGAGGTAAAGATTTATATATAGGAAGTCTTATTTTGGTCACCGGAAAAGTTTCGGCATTATCGGTATTGTCACGGGAGTGCTTGGGAAGGGGTCCAGGTCCACCGGGGGTCCACCTGCCTGGGGGCCACATGGGCTGTAGGGTGCGCCTTGGCCCATATGGGCCAAGGGCACCAGCCCCAAGAGGCCCATGCGCCTAGGGATAAGAAAAAGGGGAGAGTTCAAGGGGGAAGGCACCACGAGGTGCCTTCGGAGGATGGACTCCTCCCTCCTTGGCCGCACCCCTTCCTTGGAGGAAGGGGCAAGGCTGCGCCTCCCCTCTTTTGCACCTATATAAAGGGAGGGAGGGAGGTGGCCGCACCCATTAGCCCCGGAGCCTCCTCCTCCTCAAACACCTCCTCCTCCTCCGTAGTTGCTTTGCGAGAAGCCTGCTGGAGTTCTGCTTGCATCCACCACCACGCCTTGCGTCGTGCTGCTTTGGATCATCATCAACCTCTCCTTCCCCTTGCTGGATCAAGAAGGAGGAGACGTCATCCGCTCCGACGTGTGTTGAACGCGGAGGTGCTGTCCGCTCGCACTAGGTCATCGGTGATCCGAATCACGGCGAGTACGACTCCATCAACCCTGCTCCATTGAACGCTTCCGCACGCGATCTACAAGTGGTATGTAGATGCAATCACTCTCCCTTGACTCGTTGCTAGATGAACTCATAGATGGATCTTGGTGAAACCGTAGGAAAAATTTTAATTTTCTGCAACGTTCCCCAACAATCACACCATAGGGTTAGTTGTATGTTTATAGGACTATGTATTGGAGGGCAAGAGTGACAGAAGCTTCAACCTAGCATAGAAATTGATGCATACGGGATTGAAGGGGGACCAATATATCTTAATGCTATGGTTGGGTTTTACCTTAATGAACGTTAGTAGTCATGGATTCTTGCTAATATTTCCAATCATAAGTGCATAGAATTCCAAGTAAGGGATGACATGCTAGCAGTGGCCTCTCCCACATGAAACTTGCTATCGGTCTAGTAAAGTAGTCAATTGCTTAGGGACAATTTCACAACTCCTACCACCACTTTTCCACACTCGCTATATTTACTTTATTGCTTCTTTACTTACAACAGCCCCTAGCTTTTATTTACGCTCTCTTTACTTTCTTGCAAGCCTATCCAAAAACACCTACAAAGTACTTCTAGTTTCATACTTGTTCTAGGTAAAGTAAACGTCAAGCGTGTGTAGAGTTGTATCGGTGGTCGGTAGAACTTGAGAGAATATTTGTTCTAACTTTAGCTCCTCGTTGGGTTCGACACTCTTACTTATCGAAAACTGTTGCGATCCCCTATACTTGTGGGTTATCAAGACCTTTTTCTGGCGCCGTTGTCGGGGAGCAATAGCGTGGGGTGAATATTCTCAAATGCAGGCTTGTTTGCTTTATCACTAAGTAATTTTTATTTGCTGTTTTTAGTTGTTCTTTATCTTTAGTTATGGATATGGAACACGAAATACCAAAAAATTAGGTGTACTTGCTACTCATGGAGATGAGGAACCTCCTAAAACCCTCGATGCTCAATATGTGAAAAATATTATGTACCACTTTGATAATCCTGAGAAAACCTCATTCAATTTGGTAATGGGAGTAACGTTGGATCAACGTGAATACTTTAGGGACTATCGCTTAACTCAAAAAGGGAAACTATTATGGGATCAAATTTATATATTGAAGTGGTATGCTAGACAACTATGCTTGGAATATGATTATACTTGTTGCTCTAGGATAATGAAACCTTAGCTTCTTATGCTAATGGTATATACGATTACTATGATGTGGAACAAATAGAAGAATTTGTTGCTTTTATGGGTGCTTATGAAATTGAATCCATGTTTAAAGAGTTTGAGGATTTTGA
This sequence comes from Aegilops bicornis, assembly GCA_021605145.1. NCBI lineage: Eukaryota > Viridiplantae > Streptophyta > Magnoliopsida > Poales > Poaceae > Aegilops > Aegilops bicornis. The sequence continues at coordinate 322,264,518 of CM038669.1, forward strand.
TGATGCTTGTTATAGATCTGAAAATTTAGCTATCCTTAAATATTGTTATGAAAAGTATGAATATAATGCCTATATTAATGCACTTATTGAGAAAGTCTCCGCTGTCCAAGAAGAGATTAATATTTTGCAGAATCTATGGAAGAAGAAATTGATGAAACTGTGGAGCTCATTGGATGAAAAAGATGAGGAGGAGAGCGAAGAACAAAAGGAGGAAGAGCGGATTGATCACCCGTGCCCACCTTCTAATGAGAGTAACTCTTCAACCCATACATTGTTTAATTTCCCTTCATGCTTACCGAAGGATGAATGCTATGATGATTGCTATGATGATTGTTATGATCCCGTTGATTCTTTTGAAATATCCCTTTTTGATGATTGCTTGCTATGCTTGTGGCCAAGATGCCAATATGAATTATGCTTATGGAGATGAACTTGCTATAGTTCCTTATGTTAAACATGAAATTGTTGCTATTGCACCCACACATGATAGTCCTATTATCTTTTTGAATTCTCCCGACTACACTATATCGGAGAAGTTTGCACTTATTAAGGATTACATTGATGGGTTGCCTTTTACCGTTGCACATGATGATTTTGATAGATATAATATGCATGTGCTTGCTGCTCCTACTTGCAATTATTATGAGAGAGGAACTATATCTCCACCTCTCTATGTTTCCAACATGGTAAAATTGCAAGAAACTGTTTATACGTACTATGCATTGGCCTTTACTATGTGTGCATGAATTGTTCTTTTATGAGATGCCGATGCATAGGAAGAGAGTTAGACTTCGTCATTGCTTGATATATGTTACTTTGTGCTCACTACTAAATTACAAATCATTACTAATTAAAATTGGCTTTGATATACCTTGGGATCCGGGTGGATTCATTACTTGAGCACTATATGCCTAGCTTAATGGATTTAAAGAAAGCGCTGCCAGGGAGACAACCCGGAAGTTTTAAAGAGTCATTTATTTCTGTTGAGTGCTTTTATATAGTTTAAAAACAACAAAAATAAAGAGGGGAACCCAAAACTTTTTCAAAAAGAAAAGCGAAAGTGAGAGAGATAAGCATTGTTGAAGTGGGAGCTAGCCTTGAACTTTGTTCATGCTCACGGAAACTTTGTGAATCTTGATTACAGAAACTTTTCAATAAAAATAATTATCCCCTTGTACATTCCATTGTATTATAAAAATAATGTGCCAAGGTTTGCCTTTAGGATGTTTACGATGCTTGTTGGTTTGTACTGCGTGCAGGACAGAAACTTTGGCTGTAGTGCAAATTTTAATTTTTACTGGAACGTCAAATGGTTCTGATTATTTTTTCACTGTATTTCTGTACAAATTGTTTATTTTTCCTAATTTCGGCAGAATTTTTCAAGTATCAGAAGTATGGTGAATGTTCAGATTATTACAGACTGTTCTGTTTTAGACAGATTCTGTTTTTGATGCATAGTTTGCTTGTTTTGATGAAACTATCAATTTATATCAGTGGATTAAGCCATGAAAAAGCTATATTACAGTAGACACAATGCAAAAACAAAATATGAATTTGTTTGCAATAGTACTTAGAGTAGTGATTTGCTTTATTATACTAACGGATCTTACCGAGTTTTCTGTTGAAGTTTTGTGTGGATGAAGTGTTCGATGATTGAGAAGGTTTCGATGTGAGAAGAAGGAAGAGAGGCAAGAGCTCAAGCTTGGGGATTCCTGAGGCACCCCAAGTAAATATTCAAGGAGACTCAAGCGTCTAAGCTTGGGGATGCTGGGGAGGCATCCCCTCTTTCTTCAACAAATATCGGTATGTTTCCGGATTCGTTTCGTTCATGCGATATGTGCAAATCTTGGAGCGTCTTTTGCATTTAGTTTTCACTCTTTCTTTTATGCACCATTGTCGGTGTCAAAACAGACGGATCTCGGGTAGGGGGTCCCGAACTGTGCGTCTAGGCGGATGGTAACAGGAGACAAGGGACACAATATTTTTACCCAGGTTCGGGCCCTCTCGATGGAGGTAAAACCCTACTCCTGCTTGATTAATATTGATGATATGGGTAGTACAAGAATGGATCTACCACGAGATCAGAGAGGCTAAACCCTAGAAGCTAGCCTATGGTGTGATTGTTGTTCGTCCTATGGACTAAAACTCTCCGGTTTATATAGACACCGGAGAGGGCTAGGGTTACACAGAGTCGGTTACAATGGGAGGAGATCTACATATCCGTATTGCCAAGCTTGCCTTCCACGCCAAGAAAAGTCCCATCCGGACACGGGACGAAGTCTTCAATCTTGTGTCTTCATAGTCCAAGAGTCCGGCCAAAGGTTATAGTCCGCTATCGGACACCCCTAATCCAGATCGCCTCAAAGTAGCCCCTGAACCAGGCTTCAATGACAACGAGTCCGTACAAGGCAGATTGTCTTCGGCATTGCAAGGCGGGTTCCTCCTCCGAATACTTCATAGAAGATTTTGAACACAAGGATAGTGTCCGGCTCGCAAAATAAGTTCCACATAACGCCATAGGGAGAATAGTATTTACACAAATCTAATCTGCCGACGTATTCAGAAGCGTGACATCACACCACGGCCAAGCCTTTATTCAATCGCTTTTACCGCCCCACCTCGCCCAGCGTTTAGCGAGGCGGTTTCCTTGGCACGCCTTGTCGAAGGTAGATCGTGTCCCCTTATTCCGAGATTCTCATCAATACGGGCGTGGGTAACCCAACCGTGCCATTGATTACGGCGCTTTGGGAGATAAGCGAGTTTTACCAGCTGGTGGGGACACGCAGTCATTCCGCCCATATAAGGGGATAAGGATCCACCTTTTCACCCACGCCTTCTTCCTCCTTTGCTCATCCATTTTCGCGCACTCGAGCTCCAGCGCCCAAGTCCGCATTCCCCACCTCAACCTTCTCCAGCCATGTCCGGAGCGGGAGGCAAGTGGATGGTCTCCTCCGTCACGGAGGGACACATCAAGAAGCTGAGGAAAGCCGGATACTTGTCTGATGACATCGCGCACCGGCTCCCAGACGAGGGGCAGCTCATCCCCACCCCCAGGCCCCATGAGAGGGTGGTGTTCCTCACCCATTTCCTCCGCGGACTAGGCTTCCCTCTCCACCCATTTGTCCGGGTCTCATGTTCTACTACGGCCCGGCTTCCACGATCTGGCCCTGAACTTCATCCTCAACATCTCGGCGTTCATCGTCGTGTGTGAGGCCTTCCTCTGCATCCAGCCCCACTTCAGCTTATGCCTGAAGACCTTCAATGTCAGCCGAAGGTAGTGCGCGGCCGCCAGGCGGAGTGCGGAGGCGCCATGGTGGGCAAGATGCCCAACGTCCTATGGCTCGAGGGCTCCTTCGTGGAGACCATAAAGGGGTGGCAATCGGGGTGGTTCTATATCACCGAGCCGCGCGACCCTGCATGGGTCGCAGCCCACGAAGTTCGATCTGGAATCCCTCACGCGGCTCACCTCACGGAAAGAGAAGGGCTGCCGTGGGGTAAAAAGGAGAGCTGACTCGGACTCCAAACATGCGTCCAAAACCTGGTGAGCAAGAAGCTCAAACTTGTCAATGTAGTCCAGTGTCATGCTCATCCACGGATCCTCCCGTGCCAACAACGGGCTTTCAGCTTGTGGGAGTTCAACCCGGCCCAGCACCGAACTCTGAGCAGGCTCTTCGACACAACGTACGAAGATGCCTGGAAGGTGCTATTCAAGGGCGCCGAGGCTCCCGCATCCGCTACCGAGGATCGCGGATTCAGCGTGCAGTGTCAAGCCAGCGCGGTAAGTTGTATTTACCTCTTACAGGATATTTGTCTTTCATAGTTTGACTCTATGGGGGATCTAAGCCCCCATGCCTTTGACAGGACTGGCAGAGGATGGCCGAACAGATCAACTGTCCGGCCCCTTTGCACGAAGACCCAGCGGACGCCTGCTTGGCGGAGTTAGCTGGTTCCGCACCTTCACGTGGTGCCGGAGAAGAAGGCCAAGAAGAAGGCCACGGGAACCCGGAAGAGTTCCCGGCGCCCGGTGGAGTCGGACTCATCGTCCGATGACTCCGAGGCGCACTCCTCCCACGAAGACGAGGAGGAGTAAAGAGAGGTTTCTTCCCCAGCAGGGGGAGAAAAGAAAAGGAAGGCCGCCCCAACTGGGGAGGCCGGAGGGTCCAAGAAAGGGAGGACCCTCCCTACGGACTACTCCACCAACACCGACGACGGCGAAGAGGAGTGGCCGCTCAGGGCCAAGCCCGTGGCAAAGTCGTAAGTATTCGGATACCAGAGTAACTCATGGCGTTCCTTTATTGCACAGCTTCTCCTGGCGCCGAATATAATTATGCGGTCCGCCCAAAGCCCGGCTCGACGTGTCGTCGAGCGGCTCCCTGGATTCGTCGGATGTGAATAGTTTTTCACTTCCGACCGCTACCTCCCCTCGCCCTACGGACGACGCCGAGGTGTTGTCCCAAAAGGTTCCAAGCGAGGAGGAGGTGGTCCTGGAGGCGCCGCAAGGCGACCTCCCGGACTCCAGGCGCAAAGGGGACAAAACCCCCAAGGGCTCCAAGTCCGGCCCTGGGCCGGACACCGCACCGGAACCTTCGATGGTTCCGGAGTCCGGCAGGCGGCCCCCCAGTAAGAAGGGCAAGCCTACAACGCTGGTGACCTCCGTCCAACCAGAGGCACTGGATAATTTGCTGGAGGTGCTTAACGGCGCCTCCATCAACGAGGAGCACCGCACTATTATGAGTGCGGTGATCCAGAAGGTTCAGTCCGCCAAGAGCGGGCTGACTGAAGCCTGTGCCAGCCTGTTAACAGGCTTTGAGGTATGTGAAAAATATGTGAAAATATTACCGCATAGACAGTAGCCCCTGATGCTCTGTTTGGCGTTCGGAAAGAAAAGCCGAATAGAGGATCTAATAACACTAGTAAACGTGCACGTGCAATGCACGTTTAGACTAATATTACAACCTTGAGAATTCACATGCATAGAAAGATATTTCAATAGCACTAAAAATTATTGTATCATCATCAACACAATTATTTAGAAGAAAAATCATTATCATTATTTCATTAGATTCTAGTTCTAGATTTATTCTCCAACATACCAGATATTCTTTTCTTTTTTACCGTAAGCATACCCGATATTCTTGCACCCCATGACAATAAGAGTTTTTCATTATCACCAAAAGATCCATGACTGCAAGAACAGACAATAGTGAGGTTTTATTGTCAATAACATAAATACTCCAGGAGATCATTTCAGGATAAATAAATCACAAACTCAGAGCTGAAAATATCATCCTTTGCCCCAATCCTTTCACATCTTTGGTGTGAGAGGGAAGTACTTGTTAATCTACTCCATATTGGCATAAAGTTTGTAGATATTCCCATATTTTCTCACGCATTATATGAGCTACCAAAAAATAGTACTCCCTTCGTTTCATAATGTAGTGCATATAGATTTTCTGAAAAGTCAAACGTTACAAATTTTGACCAAGTTTATGGAGAGAACTATTTATATTTACAATATAAAAGTATGTCTTATGATGTATCTGAGGATATGTGTATAGTATTCTAGATGTATATATTTTTTATATAGATTTGGTCAAAGTTTATAAAATGTGACTTTAGAAAAAAATTATGTGTGCTACATTGTGGAACGGAGGGAGTATGAAATAGCAAAACATCCATCAACATTAAATTAGTCATATATGACAAAAGTTATCAATCAAACAATATCCACTTTAAAGGCAGCCAAAGCATCCCAATTTAGTAAAAAAAATGTCTTATGTTTGATGATATTAGGATGTAGAAATTGCATGTGCGTTGGTACGGGTGTAAAATGATTTGGTGCTTCCACATAAAATGTGCAAGCATGTACCTTCAGATTCATCCATGATTTCAGTTTTTAACATAGTAGACTTTGTTACCTTAAATCACTTTTCGTCCACCACATGCTATTTGTCTCCGCAACCCAAACATGCTAACACCATCAATAAAGCATCAAGCACACCCCGCAAAATAAATCACACCTCCATGAAAGAACATAAAATACAGCTAACTCACGAGCAATCATGTGTACTTGTTTAATCTGTGACGATCGTCAAGACCATACTGATTTTTCGAGTATAAGTTAACCGTGCTTAATGGTGAAGAAACTTGCAGCAAAGTGTTTCCTATTAAATGACCTGTCCGAATCCAATGTTGGTTGGTCCGCTCGACTAATTAAGCTGTACTATGCCAATAATCAAAAGAAATATATTCATGTTTAATTCATGGCGATAATCAAAAGCATATTCATTTTAAAATATAAGTTTATCTGAAGATTATTTTTGTTCTACACTTCTACTTATGGCTGCTTTATCTTTCTTCCCCATGCTCAATTGATTTCCTTCCTTAATATCACATCAAGTAGAACGAAAGGAAAATTAGTGCGATGGAGAAGATTGTGAAAACAAACTTGCAATCGATATAGAAGACCGATTTCTACATAATAACAATACAATTATAAATTTCTTAAAAAAAAGATGAAAACACCTTTAGTTGTATCTCAATGTCTGATGTTATGTCTAAAAACATGGCAACAAACAGAAAAGAAGCCAATCACTTAATTAAATGAATGCACTAAGGGCAGTATCATTATAATTCAGTAATTCCAACATTCATTCCTTACATTCTCAAGCAGGTATTTTCTCCTGAAGCGAATTTGGTGTAAAAATTCGTACTGCAAGTAAATTAGAGAAGAGTTGAAAGTATCTTACAAAACCTATTCCATATGGTTGACGCCTGTAGCGGCTCCTCCGATGCCAGCAACAGGTTAAAACATATCCTTCTTATTGGCTTCGGTATAAAATTGTGCACAAACATAAGCTAAAATCAGATGTGTCAGAGCAAAGAAGAGGGAGATAACGGAGAGATGACAGAAAATAATCACTACAAAATTTGTTGCTCCGAGTAACATATCTCCCAAATCTCTTTCCATCCCTGACCAAATTTCTACTACAAAATCGTTCCTCCTCCCATCCTCTCGAACATGCCACCTGCAGACAGAGTGATTGAGACAACTATATCTGAAAGAGTTGAGAAGAATAACACACCAGACCCAAAACCACGTGTTGCCCCACCTCCGAACTGCGTTCGCAACGCATGTCTCTCCGCTAGCTCCCTGGTCGGCGTTCCATGTTTGCCCCACCTTCGCTCTTCGCCATGGTCGCGCACAACTGGCAAGTGTCCAGGACGGCGTCGCAGGCGCTGCAGAGGCACAGGTGCCTGCACGGCAGCAACAACACGCACGACTCGCCCTCGCCGCAAGCCCTGCACGCCGCCGCCGACGCTTGGAAGCTGCAGCGTCGTCGCCGGCGGGGGTCTCGAAACAGCAGGATCGCGCGTCCTCAGCGTCGACCTCTTCATCCGGTGCCGCCGACGCCTTGGATGCTGCAGCGTCGTCGCCGGCGGGGGTCTTGAAACAGCAGGACCGCGCGTCCTCGGCGTCGATCTCTTCATCCGGTCCGGTGGATGCGACGGCAGCGCAAGGGGACTGCAGGAGCTGGTCGAGTGTAGCTTGGAGGCCCGCAGCGACAGCCTCGTGGCTCTTGGCGACGCGTATCCACGCCTGACCCTCGGCGCAAATCTGGCTTAGCCTCTCTGGCAGCTTGGCGTTGCGGCAGCGCGCCAGCTCCAGTGCGGCCTTCGCGGCCCGTAGCCGCCTCGTTTGCAGCATGCTCCCACCCGGCTTGCAACGGCCACAGACGCTTATGTTGGTCGCCATCGACCAGACGCGCCTTCACCCGTTCAGCTCGAGTAACAGCTGTCGGCGTGGCATGGAGGGTCAGGCGGCGGCGTGCGAGCGGCCATGTGCGTCAGCCGCTGGCCGAGAAAAGGAGCGACCAGCGGAGACCTGCGCGTAAGGAGAGGCCGGCGGCGGCGTGCGACCACGTGCCTCAACCGGTGGCCAAGGGATGGAGCGGCCGACGGTGACCTGCGCGTAAGTGGATGCCCGCAGCGGCGTGCGGCTACGTATGTTGGCCGGCGACCGAGCGAAGGAGCTGCGAGCGGTGACCGGCGCGTAAGGAAATGACAGCGGCAGCGACTGCGGAAGTAGAGGTGGATCGGTGGCAACGGAAGAGGCAAGGCGAGCGGCGGTGACGGAGGAGGAGCGGGCGGCGCGTGGGTGGGGAGGCGACCCTCTAGGGCGTAGGAGCGTGGGACGGGCAAAGGCAGGCAACATGGGAGGTGGAAGTTGTTTTCAGCGAGCACAAATTAAGGGATCCGATCGCTTTCAGTTTCCTTTTTTTCGTGTCTTCCGTGATCGTAGCCTCATAGAGATTGCGGAGGCGGGTCGTTGAGCTTTGGAATCTCTCTGGCCTCGTTTGGATTCAAGGGTTCCCGGGGGGATCCCCGCTCCTTCCCAGGGTCGAAGACCCACGGGCCGAGTTGGCCCAGGGAGATTCACCAAGCCATTTGGACCGCATCGTTCTCGGGGTAACCCTGCCCGACCCACGTCCTTTCCACGGGAGGAAACCCACGACCCCAGAGCTCGGGGAGGAAACCCACGGCTCGAGCGAGACGAGCGAACAGCGGCGCCCTCGACCAAGATCCAGCGCCCCGACCGCCTCCGAGCTCCTTCGCCGCCGGCAGAAGCGACGCCCCTGACCCCTCCCTCTGGTGCAGAGGATCCAAGCTCCGCCCCTCCAGCAACGTCGATGGACCGCGGCCGTCACCGTTCTCCGTCCCCAGATCTCCCTCCGCCTCCAAGCTTCGATCCCCTCCGGCTACGGCGACGACGACGGTTTAGCAGACGGTATTCATCTCATCTGATCAAGGGTTAGCCACCCCCCACCACAAAAAAATACACTTTTCTTCAGTTCATGCCTTCACAATCTTGAACCACCAATTCCATAGGAGCTTGTATTTTTCTTGTGTAACTGCTCTGCACTTGTATGCACCAGACTGTGGGTCAGTTGGTTCATCTACTTGTTCATATATTGCTCATGGACTGTGAGATTTGGAGGAGTCGTAGCTCTCTCATTGGCCACTGTGTACGTTTTATGGAGGGATAAATATAAGAATTGAGTGTCACATGCTCTTGGACAAGAATTGATTTTCACTACCAGTATACGTATCATCTTAATTGTCAGTGGTGTCAAGTAGATGCGGTCTAATACTATGGAAGATTACTACTACATTGTCGGCGAAATATTTTTGTACTACTAGGACTGTTAGCTACTCCAATTAACAGTCTGTTGACAGTTGGTTGGCTGAATATTATGGTGCCGAGGAATCGTGATCAATGATGAGACAGACGTAGTACCATATTACTCCATGGGCAGGATAATACCAAAAAAAGCCAGTACATAGCATGCAATTTTTTTCTTCTCTCGTCGATCGCCAACGCTCATCATCGTATAAACTTGTAATCGTTTGGTTTGCATTGATCCATAGCAGTTTTCCCTAGTGCTTGAAGAACTGAAATATATAAAGGAGAAACTAGAACTTGTCATCCTGTATGTAGAATAGGGAACCATGTAGTACAGTTCTGCTTTTTCTTTTCACACGGACAGTAGGATTCTAGATGCATCCTTTGTATGTCTGCTCTATCTAGTTGCATGTACCCTATGAATGACTAAAATGCCAATAGTGTGTTTGGTTTGCCTCATTGGTCACTGATCATTGATATCTAGTAGGTGCTGATTTGTGAGTCTGCTCTATTTAGTTATCTATGTATCTCATTAATGAATGAGCAAATAACAATGTAAGTTACAATACTGTGCTTGTTTTGTTACTGTTATGACCTTGTGTCGAGCTGGGCAAGGCATCGATGTGTAACTTTTGTGTGTCAAACTTGTGGTGGACAGCACGCATACGACGGCCTCATGCAGGCCAGCACGACCAGGATCAATGGAGAGAAATACCCCGTGGTTCGGTCAGGTACCTGTGGCTAACCCTTACCCGAGCGGTGAACAAGGAGATCATGTACAGAGTGAGGAGATGTAGAGAGCATAAGGTGTGTAAACAGTTCACCTTCTTGTTTTGCACTGCATCCATCTTATATTTATTTACTTTGTGGCATTATTGGCTGGAGTTTGTATAAGCTTGTTTCTCTCTGTCGATCGATGATATATAAGCAAAGACAAAACACACGCCATTCTTTTAAAACTGACTAGAAGAGCCACACATTTGGAGAAATGCTACTGCCTGTTGTTTGGTAGTTTATGTGTACCTTTACAAGCTTTCTAGTTCAACTGTTCGTGAGTAGAAGCTTGTCAATAAGCTAAACTCTGAATCCAGCTATGGATGTCTTCACATTCATCAACCTACAGACTGTTTGGGCAAACTACAATCAATTTGATCATGTAAGATTGGGTTACTGGACAGTCTTGTGATTGCGTTCCTAAACTATATTTGTAGTCTTGATTTTTTTTATGCACAGGGCACAAATCATATGTTTGGTTGATACTGTTTCATTAGTTTGCTTATACTACAAAATAGTGTTCTGAGACCCTGAACTGATCCCAGCTAACTTATTTCTTTTTGTCGTTCAGCCAACGTCAAGTTGTGGTACGTGATGTCGAGGAAGGAGTGGAGAGAAGACAAGCTGTGGTACGTGATGTTGAGGAGGAGTGGAGAAAAGACCAGTAGGACGTCATCGTTGCCTTGCAGCCCATATTGTTCGAAAGCATCCCTGCCTTGGACATGGCAACTTATAATCCAGAATTTTTTCTAGTGCACAAACTTAACAATGATGTATCAATAACCCATGTAATGTTTGCTTTTGTTTTGGCACATGAAAATGGCTTAGGCCAATGCTCGATCGTCGTGAAATGCTGACCGATATCTTAAACTTATGAAGTGATGGATAAGTCGTAGTAATATTTTTAAAATTCTAGTGACATGAATTATGAACCTTTGTTATGTACCTGTGGTTTTTGTGATTGTTTCTCAGAATTATTTGTGGAACTTTTATCTATGGTTTGTTTTGTTAAATTTGTCAGTTGTACGTGAGGGAATCCCTTCCCTCCCTTGTTGCCATTTGGGCACCTGGACTACTGGGAACATCTCCCCCGTAGTGGGAGGGATCCCATGAGCATAGGAAAATCTCCCCTATTGGTTTATTGCCCTGGGTTGTACTCCCCCTGGAACCAAACAAAGCCTAAGTGTACACGAAAGAACGGATTAGATTAAGCCTAGCGGTTAGATTGACTTTAATGGACCTAATCATGCGGTGGTAATCCGTTCGTGTACGTTTTGTCGGGTGCGCTTAGAGAAGATTATGTTTGATCTTTTATTAGTAGTATAGATAGATTCGCAGGAGTCTAACATAATTAAGTCAATATATGTGTATGCAGCTTCCATTCTTGGCCTCGCCAAGACCTTGGGATCGCTGGAGGTGGATGCGCTGAAGCAGAACCTCGAGCGGTTCGAGCAAGAGCTCGGCCTTGCTAAGAAGGAGCTCGAGGGAAAAGAAGGTAAGTAATACCTTCTGGAGTATATTTAAAAAGATACAATTGCAAAAAATGACAGGATCGCTAATTGTGTCCTAGGGGCCACGACTGAGGTGGTGACCCTTAAGCAAGCGCTTTCCAAGGCCGAAAAGAAGGCGGCCACGGAGCGCACCGAGCGGGAGAAACATGAGGCGCGGGTTGGCGAGGTGCAGCAAGAGCTCCAGGCTCTCGTGAAAAAACACGAGAGTTTGGAGCTTGACTCAAAGACGCGAGAGTCCGAGCTCGCGACGGCCCTTGAAAGCGCCAAATCTGCCAAGGCCGAAGCCCAGAAAGCCCTCCAGGAAGTTGAGGCGATGAAGAAGATAGCGGCGGGTAAGGCATTCTTTATGCAAAGCAAGCACGTGAAAGTGAATTACTTGTTACTTACCCGAGTCTGCTATCTCTCCAGGAGCATTCGCAGATTTGCCCCGTAGCGTGTCCGATGCCGCCGCTTTCTACCGGGCCGAGGAGGGCAGCTCGACGGAGAAGGTGTTACGGTCTCGATATGCTAAGATCGGACACCTGGCAGTTTTGAGCGACCAAATGAAGCAACCGGTCGAAGCTCCATAAGGTGGCTTAACAGCCACGAGAGGCCTTATAGTTGGTGTGGCACGGAGAGGCCCTCACCGGAGCTACTGGCCGTGAGGCGGTTGGTGGACGCCTTTGTCCGTGGCTTGAAGTCATCAAGCGCCCCGTCTGCATCAAAGGTGCCCGTGGGGTGCTTGCCCGCTTAAGGTGCACCGGGCAAGATGGATGCGGAGAAGCTTGTGAAGGACGGGCCACCGCAGGGCAAGGAGCATCGCCACCCGAGATGTATTATGAGGCCGTCTGAAGGGCGCCCGCCTTGTGGCGGATTTAATGTTCTAAAGATGTAATTTTGAGTGAAACTTGCTTGTTTTATCTGTCTTATTTGAAAACTTGTTCATATGCGCTTATGCAACGCTTGTTTAAATTTAAAATATTACCTTCTATGCGGCCGTTTATTAAGTCCGAGAGATGGCGAGTCGTCGGCTTCAAATTTCCCCATGCCACAGTCTTTGGGGTGTTCGGGATAAACTTGAGCACTCTTTTTCCCATTCTTGGGGTCCTTCGAGGGAGGTGCTCAAGACAACTGAACAAGGCAATCGGACTATAATGCGTTATCACTCTCACTTGGCCAGAATTCTATAATTTTAAATTTCGGCGAAGCCCCTAGTGTTCGGAAGACCGAGTTCGGGGCACTATACACATCTAGGCCGGACAAAGACGACTCCTCGCTCTAAGCGGCATAAGTCTTTAGGGACTCGAAACCTTCACGAACAGCACCAGCTCTCGCCCTATCATGACAGTCAGTTTTAGCTTTCTCTACTGAGGTGCTTAGCCCAGCTCAACTGGGGCACAATCGCAGAGTTCTCCCGGCCACCTTAGCCGATATAAGCGGAGCGTAAGGTACCAAAACATGGGAGCCAAGGCAAACCCAACTATTGACCAAAGACATGATTCGGAGCTGATGCATATAATGCTATAAGTTCGGAGGGCCGCACTTGTGAAAGTGTTAGGACTTCTCACGCGCCGTATTATGGGGTGCCGGAGCCTGGCGTATCGACCGTACCAAAGTGTACGGGTGCTAAATGTCATGACTGAACATATATATTGAAAAAGGAATGAATAGAGAATGCAATAATAAGCTGAAGCTAAGCATTGTTTATTTTAAGCGGCTGCTGCAAAAGCGTAACGATACAAATAGTGCGGTAAGCATGAGATGGGACTATTTAACATGTCCCTCCGAGGCGAGCTGCGGAATGGCATGTGAAACAGTATATCGCTCGTTATAGAGACCACAGGAGTTCCGTAGTGCGGCGTAACTACGCTTCCCTGGTTGTTGTATCGTTTGTGCGGCAATTGTCTTGCCGACCGGTCCTCCAGAGAGTGGAGTCCTGAAAGTAAGAAAAAATGACAAAATCTGCAGCCACTAGTGCGGTTAAGCCGCGTTTCGGGCGTGCCATGATGATGCCCCTCCCCCTGTGCCCATGGTATTTTCAGAGCGTAATTATGTACGCGTAGCACTGATTTCGTCGTTTCGCGAGGGCTGGGGTTGGGGCCGCATTGCTACGCTTGCTCGGAATGTGCCAGGCGGTCTTGTTGTAGGTTACTCTGGGCGTGCTTAACGGTGTCCGGACGTTTAATAGCCGGACTGGAGAATTGCCTTGAGAGGCTGCTTTGTACTTCCGCTGCGAGGGCCGCCGTATGCTCCTCCGTTCGGAGAGAGCGTTCGGTGCTTCCGTTGACCGTAATGACTCCTCGAGGTCCTGTCATCTTGAGCTTGAGGTATGCGTAGTGCGGCACCGCATTGAACTTTGCAAATGCGGTTCGCCCGGCGATCGCGTGATAGCCACTGCGGAACGGGACTATGTCGAAGATTAACTCCTCGCTTCGGAAATTATCCGGGGATCCGAAGACCACTTCAAGTGTAACTGAGCCTGTACAGTTGGCCTCTACACCTGGTATGACGCCCTTGAAGGTTGTTTTTGTGGGTTTAATCCTTGAGGGATCTATGCCCATTTTCCACACCGTGTCCTGATAAAGCAGGTTCATGCTGCTCCCGCCGTCCATAAGGACTCGAGTGAGGTGAAATCCGTCAATGATTGGGTCTAGAACCAATGCGGCGAATCCGCCATGGCGGATGCTAGTGGGGTGGTCCCTTCGATCGAAAGTGATCGGGCAGGAGGACCACGGTTTGAACTTTGGGCGGCCCGGCTCCAGCGTATCGTCCCTTTAGCGCACGCCTGATTCCCTCTTGGGGATGTGGGTTACGTATATCATGTTCACCGTCCGCACTTGTGGGGGAAGCCCTTCATCCACTATTGTTCGTGGCGGGGCTCCTCCTCATCGCCGCTTATGTAGCCCCTTGTCTCTGTTTGACATTTAACTTGCCGGCCTACTTGAACACCCAACAATCCCTGTTGGTGTGATTGGCTGGTTTTCGAAGTGCCATGTATCCGCACGAGCGATCGGTATACGGTCCAAATCGGACGGGCCCGGAGTATTTCTTTTTGAATGGCTTTTTCACGACCGAAGTTTAGAGCCTCTGAATCCGGCATTAACTGCCGTATCCTCAGCATTGTCGCTATTAATGCGGTGCTTGTGCTTGTTGCGACGCGACCTGCCATTGCTATCCTTGGTATCCGAATTACCAGGGCTCTTGGTCATGTTATTGCTACAAGCCAGCCAGCTGTCTTCTCCCGCGCAAAAGCGGGTCATGAGTGTCGTGAGGGCTGCCATAGATTTTGGCTTTTTCTGTCCTAGGTGTCGGGCAAGCCACTCGTCACGGATGTTATGCTTAAAGGCTGCTAGGGCCTCTGCGTCCGGACAGTCGACGATTTGATTTTTCTTGGTTAGGAACTGTGTCCAGAATTGTCTGGCAGATTCTTCTGGCTGCTGAATTATGTGGCTCAGGTCATCGGCGTCTGGTGGTCGCACATAGGTGCCCTGGAAATTGTCGAGGAATGCGGCTTCCAGGTCCTCCCAACAACCAATTGATTATGCTGGCAAGCTGTTAAGCCAATGCCGAGCTGGTCCTTTAAGCTTGAGTGGGAGGTATTTGATGGCGTGTAGATCATCGCCACGGGCCATGTGGATATGAAGGAGATAGTCCTCGATCCATACCGCAGGATCTGTTTTGCATGACTTGAGCATTTATTGTCATATTGCTTTGCATGATCGTAAGATAGCTAGCATGATGTTTTCATGGCTTGTCCGTTTTTTTGATGTCATTGCTACGCTAGATCATTGCACATCTCGGTACACCGCCGGAGGCATTCATATAGAGTCATATCTTTGTTCTAGATATCGAGTTATAATATTGAGTTGTAAGTAAATAAAAGTGTGATGATCATCATTATTAGAGCATTGCCCCAGTGAGGAAAGAATGATGGAGACTATGATTCCCCCACAAGTCGGGATGAGACTCCGGACAAAAAAAAGAAAAAAAAGAAAGGCCAAAAAAAAGAGAAGGCCCAAAAAAAAGAAAAAAAAAGAAAAAATGAGAGAAAAAGAGAGAAGGGGCAATGTTACTATCCTTTTACCACACTTGTGCTTCAAAGTAGCACCATGTTCTTCATATAGATAGTCTCTTGAGTTATCACTTTCATATACTAGTGGAATTTTCATTATAGAACTTGGCTTGTATATTTCAACGATGGGCTTCCTCAAATGCCCTAGGTCTTCATGAGCAAGCAAGTTGGATGCACACCCACTTAGTTTCAGTTTGAGCCTTCATACACTTATAGCTCCTAGTGCATTCGTTGAATGGCAATCCCTACTCCTCACATTGACATCAATTGATGGGCATCCCCATAGCCCGGCCGATTAGCCGCGTCGATGTGAGACTTTCTCCGTGGTGTCTTCTCCACATAAGCCCCAGCATCATGTTCTATTCCACCTATAGTGTTATGTCCATGGCTCACGCTCATGTATTGCGTGAAAGTTAAAAAGGTTTGAGAAATGTCAAAAGTATGAAACAATGGCTTGGCTTGTCATCGGGGTTGTGCATGATGTGAATATTTTGTGTGGTGAAGATGGAGCATAGCCAGACTATATGATTTTGTAGGGATGAGCTTTCTTTGGCTATGTTATTTCAATAAGACATAATTGCTTGGTTGGCATGCTTGAAGTATTATTGTTTTTATGTCAAAGGATAGACTATTGCTTTGAATCACTCGTGTCTTAATATTCATGCCATGATTAGACATATGATCAAGATTATGCTAGGTAGAATTCTACATCAAAAATTATCTTTTTTATCATTTACCTACTCGAGGACGAGCAGGAATTAAGCTTGGGGATGCTGATACGTCTCCGTCGTATCTATAATTTTTGATTGTTCCATGCGATTATTATTCAACTTTCATATACTTTTTGGCAACTTTTTATACTATTTTTCGGACTAACATATTGATCCAAAGGCTCAGTGCCGCCTCGCTTTTGTTGCATGTTTTTTTGTTTTGCAGAAAACCCATACCAAACGGAATAAAAACTGACGGAGATTTATTTTTGAATATTTATGAATTTTGGGAAGTGGAATCATCATGAGATGATGCCCGAGGGGGGCACGAGGTAGGGGGCGCGCCCCAGGGTGTCAGGCGCGCCCCTGACCCTCGTGGCCACCCCGTAAGGCGGTTGGTGCCCTTCTTTCGCCGCAAGAAAGCTAATTTCTGGATAGAGATCATGTCCAAAATTCAGCCCAATCGGAGTTACGGATCTCCGGGAATTTAAGAAACGGTGAAGGGCCAGAAAACAGAACGCAGAAACAGAGAGAGACAGAGAGACAGATCCAATCTCGGAGGGGCTCTCGCCCCTCCCACGCCATGGAGACCATGGACCAGAGGGGAAACCCTTCTCCCATCTTGGGAGAAGGTCTAGGAAGAAGAAGAAGGAGGGCTCTCTCCCCTCGCTTCCCGGTGGCGCCGAACGCCGGGGCCATCATCATCACCACGATCTTCACCAACACCTCCGCCATCTTCACCAACATCTCCATCACGTTCCCCCTCTATCTACTGACGGTCCACTCTCCGCAACCCGCTGTACCCTCTACTTGAACATGATGCTCTATGCTTCATATTATTTTCCAATGATGTGTTGCCATCCTATGATGTCTCGAGTAGATTTTCATTGTCCTATCGGTGGTTGATGAATTGCTATGATTGATTTAATTTGCTTGTGGTTATGTTGCTGTCCTTTGGTGCCCATCATATGAGCTGCGTGGATCACACCATAGGGTTAGTTGTATGTTGATAGGACTATGTATTGGAGGGCAAGAGGATGAAGCTTCAACCTAGCATAGAAATTGATGCATACGGGGATTGAAGGGGACCAATATATCTTAATGCTATGGTTGGGTTTTACCTTAATGAACGTTAGTAGTTGCGGATGCTTGCTGAGAGTTCCAATCATAAGTGCATAGAATTCCAAGTAAGGGATGACATGCTAGCAGTGGCCTCTCCCACATGAAACTTGCTACCGGTCTAGTAAAGTAGTCAATTGCTTAGGGACAATTTCGTAACTCCTACCACCACATTTCCACACTCGCTATATTTACTTTATTGCTTCTTTACTTACAGCAGCCCCTAGCTTTTATTTACGCTCTCTTTACTTTCTTGCAAGCCTATCCAAAAACACCTACAAAGTACTTCTAGTTTCATACTTGTTGTAGGTAAAGTAAACGTCAAGCGTGCGTAGAGTTGTATCGGTGGTCGATAGAACTTGAGGGAATATTTGTTCTACCTTTAGCTCCTCGTTGGGTTCGACACTCTTACTTATCGAAAACTGTTGCGATCCCCTATACTTGTGGGTTATCACGCTGCACCATCTTGAAACAGACGGCTTGCACGATCATTCTTGCGTCATCATTCAATTCCGCCATCTTAAAGGTGAGCATCTTCGCGTCCTCCAAAGTGGCTGCGATCTCCGCCTTCTTCTCCTTGAGCTTGGCCTTCTTTTCTTCGATCATGGCCCTCTTCTCTTCAAACTTGAGCTTCTTCCCTGTCACCTCCATCAACAAGTCAAATCTCACTGCCTTTTTCCTCCTTGATGTTTGAGCGCTTGGCGAGGACCTGTGGCCCGGGCCCCGCTCCACCACGTTCGCGACCTACACGCCTAATGCCTCATCCGCCACCAGCATGCCCTCCGCTGGCCTTTTGCATCTTGAGCTTTTCCTCATTTGCGGCCTTCTCTTTGACACTGCAATTTTGCCGTGTTGTCGAGTTGATCTTCCGGGCGAGCGTGATGCTCGGATCCTCCACCACCTCCATCTCCGGCTGGGTATCCTCTAGGTCCATGGGTCGGCGGCAGGAGGGAAGAAGAGAGTGGGGAAAAGGGCGGGAATTTGGTGGAGAGCTGAGTGATGGAATAAGAGAGTGGGGGATTTTACCGCGAAAACAATATGACCAGCTACAAAAGCGCGGGCTTCACCTCGATTTTGGGTGGGCCGGAGGTGTCGGAGTCCTATGTGGCCCTGTTTGTTTCGACTTTGCGGGGAAACTGTGGTCCAGACTGCTCTGAGGACCGATGGAGGTCGGCAGATGGTTTGCGGCTTAAGGGTTAGCGTTGAAGATGCCCTTAGCCTCCGTAATCATGGAGTTCGGTTCTCCCTCTGTTTCTTATTTTATTTTTGAACATACCCTCCTTTTTTTTAGTCTAAATATAAAAAAATTCTGAAGTTAAACTTCATAATTTTTTACCAACTTTACAGAATAAAATATTAACAATCAAAATACTGAAATCAATATTATTAGATGCATCATGAAATTAATTTTCATACTATATAACTTTAATAGTATAGATGTTGTTATTTTTTAATATAAATTTGATCAAACTTTGCATAATTTAACTTCAAATAAACTTTATATGGAAAGTAAAATGAAATGAAGGGAATACAAGCATCTGCTACAGTTGCTCTTACACCCGGCTAACTGCAGAAGCTGGAGAAGGAAGGCTTGCATTGTTGTTCAGTGCATTAACTTGCAGACATGTGATCCAGACCAACATCAGCTCATGGTGGATGCCCATAACGGATCATACATTAGAATCTCCATACAATATGGATCAACATCAGACCGAGTTACTGGCTACCTCACCTACCCTTGTATTAATATGTCCTGTTCCCAGTTAAACACTATACTTGACTGCCTGTGTCAACATATGCCACCACCACTTGTTAACTTCAGATTGAATAATGGATCGTCATAGTATAGTACCTAACATATAGTTCGTTCTTTAATGGCCATAAGTACCTCTTGTCCTTTCTTTCATTTTTTGAAATGAAGAATATATTAATATCACGCAGATACCAATTACATCCAGCCTCTGCATCTATAAAATGTCGTAATGACATCCAGAATGCACACAACTAAAGAAAAAACTAGAAGAGAAAGGAAAAAACAAAGGTCCCGCCACAGCGGTCGACTTATCTCAGTAGCTGCACACAAACCATCAACAAATGCAACACTTAAAAACATAAAAGGTCTTCAAAAGCAACGCGTCCAAGAAGAAAACAGTGCACAAGCACCATCGTTGCCCGATCCAAGATCTTAGGTTTTCACCCTGAAGAATTCCGAACTCTCAAAATAATTCCTTCAGCAAGGCAATTGCCAGGCACAACAAATGAAGGCCAGACCTGAGGTTTTCACCTTGGAATTCACAGCTCGGTACTCGAGGAGCATCACCAAAAATGAATTTCTCCAATGTTGCCGCCCCCACTTGACACTGCTGCTCCTAAGAGTTACCAAACACCTGGCTGACTCCATCGCCTCGAAGACTCCGTCCGTCTAACCGACCCTTCGATCTCAGCCATCATGACCTTCTCCACAGCTGTCTACGCCATAGAAATCGAAAAGCTGACATGTCCTATGATGTCAATAAACAATAGAGCTTCGCGCCACGCCGTCATGGAACCTCATAGGCTGATATAGCGTGCATGATCAAATACTATCCGATCCAGATATCTTGGGCAAGATCTTCAACAGCAGTTCCGGAACACGTCAATGACCAAATCAAAGAAAACAAATCATATAGGACGTCGTGATGATGCGAAAAGAGCACGAGGACATCCATCATTATTTTCACGGCAGCAGGCCCCCACGCATCCAGCCCGCCGCGGTGTGCCTGCCAGCATCCATGGCCTGAAGCCTGAAGACCGGAACCCCATGCACTGACCCTCAGCGGCGGCGAGGGAGAGGTGCTGGACGGGAGGGCCGGTGGCCGGCGGGACTAGGTTCCCCGAGCCGCTAGTACGAGCGACGCGGGGGTCTTCTCTTCGCACGAGATTTCTTCTACTGTTCCTCTTTGTAGTAGTACAAATTATACAGAACATTAGTGTGTTGCCCTGTCAGATCGTCCTTGGCGCATCTTCTTCAGTACCTATCTGTCATAAATTGTTGCCATTTGTAGCAACTATTCGAGTGACAACCTTACTGCTACAAGATGCCACCTTAATGATGAATCATCAGATTGTAGTAGTGGTACTTCATATAAATTGTTGCCATTCGGAGCACTATTTGAGTGACAACCTTACTGCTACAAGATGCCACTTCAATGATGAATCGTCAGTGTGTACTCGCACCACACAAGGATCACACATTATGGATCATGTATACCGATTCAGCTCAGGCCGGCCATTCATCCATTCTCGATCACCGGTCACGGATGATCGGCCGGCAGCTCCGGCGCGGCGTCGACGACGTAGCCGCGCAGCGAGGGCGTCCGGACCATGGCGAGCTCCGCCTCCCTGCGCTTGTGCTGCACCCTCCTCCTGGCGATGTAGCCGCGCAACCACGGCGTCACGTCCTCGCTGACCTTGATCATGGCGAAGAAGAGCAGGCGGTAGATGACGATCATGCCGAAGAGCACGGACAGGTCCAGCCACTTGGAGCGGCTCACGTCGATCTGGAACACGTTCTCCAGGATGTACTCCCCCGGGATCTTGGGCAGCTCGTCATCCTGGTTGTCGAACACCAGCCCCACCAGGTCGTTCTGGTACTGCCCCTGCGAACCAGCCAACCATCAAGAGAACGTGATCTCGTGCTCGCCGCCGGTGGTGTATGTAAACAGTAGCTTTGCGAGCTGGTAGAAAGTCCATCCCGTACCTGCAGCGCCCAGTAGTGGAAGCTTATGTAGGACATGGGGTACCTCCAGAAGGGCTTCGGGATGTCGTGCGGAGCCTAAAGTACCCCGACACCAGCATGAATATCCCTGACGCATTTCCAACAGTACCCTTTTTAGTTGATGCATCGCATCGCATGTTTGGAAACAGTAGTATGAGCTGAGAGATGATGATGATCATGGACGTTACCTGTATCCCTGCGCCGATGATGATGCCCATGAGGAAGTTGGGGATGATGCTGGCGATGGCCATCATGAGGCTCTCGACGACGGTGACGCTGGCGTAGAGGCAGAGCACGAAGAAGACGTAGTGCATGAAGCCCGGGTGGAGGCGCACCATGAAGTAGCACAGCGTCCCCGACAGGAAGGTGATGAGGATCAGGAATGGCATCGCCGACAGCGTGTTGCTGATCACGAACGCCAGCACGCCGTAGTGCCCGTTCAGCCGCTCCCTCTGGAACACCTGAAGAAACAAAACTTGTTATGAGCCTGAAGAACTGCTTTACAATGTCAAAGAGCAGGTGATCTCTGATGGTCGGCAGTGCAAACCTTCATGTCCTCCACGAAAGACGGGAACCCTCCGATCGACATGAACGTGACGAAGCCGAAGATGAAGGACGCGCACGCGCCCCGTGCCTGAATTCATGCATGTTTACACAGTTATTTTTTCTTTGTCAGATCACCAAACTTGACACAATGCCAGTTCAGGACAGCCGAAGCCGTGCAGTGCCTGGAAGAGAAATGGCAGTGTCAAACTGAAGAAGATTGTTCTTGTTTGTTTACCAGGATGGAGTTGTATTTGGTGCCGACGTTGAGGTAGATGGACCCAATGCAGACGGTGACCACGATGTAGATGACAAGCCTCAGCCAGTAGTACCCAAAGTCCCTCGACATGTTGACGAACGATCGCTTGGTGAGCGTGAAGGCCTGCATCCCAAAGCTGGCCTGGCTCCCCCCTGCGTCCAGGACCGTCCCTTTCTGCAGCCGGAAAGACCACACGAATGACGATGAATTATCTTGGTGTCATAGAGAAATTGCTGAATGGGACGAATATATGGAGTACTCTACTTACCATCCGTGCCATCTCGTCGACCTTCTGACGGGCCGTCAAGTAGTGCTGCGAGTGCTGGTAGTAGCTGAACAGCCTTCTGATCGCGTCCGAAGTCGTGATGTGCTCGAGGGGATCGTCGGACCTCTCAAACTATGTATGTATGTATGCAAAAACGGAACAAGTTTTCATTCAGTCAGGACATGTACCAATGACCAGCAGTCAGTAACAAGCGACTGAACCCTGAAACTTACTCTCATCTTCATTGATCCTTTCAGTGTGGCCTTCACCTTGTCGAAGTCCGCGTTTATGCACCGGAGGAAATGATCCGACGGGTTACGCAGCGGCGGGCACGGGAAGCCCGCTTGGGCAAAGAACTAGAATTAAAATGCACAGAGCAGGAGAGGATTCAGCAACCCACTGGCATTGCAGGAACACACATATAAGACATATGCAAACTCAGGTAGATATGTGTTACTTATACCTCGCAAGCCTCAGAAGCCTGCCCAAAGTAGACTGTTTTGCCCCCTGAGAGAAGATAGAGGCGATCGAAAAGCTCGAAGACCTCGCTGCTGGGCTGGTGGATCGACGCGATCACGGTCCGGCCATCCCTCGCCAGCCCACGCAGTGTCTGTGTCACGAAGAACGCCGAAGCACTGCACAGTTGAAATTTGTGGCATGTCAGCAGCTACATGGATGGAAGTGGGACGACACATGGTTGTGTTGAAACTCTTATGGAATCATATGGAAGAGGAGCAATGGTGAAGCTACTGCATAGCACCTGTCGAGGCCACTGGTGGGCTCATCCAGGAAGAGCAGCCTAGGCCTCATGAGTATCTCCAGGGCAATGCTGACCCTCCTCTTCTCGCCGCCGCTGACCCCCCTCAGGTGCCAATTGCCGATGACCGTGTCTGCGCAGTCCTGGAGCCCCATCTCCACGATGGTGCCCTCCACCAAGGCACGCTTCTCTTCCATGGGCATGTTGTCGGGGAGCCGAAGGCGCGCCGAGTACGAGATCGTCTCCCTAACCGTCAGGGTGCCGATCAAGTTGTCGTCTTGCGTCACATAGGCCTGGAATTGCAAATTTGTTTTTTTAAAAGAGGAATACCCTCAGCCTCTGCATCTGGTCGATGCATACGGCCAATTTATTAATTATTAGCACAAAACCTTACAAACTCGCATAACAGTAAGACCAAAGCCACCATCTTCGCAACCTCTCGCTGCTACTCCTATCTAATCGCGATGAAGAAGGCGGCGATGGTGCAGGCCTAATACCAAACAGACCTCGCAGCCAAACCTAACATCTAAGATCCGAGGTCCCAACTCGACGCCTGCCGGTATGGGCACCCACCAGTCCGGCGTGCTCCTCAACCAGGCCGCTGCGGGTATGAGGCCGCCCAACCACCTACCACATATCCATCTTGAGCTGTACTGCTGTAACGGCCTTGCCCGTCTCGCTGCCGCGACGCCACCACGACGCCAAACAGCGCCGACCTCCTGCTACAGGTCGT
Organism: Aegilops bicornis; assembly: GCA_021605145.1. Taxonomy (NCBI): domain Eukaryota; kingdom Viridiplantae; phylum Streptophyta; class Magnoliopsida; order Poales; family Poaceae; genus Aegilops; species Aegilops bicornis. The sequence continues at coordinate 322,288,181 of CM038669.1, forward strand.
CACTACACATCCGACGCCAAGCTCCGCTGCTCCATGCCGCCAAGAGCCGCCGCCAAGAATATGTAGAAAGAAACACCGCCCACCGAAAAGGGAAAGACACCCCCACCCCTCACTGCAGACCCTTCCATCTGATCCCAATGTCCTTGGCGCCGCCTCCGGAAGGTTCACGGTGCACAAGGCGCCACGACGCCCGATCCGCATCGGATCTTGGGTTTTCACCCGGACATGGGTCGGAGGAGAGATGGTGCCCTCGGCGCCTCCAAGGAGGAAAGCGGCGCCAAAAATCGGCGTCGCCGCTGCCGGCCAGCCAAGGCGGCCAAGGTTTCCCCCGGACACCGATCTGCTCCACCAGAACACACTGGAGGTGGATCCAGCAAGATCCAAACCGAACCGGTGATCGAAGAAGGATGCATGGAAGGAAGGGGCAATACCTCCAGAATCGCACGCCTGCGGCTCGCCGTCCTCACGGCCGAATCTCGTGCACGCCGCGACGCCACGCCAGGCCGCCGCACAGATCCGATGGCCTCCGCGAAGAAAGAAGCGCTGAAGACTTCGCCGCCACCTTCCCGGCGCCGCTGGCTTTCCCGGCGATGCGTCTCTGGTGGCGGCGAGGTGGGGAGGTGGGGGGCGGCGAAACCCTAGACTCCCGAGTCGCCCTAGGAAGCAACGCGAGGGACGGGACGTGAGGGACTTTGCCAAAGTAAATTTGTGGTTGTCACTTTTAGTATCATGATGAGTAGTTTGAGTGTAAGTGCATGTAAATAATTGGTTTAAGGCAGCATTTTCTTTTTGAGGAAAAGTACAAGCTACTAAATGTACAACAAAAAAACCAAACAACAATACCCATAAGGAACAGGAAGAAGGTAAACTCTAGCAGATCTCCCAATCTTGACCAGAAACTGCTGAACTGATCTCTGGGCACAAGTAGTGCAGCTGCAGTTCAGGAGATAACCTCCAACACATAGAAGATGCAGTTAAGCTAAGCTAGCACAAACCCAAAACCCAGCAGGGTTCCGAAGCCTGCCACGTGGCACTTTTTTTTTGATAAAAGGCGCTTTTATTATCTCAAAATGTAGCATCAAACGGATACAAAGCAATATAAATAATACCGGCATCTGCATAACTAAATGGCACATGACCCATTTCTTGTTGTGAATGAACACCACTACATGTTTTTTTTTGCAGGTGTAACATTACTGCATGGTTGGTATCGGGTGATGCAGAATCACAGAAAGATCCAATCACAATTCAAGATGGAACACAAACATGGAAAGGGAGCAAGCGGGAAAAACATATGGTCAGACACCGTACACCATGTCACCGTCACGGCATAACGATATTCATGGAATTACACAACGTTCTTGTTGGGAGATACATGCATTGTACTAGCATACATCAAAAAGATATGGTCGATATGTTGGTGTACGATTCTAGTACTAGAGTGTTCATGAAGATAACTGTGGCTTGTGTTTTTTTTTTTGTGGGGGACTGTAGTTTAGTTGTATGAATATGAATAAATGGTACTTTTACTTTCTAAATGAACTAATTAAAGGTGCAAAATGCACAAATCTGTATGGAACCATGCATGTCACTGCCGGTGGTACTACTTAAGAGTGACAACGGCGGGCGGCCGGGCGGCGAGGCACGTACCGCGGCGCCGAAGGAGAGGTTGGCCTTGCGGCCGTTGAGCAGGATGGTCCCGGAGAGGAAGGCGTTGGCGGCGAGGCGGCCGGCGAGCGCGTCGAGCAGCGTGGACTTGCCGGAGCCGGAGGGGCCCATGAGCGCGGTGATGGTGCCCGGCTCGGCGTACCCCGTGAGCGCCTGGAGCACGGTCTGCGTGTCGCCGCTGCCGAGCGCGACGGTGACCGTGAGGTCCCTCCACGCCAGCCGCGCCGACACGTCCCCGAGGAACTCCACCGCCGCCTTCTCCCGCCAAAGCGTCTCGCTCAGCGGGCTCAGCGCCGGCGCCGCCGCCACCGCCACCGCCCGCCCCGCCGCCTTCCCCACGTCCTCCAGCTCCGCCTTGACCTGCCCCACCGCCGCCGCCTCCTTCGCCGTCCCCGCCCCTCCCTTCGTCATCGCCTCGCCGGCCAGATACTACCCCCTTGAGAGGCCGTGAGAGCAGAGCAGACGAGAGCAAGCTTGGGGTTCTTCTTGGCAACAAGTGGTGGAAACGCACGCACGGCTCCTTCTCCTCGGCGCAGCTACGTGTGAGAGGAAGCTAGCTGGCCGTACAAGCCAGGCCGGCGTGGGAGAAGAATGGCGTTTCTTGGGCGGCGTGTCCAAGCTGCAACTGTAGGCTGCTCTGCTCTCTCTCTCTCTCTCTCTGCGCGCCTCTGGGTCTCTGCGTGTACGCGCTTGGGGTGGCGAGTGTTTATGATGGAGCGAGGAGAAGAGGGGGTGGATGCGAGGAGTTAATTGAGGCGCAGAGGCGAGAGAGAGAGGGAGGGGCGGAAGTTATGAGGGCTGCGGGGTTTGACCTGGGGTCAAGCGAGAGGGGGGCGGCGTATGCATGCGAATGCGATGCAGATGAGGCGGTGGATGCCTGTTTGGTGTGAGATTGGCACGGAGAGGAACACATGCATGCAACGGGGGTGCAAAACCGCCGGGTCACGCACACACCGTTTAGACGCTCTCGACCGCTACCTGCCTTCCGTCGCAGTTTGGCTGGCCAGAATTGTAGTATTGCACTGTTGCTGGTTGATCCAAAAGCTAGAGTAGAGAGCAACCTGCAAATTCAGCATCATGTTTCATGACAACTTATTTCTACAAGAGTGGACTAAAAAAAATCTAATACTCTCTCTGTTCACAAATATAAGATGTTCTGGCTTTTTTCCAAATTGAATTTATGTAGACACGTTTTAATGTGTTTGTTCATCGGTTTAAGTCTGTGTGTAGTCCATTAAAATATCAAAACATCTCATATCTGTGAACGGAGGGAGTACATGGTTGGTGTAAACTAAAAAAAAGAGTATTGTTTTTTTATTGTTGATCGACAAAAAAAAAGAAATATATCAGGAGGCGCCTTTGGCAAAACCCTAGCCACCGCCGTTGTCTTCGGAAGATGCTAACGTGCAAAGCTCACTTGGCGGACCAACGGCGGAGCTAGTTGGTTCCTGCAGGGGCCATGGCCCCCCAACGTTGGTAAAACTACATGGGGAATTTTCTTAAGAAAATATTGTCTTCTGCCCTCCCCCCTCCCCCTCCACCTAACACATTTTGCCTAGGTCTGCGACTACTAGGAAAAAGCTTATACATAGAGATTTATCAGTAGCGCTTGTTAAAATAATGCGCTACTGCTATCTAACAGTAGTGCGGGAAGAAAACGCCTGCTACTTTGGTGGAAGAAAATACCCGCTACTGCTACATAAATAGCAGTAGTGCGTCCCTCATAAAAAGTGCTAAGTGCTACTACTATAATTGTTACACCGTTGCCGCCAGACTTGGTGTAGTAAGTAGCGCCCTTCCAAGGACAGTGCTACTGCTAACAAAGTACTCCCTCCGTCTCATAATATGAGACGTTTTTTTGGCACTAGTGTAGTGTCAAAAAACATCTTATATTATGGGACGGAGGGAGTAGTATTGTAGCAGCGAGTTTTAAGGCGACAGTGTTGCAACTAAGAAAAGAAAAAAGAAAGAAAAAAGGAAAGAAAAAAATTAAAGAAAAGAAAAAAAAGAAAGCAATAGCAGCAGCGCGTTTTCACGAAAGCGCTATATCTACTTTTTCTATAACGCATTTTCCGAACAAGCGCTATAGCTAACTTATCTATAGCAGTAGCGCGTTCCACCAAAAGGCGCTACCACTAAGTTTGACTTGTCCGGCAAATTTCAGGCGCTCGATTTTTCCACTTTGTACCAAAGGTCATGCCGAAATTTTTCCGTGAATTTCGGCAATGACTTGTGCTACAAACTAGGACATATCGAGTGACCGGGATTTGCCGCAACAGGAATGAATCAACATTCCTGCAAAACATAGGCCTTTTTATGTTATTATTCATTTTATTAGGTCTAGAATTAATTGGCTAGATTTAATCGTAGGAAACATGACTAGCAACGATGAAGGACAGGGTTCTGGTGATTGCAACGTCTACGAGGCGGCAGGCACCTATTTGAACTATCTCGAGCAGCAACAGTTGTTGCAGTGCCCACCTGTCACATCCGAGACCGAGAGCGACACCGGCGAAGCCGGTATAGAATCGAAACCGAAGAGGATACAACGCCCAAACCAGATCAACACTACTAGACTGGTGGTCACGGAAGTGGACTCCGGCAATTTTGAGCCAAAAGAGCCTGCGGAAGCGCGCACATGCTACGACAATCAAATCGGCTGCATCCGACGGGCAACCGCCACCATCAACGATGAGAAATTAAAGAAGATACCAAAGATGGAGCACTCCCTCCTAGGGAAGCTGCACCAGATATTCTTGTTCGCGGGCCGGGATGAATTCAAATATACTCGACCGTGGCAAGACCCGGCAATCAAGAAGATAAACAGACGCGCAATGGGCAAGTTTAGCGGTGCGTTGTCCGCCTGGAAAGTAAGGGTGAAACATTGGATCATCGTCAAAGGGGAACCCTACTCTGAGATTGTAAAGGATAATCCGACGATTACAGAAAAGCAGTTTGAGATATTCAAGAAGGCTTGCATTGCCGAAGCTGCCAAAGAAAAGTCGGAGTACATGAAGGGGCTTCAAGAGAGGAACATGGGGTGTCACCACCTCGGAAGCCGTGGTTACATGGGGAAGAGGCCCATATGGGCTAAGGAGGACGCGGATCGTGAAAGTCTAGGGAACCCAGACCCCTTGGCGGAGTTCACCGCCCCGCAGGAGCGTGACGTCATCAGGGCCCGGTACCATTGGGACCGAGTCAAGAAGGTTTACGATATAGACGCGGTCACGGAGGAGTTCATGAGACTGCTGGTAATTATTAATTTACCCCTTAATTTTAGCTTCTGATCAATTCAACTGCATGTTTAGTCACATTTGTAAACGATCCATGTTCCTTTTGCAGAAAGAGCAGCACATGATTGCGGCCGAAAGCGACTCGCCGTCTGAGGCGTTGGCGAGGCCCAAGTGGGAACCGGGCCTTGAACATATTGAAAGGACTCCCGGTGGACACTCGGCCGTCGTATGGACGCGTGCACGGCGTCGGAGACGGCACCATGTGGAAGAAGTACTACCGTGAGACCGCCGAGGAGAGAAAGGAAAGACGAAGGTTAAATGAAGAAAACATCGACAAGAAGGTTGAGATTGCGGTTGATATGAAATCAGCTGAGACAGTAAAAGCAGCGGTAGCTATTGCAAGAGAGGAAATGGCAACTTCGTATAGTGTCTTGATTCCGGCTATCGTCAATTGGAGCAAGCAAAATCCAGATAAAGAGGCAGCGGACTTTTCCTTTCCAACTTCTTTAGGAGCAACTTCGAAGCGTTGCACCAAGACTGCTCACGCAATCGCACCTGCCCTCGCACTCGCTTTACTTTGTTCCCACACCTGCTCATAGTAGCCCGTCCTCCATCTCTGGCGTGCTCAGCGGGGCTTCCTCTTTGATTGAGCTCAACGCCCTCACGGTACCGGTCACATCGGCCCTCTTCAATATATGTATAGTCTCCCGTTTTCGTTGCCTTTCGGATGTCTCACGTTGCAGACATGTCTTTGCAGGCGGACGTAGCCCCGTGCACCATACTGTACACCATCGGCGGCCAGAAGGTGGACGTGGGAAAGGCGACGATAGTCAAGCCGAAGGAATAATTTTTCCACAGCCGGCCGATCCCCCTGGCGTCTTCAAGGTTTCCGTCGCCAGTGTCAAACCAGGCCACGAGAATTTGGCTCCTCCAGTAGCACTAGGGGGAGATGACGACGAGACCCCATGGTGGCTTGACGATTGCAAGAGTTGGGTCCTGTTGTGGCCGAAGAGTCAGCTTCGTCTGGAGGCGGCCGGGAGCACACCCACGACCAAGCAGCCTCAGCAAGGTATCAACACCAACACCCCACCTACCCAATTAGCGTCACCCGTCGTGCCAGGTGATAGAGGACGGCATGAGGAAGAGGCTCCATTAGTGGCTGATGACATCGCCTATGACGAGGAAGAGGCACCAGCACCGGGGTGTGTGTCTGGGGTGTTACAGAAGCATAGGAAGAGATCGAAGAAAGGCAAAGTTGTTTCTATGAGTCAGCCGCCTCCGCAGCCCCAGGTTGAAGACCATATACCTATCATAGGTGCGGCCAAATACCATATGTTGGAAATATGCCCTAGAGGCAATAATAAATTAGTTATTATTATATTTCCTTGTTCATGATAATCGTTTATTATCCATGCTATAATTGTATTGATAGGAAACTCAGATACATGTGTGGGTACATAGACAACACCATGTCCCTAGTAAGCCTCTAGTTGACTAGCTCGTTAATCAATAGATGGTTACGGTTTCACGACCATGGACATTGGATGTCATTGATAACGGGATCACATCATTAGGAGAATGATGTGATGGACAAGACAATCCTAAGCCTAGCACAGATCGTGGTAGTTCGTATGCTAAAGCTTTTCTAAATGTCAAGTATCATTTCCTTAGACCATGAGATTGTGCAACTCCCGGATCTGTAGGAATGCTTTGGGTGTACCAAACGTCACAACGAATCGGGTGGCTATAAAGGTGCATTACTGTATCTCCGAAAGTGTCTACATTGGGTTGGCACGAATCGAGGCTGGGATTTGTCACTCCGCAGACGGAGAGAGGTATCTCTGGGCCCACTCGGTAGGACATCATCATAATGTGCACAATGTGACCAAGGGGTTGATCACGGGATGATGTGTTACGGGACGAGTAAAGAGACTTGCCGGTAACGAGATTGAACAAGGTATCGGGATACCGACGATCGAATCTCGGGCAAGTACAATGCCGCTAGACAAAGGGAATTGTATCACGGGATCGATTGAGTCCTTGAGATCGTGGTTCATCGATGAGATCATCGTGGAACATGTGGGAGTCAACATGGGTATCCAGATCCCGCTGTTGGTTATTGACCGGAGAACGCCTCGGTCATGTGCATGGTTCCCGAACCCGTAGGGTCTACACATAAGGTTCGATGACGCTAGGGTTATAAAGGAAGTTTGTATGTGGTTACCGAATGTTGTTCGGAGTCCCGGATGAGATCCCGGACGTCACGAGGAGTTCCGGAATGGTCGGAGGTAAAGATTTATATATAGGAAGTCTTATTTTGGTCGCCGGAAAAGTTTCGCGCATTATCGGTATTGTACCGGGAGTGCCGAAAGGGTCCGGGGTCCACCGGGGGTCCACCTGCCCCGGGGCCACATGGGCTGTAGGGGTGCGCCTTGGCCCATATGGGCCAAGGGCACCAGCCCCAAGAGGCCCTTGCGCCAAGGAGACTTGGGGAGGAAGAGTCCAAGGAGGAAGGCACCTCCGAGGGTGCCTTGGGGAGGATGGACTCCTCCCTCTTGGCCGCACCCCTTCCTTGGAGGAAGGGGCAAGGCTGCCCTCCCTCTCTTTCACCTATATATAGTGGAGGGAGGGAGGGAGGAAGACACACCTGAGTCCCCTGGCACCTCCCTCCCTCCCGTGACACCTCCTCCTCTCCCGCAGTGCTTGGCGAAGCCTGCAAGATTGCCACGCTCCTCCACCACCACCATGCCATTGTGCTGCTGCTGGATGGAGTCTTCCTCAACCTCTCCCTCTCTCCTTGCTGGATCAAGGCATGGGAGACGTCACCGGGCTGTACGTGTGTTGAACGCGGAGGTGCCGTCCGTTCGGCACTAGGATCATCGGTGATTTGAATCACGGCAGTGCGACTCCATCAACCCGTTCACTTGAACGCTTCCGCTTAGCAATCTACAAGGGTATGTAGATGCACTCTCCTTCCCCTCGCTGCTAGTCTCTCCATGGATAGATCTTGGTGACACGTAGGAAAATTTTGAATTTCTGCTACGTTCCCCAACACCATAACCCCGGTGATCCGATCCTACCTAAGGCAGCGGTAGAGGCCACATACGGTGATCTAAGGAGACTTCATGACGATGTGCTGCGGAGAGAGAAAAGCCTGATCGCCTCGAAAAATCCAGGATACCCGCTCTACATGGTTAATGTGCCGCAACAAAGCTTGTATGTCGACACATTCCCCGCGGAAAAGTTCTTCCTTCGATTCGATTACATCTTTGACATGTTTCACTTAAAAAAGCTGGATTTTACGTTTGTCCGCCTTTTTGCATTGTACATGAACTACATCATCAGGATTGAGCAAATACCTTATATCTGTGTCGCTGACTCGTACTTCATGCACGAGGGCTTCTTGGCAGTCTGCCAAGAGTACCGTGACTATGCGAGGAACTACATCGCCGATTTCATGGTCGGCAATAAGGACAAGGAGACGATTCTCCTGCCTTATCATCCCATGTAAGCCATCCGCGGATATCCTTCCTTCAATTTCCATCATTCATTTGCACGCGTGGAGGCTAATTTTGAGGTGTACTTACTTTGCGTAGTGACGGGCGCGCTATCCTCATCATCCTTTACCCCTGATTCTCCCATGCTCTTTACTTGGACTCATCGAAGAACATAAAGAAAAAGGATTACACCCACATCAAGTCTATTCTCGACAATGCTATCTTAAGCTACGACATACGGGGTGGAGAGATCACGCACAAGAAGACAAGGAACCGCGCGCCCTGCTTCGGCCATAAGACTAATTTCTGCTGCATCCAGCAACCGAGAGGTACTCTCAGTGATGGATTCTATGCCCTCCACTGGAGTACAGACAGGATCACCAGAACCTTCACATGTCACCTAGATCCGGTGATGCCGATATTCTGCAATGGGCAAAGAATCTAGGAAATGTCCCGGATCATCGACTCCGAGCTGAGTTCTATCACATCCAGCGTGAACTTGCTCAAATCATCATGAAGGAGGTCCTCGAAAAAACAGGGATGTTCTACGAACAAGGGCAAATGCCGCGGGAAGACGTTCGAACATGCGTAGTTGCTCAGCGTCTTGACACAAAGCCTTTCACTTCGCTCGGGGACTTCCTCCCTGATTCGGATGGTTGGCACAACATGTTGGAGTGATTGATGATGACAATGTGTCCGTTTAGTCACTACTTTCTCTATGACGAAACTTTGAATTTATGCACGACGAAACTTTGTGATGTAATTAAACCATCCTCCTCAACTAGCGTAGATCACTCTGTTAGGGAAGTTGGGTATGATGAACTTTGTTATTCATGTTTATGATATGTTGCTTCTATTTTGCCTAGCTCTGTCTCTTTCTGTTCCTCAACTATATATTATGTTGCATATTATTGAATCATGTGAAGATGCAGGTACATAGATCATCGATGGCGAAGAAGTGCTATGCCACGTACGCAGGGAAGGTTCCAGGAGTATACGACGTGTGGCCTGAGTGTCAAGCCCAGATGTACCGGTTTCTTAGCGAAAGCTAGAGATGGTTCGATAGCAGAGTCAAAGCGGAAACTAGCTAGTTAGTTTAGGTTCACACTAGTGCGAGAGAGGGATCCGAACCGACGCCTCAAGAAATACTACATTATGTATGATGAGACATGTCAGTTAACTTGTATCGCTATATCGTGATTATGATGTGATGACATGATTTGTGTTGGATAATATGATGAGACTATTATGTGTATGATATGATGAGCATATTGCATTTTTATGATATGATTAGAATACTGTATAAAACCTCTACTAAAACATCGCCCATACGTACCCAAAAAAATGTGAAAATATAGTAGTAGCGCTGATGAGAACATGACTACCTCGGATACGACCAAAAATATTTCATACATGTATATTTATGAGGTGATTTCTAATACAAACTATGCAATAATTTATTTATGTTATCCAGGACAAAAATACTTCACAAACTTTTGTCTCGTGTCTAATTGCAGGTGTATGGGACATTTGCACAATTCACATATGAAGATAAGGGAAAAGAGAAGTTTATGTGCTGTTAAAAAAGTCCTCTCGCTCACTTTTGGGCCAAGAGAATATAGAGTCCAAGTCTCCCACGTTCTGGATTCAGATTCGGACTATACAGACATACCTGACTCAAAACGCCAAGAACTCTTTCATACGGACTCCGAATTGGGTGATTCTTTGTTTGTTGGAAAGTAGATTTCGTGCTCTATCCAACCCTATTGGATTCACCTTGAAATCCATCCGGAGCATTGAGATATCGACGAAACAATCTGACGCTGCAGCAGAATCCGAGTCAAACTACAAGTCCAAAGGTGTTGCATCACCTCCACTTGGGCCCATGAGCCTTGTACGACCTAGGGTTAGTTTTAGGCTGCCTTGGGACGTCCTCCCACCTCCTTGGCCGCCACCCCTTGCTAAGTCTGGAAAATTCTGGCTAGGCAGTTTTTAGACCATTTGTAGACTTTTTCAAAAACAATTGTTGCGGAGCAAAAAAAACAGGAAAAAAGTGCAAAAAAGTGAAAAAAAGAAGAAAAAAAGATTCAGAGTGTGCTCCTCCCTTGTTTACGTGCAGCGCCGTGATTTTGTTAGTGTTCTAGGCTCGCGTCTCTAGCACGGTCTAGCCTAGGACCAGCACAGTACCGTCGTTGAGCGTTTATTCAACTTTGCATCTCTGAATTGATTATTGCTAATCTTTTACTACCATATATTCAAGCCTTGCAAGCTCCACATATTTCTACACCGTGTATACATACCTTCCCCTGGCAATCTATTTACTCAATCTTCGGAGTTATTTGACACCGCTGGTTGCCTGTCACCACCCGCTGCATGGTAAGAACTTGTAAGATATTGATATTTGCTATATTGTGAGCGTTTTACCACCACATCCTAGTAGTTCATAGGAACCATATTCTCGGATTTTGTTTCTTGTTTTCTACTTATCATGGCAGGTTCCGGAGTTGTTAGTTCTTGGGCTTCATCGATCGTGGGAGATTTGCCACCACCTAAGAAAATACAACAACCGTCACAAGAGGAGCAACAACATCAGAATGCACATAATCAGGTTACTGTTTCCATGCCACCATTTACTGGTCGTTTTAGGCCTGATTTATATATTGAATGGGAGTACGAAATCAATGCTATATTTGCTTCCCATAATTTTGATGAGTGTGGAAGATTTCAAGCTGCGGTTAGTACTTTCAGTAGCTTTGCTTTAGTTTGGTGGAGTGAATATTGTCGGGTAGACCCTAATCTTGTACCTACTACTTGGGATGATTTAAAAATTGTCATGAGAGATAGAGTTTTTGATGTTTATTATACTCGTGGCATGATTAAAAAATTGCAACATTTAAATCAAGGCACTGACACGGTAACAAAATACTATGATGATTTACAAACTACATTGTTTCACTCATTTTAGAAGAAAGTGAAGAAGATTTTATGGATAGATTTTGGGGAGGATTAAACCATGATATTCAAGAGATACTAATTCATGAAGATTGTTATCCTATGGACCATTTGTTTCGTCTTGCTTGCAAAGCTGAACAAGAAATAAAACGACGTGTTGCCCACAAGGAGAACAAGCACATGGTCCACATTCCAAGTGTTGCTACAGATGTTTCTTCAACTACTAGGCGTACTATGACAACCACATCAATTATGGCGAGGACTACATCATCTGCACCATGTGACACAGCACCACCGAGAGTGCCTACATCATCTGAGTTGATCATCAGAGGTAATGACAAAGCTACAGATTTTCCACTTTCACATGAGAATGATGCATGCCTAGTTAACTTGAATACATCATGTGTTGAGTCACCTGTTGATTTGAGCACACCAACTATTTTAGAGAATCGTGTTACTATCAAGAATGTGTCATGTGATCAAACAGTTTAAGTACCAACAATTTTGAGTGCACCCAATGAATTAATTGTTGATGCAAAAGAACCAATGTTAAATCATTTTGATATGACCTCTAATCTTGGTGATGATTCTGTCTCAAATGACTTATTGCATGTTTGCTTATTTAAGCATGTTGTAGCATGTAAATTTGATGCCAGTAAGGTTTATTCACCAATGTTGGGATGGTTTAATGATGAATATTGTCAATCCTTTGATATGAATAAGAGCTTCACTTATATGTGCAAATTGAGTTGCAATATTTTCATGCCCTCTACTCGTGATAATATTTTGGCTTTACATTTTATGAACTTTGAAAGTTACTCATGTATACATGTGTCATATGTGCAAAAATCAAGGGAAGTAAAAATGGATGACATATACATATACAACATGTACACCTTGTCTCTTTTGTTAGCCACATTTCAGATTAAGCAATACTGAGGACGGTTTTGTTTTCAAAAAGGGGAGGATGATGAGAACATGACTACCTTGGATATGACCAAAAATATTGCATACATGTATATTTGTGAGGTGATTTCTAATGCAAACTATGCAATAATTTATTTATGTTATCGAGGAAAAAAATATTTCACAAACTTTTTTCTCATGTCTAATTGCAGGTGTATGGGACATTTGCACAATCCACATATGAAGATAAGGGAAAAGAGAAGTTTATGTGCTGTTCAAAAAGTCCTCTCGCGTCACTTTTGGGCCAAGAGAATATAGAGCCCAAGTCTCTCACGTTCTGGATTCAGATTCGGACTACATAGACATACCTGACTCAAAACGCCAAGAACTCTTTCATACGGACTCTGAATTGGGTGATTCTTTTTTTGTTGGAAAGTAGATTTCGTGCTCTTTCCAAATCTATTGGATTCACCTTGAAATTCATCCGGAGCGTTGATATATCGACGAAACAATCTGACGCTGCAGCAGAATTCGAGCCAAACTACAAGTCCAAAGGTGTTGCATCACCTCCACTTGGGCCCATGAGCCTTATACGACCTAGGGTTAGTTTTTGGCTGCCTTGGGACGTCCTCCCACCTCCTTGGCCGCCACCCCTGGCTCCTATATAAGTAGATCCATCTAGTAGCTTTTTCCTTGGGTTTTGTTTAGATTAAAAGTTTGCCATAGCTGCAACTTCGCGTACTTCGTTTTTGTTCAACGACCAGACCAAGACATCACAGAACCCCACCTTCATTAATAAAGCTTTCCTCTTATATTCGCAATATACAAATTGCAATCTTAGTTTCTTGCTTGTTGTCCGTTGCTCGCAGGAAATAGACCCTCGTGGTCAGCTTGGTCGTGCTCCGGCGTGGTCAATAACCCTCGGAACTTGGTTTAGCGATTGCTAAGGCGCGACGTCTTCGCACGTTCGTAGTAGGATCGTCAAAGTTGATTCCCACAGAAAACGAAAGTTATCTCATCGAAACATCAGGAAACCTTCGCCTCTATCAAGTGGTATCAGATTTCCAGGTTGCTCGGTGAGGTTTCACAATTTTTCGTAGTTTAGATCGAGTTTGTTCTTCATACCTACAGTCCACGAAAAAGCCAAAAAAATTTTAGGGTTAGTTCATCATATCCGAACCAATCTGAGCCTTTGCATAATCCTTTTAGGGTTTTGCATTGTTGAATTTGTGGTTGCATCGTCATGTCGAGTTGCTGGTCTTAGCGTCTAGTCCTTTAGAGTTTCGAGTTCTGTTCACAGTTTGTCACGCTGTCGCACCACCTTCAGCACCGCCATATACTACCACCCCACCGTATACGTCGCCGCTGCCATATAAAACCACCAATCCGAGTCCACATATACCACTGCCATATATCACCACCAATCCGAGTCCACATATACCACCGCCATATACCACCACCAATCCAAGCCAACATATCCTACCGCCATATACCATCACCAATCCGAGTCCACATATACCACCGTTATATACCATCATCAGTCCGAGTTCCACCAGATTCATCTCCGCCACCAGTCCTAGGCCGAGTTAAGTATTTGTTGCTTTGTTTTTCTATTCCTAGATCACGCCATACTACTAGTCGTGACCAAGTCAGACTCCCCATCTTCAGTGCCACCCGTACAAGAAAAATAGTTCCAGTTTCAAAAAAAAACTAAGTCTGGAAAATTCTGGCTAGGAAGTATTTAGACCATTTTTAGACTTCTTAAAAAAAAGTTGCGGAGCAAAAAAGAGAGGAAAAAAGTGCAAAGAAAAGTGAAAAAAAGGAAAAAAGATTCAGAGTGTGATCCTCCCTTGTTTACGTGCAGCACCGTGATTTTGTTAGTGTTCTAAGCTCGCGTCTCTAGCACGGTCTAGCCTAGGACCAGCATAGTACCGTCGTTGAGCGTTTATTCAACATTGCATCTCTGAATTGATTATTGCTAATCTTTTGCTACCATATATTCAAGCCTTCCAAGCTCCACATATTTCTACACCGTGTATACGTACCTTCCCCTGGCAACCGCTTTACTCAATCTTCGGAGTTATTTGACACTGCTGGTTGCCTGTCACCACCTGCTGCATGGTAAGAACTTGTAAGATATTGATATTTTCTATATTGTGAGCGTTTTACCACCACCCTAGTAGTTTATAGGAACATTATTCTCGGATTTTGTTTCTTGTTTTCTACTAATCATGGCAGGTTCTGGAGTTGTTAGTTCTTGGGCTTCATCGATCGTGGGAGATTTGCCACCACCTAAGAAAATACAACAACCGTCACAAGAGGAGCAACAACATCAGAATTCACATAATCAGGTTATTGTTTCCATGCCACCATTCTTTGGTCGTTTTAGGCCTGATTTATATATTGAATGGGAGAATCTGAAATAAATGCTATATTTGCTTCCCATAATTTTGATGAGCGTGGAAGATTTCAGGTTGCGGTTAGTACTTTCAGTAGCTTTGCTTTAGTTTGGTGGAGTGAATATTGTCGGTTAAACCCTAATCTTATACCTACTACTTGGGATGATTTAAAACTTGTAATGAGCGATAGATTTGTTGATGTTTATTATACTCGTGGCATGATTAAAATATTACAACATTTAAAACAAGGCACTGACACGGTAGCAAAATACTATGATGATTTACAAACTATATTGTTGCACTCATTTTTGGAAGAAAGTGAAGATTTTATGGATAGATTATGGGGAGGATTAAACCATGATATTCAGGAGACACTAATTCATGAAGAGTGTTATCCTATGGACCAATTGTTTATCTTGCTTGCAAAGCTGAACATGAAATAAAACGACGTGTTGCCCACAAGGAGAACAAGCGCATGGTCTACATTCCCAGTGTTGATACCGATGTTTCTTCAACTACTAGGCGTACTATGACAACCACATCCATTGTTGCGAGGACTACATCATCTGCACCATGTGACACAGCACCACTAAGAGTGCCTACATCATCTGAGTTGATCATCAGAGACGAAGGTATAGATTTTCCACTTTCACATGAGAATGATGCTTGCCTAGTTAACTTGAATACATCATGTGTTGAGTCACCCATTGATTTGAGCACACCAACTATTTTAGAGATTCTTGTTACTGTCAAGAATGTGTCATGTGATCAAACAGTTTAAGTACCAACAATTTTGAGTGCACCCAATGAATTAATTGTTGATGCAAAAGAACCAATATTAAATAATTTTGATATGACCTTTAATCTTGCTGATGATTCTGTGTCAAATGACTTATTGCATGTTTTCTTATTTAAGCATGTTATGGCATGTAAATTTGATGCCAGTAAGGTTTATTCACCAATGTTGGGAAGGTTTAATGATGAACATTGTCAATCATTTGATATGAATAAGAGCTTCACTTATATGTGCAAAGTGAGTTGCAATATTTTCATGCCTTCTACTACTTGTGATAATATCTTGGCTTTACATTTTATGATCTATGAAAGTTACTCATGTATACATGTGTCATATGTTCAAAAATCAAGGGAAGTAAAAATGGATGACATATACATATACAACATGTACACCTTGTCTCTTTTGTTAGCCACATTTCGGATTAAGCAACGCTGAGGACGGCTTTGTTTTCAAAAAGGGGAGGATGATGAGAATATGACTACCTTGGATACGACCAAAAATATTGCATACATGTATATTTGTGAGGTGATTTCTATTGCAAACTATGCAATAATTTATTTATGTTATCCAGGAAAAAAATACTTCACAAACTTTTGTCTCATGTCTAATTGCAGGTGTATGGGACATTTGCACAATCCACATATGAAGATAAGGAAAAAGAGAAGTTTATGTGTTGTTCAAAAAGTCCTCTCACGTCACTTTTGGGCCAAGAGAATATGGAGTCCAAGTCTCTAACGTTCTGGATTCAGATTCAGACTACACAGACATACCTGACTCAAAATGCCAAGTGCTCTTTAGCAGGAAGCAACAGCGCCGCAAACAAGCGCTATAGCTAATTAGCAGCAGCGCTGGACAAGAAAACGCTACTACTAAGCCACTTAGGTCTAGAGAGCGCTACTGCTAAGTAGGTATAGCAATAGCACATGTCAAAACGTGCTACTTCTACAAGTTAGTTGTAGTGCCTTACTAATAAGCGCGCGCTTGCCATCGCTAGGCTTTTCCTAGTAGTGAGCGATGATCGATGCCTAGTCAGCGACATATGTGACAATGTTCCTCCTCGGGAAGAGAGGGTGGGGTTGCAACGCTGCCGGACCATGGATTCTTTTCTTTTTGATAAATACAGCACACACACACACACAAGTCGCTCATACATACACACATAACTCACTAATCACCGGTACATAATCGAGCTTTGGAGCCGATTTTCGTACATGGGCCAATGGTGGTTCCCCATTTCGTCTCAAGGCTTGTGTTGCTAATACTCAATACGTCACAAGCGGTTCTTAGAACTACCTCGAATGCTTGGAGCGCCACCGGTAATTTCATACTACTAAGTACCTTGAATGCTCAAAGCATCGAAGACCGTTTCCGTTAAGAACTGCTTCGTTTGTTATTATAGGGTTGCTAGTTTCTAGCCAGCCTTACTACTAAAAATCATAGAAAAACAACACTATAGGACAATTAAGCATACACGCTGATATTCACATTAACCAACATTATTGTTCAACACTTAAAACATCACCACATAAAATATAGTTAAATCATTACACCGATTTGATACAACACATACATCCTAGGCCTCTAGCATAACACCTATGACACCACTACCTCCAACGTCTCCTCCACCACTAGCTACAGCACCTCCTCCATCTAGAATCCCCACCTTCATTATCAAAAGAAGGAGGAGGCATCAAAATAGTCTTCGGGAGGCCGTAGAATTACCTTGGGCCTCAGCTTTGAGACTTTGGTTGCCAGCATTAGTGTTGGCCGCTGGGTGTGGATCTCTTGCTTTGAATTTGTGCCATGAAGAAAGGGAACATGTAATTGTGTCTTGAATTCCATAAGAACAACATCCTTGAGAAAATGACCAGCAACCTTGAAGTCTCAATGACCTAAATGGTAATGGACATCATATGAAACAACAAAGGCAGGTGAAGAATAAAGCTCTTGACAGTGAACATGACAACGGTGCCAACCTCATCACATTCCACATCCAACAAAAGCTTTGTGGCATAAACTACAATAACAATTTCAGGAGCGCGGTCATACAACTGAAAAGACAAATGAATAACGTTTAAAGGAAAGTTGCACATGAAAACAAAATTAGCACATCTAGTGTCTTATATTTACCTTAGGGTCTCTACTTTGATGGAGCTTAGCAATGCTTCTAGATGGTCCCTCATCAGTCCGCTCTAGGCCTTTTGTGGATTGACATGCCGAAATCATATGGTTGTGAAAACAAAACTAGAACATAAAATGAATAGGGGGCTCTAATTTTACCTATGTTTACTATGGGACAAACAAAAACAAAATAACAAAATTTTGTCATTGATTGAAAAACGCGGGAGAAGGAGGAGGCTTTAAAAGGCTGAAATGAGGTGAGAAGAATGGAGATGGATTATATTAGTACCAATCTTCAAGAACAAGAGGGATGTCGAGAGTTGTACTAATTACCGTGGAATATATTAAGCTGATGATCCATACAATAAAGTTATGGGAGAGAGTCATTGAGCACCGCTTAAGAAGAATGACAAGCATGACCAAAAATTAGTTTGGTTTCATGCCTGTCAGGTCGACCATGGAAGCCATTTTTTTGGTATGACAACTTATGGAGAGATACAAGGAGCAAAAAGAAGGATCTGCATATGGTGTTCATTGACTTGGAGAAGGCCTATGATAAAATACCACATAATGTCATGTGGTGGGCCTTGGAGAAACACAAAGCCCAACAAAGTACATTACCCTCATCAAGGACATGTATGATAATATTGTGACAAGTGTTCGAACAAGTGACGGTGACACGAATGACTTTTTGATTACAATAGGACTGCACCAGGGGTCAACTTTGAGCCCTTATATTTTTGCTTCAGTGATGGATGAAGGTCACAACAGATATACAAGGAGATATCCATGGTGTATGCTCTTTGTGGATGATGTGGTGCTAGTCGATGATAGTCAAACGGGGGTTAACAGGAAGTTAGTGCTATGGAGACAAACCTTGGGATCGAAAGGTTTTAGGCTTAGTAGAACTAAAACCTAATACATGAGGTGCGGTTTCAGTACTACTAGGCACGAGGAGGAGGAGGTTAACCTTGATGGGCAAGTGGTGCCTCAGAAGGACACCTTTCGGTATTTGGGGTTAATGCTACAGAAGGATGGGGATATCGATGAAGATGTGAACCATGGAATCAAACCCGAACGGATGAAGTGGCACCAAGATTCTAGCGTTATTTGTGATAAGAGAGTGCCGCAAAAGCTAAAAGGTAGGTTATATAGGACGGTGATTCGACTCACAATGTTGTATGGCGCTGAGTGTGGGCCGACTAAAATACGACATCTTCAACAGTTAGGTGTAGCGAAGATGCGCATATTGAGATGGATGTGTGGCCACCCAAGTAAGACCGGGTCCAGAATGATGATATACGAGATAGAGTTGGGGTAGCACCGATTGAAGAGAAGCTTGTCCAACATCATTTGAGATGGTTTGGGCACATTCAACGGAGGCCTACAGAAGCTCCAGTGCATAGCGGACGGCTAAAGCGTGCCGATAATATCAAGAGAGGCCGGGGTAGACCGAACTTGACATGGGAGGAGCCCATTAAGAGAAATCTGAAGGACTGGACTATCACTAAAGAACTAGCCATGGACGGGGGTACGTGATGAGGACATCAATACCATTGTTACACCCACAGCCCCTACTATTATATATACTGGACCAATTACTAGAGCTTGCGCACGCCAATTAAATTATCAGGTACTTCCGTTTCTTGCTAATGATTCTAATGTTCATGAGAATATGATGCTGCCTAAATTGGATATATTTGTTTTGCTTACAAATGAATGGCCTAGCTTGGAGAAGGATGAACATTGGAGTAAGACCAAGCATGGAGATGATGGCATGCGCAAGGGGAACAAGAAAGGAGTTACAAGTGATGATTTGAGGACTTTGAAGCCACCATAATGAGTGCATGAAGCCTTGGACGAAATATACAAGATGTCACTTCATAAACTTCATCTAGAGGCTATTCTAGGTGCTGCGTCACCTTATTATTGGGCTAGGCCCATGTAATTTCGAAATACATAAGTATAGGCTATTTTTAGAGTCCGTATGTGTGGGGAAACAAGAGATAGGGTTGGTTTCGGACCCCTTCCCCAAGGGCCATTAAATTTCCCCCTCTTCCTCCATATATACAACCCTTAGGGCACCGTTTAGTCTTTGGGTTTTGTTTAGATTAAAGTTCGCCATAGCTGCAACTTCACGTACATCATTTGTGTTCAACGACCAGACAAAAGCGTCACAGAACCCCACCTTGATCAATAAAGCTTTCCTCTTATATTCACGATATCCAGATTGCAATCTTAGTTTCTTGCTTGTTCTTGATTACTGCGGAAGCAGACCTTCGTGGTCGGAGTTGATCATGCTCGGCGTGGTCAATAACCTCTCGGAGTTGGTTTAGCGATTGCTAAAGTAGCGATGTCCTCGCCGTTAAGTAGTCGGATCGTCAAAGTCAACTTCCTCCAAAATGATAGCCACCATCTCATCGAAAGACGGGACACCTGCCTCTATCAAGTGGTATCAGATATCCAGGTTGCTCGGTGAGATTTTACAGTTTTTCATAGTTTAGATCGAGTCTGTCTTCATACCTACTATCCATGAAAAAGCCACAAAAAAAATTAGGGTTAGCTCATCATATCCGAACCAGTCTTAGCTTTTGCATAGTCTTTTCAGTATTTTGCTTTGTTGAATTTGCGGTTGCATCGTCGTGTCGACTTGTTGGTCTTAGTGTATAGTTTCCCTTAGAGTTTCGAGTTCTGTTCACAAGTTGTCACGCCGCCGCCGCACCATCGTCATTGCTCCTGCCATCTACCACCACTGCTTATCCGGCACCGATCCGTATCCATATACCATCACCAATCTGTATCCATATACCACCACCGCTACCATATACCACCACCGCTGCCATATACCACCACCGCTGCCATATCTTACCATCATATATCCACCACCAATCCGAGTTCTTCCCATATTAGGTTTGTTTTCGAGATCCATCTATTTTCCGATTCATGTTTCCTTGCCTGAGTAGGTTTCGAAAAGAAAAAAAAGTCTGGAGACCCCCAGGCAGTTTTTTGGCCAAAATTTCGGCGACCGAAAATAATTTTTCCCTATCCTATTTTTAGGTCCCGGGGAGCGTTTTGAGATACTCGCCATCATAGTGATTTTTTGTTGCACTTTTACGTCGTCGCTGCCCTGATTTCCGAAAAAAAGTCAAAAAAATTTGTGCCTATCCTATT
Source organism: Aegilops bicornis (assembly GCA_021605145.1). Classification (NCBI taxonomy): domain Eukaryota; kingdom Viridiplantae; phylum Streptophyta; class Magnoliopsida; order Poales; family Poaceae; genus Aegilops; species Aegilops bicornis. Next base: position 322,308,924 of record CM038669.1, read on the forward strand.
ATTTTGACTTGGGAAGAGTTTTGAGACACTCGCCATTATAGTGATTTTTCGCAAAAAAAAGAGGAGCGTAAAAAAAGGGCGCAAAAAAAGACTGAGCGTTTTTTTCTAGAGTGGCCTTTTCCCTTGTTTCCGTGCCGCGTCGTGATTTTGTTAGTGTTCTAGGCTCGCGTCTCTAGCACGGTCTAGCCTAGGACCAGCACAGTACCGTCGTATTCAACTTTGCATCTCTGAATTGATTATTGCTAACCCTTTTTGCTACCATATTATAAGCCTTCCCAGCTCCACATACATCTACGTCATGCGTTTGACTCTCCTTGGTATTCTCTTTATCCAAGCTTTGAGAGTTTTGACTACAACGGTTGCTGATCACCTCCTGCTGTTGGGTAAGAACTGGTAAGAATTTGAGATTTGCTTGACGAATTTGTGACACCTGCGCCGCTTTCTAGTAGTCATGAGGATCATATTCTTGTGTGTTTCTATTCTTGCTAACCATGGCAGGATCACATTTAGACTGATCGGGAGAACATGACGAACAAGGAGCATGATAAGTTTCAACAAATGATGAGTGGACAGGTGGAAGATGTCCTAAACAGATTTGAAGAGGCCATGGAGAAGATAGATGGCATTGAGAAGGCGTTCGAAACAAAGCTCGATAACAAGTTTAATGAACTTCTTGCGCGTCTTCCCCAACCACCACCGGCTGCACCTGCTGCACCTCTGCAACAACAACAACAACAACAAAAACAACAACAAAAACAACAACAACAACAACAACAACAACAACAACAATGACTACCTCCACGTCGCGAAACAGCCCTCCGCCGAGCGAGCCGTGTCCCTTTTGAGCCTGGCCAAACTGTTGGTGCTGCTGTTGATACTTCTGTGACTCTTGCTGCTGATGAGGAGGAGGATGATTATATGGGAGACTACGAGGATGAGGTTGATCAAAATCAAAACTATGTGCAACCACCAGCACCACAACCACCATGTCGTCCACATGCAAATAATCGCAGTGGTAGGCCTGCACCACCCCCTCAGGTACGCGATCATGACCATCTCCCTAAACTGAAATTGAATATTCCACCATTTGAGGGTAGATACGTTCCTGATATATATCTTACTTGGGAATTAGAAACCGAACAATGTTTTACATGTTTAGAATATCCCGAGGAGAGATGTGTTGCTGCTGCACTTTGTGCTTTCACTAGTTTTGCTTGTGTGTGGTGGTCTGAACATCGTGGATTATATCCGAATAATATTCCAACTACTTGGGCTGCTTTGAAAACTGCTATGCATACTCGTTGGGTTCCACCATATTATCAACGTGAACTACTTCAAAAATTGCAGCGTTTAAGACAAGGAAAAAAAATATGTAGAGGAATATTATCAGGAATTACAAACTGGCATGATTAGATGTGGTATTGTTGAGGATAATGAAGCTATGCTTGCACGTTTTATGGTTGGATTAAATAGAGAGATTCAGACCATTCTAGAGTATAAGGAGTATAATAATATCACTCGTTTATTCCATCTTGCTTGTAAAGCTGAACGCGAAGTGCAGGATCGACAGACATTGGCATGAACTAACTTTTCTACAGGTCGACCTTCCTCATGGACACCACGTGCATCCTCTACTTCCACACATTCTATTGCATCGGCACCTCCATCAGCTGTCCAGTCGTGATACAAGAAAGCAGGCACAAGCACCACTATCTACCAAGAGCACACCTATCGGGCGTGTACAGAGCTCTTCTTCTTCCATGGCATCAACAGGGCACACAAGTGATATTATTTGTCGTTGTTCTAAGGGAAGAGTCATTATGCGAGAGAATGCAAATCTCAGCGTGTGATGATTGCTACTGAGGATGGTGGTTATGAGTCCGCTAGTGACTATGATGAGGAGACTTTGGCTCTTATTACACGTGAAGAACACGGTGGAGATGATTCTGAACATGAGACACAATAAATGGCTCCTGAAGATGCTGACAGGTATGAATATTTAGTTGCTCAACTTGTTTTGAGTGTGCAGGTCACACAAGCTGAGCAAAATTAGAGGCATAATTTGTTCCATACAAAGGGAGTTGTGAAGGAACGTTCTATTCGCATCATCATAGATGGAGGGAGCTGCAACAACTTCGCTAGCATGGAGATGGTGGAGAAGCTATCTCTCACCACAAGACCACATCCACATCCTTATTACATCCAATGGTTTAACAATAGTGGCAAGGTTAAGGTAACACGTCTTTGTTCAGGTGTGCATTTTAGTATCTCTACATATGCCGATTATGTTGATTGTGATGTGGTACCTATGCAAGCATGTTCCTTGTTACTTGGTAGACCATGGCAATTTGAGAAAAATCTGTACACCATGGTAGAAACAATCCGTATACTCTTGTTCATAAGGATAAAAATATTACTTTGCTTCCTATGACTCCTGATTCTATTTTGAAAGATGATATTCATAGAGCTAGTAAAGCAAAACAGGAGCAAAATAAGAGTGAAAATCAGATTGTGGCAAAAGAATTTGAGCAACAAATGAAGCCTAATAATAACCCATCTAGTGTTGGTTCTGAAATTAAATTGAAAAGTGCATGTTTACTTGCCACCAAATCTGATATTGATGATATAGATTTTAGCAAATCTGTTTGCTATGCTTTTGTGTGCAAAGAGGCATTATTTTCATTCGAGGACGTGCCTTCCTCTTTGCCTCTTCTTTGTCACTAACATTTTGCGGAGTTCACCGATGTCTTTCCACAAGGCGTGCCACCGGGATTACCACCTATTCGAGGGATTGAGCATCAGATTGACTTAATTCCTGGTGCATCGCTACCCAACCGTGCACCATACCGTACCAATCCAGAGGAGACGAAGGAGATTATGCGTCAAGTACAGGAGCTGCTCGACAAAGGTTATATACGCGGATCTCTTAGTCCTTGTGTTGTTCCTATTATACTAGTGCCAAAAAAGGATGGTACGTCACGTATGTGTGTTGATTATAGAGGTATTAATAATATTACTATTCGTTATCGTCATCCTATTCCTAGGTTAGATGATATGCTTGATGAATCGAGTGGCTCTACAATTTTCTCCAAAGTTGATTTGTGTAGTGGATACCATCAAATTCATATGAAATTGGGAGATGAATGGAAAACAGCATTTAAACTAAGTTTGGTTTATATGAGTGGTTAGTCATGCCTTTTGGGTTAACTAATGCACCTAGTACTTTCATGAGACTAATGAACGAAGTTTTACGTGCTTTCATTGGGCGATTTGTGGTAGTCTATTTTGATGATATGCTGCTTTATAGCAAATCTTTGGAAGAAAATTTGGAACATTTACGTGTTGTTTTTATTGCTCTACGTGATGCTCATTTGTTTGGTAACCTAGGGAAGTGCACATTTTGTACCGACCGAGTGTCTTTTCTTGGCTATGTTGTTACTCCACATGGAATTGAAGTTGATAAAGCCAAGATTGAAGCTATTGAGAGTTGGCTGTAGCCCAAAACGGTCAGACAAGTGAGGAGTTTTCTTGGACTCGCTGGTTTCTATAGGTGTTTTGTGACAGATTTTAGCACCATTGCTGCACCTCTCAATGAGCTTACAAAGAAGGATGTGCCTTTTGTTTGGGGTACCACACAGGAAGAAGCCTTCACGATGTTGAAAGATAAGTTCACACATGCTCCTTTACTCCAACTTCCTGATTTTAATAAGACTTTTGAGCTTGAATGTGATGCTAGTGGAATTGGATTAGGAGGTGTGTTATTACAAGATGGCAAACCTATTGCATACTTTTCTGAAAAATTGAGTGGGCCTAGTCTGAACTATTCTACTTATGATAAAGAATTATATGCTCTTGTTCGGACCTTAGAAACATGGCAACATTATTTATGGCCCAAATAATTTTTTATACATTCTGATCATGAATCTTTGAAACATATTAAAAGTCAAGCAAAACTGAATCGTAGACATGCTAAATGGGTTGAATTCATTGAGACTTTCCCTTATGTCATTAAGCATAAGAAGGAGTAAAGAAAATGTTATTGCGATGCATTGTTTCGTCGTTATACTATGCTTTCACAACTTGATTTTAAAATATTTGGTTTGGAGACCACCAAAGATCAATATGTGCATGATGTTGAATTTAAAAGATGTATTGCGATATTGTAAAGAAGGTAGAACATGGAACAAGTTAAATGCGTTAACAATGGATTTGTGTTTCGTGCTAACAAGCTATGCATTCGACTAGCTCCGTTCGTCTTTTGTTGTTGCAGGAGGCGCATGGAGGAGGACTAATGGGACACTTTGGCATGAATAAGACGGAGGATATACTTGCTACACATTTCTTTTGGCCAAAGATGAGATGAGATGTTGAGCGTTTTGTTGCTCGCTGCACTACATGTCAAAAAGCTAAGTCACGACTCAATCCTCATGGTTATATATGCCTTTGCCTGTACGTAGTGTTCCTTGGGAGGATATACCTATGGACTTTGTTTTAGGTTTACCTCGAACAAATAAGGGGAGGGATAGCATATTTCACTACAAAAAAAATACACTTCCGTGATGATACATGTTTGTCATAGTAGGTCATGTTTTCTGTCATGCATGTACATCCATGACGATTTTATGACAGAATCAAGATAGTCATACGTCTTTGTCATAGAAGTGTTCCATGACATTACCAAATTTATCATCACGGAAGTGTCCACTTCCATGACGATAAATCATGGCGTCACGAAGTGCTTTTGTCAAGGGTGACCGACCGTGGCATCCGCAAGTAGCGGACACCGTTAAGCTATCAGGTCGGTTTTGGATTTGATAACCCGTTATGACCCCGACCAATGGGGATTTTCCACATGTAAAATCATCATTGGGCTGGAGAAACTGCGTGTCGGCTCACGCGGTTGGGACAAATGTCATCCACTCATTGGACCCAAAGCTCCTATGATACGTCGACCGTGCGTGGCACAGAACAGAGGCCCATTCCTATGAAAAAGGCCGGCCCGTTTGACTTGGTCAAAGGTGGCGGGCGGCCCATGTCAAGCTTTATTAACGACCTGTTCGCATATAGCCCATTTACAGCCCGCTAACCCAGGGCCCGTTTACGGCCTATCCGAATTAGGGCCAGTAGCGTCATCTGGGCCATCCAATATAATTCCAGCCCGTTTTAACTTTCGGCCCATGTATGGACCAGGACGTCTTTCAGCCCATATGAGGCCCTTAGTAACTCTCGGCCCATTAACGACCCGTAGTAAAATTGGCCCGTAATGAACAACGTATCACTTTATACCCATTAACGGCACGTGGTGAAACTGGCCCGTAATGAACAGTGTATCACTTTATACCCATTAACGGCCCATTATTTCGTTGGGCCGTTTCCATTATATTATCTTTCGGCCTTCTCAGGGCCCATTTATTCTTGGGCTCATTTCCAGCATTCGTTTACTTACAGCCCGTTACTGTCATTTTCTGCTTGTGGGCCAAATTCAACCCGTGGTTACAGTCGGCCCATTTGTGGCCCGTTAATACGTTTAGCCGTTTTCATAGCGTCCTCAAATACGGCTGATTAACGACGGCCCGTTATGGTCGTCCCATGAATGGACGATTTCAACTCTAGCCCATTTACGGCTATATTGTGGTCTGTTATTGCCCATGTTTGGCCAACCGATCATACGGCCCGTAGAAGGCCCATTGATGATATGGCTCGTAGAAGGCCCATTGTGTCTCTGACCCGTATAAGGCCCATTGTTTCTCGCCGCGAAGGCCCATTGTTTCTCTGACCCTTAGAAGGCGCATTGTTTCTCTGACCCGTAGGAGGCCCATATTAACTACGATAAATATGTAGCCCATGGTTATTGTGGCCTAGTTTTAAAAATAGGTTATTGCGGCCACTAGCAAACCGCGGAAAACGAACTGGCCCGACTACAAGAAAACAAATAAACAAGACAATAAGGAAATAAATAAGCAAGCAACTTACGCTAGGCTATCACGGCTATTACACATATTACATCCACTAGGCATCAAAGTTAGCCACGATTGCAAATATAGGGAACAAAGCGACATATAAGCGCCATGACAAAACAAGTCCAAAACTGAAACCACTTGAAGAGCTCAAGAAACAATATCACAGGTACCCATAATGCTAGCAAGATGCTTAGCAAGCTTATTAACTTTCTCTTGTTTGGCGCTTAAATCCTCCAAAGCACTTCTTTGTTGCACCGAAAAGTATGCATCTGAATTCTGCGAGGACTTCCTCGGTCCTTGACTTCTGTTGCATAACATGTCGATCAATGTCTTTCAACTTGAAGTTGAGACTCAAGAAGCCGAACCGATTGATGCGGCGAGTTGAAGAGCTGGTGCCGTGATAGTAACCGAGAACTTCGAACACGACATCAAGACACGACTTTGGGGTTGTCTCAGTGTCTTCAATATAGTTTTTATCCGCTTTCTTGGAGACCAACAGGGATGTCTCACTATCTTGAACCTTATCTGCATTACTTCCTTTACCATTGCATAACGGGGTACTCTTCTCCAATATTTTATCCGTGTTCTAAAAGAGAAACAAACAAACACATCACGGGGTTACAATGTAGTATATGAAACTCATTTTGGTAAACCAGTTCGGTAGTAAGGTGGACAGGATAACAACATGAAACAAACATGTATCTATGTAGTATGGTCCTTTGTATGGTCTATATCATTCTAATTTATGTTGCCAAATCAAGATAGATACTGATTCGAATCATATCTATTTAAGACAAGCGGCATAGGCAGAATATAAGTGTGGGAAACTACACAACAATAACAACACTTGTAATGTGCATGGCATGAGAACATAACTGTTTATTCAATTGAAACTGAAATCAACATAGAGCAAGTTACAACAGCAAACACGTTAAAGAAACAGGTTTAAAACATACCTGTTGCGCCATTGGAGTTTCAGTCGCATCCTTACCTGACCAAAGTAGTTGGTATGAGTAAATACAGTGATGCAAGATCAAAGTAGTATGAACCATAGCTACGGAACCTGACCTGAGAACAATTCTTCTTCTGCTTTAAGCGTTGACTTGGGGTTGGAGTGGTGGTCCTCGTGCTTTGGGCCTTTGCATTTGCCTTACTAGCTGCTCGTGTTTGGGTGCTCTTTGGTGGAAGCAGTCTTTGTGTCCAGCTTGAGGAACTAGTTACTATCTGCTTTGGGGTTGGGGTTAGAAGGGGTGTAGCTGGTTCTCATCCAAGCTGGGTAGGGGTATAATCTGCGTGAGTCTGGGTTATGTGTGGTGGGGCTGGTTCTTGGGCAAGTACAACCGTGGTTCTATCTCCATCGACGGTATACGATCTTTTCCGAAGACCGTGTTTTTACTCCCACAGAATCTTGCTAGCACCCCTCCAATTGAAATGGGTGATAAACAAGAAAAGTAATTGAATGTACAGACATTGTAAGATAAGCGAGTGCAATGGATAGCGAGGGAAGAAAAGCAGGGCATGAAATAATTCACATTTATGTTGTCTAACCAAATAGAATAGCGAGGACATAATTTCACATATATGATGGCTAATTAAACAGGATAGCATGACACTATTTCACATGTATGATGGCTAACTAAATAGGATAGAATGACATACTTCAAAATATGATGACTATGTAAACAGGATGACATGATATAACTATACGATGTGTCTATTAAAGTGGTTGGCATGCCATAAATCACAAACATGCCGTCGATGGAAACATGAAGGCATGATATAATTCACGGATACAATGACATAATTCAAAATATGATGACTATGTAAACAGGATGAGATGATATAACTATATTATGTCTTTAGAAAATGGGTTGGCATGCCATAATTCAAATACATGTTGTCTATGTAAACATCATGGCATGATATAATTCAAATATATGATTTATATACTAAGGAAGTGAGCGGAGGGCAATCGCATATATGATGTGTCAACTAAGGAGATGGCATTCAATATACGTGTATATGATGTAAAAACCAAGCATTGCAATACAACATATGCATGATATGAGTAATATAACCCTGCCAAGTTTGAGCATACACCTCGGGGATAATAGGACTGGTCATCGCCTCTGAATCCTCCTCTGAAGAGCTATCTGTAACCCGACCAGATATACGCTTCAAGAGTAGCATTAATACGCTCTGAAGACCTTGTTTGCACTCGATTTCTCCATCACCAATTCAAATGGCTGATGCAGGGAAGAAGCGATTGAATATACAAACATTGTCGACAAAAGCAATGAGAAATACAAAAATGGGACGGCATGATATAAATCACAAATATGATGCTTGGCAAAACAGCATGGCATTGCATAATTCACATATATAATGCCTAGCAACAAGAAAGCATAGCATAATTCACATATATAATGTCTTGCAACAAGATGGCATTGCATAATTCACATATATGGTAATTAGACACTAAAAAGCTGGCATTCACACAAATCATGTCTAAACTAAACAAATGACATAGCAATGCAAGATATCATACGCACGATATGAGCAACATAACCCATCCAAGTTAGAGCATGCACCTCGGCGGGGGGGATAGGACTGGTCATCATCTACGAATCCTCCTCGAGGAGCTATCTGTAACCAACAAGACATGCCCTTCGCCGAGATAGCATTATACGCTCTAAAGACCTTGTTTCCACTCCAGATTTTTCCGAGGACCGTCTTAGAATGGCTGATGCCTGAGGAAGAGTAATTGAATGTACTAAAATTGTTGACAAATTTAACACATAATAAAAAAATGATGTCATGATATAATTCACATATAAGATGGTGGCTAACCAGGGTGGCTATATGATACAGCTAAACAAGATGGCATTGCATGATTCACATATCGATAAAGAAACTAAGCAGTGGCATTGACACAAAGCATGTCTAAACTAAGCGGATGACATCTTTGATGTGTGCGATAAGCAATGCAAGGCACCACATGCATGATATTACCAACATCTGCATGCCAAGTTAGAGCGAAGACCTCATGGGGTAAATAGGAGTGGTCTTACATACGAATCCCCTCGAACAATTATCTTTCTCTTGATTCACGATCCGAAATGGGTGGAGGGGGCTGCCTTTCCGCCCACCATGGAGCGGCGTGACGCATGAAATTTTATTGCCACGCATAAGGCTCGTCTCTTTTGCTCTACATGTTCGGTTCCATTGTGTACAATAAGCCCGACATGCATAGGAATAAAACATAGTGAGATTATGTAGGGAGTGCATGCACAAATCCAGAGTGATGGTAGCAAACTGTGGATAGACCCAAAACCAATGATAGCAGGAAGATAATAGCTTTAGTTCAAAAATACAAATAATGGCTTCTTTAATGTTTGTTTGCACCCAACATGAAACTCATAGTAGACACCCAAGATTAACCAGATAGTAGACAGATAGTACTGATTGCTGCCCCAATATGTACCCCACAACCATTTAAAAACTCAAGTTTCAACATAAGTTTGGACCTGACTCAGAGTGTAGTAGATGAACACGACGATAAAGTAGCATGTCATCATATTAAGCGATGCATAACGTAAGCAAAAGGGTGCGACCTCTCTTGCGGACCCGTGTAGTCCTCAAGGTCATCTTCTTAGTTGATGATGGCAATGCACGGTTAATATGGTACTTGTTGTGAGGAAGAAGATCCGAGGCGTCGAAAGGCGATCTGGAGAGCGGATCCTGCTGTGGTGAACCCTTCCATCGTTGGAGCGGTGAAATTTGGGTGGAACCTGACACCTGTGAAGCGGGACAAACCACACAAGGTTTTCTTTGACACATATACATGTGAAGTAATTGTGTAAGGGCTTGTTTGAATTTGAGGATTCTAACAATGCGAGGATATGAAATAGACAGAATATGGATAGGAATGCACGTGCAAAATAGAGAATTTAAAAACACAGGATTTACGCTAACTGGGTGTTTGGTTCACAAGAATTGGAAGATCACGGGATGCAAACAAGCATGGTGAGATTAAGGCAAACCACAAGAAAATGTACGGTTATAATGCTATTATGCTACTATCTCTTAGTCTTGTGCTTCATGAATAGGAATTTGAAAAGGAGGATAAGTGGAAATTAAAATTCCTACGATTTTCCTTCAAGGAGACACTAAAGGAACAAATGCTACAGTTTTCCTTTGCTCCATTCCTTTGCACCAAATTCATGAAAAGTAGTACCATACGAAACTTTCCAATTCCTATGTTTTTCATTCACTTTTACTTTCTAGATCTGGCTATTCTAGTAGGCAGTATTGAGAAAGTAAAAGCCTACACTAATAAAATGTTTTTGTGCTACTTCTATTACTTTGGACATAGACCACTGCCCTACTAGCTCATCTCCCAGGGCCATCGACAAATGCACAGCTCACACGCACAGAGATAAATAATGATGGCGTTCAAGAGAGTCCATCACGGATAGCTAAGTTGCCTAGTACCTCACTGCTTGTCATATAGTAGGATAAAATAATCGTATTTCCCGTTACTCCGTGTGCTCAGTGGACAATATATATAACATGTAGAGTAAAAAAGAGATGCAACAAGTGTACAACCTCTTTGGCGTAGCCATGTCGATCTCAGCGTGATTGGGTTGGCCGGTGAGGATGCTCTGGCTAAGTTGGCTGTCGGAGGAGGGGAAGAAGATCTTAGGCGTCTGGAGATGGAGCAGAGTCTTTGCTCCGCTGTGATGGAGGGTTTCATCATTGGAGCAGCTCGGTGAGTTGTCTGACGCTTGAGGAAGCGAGGACAAGAGAGACAACGTTAACCTGAGTGGAATTCTAATAGCATCTCCAATAGATGATGTAAAACACATAACCACAAAGTGCTAGATGTAAAATACATCAGCCGTTCGTCTCTGAACTTAACTGTCGAAACTGAATTTAACTGTCGAAATTGAACTTAGTTGTCGAAACTGAATTTTGCTGTCGAAACTGAATTTTACCGTCGAAACTGAATGCACTAGAGGTGAGGCTACACGTCAGTCGACTGACTTTTTCATCTCTGGTCAGTCAATTTTGCAGCCATTGGATACGAAATCAAGGGCCTGCAGTTCATCTTCAACCTCCACCCCCTAGAGCCGCCAGCCACCACCAGCCAAACAGCCGGCCCCCGCCATCGCCCAAAACACTCCCCACCACCGGTCCGCGCCGCCCGGCCATCCCTCTAGCCCCCGTGTAGCTTTTTCTCGGCGATCATCGCCACCGCCACCACACCACGGTGACCACCCCACCCTGAACCCTAAGATAGATAGTGGGGTACCTCTCGGTGAGCCCCCCTCCCAGCTGGCTAGTTCTTCCTTAACTCGTGGCGCCCCACCCCCCAATCAAGCCCGACCCAAAAGTTGATTCGATCGTGATGTAGCTAAATCGGGCAAAGACGCCATAAAGCAAGAGCAAGAGCGAGCTGCAGCGAAAAGAGCAAGAGCAAGCGAGACAAAGGCGGGGACCCGAGCAAGAGCGGAAGCGGCACCGGCGAGAGCTAAAGCAGCGACAGCTTATCGATGTGGACGTCGCCGCCGAGGGAGCAACGCCATGGAGGAAGTTGCCGGCGACGCCGCCGTGGATGGAGCCGCGCCGTGTCGGCTCGGGACTGAGCGCTGATGTCTACTACGCAACCTTCTTCTTGTAGACGTTGTTGGGCCTCCAAGTGCAGAGGTTTGTAGGGGCGATTAGCAAATTTCCCTTAAGTGGTTGACCTAAGGTTTATCAATCCGTGGAGGCGTAGGATGAAGATGGTCTCTCTCAAACAACCCTGCAACCAAATAACAAAGAGTCTCTTGTGTCCCCAACACACCCAATACAATGGTAAATTGTATAGGTGCACTAGTTCGGCGAAGAGATGGTGATACAAGTGCAATATGGATGATAGATATAGGTTTTTGTAATCTGAAAATATAAAAACAGCAAGGTAAATAATGATAAAAGTGAGCACAAACGGTATTGCAATGCGTTGAAACAAGGCCTAGGGTTCATACTTTCACTAGTGCAAGTTCTCTCAACAATAATAACATAATTGGATCATATCCCTCAACATGCAACAAAGAGTCACTCCAAAGTCACTAATAGCGGAGAACAAACGAAGAGATTATTGTAGGAGATGCGAAACCACCTCAAAGTTATTCTTTCGGATCGATCTATCATAGAGTTCGTACTAGAATAACACCTTAAGACACAAATCAATCAAAACCCTAATGTCACCTAGATACTCCAATGTCACCTCAAGTATACGTGGGTATGATTATCGATATGCATCAAACAATCTCAGATTCATCTATTCAACCAACACATAGAACTTCAAAGAGTGCCCCAAAGTTTCTACCGGAGAGTCAAGATGAAAACATGTGCCAACCCCTATGCATAAGTTCACAAACCGAACCCGCAAGTTGATCACAAAAACATACATCAAGTGGATCACGTGAATATCCCATTGTCACCACATATAAGCACATGCAAGACATACATCAAGTGTTCTCAAATCCTTAAAGACTCAATCCGATAAGATAACTTGAAAGGGAAAACCCAATCCATCACAAGAGAGTAGAGGGGGGAGAAACATCATAAGATCCAACTATAATAGCAAAGCTCACGGTACGTCTAGATCGTACCATCTCAAGAACACGAGAGAGAGAGAGAGATCAAACACATAGCTATTGGTACATACCCTCAGCCCCGAGGGTGAACTACTCCCTCCTCGTCATGGAGAGCGCTGGGATGATGGAGATGGCCACCGGTGAGGGACCCCCCTCCGGCGGTGCTTGAGCAGGTCTAGATTGGTTTCGGTGGACTCGAGAGGCTTCTTGGCGGTGGAACTCCCGATCTATTGTGTTCCCGATGTTTTTAGGGTATATGGACATATATAGGCGAAAGAAGTCGGTCAGGCGAGCCACAAGGGGCCCACGAGGGTGGGGGGCGCGCCCAGGGGGGCAAGCGCGCCTCCCTGCCTCGTGGCCACCTCCAAGCTTCCCTCATGTCTACTCCAAGTCTCCTGGATTGCTTCCGTTCCAAAAATAACTCTCCCGAAGGTTTCATTCCGTTTGGACTCCGTTTGATATTCCTTTTCTTCGAAACACTAAAATAGGCAAGAAAACAACAATTTCGGCTGGGCCTCTGGTTAATAGGTTAGTCCCAAAAAATAATATAAAAGTGTTTAGTAAAGCCCATAAACATCCAAAATAGGTAATATAATAGCATGAATACTTCATAAATTATAGATACGTTGGAGACGTATCAGCATGCCTGTCGGTGTCAAAACCGGCGGATCTCGGGTAGGGGGTCCCGAACTGTGCGTCTAGGCGGATGGTAACAGGAGACAAGGGACACGATGTTTTTACCCAGGTTCGGGCCCTCTCGATGGAGGTAAAACCCTACTCCCGCTTGATTAATATTGATGATATGGGTAGTACAAGAGTAGATCTACCACAAGATCGGAGAGGCTAAACCCTAGAAGCTAGCCTATGGTATGATTGTTGTTCGTCCTACGGACTAAAACCCTTCGGTTTATATAGACACCGAATAGGATTAGGGTTACACAGAGTCGGTTACAATGGTAGGAAATCTACATATCCGTATCGCCAAGCTTGCCTTCCACGCCAAGGAAAGTCCTATCCGGACATGGGACGAAGTCTTCAATCTTGTATCTTCATAGTCCAAGAGTCCGGCCAACGGTGATAGTTGGGCTATCCGGACACCCCCTAATCCGGGACTCCCTCAGTAGCCCCCGAACCAGGCTTCAATGACGATGAGTCCGACGCGTAGATTGTCTTGACATTGCGGCGGGTTCTTCTCCAAATTCCATATACTTGTCGAATAGTGTCCCACGATAAATGCTGCGCCTTGGCTTCTACGCCCAATAATGGCCATCTTCCACGTGTAGAATGAATGTGAAAAGTCGGGTATCTTTACATTTACCCCTTGCTTTGTGCAAATGAGCCGTCTATAAAAGAGGCGGGATCCAGATCGGATCGCACCATCCTCCCTTCGCGAGCCTTCATCAGGCGCCTTTGACAAAAATCCACTCCACCATGGGCCGGTCGCGGCTCCTCCTCTCGTGCTCCCAGCCCTCAACCCGGAGATTGGGGGAGATGCTCGATCCCGCATACAATGGTGGTGGTGCTCCAAACCAAGGGATTCCTTCCTCCGGCCTTCCTGGTTCCGGTGCGTTCCGGACTCGCCACTTATAAGGGCGGGAAGCAGGCGGAGAGCGTCCCCGATCCCTCTAAGGGAGAGCAGGTATGCTTCGTCTCTTACTTAATGAGAGGACTCGGATTTCCAATCCATCCGTTTCTCCGGGGCTTACGGAGTTCTCTGACCTCCGGTGCACAACCTTCGCCTGCCTCCATCTTGCATATAGCGGGCTTTGTGGCCCTTCTTGTTTGTTTACGGGTGTTGAGGCCCATTTCGCTCTGTGGAAGAGATTGTTCTGCCTTGTGCCTCGTTCTCACGAAGGGTCAATATATCAAGTGGGCGGAGCCGAATTATGGCGCATTGCCGGGACCGAATACCTATCCGGAACCCCAAGGAAGGCGTCCAAGGCGGCCCTCGGAATGGTTTTACATGGAGGGCGTCCCGCCGCTTGGGATCTGTTTGGATCGGCCTTCGAGAGTTTAGCAACGATCCTCACGAAGAAGCGCCCTAAGCTGGCGCCTGGAGCCCAGAGGGAAAAATGACGGGGCGTCCTTTACTTGATGAGTCGAATAAGATTCTTTGGCTCATGCGGATTGACCATGATTGGAGTCATGGCAATCTGCATTATGAGGGGAGTTCGGCCGCTCCAATATAGGGGCCACCCCATGTGGGATTTCAACGGGGAGGATGATGCCACCATACGGCCGCAAAGGGCGAGGATCGGTCACCGAGCTGGTGAAGACCTTGTCCGCCATGTACAAAGGGAAGAGGAGGATTTTCTCGCGTCAATCCATGAGCAGGTTTTCTTGAATAATCCTCGAAGTTGGGTAGCGAATATCTTTGTGGCCTGTCGATCCATGTTCCCGTGGTTAAATATCTCATTTCATGGTTTACTGTAGCGAGGCTGCGCCGGGCCGTGGAGAAGATACACAGCCCGCCTCCACAACGGAGGATCGGAAGCGGTCCCTCGATCCGGGCTCGAAGAGGACTTCGGATATAAAGGTGGAGCTGATCGACGGGTGTTCCATCAACTTAGCATCGACAATGCTTTGGTTGCCATTACGGCCGACTACCGGACTATTTCCGGCCTCCCGAATGTAAGTGACCGAAGTCTGGATACCATGACCCACCCGTGCTTTACTTCTAATCACCGCGTATTTGATGGTGTTTCGCGAGGTGCCTTGAGCGGAAGCCGAGCACGCGGCCGTCCAACAAGGGCTATTTCGGCCCAAAGCGTAAAAAGAAGTGTGGTATGACTCGAGGCGTCCGCTGGCGGTATGATGTGCCATCGTGTTTTAAGGAGAGGTTCTGGGAGCTGCTCGACGCCTTCGTGGTTTTTTCGGAAAAAAGCGCTCGCCGAATGAGTCCGGAGAAGTTATAATCGGACCTCACTTGACCCGAGCTAAAAAGCCGAGTCCGGGAAGGGGTACAAACCACGAGGTGTGCGTGGGATGCTCCTCAATGGAGGATGCCGACGGTATCGCCACCAAGTCGGAGGTGGAAGCGCCATGAATCATAAGGCGCCACGGCTGTTCTCACGTGGCGCATGTTTCTCCCAAGAGGCGTTGGGCGCCTTTAATTGGAGAAGCGCACCTCCGTGCCGCTCAAGATGGCCTAGCGAGCCACGCAGGCGATATGTGAAAGACATCTGGGTAAGGAATTTTGTGATTATATATGCCCGGTAGCCCCGAGACTTAAAATAGTTAGGATAACTGATTTGAGGATCATTTGGAATCTGAGTTCTTACGAAAAAGAATACCCGTTTGTCTCGGGAGCTTAAAGAGTGCAAGGCCCAACTTGAGGCCGCCTTGGCATGACAGGGGAAGCCATGAAGACTCCCTACGGTAATATATGCCCTTCAAAGTAGAAGTAGTTTAGCAAAGTGCGGCGTGTGCATAAATCGACGTGCCGGTGCGAGATAAGCGCCGGGATGGATCCGGACAAACAACAGCTCCTGCGCCCAGCTAAAGGCGGCGAGAGGTGCTTCGAGGTGCGGCGGAGAAAATAACCTCAAAGATGCCAAACACCCAATGGGTGAGGAACTAAAGGATGTTCGTGCCCGGTTATGCGACTCCGTAAAGGAGAATCGGCGGCTTCGTCGCGGCATTTTCGATAAGTGCTTAAGCGAACTTTGAAAGAGTTCGGCGAGGAAGGTGACTAACATAAACATGTATGTAGGTTTGCTCACGGAGTCGTCACGAGGAGGAGATGCCCGATTCTTCGGGTGATCTTCTTCCCGAACCGCGTCGGCTACTGCAAGCGAAGTTGGCGGTGATGAAAGGTGTCGCCAGACCTTGTGGCCATCTATCTCCCCTACCGAAGGCATTGGGGAGCTGGCATGAGCGGCTTCAAGGAGCACGGCGGCGCTTCCGACTATGGAAGATATCGGCTGCCGTCAAGGCACCGAGGAGGCACAGGCCATGGTAAAGACGCGGTACACGGTGACCCAAACCACATGGCGAGTCGGACACATGGGGCACGATGGGAAGGAGATCCTGTAAGCTTAGTGTACGGCCAAGTAGAATTGGCGCCAAGTATTCCGACAAGATTGTAAATTAGACAGCCTATTAGATGGCATTGAGGAGGAATACAATCGGTCGAGTTGACTATGTAATTTAATATGACATGAAAAATGTCTTCTAGCGGATTGTAGATCGTTTGTCATAAGCGGACCTTTTAGCCGACCTCGGGACCCAATAGTGCAGGTGTGTCCGAATACCCTCAGCGGTTATGTAAGAACCGGGGCATGCATGGAGACAAGGCGTAGGGGTCATTATTGCTGTATCGGACAAGTGCCCAACTAGTTATGTTATATTACATACTCCCTCCGTTCCTTGATATAAGGTGTATAGATTTTTGAGAAAAATTCCGAAATATAAGGTGTATTACTGCACCACTTTCGTTTGGATAATTTTTGAGGATTTGTTTACATTTCCTTATATCACATAAGCTCCTCTATTTTCTCATGTCAATTAGTCATGTGTAATGTCGCCCAAAACTTGTGAAATTTTCCCTCCATGTGTGTTCTTTAATTTCCGTGCCAAAAACTATACACCCTATATTTAGGAATAGAGGGAGTAGATAGTAAGAAACATCTTCCAGGGAGAATAGTTCCGTTAAGGATTCCTTTCCCTGGGAGGCATGCCCTAAAGTACATGTCCGAACTGCTAAGAAAGCAGAAAATCATCTAGGGACAGATGGATAAATAGTTTAAAAATCATCTTTCAGTTCACCGACCGAATATTCCATTAAGAATGCTAGCTTTCGGCTTCACCCAGTCTGAGGTACACATCCGGTGACGGCGATAACAATCGCAGAGGTGCTCCCTTTACCGCCTAGCCGAACAATCGGGAGCGTGAGGGGTAAGCACAAGAGCCCGAGCAACCCAGCTTGGCCAAAACTTAAGTCATGTCGATGCATATAATGGTTAGTAAAGGTACATGCGGAAGTTTGACACATGTGTTGGGCATAAAGCCCGTATAAATAAGCACATTAAAGAAGCCCCGAGTATAATGGCCTTGGTGGCGCGTCAAGTATGTGCTTGAACAAAGCGCCAAGCGAAACCTCTGAGCTTCAAGAAGAAGGAGGAGGAAGGAGAGAAATAAAAAAGACAGCTAAAGTATAAATTTTGGACGGAGGAAGGAGCGAACCCCAGAGTCGGCGCTAAGCGTAGAATCTTCATAGGCAAAGCTGCGTTCCATGGGTTTGGCTCGAGTCGGTTATCCGATGCGTTCGCAGACAGTATGCCCGCCGGTCGAGGACCTGGTCGATGATGAAGGACCTTCCCGTTTGGGCTTGAGTTTGTCCTTTTTCTTGTCCGCATGAGCGTAGAACTAGTTCGCCAACGTTGTAAGCTTTGGCCCGTGCTTCTACTGCTTTGATATCTTGAGCTTCTTTGTTGATAAAATCACGAACGAGCTTTTGCCACGTCGTCGCTCCTCCTTCAAGGCGTCCATACTTGTCCTACCGACCGAGTTCGGCTTCTCTTTCTTCATACATGCGCCTGTGAGGTGAGTCATGAATTATGTCGCGAGGCAAGGCGCCTCTGCGCCCGTACACACCATAAAAATGGTGTGAATCCGGTAGTGCGATTCGGCGTGGTCGCAGCCCAGTCTGGTCGAGCTCCTCTACCCGGTCGTGTTAGATTCCTTAAGGGACCGCACTAGTGCTGGGTTTAATGCCACTCATGATTAGACCGTTTGCCCGCTCGACTTGACCGTTAGTTTGAGGGTGATAGGTGAGCCGTGTCGAGCTTGATGCCCATGTTTTCGCACCATAGTTTGACCTCATCGGCTGTGAAGTTGGTGCCGTTATCGATTGATAATCTTGTGGGGACGCCGTAACGGTGCACTACCCACGATATGAAGTCTATCACCGGTCCGGATTCGGCCGTTTTAACGAGCTTGGCCTCTATCCATTTGGTGAATTTATCCACCATGACCAATAGGTATTTTTTGCTTGTGGGTTCCTCCCTTAAGGGGTCCAACCATGTCAAGCCCCGGACCACGAACGGCCGGTGATGGGTATAGTTTTGAGGCGGTGGGTGGCATGTGGCTTTAGTTAGCAAAAAGGCGGCAACCGACGCATCGTTGGACTAAATCCAGCATCTGCCGGGCCGTCGGCCAATAAAATCCTGTCTGGAAGGCCTTGCCTACAAGGGCCGGGCTGCGGCGTGGTGTCCACCCAGTCCGGCATGAATTTCAGCCCGATGAGGTTTCGCCCTTCCTCTTCGGAGATACACCTTTGAAGGACTCCTGTTGTGCTTTTCTTATAGAGCTCTCCCTCATGGACTTTATAGGCTTTGGATCGCCGTACTATGCAGTGAGCCTCATTTTGGTCTTCGGGGAGTTCCTGCCTAGTTAGGTAGGCTAGGAATGGCTCCGTCCACGAAGCAATAACGCCATTATTTACGTGGGCGGAGGGTGTTATCTTGTTGGCGAGCCTCCGATTGTGTCGAGTGTTCGATTGTCGAGGCGGTGCGGTTGGGTCCGGATTGTTATTTCGGACTCCTTCCCATAATCTTGATGGCGAACAACCGTTCGAGAAGATGTTAGGCGGACGGCATCGGCGTTTTGCGCCGATGCGTGCCAATCGTCCGCCGCTGGTTGTTATCCGGGCTATATGATGAAATTGAGCCCTTGAACCGTCTTGACATTTTTAGGACCGCGTTGCGATACGCTGCCATTTTCGGATCTTTGGCATCAAAGTCTCCGTTTATTTGAGATATCGCGAGGTTTGAATCGCGCACCTCTAGGCGTTTAATGCCCATGGAGCGCCATCCGGAGGCCGTGCGAAGGGCCTCGTATTCGGCTGCGTTGTTGGAGTCCATGTACATTATCGAAGGGCGTATTGGGTATGTCCCCGGTTGGTGACGTCGAGACGACGCCACCCCCCTGTGCCGCCAACATTTTGGAGCCGTCGAAGTGCATGACCCAATTGGAATATCGCCCGTACTCTTTAGGGAGTTCGGCTTCGGTCCATTCGCAAACGAAATCGCCAACACTTGTGACTTAATAGCTCGTCGTGGCTTATAGGTTATGTCGAATGGGAGGAGCTCGATGGCCCATTTG
Organism: Aegilops bicornis; assembly: GCA_021605145.1. Taxonomy (NCBI): domain Eukaryota; kingdom Viridiplantae; phylum Streptophyta; class Magnoliopsida; order Poales; family Poaceae; genus Aegilops; species Aegilops bicornis. The sequence continues at coordinate 322,328,632 of CM038669.1, forward strand.
GCAATCCGGCCCGTCAGCGTCGCGGTTGTTTATAATGTCGTTAAGAGGTACTTGAGAGCTACGTAATCGAACACTCTTGAAAGTAGTGTCGCAGCTTAGGGATGCCATGAACACCGCGTATGCTATCTTTTGATAATGTGGAGTGCGGGTCTTGCATGGAGTTAGGGACGGTGTACACATAGTAAACTGGTTTTTGAAGGGGAACCTGTGTCCGTCCGTTTCTCGTTCGACGACTTGCACCGCGCTAACAACTTGATGTGTTGCGGCGATATATAATAGCATTAGTTCGCCCATGTTGGGCGCGGCCAGGTCTGGATTTGTTGCCAATATAGCTTTTATTTCTTCAAGTCCGGCCGTGGCGGCATCAAATCCACTCGAAGTGTTGGTCTTGTGGGAGGAGGCGGTAAAGGGTAACGCCTTTTCTCCCAAGCGGGAAATAAAGCGGCTTAGAGCCGCTACGCATCGATCAATTTTTGTATTTGTTTGAGGTCTTTTGGAATATCCAATTGTGACGGAGCTCGGATCTTGGCTGGGTTTGCTTCAATTCCTCTACGGACACAATGAATCCCAAGAGCTTTCCGGTGGAACACCAAGACGCATTTTCGGATTGAGCTTAATGTCATATTTTGGAGATTGTCGAATGTGAGTCTCAAGTGCGTCTACTAGAGTTTCGACATGCTTGGATTTGTGACCACATCATCTACATATGCCTCCTTTGCTTTTGCCGATCTGGTTTGCGGACATATATACGAATCATGCCCGATATGTTGCGTCGGCGTTTTTGAGCCGAAGAGCATTGTGTTGAAGCGAGAATGGGCGTATGGAGTGATGAATGCCGTTGCGGCTTGATGCAGCTCCGCCATCTTAATTTGGTGGTAGCCGAGTATGCGTCGAGGAAGCACAATGAATCGTGGTCTCTGTGGGCGTCAATAATTTTATCAATGCGAGGGAGGAAGGGATCCTTTGGGCAAGCCTTATTAAGGTCTTTGAAATCAACACATAGGCACCGTGGATTTGTCCTTCTTTGGTACCATCACCAGTTGCTAGCCATCCGGATGTTTTATATCTCGATGAATCCGGCTTCGGAAGTTTGGCTAGCTCCTCTCCCATGGCCTGTCTCTTGGGTTCGAAAACGCCAAGAGCCCGCTTGGTAGCTTAAATCCTTTTAGGATATTTAGGCATGCTTTCGACCCGACCGGCGTGGGATTCTGGCATGTCTGAAGGGTGCAAGGCAAAAATGTCGATTTTCTCGTAGAAATTCTCGTAGTCTGGCGTCTACATCGAGGGTTTAATTGTGCCCCAATGGAAGCCGTCTTTGCGAGGTCCGTTAGGGTGGACTTGGAATTTGACTATTTCATTCGCTGGTTTAAAAGATATGGACTTGGATCTTTTATCAAGTATCACATCGTCCCTGTTCACCATGGAGCATCGCAGTGAGTTCCTCGGCCGCTAGGGCTTGGATAGTGCCTCGAGGGCTAGTCTTTGCTTTGTCTTGTTTTCGGTAGCGGAGTGCTATGTTCGGATCACTAGCGAGAGTGATGATTCCGTTAGGTCCGGGCATTTTAAGCTTCATGTACCCATAATGGGGTATAGCTTGAAAAATTGTGAATGCCTCTCGCCCTAATAGAGCGTGATATCCGCTGCTGAACGGGGCCACTTGAAATGTGACCTCCTCGGACTTGTAATTGTCCGATGAGCCGAACACTACGTCCAATGTGATTTTTCCTGTGCAGCATGCTTCCCGGCTAGGGATTATTCCTCTGAAGGTTGTGTTGCTTCGCTCAATGCGGCTCTAGTCTATTTCCATTTTTCGGAGGGTTTCCTCATAGATGAGGTTTAATCCGCTGCCGCCATCCATGAGTACCTTAGTAAGGCGAAAGCCGTCCACTATTGGACTGAGGACCAATGCGGCTGGTGCTCGGGCTGTTCGGAATTTGGGTTAAATCACTTTGGCATTAAAGGTAATAGCCGTGTCCTCCATGGATTTATTGTTGCTACTTGGTAGACTTCGCAAGGTTGCGGAGTGTTCGCTTCCACATGTTATTAGATGCGAAAGTCTCAAGACTATTAATACTGCATCGTATCGTTGGGCTGGGATTCAAGCTAGAAGCTCTTCGCCACTTTTGGCCACCTGCCGTAGTATCCAACATGCTCGAAGGCTATGAGTTGGAGTGGCGTCCTCTGTATATGAATTTTGCAGGTCCGTTGAGCCATCCCTCCATGCAGTTCCATGCCCTTTAGGGGTTTTTGTTTTTGGTATTTAACCTGGTGGTTGGTGATAATGCACCCTTTTATTTCGGACTAGGGCTGTGTTCGGGGCGGATTATCCCAAAATTTACTTTCGGTTTTCCAAGCACTCTCCATCGCACAAAGATACTTTTGTACTATGGTCACCAAGTCATAAAGCGTGTAATTTCAATGACGACTTATGGCGTTTAGGATTCCTTCGTCCGTGCAATTATTGCAGAAGAGTGAGATTGTGTCCTCCTCTCGGCGATCCTTTATCCTGTCCATAACCGGGAGGAATCTGGCCCGATAATGATGCTCTGTTTCATGTGAGCTCTTGCCGAATTCGGGATAGATCGCTAATGTTTGGGTGGGCGGGTGGGACTAGATCCTAACCCCGTCAATCTAAGACTCAGGGACCGAGAAGTTTCCGAACTTGGAAGTTTGGGTTTTGGATGTTATCCAATGAATCCAACCCGCCGCTGACTTTAAGTTCAACATTTGATCGACATCCGCCCTCCGGGAATCCGGCATGGAGGGGTCGGGATTCGACGTAGCTAGTCCTTAAGATAGAAGAAGAGTCGCCAGATTGTTCCTCTACCACAGCAACATGGTGGGTAGCCCGGGAGAGTTAATCTCTCTCAGATCGGTTTTAGGCCCGATCTGATCGTAGTCAGTGGCGATTCCCAGGGCGGCGATGCGATCCAAGAGCTCGTTCGCGGAGGAGAGCTCGATCGGATCTAGCTGCTCGACAAGTTCCGAGTTAACACGAAGATTGGTTTCGATGACCCGAGAAGTCATCGTCATTGCCGGCGGCCGAACTGGTGATCATAAGGAAACCACCTAGCCGAAGAGTCTGGCCGGCGGCTAAGGCTCCTTTGGCGACAATGTCGTCTTTAAAGACGGGATAAGGCATCCTTCCTGACGGTGATGGCACAGAGGAACTCCCAATGAAAGCACCAATGTCGGTGTCAAAACCGGCGGATCTCGGGTAGGGGGTCCCGGTATGCGTCTAGGCGGATGGTAACGAGGAGACAAGGGACACGATGTTTTTACCGGAGTTCGGGCCCTCTCGATGGAGGTAAAACCCTACTCCCGCTTGATTAATATTGATGATATGGGTAGTACAAGAGTAGATCTACCACGAGATCGTAGAGGCTAAACCCTAGAAGCTAGCCTATGGTATGATTGTTGTTCGTCCTACGGACTAAAACCCTTCGGTTTATATAGACACCGAATAGGGTTAGGGTTACACAGAGTCGGTTACAATGGTAGGAGATATACATATCCGTATCGCCAAGCTTTACTTACACGCCAAGGAAAGTCCCATCCGGACACGGGACGAAGTCTTCAATCTTGTATCTTCATAGTCCAGGAGTCCGGCCAACGGTGATAGTTCGGCTATCCGGACACCCCCTAATCCGGGACTCCCTCAATGCCCAAGCTTAATTCCTGCTCGTCCTCGAGTAGGTAAATGATAAAAGAAATAATTTATGAAGTGTGAATGCTAGCAGGTGCACAAGTTTGATCAATGATAATTTCAATCACCGCACAAGTTTGATCAATGATAATTTCAATCACCTTTTCTAGCATCAATATATGTCATAACAGTAGCTCATATCATAAAGCTTCTCATGATCAAGTAACAAGCTATTTACACGTTAAAGTATAGATCATAAACTTTCTTAAGAACTAACAAACCGTGTTATTAGTCATCAAACAATTACAATTCATCTTATTTTCAGGAAGGGTCTATGTGAGAGCTTTGATTCAGCAAACTTCACATACTCAACTATCATTTAATCTTTCACAATTGCTAACAATCGTGTGATATTTATGGGTTCAAAGTTTTAATCAGACACAGAGAAAGATAGGTGCTTATAGATTCGCCTCCCAATCTTTTACCTCAAGGGTAATGTCAACAATAATAGTTCATGATGCCTTACATCCAATTGGATATATATTAGGATCTTTCCAACACAATGTGCTTGCCAAAGGATAAAATGTAAAAAGGAAAGGGTGAAGATCACCAAGACTCTTGCATAAGGAATAAGACAAGAATAAAAGATAGGCCCTTCGCAGAGGGAAGCAGAGGTTGTCATGCACTTTTATAGTTGGATGCACAAAATCTTAATCTTGAAAGAACGCCACTTTATATTGCCACTTGTGATAGGGACCTTTATTATGCAGATCCGTCGCTTTTATTGCTTCCACATCACAAGATCGTATAAAGCTTATTTTCTCCACACTAATAGATCATACATATTTAGAGAGCAATTTTTATTGCATGCACCGATGACAACTTACTTGAAGGATCTTACTCAATCCATAGGTAGGTATGGTGGACTCTCATGGAAATACCGGTTTAAGGGATGTTTGGAAGCACAAGTAGTATCTCTACTTGGTGCAAAGAATTTGGCTAGCATGAGGGGGAAAGGCAAGCTCAACATGTTGGATGATCCATGACAATATACTTTATTTCGAATATAAGAAAACATAACCCATTACGTTGTCTTCCTTGTCCAACATCAACCTTTTAGCATGTCATATTTTAATGAGTGCTCACAATTACAAAAGATGTCCAAGATAGTATATTTATATGTGAAATCTCTCTTCCTCAATATTCTTTCATGAATTGTTCAAGTGACCAATACAATGTTTGCTAACCTTAAATAAATTTACCACCTCTACTTCTTATATGTGAAGTCATTACTCCCCATGGGATAAGCATATGAAACATATATAATTTCAGATTTATAATATTCAAATCATTCAACTATTTACTCACAGGATATAAGTGAAGCACACGAGTAAATGACAAACTACTCCAAAAAGATATAAGTGAAGATCAATGAGTAGTTAAATAATTATTTAGCTATGTGAAGACTGTCCCATTTAAATCTTGATATTTTATTCAAGCAGCAAGCAAAACAAAATAAAATGACATTCTAAGAATATCAAACATCATGTGAAGAAGCAAAAACTTAGGATCAACCGATACTAACCGATAGTTGTCGAAGAAGAAAGGTGGGATGCCAACCGGGGCATCCCCAAGCTTAGACGCTTGAGACTTCTTGAAATATTATCTTGGGATGCCTTGGGCATCCCCAAGCTTGACATTTTGTGTCTCCTTCATTCCTCTCATATCACGGTCTCCCTAAATCTCAAAAGCTTCATCCACACAAAACTCAACAAGAACTCGTGAGATAGGTTAGTATAAATCCATGCAAAACCTTATCATTCTCTACTGTAGCAAATCACTAAAATTATTATATAACATTGAATACTAAATGCCTATGCATATTTAAAAGTCCTATCCTCAAATAGAATCATTAAACAAGTAATCACATGCAAACAATGCAAACAAAACACTGCCTAAACAGGACAGTCTGTAAAGAACGCAGCAAGATCCATACTTCCCTAGCTCCAAAAATTACGAAAGAAAATTCCCACTGTATTAAATTTATCAGAGCTTATTATGCAAAATGTTTCAACATTTTATCACATTCTGACTTTTCTAGGGAATTTTTGCAACATCGGTAAACTTTCTGTTTTCAAACACCAGCTTGTAGACTTGTAAAATAAGCATAGTAAAGGCTATCAATGCTACTTTTATATTGAAATAAAAGATGCAAAACATAAATCTAAATAAAAGCAAGCAAATTATAACAAAATAAATTGACGCTCCAAGCAAAACACATATCATGTGGTGAATAAAAATATAGCTCCAAGTAAAGTTACCGATGAGCGAAGATTTAAAGAGGGATGCCTTCCGGGCATCCCCAAGCTTAGGCTATTGGTTGTCCTTGAATATTGCCTTGGGGTGCATTTGGGCATCCCCAATCTTAGGCTCTTTCCACTCCTTATTCCATAGTCCATTGAAGCTTTACCCAAAACTTGAAAACTTCACAACACAAAACTTAACAGAAAACTCGTAAGCTCCGTTAGTATAAGAAAATAAATCACCACTTTTAGTACTGTTGGGAACTCATTCTAAATTCATATTGGTGTACTATCTACTGTATTACAACTTCTCTATGGTTCATACCCTCCGATACTACTCATAGATTTATGAAAATAAGCAAACAACACAATGAAAACAGAATCTGTCAAAAACAGAACAGTCTGTAGTAATCTGTATCAAATGTATACTTATGGAACTCTAAAAATTCTGATAAAATAGGAAATACTAAATAATTTGTTTATTGATCTACTGAAATTGGAATCAGTATTTTATCATTTTCCGGTGATTTTAAACAATTGTTTTCGTGAGCAGAAAGTTTTTGACTTTTTCAGCAAGATCAAATAACTATTATCCAAGAAGATCCTATAAGTTTCACTTGGCACAAACACTAATTAAAACATAAAACAAATCTAACCAGAGGCTAGATAAAAAATTTATTCCTAAACAGGAGTAAAAATCAAAGAACTAAAATAAAATTGGGTTGCCTCCCAACAAGCACTAACCTTTAACGCCCCTAGCTAGGCATGATGATTTCAATGATGCTCACATAAAAGATAAGAACTGAAACATAAAGAGAGCATCATGAAGAATATGACTAGCACATTTAAGTATAATCCACTTCCTATGCATAGGGTTTTTGTGAGCAAATAACTTATGGGAACAATAATCAACTAGCATAGGAAGGCAAAACAAGCATAACTTTAAAACTTTAAGCACATAGAGAGGAAACTTGATATTATTGCAACTCCTATAAGCATATGTTCCTCCCTCATAATAAGTTTCAGTAGCATCATGAAAGAATTCAACAACATAACCATCACATAAAGCATTCTTTTCATGATCTACTTGCATAGAAATTTTATTACTCTCCACATAAGCAAAATTCTTCTCTTTCAGAATAGTGGGAGTATCACAAGAGACTCGAATACTATAAATTGTTTCCACATTAAAAGAGTAATGTTCAGAGAAAGGGTACTCATAATCATGACAAGTTTTATAGATATAATCATCACTACTTTTTATAGCATAAGTATCATCACAATAATCATCATAAGTAGCAACTTTGTTCTCATCATAATCAATTGAAACCTCTTCCAAGATAGTGGAATCATTACTAAATAAAGTCATGACCACTCCAAATCCACTTTCATAATTATCACAATAAGATTCAACATCCTCCAAAATATTGGGATCATTACTTCCTAAAGTTGACACTCTTCCAAACCCACTTTCATCAATATAATCATCATAAGTAGGAGGCATGCTATCATCATAACAAATTTGCATATCAAAACTTGGGAGGCTAAAAACATCATCTTCATTAAACATAGCATCCCCAAGATTGGGACAAACATTAATTGCAGCAAATATATTCTCAAACATGTCATTCTCATCAAACATAGCATCCCCAAGCTTGGGCCTTTTCATATCATAAGCATAATCACTCTCATCATTAATAGTATGGATAGCACCAATAGTATAGCAATTATCATCATCACAAAGAGTAATAGGAGCAACATCATTTGGGAGGGATACCTTTCTACCTTTGCTTCTCCGTCTTTTCTTTTTCTTCTTCACCTCATGTGTGGGTTTAACCCTCTTTTTTGAGCTCCTTATTGATGAGATTGGTTGAATAGAAGGCTCCTACTCGTTACCTGATTCATCATAAGAAATAATAGGAGGACATTGGGAAGTCTCTTCCCTTTCATTAGTGTTCTCTTCATCCTCTACTTGTTTTCTTTTCTTTATGTAATTGGCAATATAAGGATTTTCAATGCAATTCACCGCACAATACATAAAAATTTCTTCTAGATCAATACCGAGGAATTTCTCAAGGTTATATTCTGGAATATGCTTAGTTATACCTTTCATTTCTTCATAACCCAAAAGCAAACTAAGTTCATTATGATGTGCAAGGGAAATCAAGTCATCACAATTTTTGGACACGATTCGATCATGAAACAATTTGCATTTGAGATTTAAATGACCATGTTCATTGCAAAGTTCACAAGTATGGTGACGAAATTTTAAATTTTTAGCACAAACATCTAGCCTCTCTTGCAACCATTTGGTTTCTAAATACTTATGCCTCTTGCAAAATCTATCTTCCCTATTTGGTGTGTACTTGCAAACTCTATGCACTCCACAAAAATTGACATGCTTATAAGGGACATTTTCATCATGACTAGTGCAATCATCATTAGTACTATGAATATTCAAAGAGTTCATACTAACAACATTGCAATCATGCTCAGCATTCAAAGATTTAGTGCCAAACATTCTAATGCATTCTTCCTCTAGCAATTGAGCACAATTATCGGGATCCTTATTCTCATGAAAGATATTAAAAAGATGAAGCATACGAGGCATCCTCAATTCCATTTTTTGTAGTTCTTTTATAAACTAAACTAGTGATAAAACAAGAAACAAAAAGATTCGATTGCAAGATCTAAAGATATACCTTCAATCACTCACCTCCCCGGCAACGGCGTCAGAAATTGCTTGATTGTCTACTACGCAACCTTCTTCTTGTAGACGTTGTTCGGCCTCCAAGTGCAGAGGTTTTAGGACAGTAGCAAATTTCCCTCAAGTGGATGACCTAAGGTTTATCAATCTGTGGGAGGCTTAGGATGAAGATGGTCTCTCTCAAACAACCCTGCAACCAAATAACAAAGAGTCTCTTGTGTCCCCAACACACCCAATACAATGGTAAATTGTATAGGTGCACTAGTTCGGCGAAGAGATGGTGATACAAGTGCAATATGGATGATAGATATAGGTTTTTGTAATATGAAAATATAAAAACAGCAAGGTAAATAATGATAAAAGTGAGCACAAATGGTATTGCAATGCGTTGAAACAAGGCCTAGGGTTCATACTTTCGCTAGTGCAAGTTCTCTCAACAATAATAACATAATTGGATCATATCCCTCAACATGCAACAAAGAGTCACTCCAAAGTCACTAATAGCGGAGAACAAACGAAGAGATTATTGTAGGGTACGAAACCACCTCAAAGTTATTCTTTCGGATCGATCTATCATAGAGTTTGTACTAGAATAACACCTTAAGACACAAATCAATCAAAACCCTAATGTCACCTAGATACTCCAATGTCACCTCAAGTATCTGTGGGTATGATTATACGATATGCATCAAACAATCTCAGATTCATTTATTCAACCAACACATAGAACTTCGAAGAGTGCCCCAAAGTTTCTACCGGAGAGTCAAGATGAAAACATGTGCCAACCCCACGCATAAGTTCACAAGCAGGACCCATAAGTTGATCACAAAAACATACATCAAGTGGATCACGTGAATATCACATTGTCACCACAGATAAGCACATGCAAGACATACATCAAGTGTTCTCAAATCCTTAAAGACTCAATCCAATAATGTCAGTGTGGAACAACACCTATGGGATCACAAGAATCCCTACTACGGTTGCCGGGGCGCGGGGTTGCGAGAAGAGCAGGGCTAGTAGACAGCACAAGGATCGTTTACCCAGGTTCGGGCCGCAAGGATGCGTAAAACCCTAGTCCTGCTTTGGTGGGTGTATTTCAGAGAGTTCTTGAGCTCTCGAACTAGGCGTGGTCGGTGCGTGGTTCGAAAGAGCGAATCCTTCTCCCGGTATGCCATGGGCCTCCTTTTATAGTCGAAAGGGGCTGCCACAGTGGCACACAGAGGTGGAAAGGCGATAAAGCGTTGCCGAGCTTATCGCTCTTATTACAGGACAAGACGCAGTTAATGCGTAGCTTAGGTGTCCCCCTGCTTTATCGGGGACGGGGGCGAGGCCCGTCCCGTCTGTCGCTGCTCCTCCTTGCTTCGACACGCGCCTTGGTCAGCAATGCGTACGGCACCATGTAGGCAGGCAGGCAACTGAGGTGGCACGGTGGTGGAGCCTTCACGAAGATCTGCATGCCGCCACCCAGGCGCTCGATGAGTTGGCCTGGGAGCTGCATGTTGCCACGCAGGTACCCGCCCAGCTGGTTGGGCTGGCAGCTGCATGTGAACGGTGGTGGAAGCTTGGTTGGCGTGGACCTGGCGGTGGCCCTGCTGGCGTCCTTGGTGAGGGCCTTGCCGGGTGGCCCGGCAAACGGTCTTGCCGTGTGGCCCAGCAAGGGTCTTGCCGTGGCGTGCTGTCGTCCCCGGCAAGGGCCTTCTTGGGTGCAGTGGCCTTCCTCGGCAAGGATCTTGCCGAGGATCGTCGTCTTCTAATCCTCATCTGATCTTGAGTATGTCTTCACAAAGATCTGCATGCAACCACAAAGGTGCCTTCCCGAGTCATGGCCCCACGTGGATGATGGCGTTGGGGAACGTGGTCTCAAGGGTGGCTCGCTCTATTGGTGTGGGGCGAGTCGCCCCGGCAAGGGTCTTTGAAAGTGCAACTATCCCTAGGTGGTTTTGGTAATTCATAACAACATATAGCTCATTGAGCTAATGCTATTCCAAGACTATTATTTCAGGAAAGCTCAATGAATGGCATGGCATGGATGATGAAAGTGGATCCTCAAAATGCTAATGACAAAGGATTTGCTCAAGCTCAAAAGCTCAAGACTCTTCATTTTATATTTTAGTGATTCAAGATCACATTGAGTCTATAGGAAAATCCAATACTATCAAGGAGGGATGAGGTGTTGCTTAATGAGCCTTTTGCTTCATGTGCTTAGTGATATGCTCCAAAACCCTCAGCTACTTTCTCACATCCACATATGACCTAAACCTAAAGCCAAAATCGGTCTCACCGATTCTTCCTATCCGGCGCCACCGATTTCTAAGTCATAGCCACTGCCACAAACCCTAGGCAAATCGGTTCTACCGATAGGGATCTCGGTCTCACCGAGATGGGATTGTAAACTCTCTGTTACCTTATTGTAACTTTTTGGTCTCACCGAAAGAGCGGATCGGTCCCACCGAGATTGCAATGTAAACTTTCTGTTTCCCTTTCGTCACGTTTCGGTCTCACCGAAAGAGCGAATCGGCCCCACCGAGTTTACCTGACCAACTCTCTGGTTAGCTAATTACCAAAATCGGTCTCACCGAGTTTGAGTAATTGGTCTCACCGAGATTATGTTATGCCCTAACCCTAACCATATCGGTCCTACCGAGTTGCATGTCAGTCCCACTGAAAACCCTAACGGTCACTAGGTTTACTAAAATCGGTCTGACCGAGTTTGTTGATTCGGTCCCACCGAGATTTGTAAATTGTGTGTATAGCAGTTAGATTTTGTGTGGAGGCTATATATACCCCTCCACCTCCTCTTCGTTCGTGGAGAGAGCCATCAGAACAAACCTACACTTCCAACTTACCATTTTTGAGAGAGAGCCACCTACTCATGTGTTGAGGCAAAGATATTCCATTCCTACCATATGAATCTTGATCTCTAGCCTTCCCCAAGTTGCTTTCCACTCAAATCTTCTTTCCACCAGATCCAAATCCTATGAGAGAGAGTTGAGTGTTGGGGAGACTATCATTTGAAGCACAAGAGCAAGGAGTTCATCATCAACGCACCATTTGCTACTTCTTGAAGAGTGGTGTCTCCTAGATTGGCTAGGTGTCACTTGGAAGCCTCCGACAAGATTGTGGAGTTGAACCAAGGAGTTTGTAAGGGCAAGGAGATCGCCTACTTCGTGAAGATCTACCGCTAGTTAGGCAAGTCCTTCATGGGCTGACGCCATGGTGGGATAGACAAGGTTGCTACTTCGTGGACCCTTCGTGGGTGGAGCCTTCCGTGGACTCGCAAGAACCGTTACCCTTCGTGGGTTGAAGTCTCCATCAACGTGGAGGTACGATAGCACCACCTATCGGAACCACGCCAAAAACATCAGTGTCTCCAATTGCGTTTGAATCCTCCAAACCCTTCCCCTGACTTTCTTGCAAGTTGCATGCTTTAATTTCCGCTGCTCATATACTCTTTGCATGCTTGCTTGAATTGTGTGATGATTGCTTGACTTGTCCTAAGATAGCTAAAATCTGCCAAACTCTGAAACTGGGAAAAGGCTAAGTTTTTAATTGGTCAAGTAGTCTAATCACCCCCCCCTCTCTAGACATACTTCAAGGTCCTACACGTGGTATCGAGCTTGGTCTCCATTTGCTTTGATTTCCATAGCTTTTGGTGGTCATAGCCTTGGTTTCACAACCTAGGAGAGTATGGCGTCTAGCGAGGGAAATTATCCTTTGAGAGGTCCTTACTTTGATGGTACTAATTTTGCTAGTTGGAAGCATAAGATGAAAATGCATATTTTCGGACATAACCCCGCCTGCTTGGGCAATTATTTGTATTGGCTTGCAAGGTGAATTCTTTGATGGGAGAGAGCCAAACCGTGAAGCTAATGCGGAAGAATTGAAGATCTGCAATACAACGCTCAAGCTTGTGATATCATCTTCAACGGATTGTGCCTCAAGAATTCAAGAAAATCAGCCGTCTTGAGAATGCAAAGGAAATTTGGGATACGTTGATTGATATGCATGAAGGTACCGAATCCGTCAAGGAATCCAAGTTGGATGTGCTCCAAAGTCAGCTTGACAAGTTCAAAATGAAGGATGGTGAAGGTGTCATTTGAAATGTACTCTAGGCTTGCACTTATCACAAATGAGATTGCCGGCTTAGGGAGTGAAGAGATACCTGATTCATCATCAAGAAGATCCTAAGAGCATTGGATGGAAAGTATGATACCGTGTGCACATTGATCCAAATGATGCCAAACTACAAAGATCTCAAGCCAGCGGAAGTCATTGTAAGAATTGTTGCTCATGAGATGTCACTTAAGGATAAGGAGGAACTTCACAACAAGTCAAGTGGTGCTTACAAAGCCTCAAGTGAAGCCCCCACATCATCAAGTGAGAAACACACCTTCAATGAAGAATTGAGCTTAATGGTGAAGAACTTCAACAAATTCTACAAAAGTAGAAGCAAAGAAAGAAGCTCCAAGTCAAGGTCTTACAATGACAAAAGATCTTCTAGTCGAGAGCGAAATTGCTACAATTGTGGGAGACCCGGACACTATTCCAATGAGTGTACGGCACCCTACAAAAGAAGAGAAGACTCTTCAAAAAGAAGAAGTAGAAGAGAAGAATCACCACCAAGAGAGAGGAGGAGTAGAGATGATCGTTATGAACGAAGGCCCTCACGGAGAAGCAAGGATTCGAAAAGGAAGGACAAGTCATCAAAGAGCTATACAAAACGAAGACATCAAGCTCATGTTGGTGAATGGGTATCCGCTCCGACTCCGGCAATCACTCCGAGAGAAGCTATCACTCCGACTCGAATATACTCAAGATGAAGGTGTTGCCGGTCTAGCACTTGTGTCAACCAACTCCTACGACATATTTGATTCACCAAATGAAGGAATTGGAAGATGCTTCATGGCCAAAGGTCCAATGGTAACACATCCCGAGTATGTTGATTTCAATAGTGATGAAGATGACTTGCTTGTGGATGATGATTTAATTGTTGACAACTCTAGTGATGAATACTATGATGAAACGTCAATTAATCATGCTAATCAAGATGAAACGAATGACAATGATAAGGAGAAGATTGAGCGTCTAACTAAAGAACTAAACACTCTTAAGTTAGCTCATGAAACTATCTTCGAAGATCATCGAGAACTTTTAAGGGCTCATGAGAAGTTACACTTTGGAAAGCTCAATGTTGAGCAAGAGCATGAGTTCTTAAAAGCAATCAATGATGATCTCCGTAAGAAAAGTTCTTCTTACATTGCCAAGAGTTTACTCTTATCTACTTACATGCCTCAAGTCAAGTCTAGTAACAAGAACAAGAAAGATTCTTCCTCTAGTAATAACAATAATAATGTCAAATCCAATATTGTTGCTTCTAGTAGTTCTCTTGATTCCACTAATGATTCTCTTAGCCAAGTTACACTTGAGCAAGAAAATAGCTTATTGAAGGGAATTATAGAGAAAGGTGTATACAAGAGCCTTGCCGGGAGTAAGCAATTCGAGGAAATTGTACGCAAGTAAGGAAGGCACCAGAAGAATCAAGGTGTTGGTTTTGAACGAAAGTTCAATGCCAATAGAGTTGAGTGGGAAGAAGATCAATACCCCAAGACGAAGTTTGTTCCTCAACAAGAGAAGTATGATCCTACTTCCTTCAAGGGAACACAAGCACAAGATGATCTTCCACCACAAGACCACAAGAACGAAGGCAATGACAAGCTTCAAGAAGAGATTGATGCATTTGAAGAAGCACCTAAGGTCTCGGTCAAGTGGATTCCCAAGACTACGTCAAGTTCTACCTGATCAAGTACAACTACAACTCCAAGGATTCCCATCAAGATGATGTGGATCCTGAAGAAGAAGAACTAGAGAGTTCTTGAGGGTGACTCCGCCAACATATTTCACTCATATCATTATGGCAAGGACAAGTGCAATCAACTTCCATATCTTGCACTAGTTCAAGGAGTCACAAACCCTCATGTTGGTAAGGCAAGGGACAAGGTAACCTAATGATTTCATGGACATCATTTTGTGTGTGCATCACTCTATGTCTATGGATATACTTGTTTGTTCCTTGTGGGACTAACCCATGTAGGTATTGAAAGTGCAACTCACTCCAAAGGATTGCTCCAAAAAGATCTACATCAACATTGAGCATCCACATCTTCAACACCTACATGAAGTCATCATCGACAAAACCCAAGGTTAGTTCGTCCCTCTTAGGGGGATCTCACATCTAGGGGAGCTTAACTCTAAGAATTGATTCAAAGCAACTCTAATGATGTGAACACATAAATGCTTTTATGTAAAAGTGGTAACCCCACTTGAGCTTAAACGATGAGTATGACCTATGATCAAATGTCTATCATTTGACTCCTAAGTCAATATACTCATATATAGATTACCTAGTCATCGCCAGTTGCTTGATAGATGCTAGAATTGGTTGTGCATGCTTTGCCACATATTTCATTTGCCATCTTATTGTGTGAGCATGTTGGTTGCATACTTTACTCATTAGAGGACATCCACTTGTTGTTTTGATTGATTGGCTTCTTTTTCTTTGGCCAAGTGGATGGACAAGAATGCCTAAGAACCTACTCTAGCTATCTATGCTTTTCTCGTCTCAAACTCTATTCATGCTACATCACAAAATTTGATCAAGTCGATTGAACCACTCATGTGAGGAGCACTTGAGTCCCGATTCGTCATAGACTTAAACTTCCAAAACTTCTTTGTGATTCTCGGTCCGACCGATTCCTCCATTTCGGTCTTACCGAGATCACTAAGTCGATCTAGGTTTTCAATCTCGGTGCAACCGATTTGAACTCTTCGGTCACACCGAGTTGCAATAATCGCATTACGCTTTTGCATCTCGGTGCCACCGAAGTTGTTCCACTGGTCACACACCGACAGTGGTCGGGCTATATATAGTGACGGGCAAAAATTTGGAAATTTCTCGAAGCTCTTCGCCCGCGCAATAGCTCGCTTCTGCCTCCGTGGTCTCCGAATCGTCTCCTAAATGCCGCCAGCTGCCTCCTGTCGCTGGTCTCCGCCGCCAATAACGGAATTCAACCCCTTGCTACGGCAGTAGTGAGTCTCCACTTGAACTAGGGTATGGACTCGATCACCGTGCTTTCCTCGTCCGATTCTCAAAGACATTGTGTTCTTATTGATTCTTGCCACGATTGAAACACTCCTATCCAGTCAATGCAATCCTTAGAATAGTTTTGATTCGAAAATTTAGGGTTAGGTTTCCGGCCGAAACCATCTCGGACCCACCGAGTTGAAAAACTTCGGTCCTACCGATTTGGCTTATGCCATTGCACTAGTGAGACTCGGTGCGACCGAGAATTGCTAATCGGTGAGACCGATTTAGGACTTTGTGAAACCCTAGCAGTCTCGGTGCCGCAAAGCGTGACTCGGTCTCGACCGAGTTCATCGGTTTAGGTTCCAAACTGCTTCGTATCACCGAAGTTTGAAAATCAGTTGATCCGAAATGCTTTCTGTGGAAAACTAAAACTGAATTTTTGAGTCATTCTTTTGCAAAAATCTCTGCACTTTGTGATGCTCATCCACTCTACCCCATCTATAACTCTTCACAAGGTCAGTGATGTGTTTGCAAAGATGTCGCACCAGAGTGACAAATGTACAGGTGTCGAGGAGCAGGTGAACATGAGTGAGGGCACTAGTCCCTCCAAAGCACTTGAGATGAAGGCAGCAGGAGCACCCCAAGCAATTTGCCTAAAGCTGCCACCAGCAAAGGAAGAAGAACACCTCAGATTCTAAAGATGAGGATTATAGGGCAGAAGAGGATGAGGCAACCTCCAAGAAGGCAGTGCTCAAAAAGGAGTATGGCTCAGCACATAGCACAAAGCCTGGACTCAATAGGAAGGTTCGTGCCAAGAGGACACCTATGCCAAAGGTCAGAGCATCAACTCAAATTCCTGAAAAGCCTGATCCCAAAGAGCCACCGTCAACTGTTGAAGGAAAGAAAAGGAAGGAAAGGGTCAAGAAGACCACAATCGAGTTATTGGGAAACCTTCCATGATGGACGAGGAAGAAGAGATTGCTTGCACCAAAGCACCCAAGGCACCAAAGCTTATGGGTGATGCTATAAGATCGAGGGCTGCCACATCTAAGCCCAAGGAAGTACCCAAAGCTGCCCCCAAGGCCAAGTCTGCACCAAAGAGGAATACCAGGAGTATTCAATTTCTTTGAGAAGAACAAGGCTCCATTGCTCGAGGTTCTTGATGAAGAAGATGAAGAAGGACAAGTTCTGAGGAAGCTCAAGCCCAAGATACCAGACCACAATGATGCCCATCTTGTGGCTGAGGATATGAAGATCAGAAGAGACAATGGGTTGAGACTATGGAGGATGACAGATCCATATGCCACAAGGAGAAGAACTGCTATGGACTACAGGTTCCACACCAAGGAACAACAGGACTTTTATGAGACTATTACATTGGATAAGAAACCCATAGTGTGTGATATGAGGTGGGTCGAGTGGACCTACAAGAAAGAAAATGAAGAGCACTATACTGGAGTGCAAGACAGTTATGTAGCTAGTGGAGTTGCAGATTTTGCTGGGAAAAAGCTCAAAAACTGGAACGATGAACTTAACATGCAGTTCTACTCCACAAAGACACTTTTTATCCAGATGGCGTGATAGTGTGGATGTCTGAAGGTACAAGGTTCCAGTCAACTGTTGAGGAGTGGGCAAAGCTGATAAATGCCCCAGAGGAGAATGAAGATGACATGGATGTATATGCCAAGAAGAAAATGGACCACAATTCCATGGCACACATGTACAAGGAGATCCTAGACACAGCCATTGAGACACATAAGTTTGGATCAGTCCACTTCCTTCTGTCAGGGCTGCCAACTATCCACTGCATCTTAAGGCATACTCTACTTCCTAAGTTTGGTGACCACAACATGATTAGAGGGCATGCAATCAACATGTTGCATTTGTTTGATGTGCCATGTAAATTCAAAGTCATGAGCCTTATGGTTGAAACCATTAAGAGGACTGCAAGACTGAAGAGAAGTTGTGGATATGCCCCCAGATCCGTGGGAGTTGATTAACTCAAAGATGGGCACAGGCAAATATCTATTGGATAAAGAACATTTTCCACTTTATCCAGACTTTGAGAATAGTGAGGTTGTCATGAATGATAATGATCCATCATTAGTTCAAGCACAAGAGAAGAAGGAGAAGGCAAGGAAGGAGAAGGCTGCCAGGATGCCAACTCAAGAGGAGGCATCTGAGTATTTCTTGAAGAACAAGCAGGAGCAGCTTGGATACTTAATAGCATCAACACCGAGGATTGAGAAGGGATTGGCCACCCTCACTCAAAATCAGGAGAGCTTGGAAAGAATCATGGAGCAAAAGTTCTATGACTTAGATGTGAAAGTAATGCGAGATTCAGTCTGTGGAGCAACTACAGGATGACATGCGAGGAGAGGAAGGGCAAAACAACAATCGATGCATTTGCCAGGAGTGCCTAGAGCCCAGAGGTCATCTGGCTGTGCCTCTCGACACCAGAGCCACTTCATCTCGCACCAGACCACAGCCTCGGTGCCACCAGCTCCAAAGCACCTACACCAGCTCCAGCTCCATCTACTTCAAGCTGAAGCCTTCGTCCTCGGCTATCAGGACACCACCACCAAGATCAAGCACGAGAGTCGATCCGGCACTATGCATTTTCTATAAACTTTTTGATAACTTGTTGCCAAAGGGGGAGAAAAATGTATAGATCATAGGCTTCGAGAGAGAGAGAGTGTTGCTTTTGTTCTCTCTTGATTTGGTGGTTTTTAAACTTGTTTGCTTTTGATTGCTTGAGATACTATACTATGTTTGTGAGACATTGATGATCATGTGTTTGATCATAAGCTACACTTATGCATCTTTGATGATATTATCTTATCTATCTTATGTGATCATTCACTGTGCTTGGTGATGAGTGCATGTATTCATTCTTATCATTTTGAGCGCTCCACCAAGATGTATGTGACATGGAAGAGTAACCCATGAGCCTAATTTCTTGTGCATTTGCAGTCCAAAGCAAATCTTAATATATGCACAAATTTAGGGAGCTCTTGCTTATCACATACTTCTCAAAGCGACGATGTTTTTAAATCTTATTATCATTTGTCGAAGTTTTGATCTATATGTTGTCATCAATTACCAAAAAGGGGAGATTGAAAGTGCAACTATCGCTAGGTGGTTTTGGTAATTCATAACAACATATAGCTCATTGAGCTAATGCTATTCCAAGACTATTATTTCAGGAAAGCTCAATGAATGGCATGGCATGGATGATGAAAGTGGATCCTCAAAATGCTAATGACAAAGGATTGGCTCAAGCTCAAATGCTCAAGACTCTTCATTTTATATTTTAGTGATTCAAGATCACATTGAGTCTATAGGAAAAGCCAATACTATCAAGGAGGGATGAGGTGTTGCTTAATGAGCCTTTTTGCTTCATGTGCTTAGTGATATGCTCCAAAACTCTCGCCTACTTTCTCTCACATCCACATATGACCTAAACCTAAAGCCAAAATTGGTCTCACCGATTCTTCCTATCCGGCGCCACCGATTTCTAAGTCATAGCCACTGCCACAAACCCTAGGAAAATTGGTTCTACCGATAGGGATCTCGGTCTCACCGAGATGGGATTGTAATCTCTCTATTTCCTTTTGGTAACTTTTCGGTCTCCCCGAAAGAGCGGATCGGTCCCACCGAGATGGCAATGTAAACTTAATGTTTCCCTTTCGTAACGTTTCGGTCTCACCGAAAGAGCTTAATGGGTCCCACCGAAGTTTACTCGACCAACTCTCCGGTTAGCTAATTACCAAAAATCGGTCTCACCGAAGTTTGTGTAATCGGTCTCACCGAGATTACGTTATGCCCTAACCCTAACCATATCGGTCCTACCGAGTTGCATGTCGGCCCCAATCAAAACCCTAACGGTCACTAGGTTTACTAAAATCGGTCTCGACCGAAGTTTGTTGATTCGGTCCCACCGAGATTGGTAAATTGTGTGTAACGGTTAGATTTTGTGTGGAGGCTATATATACCCCTCCACCTCCTCTTCATTCATGGAGAGAGCCATCAGAACAAACCTACACTTCCAACTTACCATTTTTGAGAGAGAGCCACCTACTCATGTGTTGAGGCCAAGATATTCCATTCCTACCATATGAATCTTGATCTCTAGCCTTCCCCAAGTTGCTTTCCACTCAAATCTTCTTTCCACCAGATCCAAATCCTATGAGAGAGAGTTGAATGTTGGGGAGACTATCATTTGAAGCACAAGAGCAAGGAGTTCATCATTAATGCACCATTTGTTACTTCTTGGAGAGTGGTGTCTCCTAGATTGGCTAGGTGTCACTTGGGAGCCTCCGACAAGATTGTGGAGTTGAACCAAGGAGTTTGTAAGGGCAAGGAGATCGCCTACTTCATGAAGATCTACCGCTAGTGAGGCAAGTCCTTCGTGGGCGACGGCCATGGTGGGATAGACAAGGTTGCTACTTGGACCCTTCGTGGGTGGAGCCCTCCGTGGACTCGCGCAACTGCTACCCTTCATGGGTTGAAGTCTCCATCAACGTGGAGGTACGATAGCACCACCCATCGGAACCACGCCAAAAACATCCGTGTCTCCAATTGCGCTTTGAATCCTCCAAACCCTTCCCTTACTTTCTTGCAAGTTGCATGCTTTAATTTCCGCTGCTCATATACTCTTTGCATGCTTGCTTGAATTGTGTGATGATTGCTTGACTTGTCCTAAGATAGCTAAAATTTGCCAAACTCTAAAACTGGGAAAAGGCTAAGTTTTTAATTGGTCAAGTAGTCTAATCACCCCCCCTCTAGACATACTTCAAGGTCCTACAGTCTTGCCGGGGGAAACTGCTTCATCCCTCTGCTCTTTGTGGTATTGGCCTTGGCGTTGCTCTTGTTATCTTGGGCTTCGGTCTTACCTTGGCTCACCTCCCTTGTTCTGCTTGGCGTGACCGTAGGCGCGGCTCCGATTGCCCGTGCACAGGTATAGGGGTACAAAAAATGCACCCCTCTTTTTGTACACCGACAGAGCCCCTGCCCTGGGCCACATAAGCGCTGACAAGTTGTTGGGCCAGGCCCAAAATGGTGCGGGGGCAGCGGCGGTTTTTACCGTGGTAAGACTTTTTCATGCGCTTCCACAACCAGCGCAAGACGCTGTGGCGTGGAGGGGTATGCGTGATGTGGGCGGCATGCGTGGGGCGGTTTCCGACGCATGCGCCACATCACAAGAATGGAAATGGCGCGCTCGCTGCTTCCCATAAAAGGGATAACCGTATGACTGTTCCTTTTACCCTTCGTGGCAACCCCAATCTCGAAACCTCCGCCTACTTCCTCTTCTTCTCCAAGCTTCGTTCATTACGCCGCCGTTGCGCTTCCGCGCCTTTTCACATCGCCCTCCTCCCCGGCCGCCATGGTGCCAAAATCCACCAAGGGCAAGGAGTAGCCAAGGGCGGGGGCCTTGGTCACGTGACGGGCAGATCCGCCTTTCTTCCCCTCGATGTCGGCGTGTTTGAGCTTGGGACTCCTTCAGCCCCTGTGGGGAAGTGAAGGCGGGGATTCGGGGCATCCAGCCACGCGTCATCCCCGCCGATCAAGGCCGAGGCTGCCCCAAATCGGTACCCTTCTTTGTCGATTATTTTCCCTGCGGGCTCTGTCCTCCCTTTTCCGATTTCTTCAGCGACGTCATGCATACCTTTGGCTTCCGCCTCCTGGATTTTACTCCGAACGCGATGGCGTGCATGGCCGTTCGCCAAGCATCTCTGCGAGGGCTTCATTGGGTGCACCCAACACGACGCTCTTCCGCCATTACTTCTCCCCTCGGATCCAACCAGGGGGGGCCATCTCCGGTTGCATTGCTTGGGTCTCAAGTTCCAAGGGGGCGTATCCGGAGGGCACCATGAAGGAGAGGTGGGAAGAATGGTGGGGCCGGTGGTGCTGGATCAAGGAGAAGGACCCGGAGGCGTTCTGCGAAGTTCACCGGGCGCCGCCGGTCCGCAAAAGCGACTGGAGCAATGTCGATGCTGCCGACGAGAAGCTCATGGTCGCCACCACCAGGATCCTCCGGCTCACTGAGGCCGGCCTCACCCTTGAGATGATCGGGGCGGACTTCATCCGCCGCTGGATCGCTCCACTTCATAACAAGAGGAGGCCAGCCTGGCTCTTCATGAACCCCGCCGACATCATGCGGCTTCGTCCCGGCCTCGACCACAATTTCACAGTGCTGGGGCACGCCCATTTCTGTCAGCGGCTCTTCCAGCTTGACGTGGGCCGCGATTGCGAGGTTGAGCGGACCGGCAAGGTCGCGAGGGCCGCTGCGAAGGCCGGCAAGGTCCACAAGGGGCCTCTATTCAAGCTGCCGACGGGGGTGGTCCCGTTGTGCAATAACTCGTGCCGGTCCGATATCATTGCCATGATGCCGGACTGCAATGCGCATGGCCCCGACCCGAGCTGGAAGGAGCCGGAGGACGCCGAGGTGCAGCAGTTCTTTGACACTCTGCACGAGGGGTACGTCAACGATAACCCACAAGTGTAGGGGATCGCAACAGCTTTCGAGGGTAAAGTATTCAACCCAAATTTATTGATTCGACACAAGGGGAGCCAAAGAATAGTCTCAAGTATTAGCAACTGAGTTGTCAATTCAGCCACACCTGGATAACTTAATATCTGCAGCAAAGTGTTTAGTAGCAAAGTAGTGTGATAGTGGTGGTAACGGTAACAAAAGTAACGGAAGCAAAATTAATATTTTTGGTGTTTTGTAGTGATTGTAACAATAGCAACGGAAAGTAAATAAGCGTAAACCAAAGATATGGAAAGCTCAGAGGGCATTGGACGGTGATGGTAATTATGTCGGATGCGGTTCATCATGTAACAATCATAACATAGGGTGACACATAACTAGCTCCAATTCATCAATGTAATGTAGGCATGTATTCAATATAGTCATACGTGCTTATGGAAAAGAACTTGCATGACATTTTTGTCCTACCCTCCCGTGGCAGCTGGGGTCCTAATGGAAACTAAGGGATATTAAGGCCTCCTTTTAATAGAGAACCGGAACAAAGCATTAGCACATAGTGAATACATGAACTCCTCAAACTATGGTCATCACCGAGAAGTATCCCGATTATTGTCACTTCGGCGTTGTCGGATCATAACACATAATATGTGACTATAGACTTGCAAGATAGGATCAAGAACACACATATATTCATGAAAACATAATAGGTTCAGATCTAAAATCATGGCACTCGGGTCCTAGTGACAAGCATTAAGCATATCAAAGTCATAGCAACATCAATCTCAGAACATAATGGATACTAGGGATCAAACCCTAAAAAAACTAACTCGATTACATGATAGATCTCATCCAACCCATCACCGTCCAGCAAGCCTATGATGGAATTACTCATGCACGGCGGTGAGCATCATGAAATTGGTGATGGAGGATGGTTGATGATGATGACGGCGACGAATCCTCTCTCGAGCCCCGGACGGACTCAGATCAGCCCTCCCGAGAGGTTTTAGGGCTTGGCGGCGGCTCCGTATCGTAAAACGCGATGATTTCTTCTCTCTGATTTTTTCTCTCCGAAAGCCAATATATAGAGTTGGAGTTGGCGTCGGAAGGTCTCCAGGGGGCCCACGAGGTAGGGGGGCGCGCCCAGGAGGGGGGCGCCCCCACCCTCGTGGACAGGGTGTGGGCCCCCTGGTCTTCATCTTTGGCGAGGATTTTTTATTATTTTTTATAAGACATCCCGTGGAGTTTCAGGTCATTCCGAGAACTTTTGTTTTCGCACATAAAACAACATCATGGCAATTCTGCTTTGAAAGCAGTTGATGGATCCGGGTTAGTTCCATTCAAATCATACAAGTTAGAGTCCAAAACAAGGGCAAAAGTGTTTGGAAAAGTAGATAATGACGGAGACATATCAACTCCCCAAGCTTAAACCCTTGCTTGTCCTCAAGCAATTCAGGTTGGCAAACTGAAGAGAAAAAAGAAAACTTTACAAACTCTGTTTTGCTCTTGTTGTTGTAAATATGTCAAGTCAAGATTCAGGTTTTCAAAGAAAGATTATAACTAACCACATTTGCAATAATTCTCGTGTCTCATGATTGCTCATATCAATGGCTTTATCAACTAGCGAGTGATAATAATAAATCTATGATGACAACACTTTCTCAAAACAATCATATTTTGTTATTACTAGATGGTATCTAGCTAGCCCTTTCTGTGACCGCAAAACGTAAATGCAGAGCACCTTTAAAGATAAAGGACTGACTATACATTGTAATTCATGGTAAAAGAGATCCAGTCATAGTCATACCCAATATAAATTAATAGTAATGAATGCAAATGACAGCTGCGCTCTCCAAATT
The DNA here is from genome assembly GCA_021605145.1 of Aegilops bicornis. Classification (NCBI taxonomy): domain Eukaryota; kingdom Viridiplantae; phylum Streptophyta; class Magnoliopsida; order Poales; family Poaceae; genus Aegilops; species Aegilops bicornis. Next base: position 322,352,724 of record CM038669.1, read on the forward strand.
AGTGCTTTTTAATAAGAGGGTGATGACTCAACATAAAAGTAAATAGATAGGCCCTTCGCAGAGGGAAGCGAGGATTTGTAGAGGTGCCAGAGCTTGGTTTTGAAATAGAGATGAATAATATTTTGAGCGGCATACTTTCATTGTCAACATAGCAACTAAGAGATGGCGATATCTTCCATGCTACACACATTATAGGCGGTTCCCAAACAGAATGGTAAAGTTTATACTCCCCCTCCACCAACAGGCATCAATCCACAGCTTGCTCGAAACAACGAGGGCCTCCAACATACATCAGGTCCCAGGGGGAGTTTTGTTTGCAATTAATTTTGATTTAGTTTGCATAAAGCATGTGACTAGGCATCCCGGTGACCAGCCATGTTCTCGCGAGTGAGGAGCGGAGTCCACTCCTCTTGAGAATAACCCGCCTAACATGGAAGATAAGGACAGCCATAGTTGACACATGAGCTATTCGAGCATACAAAAAAAAATGTTTATTTGAAGGTTTAGAGTTTGGCACATACAAATTTACTTTGGAACGCGGTAGATACCGCATATAGGAAGTTATAGTGGACTCATCTGGAATAACTTTGGGGTTTAAGGGATTGGATGCACAAGCGGTATTCCCGCTTAAATGGCACAGTGAAGGCTAGCAAAAGACCTGGAAGCGACCAACTAGAGAGCGACAATAGTCATGAACATGCATTAAAATTAATAAACATTGGATGGAAGCATGAGTAGGATATAATCCACCATGAACATAAATATCGTGAAGGCTATGTTGATTTGTTTCAACTACATGTGTGAACATGTGCCAAGTCAAGTCGAATCATTCAAAGGAGGATACCACCCCATCATACCACATCACAACCATTTTAATAGCATGTTGGCACGCAAGGTAAACCATTATAACTCATAGCTAATCAAGCATGGCATAAGCAACTATGATCTCTAATTGTCATTGCAAAAATGTTTATTCATAATAAGCTGAATCAAGAACGATGAACTCATCATATTTACAAAAACAAGAGAGGTCGAGTTCATACCAGCTTTCCCCCTCTCAGTCAGTCCATCATATATCATCATAATTGCCTTTCACTTGCACGACCGAACGATGTGAATAATAATAAGAGTGCACGTGCATTGGACTAAGCTGGAATCTGCGAGCATTCAATAAGCATGAGAAGACAAGGCAATATGGGCTCTTTGGTTAAATCAACAATAAAGCATATAAGAGCCACTTCAACAATTTGATCATAGTCTTCTCCTATCGACCCCCAAAGAAAAGGAAAGAAATAAAACTATTTACACGGGAAAGCTCCCAACAAGCAAAAGAAGAACGAGAAATATTTTTGGGTTTTCTTTTAATTATTACTACTACAGCAGGAAAAGTAAACTAACTAGAAGTTACTACTAATTTTTTTTGTTTTTCTTAAAGTTTATTAAACACACAAGAAGAAAGCAGGAGAAAAAAAATAAACTAGCATGGATATTATAGTGAAAAAGTATGATGTAACATCCCGCCCCGCCAGCCGCCGAAACCCCGAAACCCTAAACCCCGAAACCCTAACCCTAACCGGCCGCTTGCCGCTAACCAGCCCGCCGCCCGCCATGAACGCCGCCCGCCCGCCTTGAACCGCCGCCCGCCCGCCGCCGTGACCCGCCGCCCGAGGTTCGCCGCTGCCTCGTGTTCCGCGCCGTTTTTTTTTTATAAAAACCGAGCGGTTTTTTTTCTTTGGTTTTTTTCGGTTTTTTTTAGTTTTCGGTTTTTTTAGTTTCGGTTTTTTTTCGGTTTAGGTTAGTTAGCGAGCGTTCGTCAGATTAGTTTAGTTAATGAACGTCCGTTCGTTAACCGTTCGTCGTTTTTCTTTTTTCTCGGATTTAACTCGTGATTTTTTCGATCGCGATTCTTGATCCGATTTTTGTTTTAGTATAACTTTTTTTCGTTTATCGGAATCAGGCGATTCAAGCGCCTAGAGTTTCGTCTCGAAACCCTCTTTCCGAATAATCTACTTAAACAAGTTTTTGTTTCTGTAAAATTTGACCTAGATCCAGATTAGTAAAATGAAGCTGTTTTTTCGCCGTTTGACTTTCGTTGCTTTGTTTGATTTGATTCTTTTTGCCAACCGGAGTTGTTAAGTTGAACTATCTGGTTAGATCTTTTATTTGAGTTTTACCCGTGCATTAGATGAGTACTTATTATATGCTTGTTTGTTTGTCTGCAATAGAATACCCGGAGTGCGCTTTGTTACTTCGAGTCTCTAGGTTTCGCGGATCATCGACAAGGCAAGTAACACTTTGATCATACCTTTTCTACTACCCAGTTTATGCATTAGATCTATCCTCAAACCTTTGCATGATTAGGATCTAATTAAATTGTGGGATGGGAAGTAGTTGAGGTAGTACCTATTACTGCTTTTATTATCAAACCACGGGAGTTACTTCTACGTTTGCTTATAATGCCATGCTATGCTAGTAGACGTGGATTGGGTGAGTGTATCCATGACAGATGTGAGAATCTTAATTAATGGTTTATCTAAGGTGGCAACTTAAACACACATCTGGGTGGATTGAGGCACCTGGTTTCTATCAGGACTTGCCTGTATTTCTTCGGACCGCCACCCAGGCTCAAAGGGATCATGAGATTATTCATGCTAGAAAACTTACGTGTGCAGCCACAAGCCATTATGGGCTCTGGCATAGTTGATTAAGTTGTGCGAACTCTTACAGGTAGGCTAGCGAGATGTAGGGGTTGTAGGTGGTACGGTCTACCCACATGTAAGGTGCTAAGCGCTTGAAAGACTATGTCTCGGTCATCCGCTTCTCAAACACCTTGTAGTGCGAGAAATCAAACAGGAAGCGATCGAGTCTTGTGGGGAAAAGTGCGCAAAACCTCTGCAAAGTGTATAAACTAATCATGGTTAGCCGTGTCCCCGGTTATGGACATCTTGAGTATCTAGTACTTGGATATCATGTGAATCTCATCATGTTACTTCTAATTAATATTGTTGGGTTTTAATGAGTACCTTTAATTGGGATTGAGAATGTTGTCAACCATTCTCAATGTTTCACAACCACCATGATAGTTAAATAAACTTATTCCTTTGCAAGAGGGAAAATTGGCTTTACGCAAAAGCGTAACCATAGAGCTTTCCACCAGCCAAATATGCATGTAGTATAGCTTATTCCATTATCTCTCTATGTGTTACATTGCCAAAGATATTCCACGTCTTGACCCGTTTGGGCTGCAACGCTGGCGTTTTCATCTTCTGAGACTTTTAGACTGACGAGTAAAAGGTGCTTAGGTCGTGGTTCTATACTCGGTGATGCCGTTGGAGTTGATAGACTCGCTTATTCTTCCTAGCCATCCGCCGTTATCGTATTTAGATGGCCTTAAGCCATATTTACTTTACTAAGCTCTCTCTTGAGATATTCGATTGTAATAAGTGTGTGATTGCTACTCTGCTATAAATCCTCCGAAAATCGTGTGGTGTCGGCATTATCGATCCAGGGATGACACTGAGCATAGAGATCGATCGCTTTGAGGTCCGGTCGCTCTGAGATGGTATCGAGCACACGATATTTGTGAGACCACGACCACTAAGCAAAAGCCCTAGATCACTACTCTTTCTTCTCATTTCGACTCCTCATCTTTTCTATTCTTTAGGATGGCGGAAGCAAGGAACAAGTTCACCCACCGGATGAAGATACACCCTTTGGGCGACACTGAAGGAAGTCACTAAGTACCTAAATATCGGATTACCAAGCTTCACCGGACTTTCAACGCCACTTTACCCGAAGAGGAGCACCGGACGATTCAAGTCTACATTCCAGAAGGACGTTTGCGCCAATCACGGAGCCCATAGAGTGTGTTTTCAATGCACCAACCTGGAGTGTGGGAAGGAGTATGGCAGCTCACATAACCATGGGACGCATTGGAGAAGTCTACAAAGAAGATCTCAAGGATACTATCTACCAGATTTGCGGACGCCGAGACGAACAATGGGAGATAGTTGGCACTAAGAAGGACCAATCCATTGCAGCTTTCATCCAGGAGTTAAACCAGCACATTCGACGCCAGGAGAACCAGATGTGCGCAGACATGATGGAGTTGAAGACCGCAAAAGCTAAGATTATCGAACTAGAAGGAGAACTGAAGGCCACTCGCAAGGACTACATGGAGGACATTATAGCTCTAGTGGGACAAAACGGCGATCTTAAGGAGAAGATTGAAGAACTCATGGGAAATTCAGCACCGGAGGAGAAGATGAAGGTAGCACTGGCCCGTGAGAACTACATCATCATCGGCGACACCGATTCGATCCTAGTGATGATGATTTCAAAGATGAAGCCGGAGCGGATATCATGGAGTCTTCATCGGAGCAGTTTTCTAGTTGACCACCATAACGTTAGTAGATTTTCCCCCATTTTAAATTAGTTTTAGTTAAAAGACTTTTGTAACGATAGTTAGATCGTTGTATGCCCTTGTTTGAATTGATTGGAGTGATATTGTGTGATTGTCTCATGTGCATATGGGTAGTGTTTCTCACTAGACCTCATTCTATTCTTAACTCTCGTCTTTTCTATAAACCCTCAGATGCCTCCGAGACACGACCCCGGATTTGTTTTCCCGCCAGAGATCACTTAGTTGATTCAGCAGCAGAATGCCTTGATTCAAACATTGGTACAGAACCAAGGCAACAACAACAACAACAACAACAACAACAACAACAACAACCCACCACCACCACCAATTGCTTGACCATTTGACCCGTTTCTTAAGGCTGAATCCGCGGTGTTTTCCAAAGAGCACCGAGCCGATAGTAGCAGATGATTGGCTCCGTAAGATAGGGAGGAGTTGACCACTGCAGGATGTATAGATGGAGAAAGGGTGAAGTTTGCCGCACATCAGCTCGAAGGACCCGCAGCAGAAGATGGTGGGAGAATTTTACGCCCACTTACTCACTCGTGAGACACCTTTGTCACATGGGATCGATTTGACAAGCTTTCCGTACTGCCCATGTTTCAGCAGGAGCTATGGCCATGAAGAAGCGTGAGTTTCGCAACTTGCGCCAAGGAGGACGGACAGTTGGCCAATATGTGGATGATTTTAGTAAGCTAGCACGTTATGCCCCAGATGACGTTGCTACAGATGCAGCTAAGCAGGAGAAGTTTCTAGAAGGACTGAATGATGAGTCGAGCATGCGATTGATGGTAGCCACTTTCAATAACTACCGGAGTTGGTAGATCGTGCTCTTATGATTGAAGGGAAGCAAAGAACATGATTGACAATCGCAAGAGAAAGTATGGACAAGGAAGTATAGCTCGGAGCTCAGCGAAACTTCGCTTTACCCGAAGCCGGAGGACAATTTCAGCATACCCATGGAGGAGGTAGCTCGCACAACCATAATGGCACCAAAAATGGAAACGGGAATGGAGGAAGCAACGGACAAAACCGCACCAACCCGTCAACACCATCCCAGGTAGACCTGAGCCACATCACTTGCTTTAAGTGCCGCAAGACCGGGCATTATGCAAATGATTATCCAGAAGGCCAAAATGGTAATGGTAATGGAAGCTCAGGAAAGAAGCCGAACCCTTTCAACATGGGACAAGTGAACCACGTTACCGTGGAGGAGGTTGAAGCTCAACCAGATGCAGTAATAGGTAAGTTTTTGGTTGAGTCATTTACTGCGCTTGTTCTTTTTGATACTGGTGCATTGCATTCATACATATCAAGGGGATTTGTGGATAAGTATAAATTACCAACCCAAGCCCTTAGGTCACCCATGCTAGTAACCTCACCCGGAGCAGAATATATGGCAAGTGTATGGTGTGATCGACTGCCATTAAGGATTGGACACTATGTATTTCCCTCAGACCTAATAGTTCTGGAATCGCAAGGATTGGATGTGATATTAGGCATGGATTGGTTATCAAAGTATGGAGGGAACATAGACTGCGTCAGTAAGTCAATTTTGCTTACCACCCCAGAAGGGAGGAGAATCAAGTTTGTTTCATGGCATGAGCCGAGGAGAGCCCATGTAAATTCCTTAACGAGAGTTGTGCGGGAGGAAGTACCAGTGGTAAGGGATTACCCGGACGTGTTTCCAGAAGAGTTGCCAGGCATGCCACCGGATAGGGACATTGAGTTTCTGATTGAACTATTGCCAGGCACTGGGCCTATATCTAAGAGACCGTATAGGATGCCAGCCCAAGATTTGGAGGAAATTAAGAAGCAGATTAAGGAGTTACTGGATAAAGGTTTTATTCGCCCAAGTTCTTCACCTTGGGGATCACCAGTACTTCTAGTGGAGAAGAAGGATGGGTCATTAAGAATGGTTGTTGATTATCGCGGATTGAATGAAGTGACCATTAAGAACAAGTACCCACTACCGATGATCAATGACTTGTTTGACCAATTGCAAGGAGCTAAGGTGTTTTCCAAGATCGATTTATGATCGTGGTACCATCGCTTGAAGATTCGAGGCGGGATATACCTAAGACGGCTTTACCACCGTGCACGGGTTGTATGAGTATACCGTTATGTCATTTGGTCCGACTAACGCACCTGCCTATTTTATGAACATGATGAACAAAGTGTTTATGGAGTTTTTGGATAAGTTCGTGGTGTTCATTGATGATATTTTGGTTTACTCGAAGAATGAAGAAGAACATAAGGAGCATTGCGTTTGGTACTCGAGAAGCTCGAGAGAACATCGGTTATATGCCAAGTTCAAAGAAGTGTGAGTTTTGGTTGAAGGAAGTTGGATTTCTCGGACATGTTATATCCGGGGAAGGTATAGCAGTAGGCCCCACTAAAGTTTTCACTGTGACAAACTGGGAAGCGCCAACAACAGTTGGAGAGATCCGGAGTTTCCTTGGACTCGCAGGATACTACCGGAGATTCATTGAGAATTTCTCAAGAATTGCGAAGCCTATGATGTAATTGTTGAAGAAGGATACTAAGTTTATCGGGTGAGGAGTGTGAAGCTAGTTTCCAAGAGTTGAAGAAACGTTTGGTTACCTCACCGGTGTTAATCCTGCCAGATCGGACCAAGGATTACGAAGTTTATTGCGACGCTTCACGCCGAGGACTTGGAGCGATGTGCTCATGCGCAGGAGGGAAGAGTCATTTCGTATGCTTCACGACAGCTTAAGCCTCATGAGTTAAACTATGCCACGCGTGATTTGGAGTTAGCAACCGTAGTGCATGCGTTGAAAACATGGAGACATTTCCTCATTGGAAATCATTGTGAGGTGTATACGGATCACAAGAGTTTAAAGTACATCTTCACTTGAAGGAGTTAAATCTCGTGCAGAGGAGATGGTTGGAACTCATCAAAGATTACGATATGAGATTACATTATCACCTCGGAAAGGCTAACGTTGTAGCAGACGCGTTGAGCCGTAAGAGCCACGTCAACACACTAATGACGGGAGAAATACCAAAGGAGTTAGCCGAGGATCTTCGAGAGCTATGTTTGGAAATAGTTCCGAGAGGCCATGCAGCAGCATTGGAGATTCAATCTACCTTGATGGATAAAATCAGGGAAGCTCAGAAGACTGACAAAGAGATTGCCTTATAAAGGAGAAAATGAGCGAAGGAAAGGCTAAAGGATTTCGTGAGGATGAGCACGATACCCTATGGTTTGAAGACCGTGTTTACGTGCCCAATGACCCGGAGATCAGGAAGTTGATTCTACATGAGGCACATGATTCACCATATTTGATTCACCCAGGAAATACCAAGATGTATTTGGATTTGAAGAATACTTTTTGGTGGACCGGAATGAAGAAGGATATTGCAGAATACGTAGCAGTTTGTGATGTATGTCGAGGGTGAAGGCGGAACATCGAAGCCGCAGGATTGTTACAACCATTGCCGATACCGAATGGAAGTGGGATAAACTAGGCATGGACTTTATCACGGGATTGCCCAGGACTCGTTCAGGCTATGACTCAATTTGGGTTGTAGTCGATCGTTAGACGAAGGTAGCTCATTTCATTCCAGTAAAGACTACCTACAGCAGTGCCAAATTGGCTAAGATATACATGACAAGGATTGTATGCTTGCATGGAGTTCCGAGGAGTATCGTATCAAATAGAGGAACCCAATTCACCACAAAGTTGGAAGGCGGTTGTAACGAAACTTTGGGAACCAAATGGAGTTTAGCACAACTTTTCATCCACGCATGGATGGGCAAACCGAGAGAGTCAACCAGATTTTAGAGGATATGCTTAGAGCACATGTGCCTTGGATTATGGATCCGGTGGGGACGAAAATTTGCCATATGCGGAGTTTTCTTACAACAGCAGTTATCAATCCAGTGTGCAGATGGCACCTTTCGATGCCTTTTGTATGGACGGAGGTGCAGGACCCGTTGTTGTGGGATGAAGTTGGAGACCGCCATTGTTTGGACCAGATTTGATTAAGGAGTCTGAACGGAAAGTAAAGTTGATTCGCGATAGGCTCAAGGTAGCCTACCAAGACAGAAAAGTTATGCGGATTCAAAGCATAAAGGGGATGTAATCTGAAGTCGGAGAGCGAGTTTATCTTCGAGTATCGCCACTTCGAGGAGTTAAGCGTTTTGGTGTTAAAGGAAAGTTAAGCGCCCGATTTGTAGGACCTTATCGTGTTTTGGAGCGCATGGGAGAAGTTGCGTACAAGTTGGAACTACCGAAGGTTTGTCGGTGTTCATGATGTGTTTCATGTTTCTCGATTGAAGAAGTGTCATGCGAGATGGCTGATATACCGTTGAGAGATCTTGTGCCACTAGAAGCGATTCGGTTGAATGATGATTTGACCTACGAGGAGAAACCGGTTAAGATTCTCGGAGTTTGCTACCGAGTTACTCATGACAAGGTTATCAAGTTTTGCAAAGTTCGATGGAGCCACCACATCGAGGATGAAGCCACACAGGAGCGAGAGGAAGATTTGCTTAAGGACCACCCTCACCTATTTTCTAGCCAACCTGAATCTCGAGGGCGAGATTCATCTTAAGGGGGTAGGTTTGTAACATCCCAAATTTTCAATTTGGAATGTTATACATAGAGCATCATTGCATATCATATTTTTTCGCAGTATTCTTGCTCGATCCTAGAAATTCTACGCAACTCAAGGACCCACGGAGAGAGTTGGGGATTTCGAAATTTTCATATTTGAATTTTCTCAAATTTTGAAAATAGGAGCATTCGATTTTATTTATTTTATCTTCAATTATTTCTACTAACAAAACATGAGACGGGGAATAAAATGACTTTCCCAAAATAAAGAAATAATGAAGATTTAATAATAAAATCAAATAAGATTTTATTTTGGGGTTTTTCGCCTTTTTATTTGAATTTAGGAAAAATGCGCGTTTTTCAAAATTGCATTTAGGCCCCAAATAAAAGTTCATCCTATCTGGCTTGATTTTAGAAGCCGGGAAAAATTTATTTTGTATTTCTCTTTATTTTTTTTCTGCGCGTAATTATTTAAAAAACGCCAAGACCGACCTTAGTGCCCAGCGTGGACTCCTTTCGGGCGCTTTTTAAATAAGCGCCGCCCAGCGCCCAAAGACACCCGAGCCGCCTCGGCCACCTTTCACCCCGCCCACCCGCTTGAAACCCTAAACCCTAACCTAGCCAGCCACGGACGCCCGCCACGCCCGCCGCGTCGTGACCCGCCGCCGAGGTTCGCCGCCTCGTGTTCCGCGCCGGTTTTTTTATAAAAACCGACTGGTTTTTTCTTCGGTTTTTTTCGATTTTTTTAGTTTTCGGTTTTTTTTAGTTTTGGTTTTTTTCGGTTTAGGTTAATTAGCGAACGTTCGTCAGATTAGTTTAGTTAACGTACGTCCGTTCGTTAACATTTCGTCGTTTTTCTTTTTCTCGGATTTAACTCGTGATTTTTCTGATCGCGATTCTTGATCCGATTTTTGTTTTAGTATAACTTTTCGCTCGTTTATCAGAATCAGGCGATTCAAGCGCCTAGAGTTTCGTCTCGAAACCCTCTTTCCGAATAATCTACTTAAACAAGTTTTTGCTTCTGTAAAATTTGACCTAGATCCAGATTAGTAAAACGAAGCTGTTTTCTTCCGCCGTTTGACTTTCGTTGCTTCCTTTGATTTGATTCTTTTTGCAAACCGGAGTTCTTCAGTTGAACTATCTGGTTAGATCTATTTGAGTTTTACCTGTGCATTAGATGAGTACTTATTGTATGCTTATTTGTTTGTCTGCGATAAAATACCCGGAGTGCGCCGCCTGTTACTTCGAGTCTCTAGGTTTCGCGGATCATCAGCAAGGCAAGTAACACTTTGATCATACCTTTTCTACTACCCAGTTTTGTGCATTAGATCTATCCTCAAACACTACATAATTAGGATCTAATTATATTGTGGGATGGGAAGTAGTTGAGGTAGTACCTATTACCTGTTTTATAATCAAACCCTGGGGAGTTACTTCTACGTTTGCTTATAATGCCATGCTATGCTAGTAGACGTGGATTGGGTGAGTGTATCCATGACAGATGTGAGATTGTTAATTAATGGTTTATCTAAGGTGGCAACTTAAACAAACATCTGGGTGGATTGAGGCACCTGGTTTCTATCAGGACTTGCCTGTATTTCTTCGGACCGCCACCCAGGCTCAAAGGGATCATGAGATTATTCATGCTAGAAAACTTACGTGTGCAGCCACAAGCCATTATGGCCTCTGGCATAGTTGATTAAGTTGTGCGAACTCTTACGGGTAGGCTAGCAGATCTAGGGGTTGTAGGTGGTACGGTCTACCCACATGTAAGGTGCTAGCGCTTCTGAAAGACTATGTCTCGGTCATCCGTTTCTCAAACACCTTGTGGTGCGAGAAATCAAATGGAGGCGATCGAGTCTTGTGGGGAAAAGTGCGCAAACCTCTGCAGAGTGTATAAACTAATCATGGTTAGCCATGTCCCCGGTTATGGACATCTTGAGTATCTAGTACTTGGATATCATGTGAATCTCATCATGTTACTTCTAATTAATATTGTTGGGTTTTAATGAGTACCTTTAAATGGGATTGAGAATGTCACAACCATTCTTAATGTTTCACAACCACCATGATAGTTAAATAAATTTATTCGATTTGAAGTAGGGAAAAATTGGCTTTCATAAGCTGTAACCATAGAGCTTTCCACCAGCCAAATATGCATGTAGTATAGCTTATTCCATTATCTCTCTATGTGTTACATTGCCAGCATATTGCATGTGTCAATGACCCGTTATGGGCTGCAACGCTTTCATGTTGCGGAGATTTTTCGCACTGACAGTAAGGTGCTTAGGTGCATTGGTTTCTATACTCGATGATGCCGTTGGAGTTGATGGACTCGCTTATTCTTCCAAGCCTTCCATTGTTATCATTATTTAGATGGCCTTAAGCCATATTTACTTTACTAAGCTCTCTCTTGAGATATTCGATTGTAATAAGTGTGTGATTGCTACTCTGTTATAAATCCTCCGAGTACTATGTGGTGTCAGCATTACTGATCTAGGGATGACACTGAGCAGAGAGATCAGACTGTTTGAGGTCTGGTCGCTACATATGAGCACCGACATCTAGCAATGAGTGTGTGTGAACATAAATGTAATGTCGGTGGGAAATACATACTCCCCCAAGCTTAGGCTTTTGGCCTAAGTTGGTTCATTGCCAGGGATAGCCTGGCGGGTACCCGTTGGTGTAGCTGAGGGTCGTCTTTGCGATGAAGAGGACTCTCGACCGCCATCGACCGTGGCAGCCACCTCTGGATCCCAAGAATAAACAGACCGGCGTGGAGGCTCATATTGTGGTTCCGGCTCTGGCTGGTGCAGGATTCCGATAGGCTTGAACGGCCGCCCGGAACGAGGTAAGGACACTGAGACAAGTTAAACAAAGAAGGAGCAGGCAAAGTAATAGTCTCAGGGTGATGTTTATCAAAGTACAATTTATATTTGAGCTCCCCATCACGACTCTTAACAATAAAATCATGTGCTAGCATACTCTTATAATCTAGATAAGCACTAGGCAGCAATTTTTCTTCTTTCTCAAAATGCCTAATAGGTATGCCAAAATATTCAGCTAAGCGCGAAGCATAAATGCCTCCAAAGATGGGGCCCTTAGTACGGTTCAGACTTAACTGCCTAGCAACAATTCCACCCATACTAACAGAGTTATTGTGGTATGAACCATGGAATGTAATGATAATATCGGGAACACTAAGGTTTCCACGAGTTTAGTGACCAATCAAGCAACGACTAGCAAATAAGGCAAAGTAGCGTAAAACAGGAAAATGTATGCTAGTAATTCTTGCATCGTAAACCTTCCTGGTTTCTCCCACGTTGATAGTGTTAATAAATGCTTCCACTTCATTACGGTGTGGTTCATCTAAGGTGCCCTCAAAGGGTATTTTGCAAACCTCGCAAAATTCAGCTAATGGCATCTTCTTAACAACGTCATATAAATGAAACTCTACTGATGGAGGTGATTCCTTAGGAAAAAAGTAGAAGTTTCGCACAAAAGTATTTGTGAGTAAGAGATACTGATGACGTTGATCGCGGAGGAAGTTGGTGAGGCCAGCATTCTCAATCAATAAATAAAAATCCTCATAAATTCCGGCTCTCCTCAAGAAGTCATCGGAAGGCCATTCACACGGCCGGACCTCCGCGGTGCGAGGCAAATTATATTTGGGCTTAGGCTTCTCCTTTTGTTTTTCCTTCGAGCTTCGCCGACGAGCCCCTCAAAAGTCTCTTCATTATTTTCTGAAATAATCTGAAATTTTTAGTAACTTCAAACAAAAGTGAACCAACTTCAATAAAATTGATAGCAACTACTCCTACAAGTGCCTAAAGCTTTTATCATGCATTAGAATTAGTTGGAACCATATAAATTTGACATGCAAGCTCAAGAACATGGTCGCCTATGCAGCACAAATTTGCAATGAATAAAGCACTAGAACAAAAAATAATTGGACCAATGGAGGAGTCACATACCAAGGAACAATCTCCCCAAGCAGTTTTGTGAGAGGTGCTTTGAGCAAAGAGATCGAAAATCACAAGAACGGGCCGGAACTCGTGTTTGAGCTGGTTATTCGTGTTTGTGGGAGGAAGAAGAAGAGGATTGGTGCAGGAATAAGTGGAGGAGGGCCACCGTGGGTCCACGAGGCAGGGGGGCGCGCCCAGGGGGGTAGGGGGCGCCCTCCACCCTCGTGGCCAAGTGGCAGCTCCCCCCGCGGTGATTTTTGCACCATAAATCCTCAAATATTCCCGAAAAAATCGTATTAAATTGGCATGGCATTCTGAGGACTCTTATTTTGGGATATTTTCATATTGCGGATAAATCAGAAATGCAGAGGAAAAATACTATTTTACTTTATTTCACCTAAATAATGAAAGTATAAAGAGGGTACAGAAGGTTGTGCTTCTAGTTTCATCCATCTCATGATCATCAAAAGGAATCCACTAACAAGGTTGATCAGGTCTTGTTAACAAACTCATTCCGATTAACATGGAACCGGAGAAATTTTGAATAACACTATGTTACCTCAACGGGGATATGCACATCCCCTATAATAAGAATATCATATTTCTTCTTGACAGTAGGAAGAGGAAATTCAAAACCTCCAAATATAATCGATGGAACTTTTCCAATAGAGTTGATGCTATAAACTTGAGGTTGTTTCCTCGGAAAGTGTCTTGTATGCTCATTACCATTAATATGAAAAGTGACATTGCCTTTGTGGCAATCAATAACAGCCCCCGCGGTATTCGGAAAAGGTCTTCCAAGAATAATAGACATACTATCGCCCTCGAATATCAAGAATAACAAAGTCCGTCAAAATAGTAACGCTTTGCAACCACAACAGGCACATCCTCACAAATACCAACAGGTATAGCAGTTGATTTATCAGCCATTTGCAAAGATATTTGGTAGGTGTGAACTTATTCAAATCAAGTCTACTCAATTTATAAAGAGAGGGGGCATAACACTAACAATGGCTCCAAGATCACATAAAAGCAGTTTTAACATAATTTCTTTTAATGGAGCATGGTATAGTGGGTACTCCGGATCTCCAAGTTTCTTTGGTATTCCACCCTTAAAAGTATAATTAGCAAGCATGGTGGAAATTTCAGCTTACGGTATCTTTCTTTTATTAGTAATGATATCCTTCATATACTTAGCATAAGGATTAGTTTTGAGCACATCGCTTAATCGTGACACGCAAAAAAGATAGGTCTAATCATTTCAAAGAAAGCGGTCAAAATCCTCATCATCCTTTTTCTTGGATGGTTTGGGAGGAAAAGGCATGGGTTTCGAACCCATGGTTCTCTTTCTTTACCATGTTTCCTAGCAACAAAGTCTCTCTTATCATAACGTTGATTCTTTGATTGTGGGTTATCAAGATCAACAGAGGTTCAACTTCTACATCATTATCATTACTAGGTTGAGCATAAATCATGAACATCATCATTAACGCTTTCACTAGGTTCATGTTCATTACAGATTGTGTTTCAAAGATCGAGATAGATATATCATTTGGATTCTCAGGTGGTTCCGCAATAGGTTCACTAGACGTTTGCAAAGTCCTATCATTTTTATTTTTCTTCCTTTTAGAAGAACTAGGTGAGTCAATATTATTTCTCTGAGAATCTTGCTCAATTCTCTTAGGGTGGCCTTCAGGATATAAAGGTTCTGAGTCATTCTACCAGTTCGGGTAGCCACTCTAACAAAGCATAATCATTTTTCTTACTTTTCATTTCATTGAGCAAATCATTTTGAGCCTTAAGTACTTGTTCTACTTGAGTGGTAACCATAGAAGCATGTTTGCTAATGAGTTTAAATTCACATCTAACATTAGCCATATAATCACCCAAGTGTTTAATCATAGAGGTATTTTGTTTTAATTGTCTACCAAAATAAGCATTGAAATTTTCTTGTTTGGCAATAAAATTATCAAACTCATCCAAGCATTGTCTAGCAGACTTATATAGTGAGGAATATCACCTTCATCAAATCTATAGAGAGAATTTACCTTTACTACACCGTATCGGGTTATCGGGATCAGGAGGTTCTTCAATAGGTAATGGATCAAGATCATATGTTTCTTCAACAAAGTGTAAATTAAGACCATGTATTTCTTCAATAGGAGGTAAATTCTTAACATCTTGACTTTAATACCTTTTTTCTTTCATAGATTTCTTTGCCTCTTGCATATTTTCAGGACTGAGAAATAGAACACCTCTCTTCTTCGAGTTGGTTTAGGAATAGGCTCAAGAATTGGCTCGAGCTGGCTCGGGAGCTGGCTCAGAGGTGACCAATTATTTTCATTTGTCAACATATTATTCAATAGAATTTCAGCTTCATCCGGTGTTCTTTCCCCGAAAAGAGAGCCAGACAACTATCCGGGTAATCTCCGGAAGTGTCGGTTAGTCCATTATAAAAGATATCAAGTATTTCATTTTTCTTAAGAGGATGATCAGCAAAGCATTAAGTAACTTGAGAAGCCTCCATGAAGCTTGTGGGAGACTCTCTTCTTCAATTAGCACAAAGTTGTATATTTCCTTTAAAGCAGCTTGTTTCTTATGAGCAGGGAAATATTTAGCGTAGAAGTAATAAATCATATCCACAGGGACTACGCACACAACCAGGATCAAGAGAATTAAACCATATCTTAGCATCACCCGTTAATGAGAACGGAAATATTTTAAGGATATAAAAGTAGCGAGATCTCTCATCATTAGTGAACAGGGTGGCTATATCATTTAGTTTAGTAAGATGTGCCACAACAGTTTCAGATTCATACCCATGAAAAGGATCAGATTCAACCAAAGAAATTATATCAGTATCAACGAGAGAATTCATAATCCTTATCGGGAACACAAATAGGTGAAGTAGCAAAAGCAGGGTCAGGTTTCATTCTGTCTCTAAGAGATTCTTTACTCCATTTAACTAGCAGCTTCTTAAGTTCGTATCTATCCTTGCAGGCAATAATACTTGCAGAAGATTCCATATCAAAAAGATAACCCTCAGGAATAGCAGGCATATCTTCATCATCACTTTCATCAACATAATCAGTTTCTTTCTCTCTAGCCCTAGAAATTTGTTCATCAAGAAATTCACCAAGGGGCACAGTAATATCAAGCATAGAAGTAGTTTCATAATAAGTATCATGCATAGCAGAAGTGGCATCATCAATAACATGCGACATATCGGAGCGAATAGCGAGGAAGCAGGTTTAGGTGTCGCAAGCTTACTCATAACGGAAGGTGAATCAAGTGCGTAGCTAGATGGTAGTTCCTTACCTCCCTCCTAGTTGAGGGATAAATTTTTGTCTTAAGCGTCTTTCAAGTTCTTCATAGTGTCCAGCAAATATAAATCCCAAGTAACTCAAAGAATAGAGCTATGCTCCCCAAGAACGGCGCTTTAAATTAGTCTTGATAACCCACAAGTGTAGGGATCGCAGCAGCTTTTCGAGGGTAAAGTATTCAACCCAAATTTATTGATTCGGCACAAGGGGAGCCAAAAAATATTATCAAGTATTAGCAACTGAGTTGTCAATTCAGCCACACCTGGATAACTTAATATCTGCAACAAAGTGTTTAGTAGCAAAGTAGTGTGATAGTGGTGGTAACGGTAACAAAAGTGACGGAAGCAAAAGTAATATTTTTGGTGTTTTGTAGTGATTGTAACAATAGCAACGGGAAAGTAAATAAGCGTAAACCAGTATCTGGAAAGCTCATAGGCATTGGATCGGTGAAGGATAATTATCTGGGATCACGTTCATCATGTAACAGTCATAACATAGGGTGACGAGAACTAGCTCCAATTCATCAATGTAATGTAGGCATGTATTCGAATATAGTCATACGCGCTTATGGAAAAAGAACTTGCATGACATCTTTTGTCCTACCCTCCCGTGGCAGCGGGTCCTAATGGAAACTAAGGGATATTAAGGCCTCCTTTTAATAGAGAACGGAACAAAGCATTAGCACATAGTGAATACATGAACTCCTCAAACTATGGTCATCACCGAGAAGTATCCCGATTATTGTCACTTCGGGTTGTCGGATCATAACACATAATAGGTGACTATAGACTTGCAAGCTAGGATCAAGAACACACATATATTCATGAAAACATAAGAGGTTCAGATCTGAACTCATGGCTTTTCGGGCCCTAGTGACAAGCATTAAGCATAGCAAAGTCATAGCAACATCAATCTCGAACATAATGGATACTAGGGATAAACCACGAAAAAACTAACTCGATTACATGATAGATCTCATCCAACCCATCACCGTCCGCCAAGCCTACGATGGAATTACTCATGCACGGGCGGTGAGCATCATGAAATTGGTGATGGAGGATGGTTGATGATGATGACGGCTGACGATCTCTCCGTGAGCCCCGAGCGGACTCCAGATCAGCCCTCCCGAGAGGTTTTAGGGCTTGGCGGTGGCGGCTCCGTGATCGTAAAACGCGATGATTTCTTTTCTCTGTTTTTTTTCTCTCAAAAGCCAATATATAGAGTTGGAGTTAGGCGTCGGGAAGGTCTCGGGGCCCACGAGGTAGGAGGCGCGCCCGGGAGGGGTGGCACCCCCACCTCGTGGACAGTGTGGGCCCTCGGTCTTCATCTTTGGCGAGGTTTTTTTATTTTTCTAAGATGTTAGTGGAGTTTCAGGTCATTCAGAGAACTTTTGCTTTACGCACATAAAACAACATGATGGCAATTCTGCTGAAAACAGCGGTCTGGTTAGTTCCATTCAAATCATACAAGTTAGAGTCGAACAAGGGCAAAAGTGTTTGGAAAAGTAGATACGACGGAGACGTGTCGATCAACACCGACGCCGAGCGGCCGCTTGTCCAGGACACTACCGGTGCAGTGGACTACATCGCCACTGTGGGCGAGGGAGGCACAGACTTGTTGAGGAGCAGGCGGCGGTGTGGAGGACAAGGCTGACGGCGGCTGGAGGAGGAGGAGCTCGCCCGGTGGTGGCGGGCCGAGGGAGCCAACAGCCACGGCACCGAGGCTCCTCTGGTTGAAGATGTGGATCATGAAGTTGTCGTCGGAGGAGGTCGAGCCCACTTGGTGCAGAGCACCAGCTATGGGAGAGGGCGTGTCCTTGGCGGGCAGTTCCGTGAGGCGGTCCGCCAGCCGAGGCTCTGCGGCCACAGCCTGACCTTGGAGGGTCCCGGCGCCACCACGAGACATGGCGGCAAGAAAGAAGCCGACGAAGGTCGGGGTGAAGAAGAAGACAGCCACCCTCCACGCGTGTCCACACACCACCTCCTTCTCCTACTCCAGCGGATGTTGATACGGAGGTCACTTTTGATTATGGATCCCTCAGCCCGAGGAGGAAGAGGAAGATAGCAGAGGAGGAGGCGGACGACGAGTGAGTATCTCGTTCCTTTTTGTTATCTCTGCCTCCTCAACCTGTGTTGCTCATCTTGACTTGTCTTCATCTTTGCAGGGACGTGGAGACAGTGGCCCAGAGACTGAAGAGGGCCAAGGTCTTGGCAGGTGGCCAACCCCCAGTTGGTACTCGAGGCGCCATGGTGGTGTTGAGTAGCCTTGACAAAGAGCCCCAAGCACAGCCCCCCACAGAAGTTCATCACTCCTCCCCGTCGACATGTGTCGGGGCACGATACTTTGGTCCGACCTTGCCCACGCAGAGGAGGAGAGCAGCAGGAGGGAGCCACGGAGGGCTACTCCCAACACGCCGCCCCCATTAACCACGCCGCCCGAGGGCGTCCCGCAAGGGCGTAAGCAATCGAGCCCACGCACATGGAAGAGGAGGAGGAGAACTTGGGGCGGCTTTGCCTCGATGCCAAATGTTGGCGGGGAGGGACTTCCGCTTTCCCAACCGGGTCTTGCTGCCTGTGAGTAAGTCCGCCGTTCGTCCCTGCTTCTTTTTTCCTTCCGACTCTTGGTCCTGGCCTTGCTTCACCCCCTTATTTGGCGTCCAGATTCCTCCTCAGTGAACCCAGAGGACGTGGACGCCGTCATTGAGGACGTCGCCAAGGCCGCCGAGGCGGACGCCGAGAAGATCGTCGCCGAGGAGGCCACCAAGGATGCTGCCGAGCACGTCGCCGAGGGGCCTACCGGGGAGGCCGGCAAGGCTGTCCCTGAGGAGGCCGACAAGGGGCCTGCCAGAGAGGCCGGCGGGGCTGCTGCCGAGGAGGAGGAGGAGGTGGCTGACGACCAGCCTTCCTCTTCCGGCTGCTCGCTCCGGCAAGTACACGAGGGTGGGGCGATTGGTTGTTCGTCCCACCTCCCTGTGCGTCGAGCACCAGGACACCCGTTGAGGGAGAGGTGTTTGATGACGGCGTGCTTGCCTTGCCCGGTCTTGAAGTCGTCGACGAGTCGATCGTTGGCAGTGATGATTCGCCAGGAAGAGCGGCTCCCTCCCGCCATGGGCGCCCGGCCTCGAGCTCCAGGCGCTTCATCGCGCCCGCTGGACAAGGTTAAGTCTGTGGACGGCGGTGGTGGAGAAGGCGGAGGCGGACCTCCAAGCGTTGCCGAGATGCAGGACTGGTTCTGCGAGGCCCACTCAGGAGCTCAAGGCTGCTTTCAGGCGAGCTAAGCCGCTGACATGGAGCTCACCATGAAGTTCGGCCGACGCCGAGAAAGCCCAAGAGGCGGAGAAGAACTTGGCAGCGGGTGCCGAAGCCGCATTCCAAAGACGAGGCCGCTACTTTGAACTCCCAGGAGGAGGACCTCACAGACGCGAGAGAAGCTTGCCGCCATGCTTCGCGGAAAGGATGCAGAGGTGGACAAGCTTGTCCTGCGATGGACCAGTGAGCTGGAAGCAGAGAGGCACAAAGAGGCACTCAATGCCCGAGCCCGAGTTCATGCCGGCAAGGTGAAGGAGTTGGGCGGGCGCGATGGGCTGAAGGAGCAGGCCTGAAGCTATCGGGAGAAGGACACGCTTAACAGTGCCCTGACAGAGGTGTAGGGCGCGGTCGTCAGCAAGGCTGGGGAGCTCTCCGAGGCCAACAACTCTATCAACGACCTTAAGCTGAAGCTGCAGGGTCTCGAGAAGGTGCTGTCGGAGGCTAAAACCCGAGAGGGGACCCTGGCCAAGGAGCTGGAGGGCAAGAAGTTGTTGCGGAAGAACGAGGGCCTCAACTTCGCGGATCACGTGGCGGCGAGAACCGTTGGCCCGATCCGCCTCGCCAATTGCCGCTAACCAAAGGCTGCCGCCATGGCCATCATAGGGATGCCGGACGTGAGGTATGTCCCGAGGCGGGCGTGAGCGCGTAATTGCAGCGACCATGTTCTTTGAGAAGGTCGTCGGCGCTCTGGAGCAGCTCCACGCCAACCGGGCAGCCTCACTGGCCGACGAGTCTCGGAGGCTTTTCCAGGGTGCCATGACCAAGGTTCTCACGAAGGTGGCGCACTGGTACCCCGACCTCGACTTCGACGCCGCTATTTGGAGAGCTTCTTTGGAGGGTCTTGACCCAGCGCGCTCGTGGAGCGATCAAGCCCATCACCGGTTGTGTGTCGTGAGTCCACGAGGGTGGAGGGCTACCGGATTAGGCATCCGTTCACAACCAAGACAATTGCTATCTCTAGTTAGAACCGCATGAACAATTTGATGTAATATAACTTCTGCAGCACTTTCAGATTATGCATGTTATTTTCTGTTTGATTTTCCTTTGTATGTCCACCCTACGTTTGCAGGTAGGTTCGCGTAGCGTAAACCCAAAGGCGGCGTCTTGGGGACTAATCTCATTGGCTCGCCGGAGTGTGCTTGCCATTGAAAACCACCTTGCCCTTAAGCGCTGCCGCCTTTAATCGTCGAGCTTGACTCGAGTCAGAGTCGGGAGCGTTGCCAGGTGCGGAAGGCTACCCCGCCACTCTCGACGCAGCCGGTTTGAGCTGTTGAGCTGACTCGAAACAGAACAAGGGTGTTGCCAATTGTGGGAGGGCCCCTTTGCGTGCAGGTTTCTCATACATAGGCGAAATCTCCGAGGACAATAACTTTATGTATAGGAGGAAATAACTCAAAGCTCTGAATGACTTAGCTTTTACTTCTTGAAGTCGGCGTCGTTCCCTCTAGCCGCCTTTCTTCTCAGGGGCCAAGGGCGATGAAGAACTGCTAGGCCAACTACTAGACCAGATTCTCTCAATTGCGCCCCCTACCTGGTGCGCCAAAGATGTCGGTGTGGAACGACACCTATGGAATCACAAGAATCCCTACTACGGTTGCCGGGGTGCGGGGTTGCGAGAAGAGCAGGGCTGCTAGACAGCACAAGGATCGTTTACCCAGGTTCGGGCCGCAAGGATGCGTAAAACCCTAGTCCTGCTTTGGTGGGTGTATTTCAGAGAGTTCTTGAGCTCTCGAACTAGCTATGGTCAGTGCGTGGTTGAAAAGAGTTGAATCCTTCTCCAAGATGCCATGGGCCTCCTTTTATAGTCGAAAGGGCTGCCACGGCACAGGGAGGTGGAAAGGCGTCAAGGCCCCGAGCTTATCAGACAGATTACAGGACCACAGCGCATTTAATCATTAACAAGTTTAGGTGTCCCCTTGCTGTATCGGGAACGGGGGCGAGGCCCATCCCATCCGTCGCCACTCCTCCTTGCTTCGTCACGCGCCTTGGCCGGCGATGTGTGCGGTGCCATGTAGGCAGGCCCGCAGCTGAGGTGGCGCGGTGGTGGAGCCTTCACGAAGATCTGCTTGCCGCCACGCAGGCGCTTGATGAGTTGGCCTGGGGGCTGCATGTTGCCACGCAGGTGCTCGCCAGTGGTTGGTTTGGCACGTAATGTGAGCGCAGTGGAAGCTTGGTTGGCGTGGACACGGCGGTGGCCTGGCGTCCTCGATGAGGGCCTTGCCGGGTGGCCCGGCAAGGGTCTTGCCGTGTGGCCCGGCAAGGGTCTTGCCGTGGCGTGCTGTCGTCCCCGGAAAGGGCCTTGCCGGGGGTCTGGTGGCCTTCCTCGGCAAGCATCTTGCCGAGGATCGTCGTCTTCTAATCCTCATCTAATCTTGAGTATGTCTTCACAAAGACCCGCATGCCACCACAGAGGTGCCTTCCCGAGTCCTGGCCCCACGTGGATGATGGCGTTGGGGACCGTGGTCTCAAGGTGGCTCGCTCTGTTGGTGTGAAATGAGCTGCCCGGCAAGGGTCTTCTGGAAGCTGCCGTCCCTCGCTCTTTGTGGTCTTGGCCTTGGCGTTGCTCTCTTGTTATCTTGGGCTTCGTCTTACCTTGGCACACCTCCCTGCTCGCTTGGGCGTGACCGTGAGTAGCGGTTCGATCGTCATGTGCAGGTATAGGAGTACAAAATGCACCCCTCTTTTTGTACACCGACAGATAAGATAACTTCAAAGGAAAACTAAATCCATCACAAGAGAGTAGAGGGGGGAGAAACATCATAAGATCCAACTATAATAGCAAAGCTCATGGTACATCAAGATCGTACCATCTCAAGAACACGAGAGAGAGAGATCAAACACATAGCTACTGGTACATACCCTCAGCCCCGAGGGTGAACTACTCCCTCCTGCGTCATGGAGAGCGCCGGATGATGGAGATGGCCATCGGTGAGGGATCCCCCCGGCAGGTGCCGAAGTCTTGGAGCAGGTCTAGATTGGTTTCGATGGACTCGGAGGCTTGCGGCGGCGGAACTCCCGATCTATTGTGTTCCCGATGTTTTTAGGGTATATGGACATATAGGCGAAAGAAGTCGGCCAGGGAAGCCACGAGCGGCCCACGAGGGTGGGGGCGCGCCCAGGGGGGCAGGCGCGCCTCCCTGCCTCGTGGCCACCTCGAAGCTTCCCTGACGTCTACTCCAAGTCTCCTGGATTGCTTCCGTTCCAAAAGTAACTCTCCCGAAGGTTTCATTCCGTTTGGACTCCGTTTGATATTCCTTTTCTTTGGAACAACTGAAATATGCAAGAAAACATCAATTTGGGCTGGGCCTCCGGTTAATAGGTTAGTCCCAAAAAATAATATAAAAGTGTTTAGTAAAGCCCATAAACATCCAAAACAGATAATATAATAGCATGAATACTTCATAAATTATAGATACGTTGGAGACGTGTCAAGCGCCAGCAGCACCGTGAGATCGAATCAAGAAGAAAATGCGGCGATTAGTGTACAACCTCTTTGGTGGCGTCGATTAGGCCACAGCTTCATCCGAGAAAATGGTGATGATGATGCTCTTCCGGTGGTGCAGGTGAAGACGGCGGTGTGGGAATGGAGGTGTCGCAGAAGTGGAGGGGAACGTCGGGGCAGCTCCTTGGAGGTGGAGGACGGGGTGGCTGAACCGGCGGGACGACCAGATCGACGACGGATCCTCATCCGGTACGGTGGATGAGGGACGTCGAGGTGTTGCTGTGGACGACATCGTCGGGGAAGAGGCTCCTGTTGGGTGGTGGACGGAGGAGGGTGTGGGGCTTCGCGGGTTTTCCCGGCCTCAGTGTACGAATGGGTAGGCGGATGGGATGGGAGTGGGGAACCATGGCTTAGGGACGTGCTTGTCCGAAATGTGGGGTAAGTTATGTAAGTACCCCACCGATTTGAGGCGGTTGTTTGATTCGGGGTATCACGGGCATTTCGCTTGTCGGGATTTCACAGGAGGTGGGAGTTTTCGCGCGCGTTGTAATTTTGGAATAGCGAGGCGCGGGTTGGGATGGAGGGAGTTTTTGGAGCACAACGAGACAAAGATTTATCTTAAATATTTCGGGGTAACAAGGTGTTTGTTGAAGAGGCGGAGTTTATAACACGATGAAGATGTAAACGCTTAGCTTGAAATTTCGGCATAACAAGGCGGCTGCTTGAAATTTCGGAGAAACAACCTTAATGTGTACCCAAAAAAAAAGACAATTTAGACTAGTATGATGTACTACGTACAATGTGTTTAACACGCACAACACACACACATACACCATTTAGACTAGTAAGGCACACGTGCATTGCACGCATGAGATTTGGCAACCAAATTATGAATAAATACCACATTATAGCATTTAAGCTTTGAGTCATATATGCATGATGTAGATGTTCGCTTAATTCTTATAGTTCATTTCATTCAAAATCATCTAGTTTTTATAAGAAAGCTAATCTATTTTAAGATTCATGGAATCGTGCGTTGTAAGGCATAAAGTAAAAAACAAATCATGTAGAAAAACATTTGGGCAATTCTGATACGGAAGATTCTAGAACAAAGAAGAAGTGCTTGTGTTTTGAGGTTTGTGCATTGTGCTTAAGTTCAACCATAGAGTCTTTTAGATTGTACATGTGGCAAAACCTGGTGGAATCTAGATGATATCCAACGGCCAGTAGTGCTCAAATTTGCCAGCTCTGCACCATCGGATTGGCCTCATCCAACGACCAGCTTTCAAAGTTAAAGTTATCTGCACACTATATAAAAAATATAAAATATAATATATATATATATAGGCGTATAGATATAGATATGTGATGCGAAAGCCACCCATCATCTCCAATTAGAATAGTGTGTCCATGCATGGATGCAATGTGGCCAAACTTTGTCTGCCATCAGTATCTCAAATTCAAACCAGTCTGACCTTGTTCAATGTCTATACATTACAACATGCTCGTTTCCAAACCACACCATGCAGATCTCCGTTATATTCATGCATGCATGGGCTTCAAACATCATGATCTCTTATTCAAATATTTGAATTCAACTTTACATTGATTATGACCTCACCTAGTCTTTTACACCCACGCATTGGTCTTCTCTTTATAATTGTTCCACTAACTTTCTCTCGTGCATGCATGCACACACACTACCAGTCGGCATTATCCATCGCACACATGCAATCTTTTTCTTCAGGTCGGTCTCTCATGAAGGCACACACACACACATCCCCCTCTCCATCATACCGGGTATTCTTTATCTCTCACGTGCATGCGCAACGATCGATGTTCCTCTATGTGTGTGTATATAGCTAGGTCTTTCATAGTTTTCCACATAAACCGATCAATCTATATATCTAGTGAGGTCTCACCCTCTTTCCTACGTCCACATCGATCAATCTATACCTCTCTATATAGGATTACATATATAGCTAATACACCCACATTAATTATATATCCAACGCCCCCCTCTCATCATCCATGCCTTCCGCTTCATCTCTCAGACGTGCGCACAATGGCGAAGACAGGGGGCAGCAAGGGCCCTGCCCCCCTAACATCACTATATATCGAGGCTAATATGAATGTTATCATTAGAAAATTGCTGGTAAAAATAGTTTAAGTTGATGAATTGGCCCTCCTCGTAAAGGATTAGCAATGCTTGGCCCCCTAGCTCATGGGACATTTTTCATGGCTCGCCACTATGCTTGCAACAAGCATCGTTCTCGCCCTCTCTCTAAATATCGATCTCGCAGCTTGTGCACTCCTTCATAGTCTCCTCCACTCGGCCCCTCGCACCATCTTTCTAGCCCCCACGGATTTTGCCACATGTACAATCTAGCAGACTCCATGGTTGAACTTAAGCATAATGCACAAATCTCAAAACAACAAAGCTGGTTCTCCTTTGTTCTAGAATCTTACGTATCATAACTGCCCAAACTTTTTTTCTAGTTGAATTGCCATTATTTGTTTTTACTTTATGCTTTACAAGACACAATTCCATGAATCATAAAATAGATTAAGGGCTTCTTTGATTAAAAGGATTATCAAAGGAATTTTGGAGGATTCTAGTCCTTAGGAAATTTTCCTACCTTGGTTGTTTGATTCGTAGGATTGTAAACCATAGGAATTTTTCCATATGATTCGTTTGCACTAGATTTCATAGGAAACATCCCATACACTCAAACCTCTTTGAAAGAATTCTGCGCTTTTTCTATGCACAATCAAACACTCATACAATCCTGTAGGATTCAAGACGACATTCCACTCTAATCCCATGTTTTCCTATTCCCGCTGCTTTTGGAAATCCTACGAATCAAAGAGGCCAGGTGTTTTTATAAAAACTAATTGATTTTGAATGAGATGAACTATAGGAATTAAACGAAGGTCTACATCAGGCATATATGACTCAGGGCTTACATGCTATAGTGTGGTATTTATTCATAATTTGGTTGCAAAATCTAATGTGTGCAATGCACGTGTACCTTACTAGTACTTCGAGTATGTGCAAAACACAATGGCACGCTACACAATGTCTCTCTTACAGTTCATGAAGCCACGCAGCACATGTGGAGGCGTTGTCGCGACATCCTTGTGTGGATTGATCACGCTGACGCCCCGCTGGTTCCGTAAGAATGTACTGCCCTCCCTAAGCCACACCGGGCGGTACATGCACGGTTAAGATGTGCACGCACGCCACACACGCACTCATTCCCTCGCACGCACACGCGGGTACACGGGCGGATGCAATTTTGTACCAAGATCCACCCCATGTGATAATTTGACGCGTGTAAAGTCCTTCACTTCATTGATGGTCAATTAATACAGCGCATGCAAATTGAGTGGAGGTGAGGGCGGAAGAAAGACATTACTACTCCACTACACACATGCGAGTAGTTAAATCATGGGTTGCTAGTAGTACTTACGTTGGTCTCCTTCATATTTTGTGCCAATTTTTGACAGTAACATAATATTTACGCATATGAGCAAGTAGTCTACTTGAAATCTATGTTCCACTAAACTCATCGGGGGCCGTTTCGGGCCTCGAAACCAAAACACATCAATTTATCTTTACCTTGTTCCCATCACATTCGAAAGTACTAGTGCTACAATTAAGTGTAAGCCTGTTCACACCTACTAGTATGTACCAAACCTGAACGTGTTCCCACTATGCAGGTATTAGTACTAGTGCCAGTACTTAGGTTATTAAAAGGGGAACTACCTAACCGAAAATTACTCTACCTTTCCTCCTCATAAGTGCTTCTTCTTTGTCCGTCCTTGCCATGTCCGGTGTGCAGAGCTCTAGGTCAAGAACTACTCGTAACAAGGGAGCGGCAACCAAGGCTGCGGAAAAAAAGAGAGGGCTCGCCGCCACGCAGAGACCTCGAAAGATCTCTCACGGGCTGGCGATGGCTCCCAGGAGCGCCCTAGCCGTGGAGGCGAACATGCCGAGCTGGCGGCGCTGGAGTCGTTATCCCTCGACGGCATGCCCGATCAGCTCAATAAGCACCTCAATAAGTAGAAGGAGTTCATCCACGGCTTGGTGGAGCTACTAAAGGAGAGCCTCGACGACATGCCCGCTGAGCTCAATAAGCAGGGGGAGTTGACCGCCGGCTTGGTGATGCTGCTGAAGAAGAGCATTGCCTCGGAGAAGAAGGCGACCGCGAATCTCGCAACTTCAGGAGGACAAGGCGAAGCTACGCCACGAGCTCGGCCTGCTGAAGGAGAAGAATGCTGGCTAGAAGAAGCTGCATGAGAGTAGTAGGTCATCGATGAAGATGCTGCAGGCCCTCGTCATGGAACAGAAGGAGGAGTTGGCGAAGCTCCGCATTGAGCACCCTTTCTGTCCAAGGCTGGTGCGTGATTGCGGCCGTGGAATGATGATGAAGGCTCACGCCGAGAAATCCCGCGTCATGGATGTAATGAAGAAGATGGCGGAGGATATGCACAAGGAGATGGAGGTCGTGGAGGCGATGAAGAAGCAAAGCACGACTCCATGCTAATTAGATCATTTGGGGTGATAATCTTCCTTCTTCTTTTGCTCCTGTATTTCTTCTTTTGCTTCGGGTGTTTCGCCGCACGTGTCATGTTCAATGCGAGGCATGAATAGAACAATGCTAACAATGAGATGACTAGCAAATTAGATCATTTTTTATCGCCATATGGCACTTTGGGCTGCCGTGTTTACGTGCTCCTCCGTCGTAGTACTACTCCAGTGGAAAACTTGAGTATACCGCACGGTTCTTTGCCTCTTCTCGGGTCGTCGGCACATTTATACGAGCAGTCAAATCACAAGGCCCCGCCTTCCAGCAGTAACGAACCATCAAATCACATTTATACGAGCAGTCAAATCACAAGGCCTCGCCTCTCGTGAAAAGGACCAAGCTAGAATGCCCCGCCCTCTAGCCTTTTAAAAAATGTATACATTTGTACAAAGAGTAGTATCGATGGATTCCGCCATGGAGCAAAACTAACAAGATGAAATTAAAGAAAAAAGGTGGTACATATAAAGAGAGCTCGTCGCCAAATTATGCATATACTATATGACACTACCCACTATGAAGGTACTAGTAACTAGTCTATGTTACTCTCCACTATGACCAGCCAAAGTCGAGGCGCGGATACCAACGAGGGCCTAGTTGTGTCTATACTTGGACAACTCACCCGACTGCATGCGCACCAGGCAGACGAAGCTCGTGTGAAAGTGCAACTATCCCTAGGTGGTTTTGGTAATTCCTAACAACATATAGCTCATTGAGCTAACATCATTCCAAGATGAATATTTCAAGAAAAGCTCAATGGATGACATGGCATGGATGAGAAAAGTGGATCCTCAAAATGCTAAGGATAAAGGATTGGCTCAAGCTCAAAAGCTCAAGACTCTACATATTATATTTTAGTGATCCAAGATCACATTGAGTCTATAGGAAAAGCCAATACTACCAAGGAGGGATGAGGTGTTGCTTAATGAGTTTCTTGCTCTACAGTGCTTAGTGATATGCTCCAAAACCCTCAACTACTTTCTCATATCCACATATGACCTAAACTAAAAGTCAAACTCGGCCCTACTGATTCTTTCTACCCGGCGCCACCGAGTTCAGATGTCATAGCTGTCGGTGTCAAAACCGGCGGATCTCGGGTAGGGGGTCCCGATCTGTGCGTCAAGGCTGATGGTAATAGGAAACAGGGGACACAGATGTTTACCTGTGTTCGGCCCTCTCGATGGAGGTAAAACCCTACTTCCTGCTTGATTAATATTGATGATATGGGTAGTACAAGAGTAGATCTACCACGAGATCGTAGAGGCTAAACCCTAAGAGCTAGCCTATGATGGTATGATTGTAATTGCGATCGGTCTTCTAAGGACCAACCTCTTCGGTTTATATAGACACCGGAGAGGGCTAGGGTTTACATGGAGTCGGTTACAAGGAAGAAAATATAATATCCGGATCGCCAAGCTTGCCTTCCACGCCAAGGAATGTCCCATCCGGACACGGGCCGAAGTCTTGAGTCTTGCATCTTCATACTTCAATAGTCCGGACGTTGTAAACAGTCCGGCTGTCCGGATACCCCCTAATCCAGGACTCCTCAAGAGTCTCGAACCATGCTTCAATGACGATGAGTCCAAATACAGGCAGATCGCTCTTCGGCATTGCAAGGCGGGTTCCTTCTTCGAATACTCCAAAACACCTGTTACGACGAATAGTGTCCGGCCTCCAATCAATGTTGTGCTCCTCGGCTTCAGTGCCTCAGTAATGACCATCTCCACGTGTCGAGCGAATGCGAGGAGTCGAGGCATTTTTGCATTTGCCACCTCGATCCTCCTGGACTAACCGCCTATTTGAAGGGACGGGATTCTCAGATCCAAACCTCACTCTCCCTCCCCGGCTAGCATCCAACAGAGTGCTCGCGAAAAGCCATTCCAAAGCATGGCCGGCCGTCGCAGCTCTTTCCGCCGCCTTCTCGCTCCAAGTCGGGGATTGGGGAGAGTGCTCGATTCCTCATAGCCGTTTGATAGAGTTACAAACCCAAGGGTTTCTCCCACGGCGTTCATGGTCCCCTGCTCGGGCTGGAATAGCCACTTACGACGGAGGGGAACAAGCAGAGGGATCTCTGATCCATCTCCGAGGAGCGTGTATGCCTCATCCGCAAGATCTGCTGAGGGGCGCCGGATTTCCTATCCACCTGCTTTCTCCGTGGGCTCGTGGAGTTCTACGGCCTCCAAGCACAATTTTACCACTGCCTCTATTACGCACATAGCGGGTTATGTTGCCCTTTTGCGAAGCTGTTTTAGGCTGCGAACCACACTTCGGATTATGGAGGAAGCTGTTCTGCCTCGCCCCCGCACCTGTGGGGAGTCCCGATGTCAAGTGGGCGGGGGCGGTATGGCGCATTCTTGAGACGGATACTTGTCCCAGACTCGAGAAGGCACCAGAAAGCTGGCCTTCAGAGTGGTTCTATATAGACGACGTTCCCCTTCCGGATCCAGTCCGGACAGGTCTCCCCAAGTTCAGCAACGCCCCGCTGAGGGCACGCCTAAGCTGGCGCCCCCGGGGCCCTCAAGAAGAGGACACAAGGGAAATACTCCTCCTGATGAACAGGATAAAGTTACTTGCCAAATCCGGACTGACGATAGTTGAGGTTATGGCAATATGCATAAGGCGAGGTGTGCAACCACTCCAATATCGGGGGAAGCCCATGTGGCATTTCAACGGGGAAGACGACGCCACCCGCTGTGGCCGTAAGGGTCCGGACTCTGCTGCCACTTTGGCAAGGATATTGTCCGATTTGTACAAAGGGGAAGAGGAGGAATTCCTTCGCATCAAAACACGGGACGGATTCTCCATCTACAACCCCCAGCGTGGGTAAGTTGCCATTCTTTTTCCCTGCTTTACTTACTCTAGCGTTCTTCTGCTAAGATTACTTGCATCAATGCTTCTGAGCAGAACCGAGGAGGGCCGTAGAAGGAATCTTCAGCCCTCCTCGCAACCGTGAGGACCTCGTAAGTGCCCTAGATCGGGGACTTAAAGTGGATCCGGATATCACCGTGGAGCTTGCCAGCGGGGTATTCTATCAAGCGAGCTGATGGCGCCCTAGTGGCCATTACGGGCCGACTACTCGGGATCGCCTCCCGCGTCAAGGTGTGTAAGCCGAACTAAAAACCCTATCCTTCAAGAGGACTCCTCCAGGTATTATAATTTACCCATGAGGCGTCATTCTATTTGCAGAAACAACGGCCGGAGCGAGGCCAAGCCCCTAGGGACTCACAACAACCAAGGCGTCCGGATCGGGCAGGCTCAAGAGGAAGGCGGTGAGGGTTGACACACCGCTACAGTGGTAAAGTAGTAATCTGTCCTGTAATTATAGAATTTCAAATGTGACAGCACCCATTGTGTCCGGCAGGAAGAGGAATAACTGGACTATATCCGGAGACCCCACCAATCACGCCTCCACCAGCCGGGTTCCAGAACCGGCTTCGGGGGCGGAGGCGGACACAGGGCCAGCACCGCATAGTTCCCCGACGGAGGATGCGGATATGTGTTCGGCCACGAACTCCGAAGTGGAGAGCGCCATGAATCACCGGCGCCGGAGGGCCGTGCTCCGGAACAACATCTTTTCCGAAGAGGCTTTTAATGCCTTCAATTCAAGCGGACGATATGTCCGAGAGCTGCCAAGGCGGCTTGCCCAAGCGACAAACCAGAATACCAAATAAATAAGCGTAAGAAATTTAGATAAGAATCTATAGCAGTAGCCTCGAGACTTGAAACGGTTGGAACAACAGTTTTAAGGATCAATCTATGCATGTGTCCTTGTAGAGAAGAACGAGCAATTGTCTCGAGCCGGAGGGATGCAAGGCCGAATCGAGGTCAGTAGCTACAAATTAGAGGAACCCCAAAAGCCCTCATATGGTAACAATTGTCACAATTGCAACGAAGATGCACCAATTAGTAAATGGATGATGTGACAAGTCTAATGTAAAATTGCGCAAAACAATCCCGGCGTGAACTGAGGGCGTAAGAGAGGACGACGCATCTCAAAAAGCAGCCGGAGGTTGGCGAGCGCATTCTTACGCGAGTTAGGCAGGAGAAGAACGATCTTCAAGATGCCAAAGTCCAGTTGGACGTGGAGCTAAAAGATCTCCGCTCTCAGCTGGCGGACTCCGTGAAGGAGAACAAGAGGCTTCGACGCGACATTTATGGTAAATGCCTAGACGAACTGTAGTATAGTTCGGTGAGGAAGTATATTGAAAGAATTTTGCTTGCAGGAATGTTAACGGGTCACCCTGAGGAGGAGATGCCCTCATCTGCAAGTGATTTACTGCAATACCTTTCGCAACTGCATGAGCGAGCTCGACAAGTGATGCAGGGTGTTGCTCAGGCTTTATGGCCATCAAGCTTTGCCGCCAATGGCATGGCGGAGCTTGTGAATATGCTTCAAGGAGCACGGCGGCGCTTTCCGACTGGAAGCTGTCCGCTTATAGGAAAGGCGCAAGAGAAGCCTGGGCTATGGTGAAGACGCTGCCACACCAAGCCGGACCCGAACCATATGGTCAAGTAGGATCAAGCGGGCCCGGCGGGCAAGAAATTCCCGTGAGTCTGGTGTATGACCAGGTAGCGTTAGCCGCTAAGTATT
This sequence comes from Aegilops bicornis, assembly GCA_021605145.1. Taxonomy (NCBI): domain Eukaryota; kingdom Viridiplantae; phylum Streptophyta; class Magnoliopsida; order Poales; family Poaceae; genus Aegilops; species Aegilops bicornis. The sequence goes on from CM038669.1 coordinate 322,384,945, forward strand.
CTCAACAGGATTGTAAGCTAGATAGCCTGTTGGACGGTATAGAGGAGGAATATAGTCAGTCCAAGTGACTGTGTAATTTAATGGGCATGATTAGCCCCTAGCCGGATTAAAATCATTTGTCATGGCAGACCTTTTCGCTTCAGCCCCCGGATCCTATAGTCCGGGGTGTGTCCGAATACCCACTCAGTTATACAAAACCGGGGTATGCGTGGAAACAAGGCGTAGGGTCATAAGTGCTTGAATGCAGACAAGTACCCAACTAGTTATGTTATATTACATGGATAGTAAGAAACATCTTCCAGGAGAATAGTTCCGTTAGGGTTCCTTTTTCTGCAGTGCGCATGCGACGATGCGCATGCCCGAACTGCAAACGATGGCGCAGGATACAAGACTTCTGGGGATTTACGTTGTAATAAACGAACACATCTTTTGTTCACCGACCGAATATTCTCTTAAGGAAGCTAGCTTTCGGCTTCACTAGTCTGAGGTACACATCTGGCTGAACCGATAGTAACAATCGCAGAGGTGCTCCCCTTATGCCCTAGCCGAATTAATGGGAACGTAGGGCGTAAACACAGGAGCCAGGCAACCCAGCTTGGCAACATCTTAAGTCATATCTATGCATATAATGGTGAAGAAAAGGCACATATGGAAAAGAATGCATATGTGATGGGCAGAAAGCCATGTGAGTAATTATTTTTAGCTTCCAGGTATAGGAAGCCCTCAGTACGCTTAGTGCGGCCAGAGTGATCCGCAATCCAGACCGTATTGAATACTTTGTGTAATAAAAAAGGTCGAGAAAGGGAAAAGGGGTGGAGCATAAGTGAAAGAGGGGAGTAGGGAGACGAACGCTGAGTTCGGGCGTTAGGCGAGAATCTCCGGAGTCTGGCCGCGTTCCATGGGTTCGGCTCGAGTTTGTTGTCCAATGCATTACATAAGCGGTACGCTCCTCCGGTGAGAACTTTGTCGATGACGAAGGGGCCTTCCCACTTGGGTTTAAGCTTGTCCTTCTTCTTTCTCCTAGAGGCGAGAACGAGCTCGCCAATATTGTAAGTTTTGGCCCGCACTTCTCTGCTTTGATATCGTCGAGCCTCGCTGCCGATAGAATGCGTAACGGGCTTTGTGACATCGCGCTCCTCCTCCGTGGCATCCAAGTTATCCTGCCAATCTAACTCGGCTTCCTTCTCTTCAGACATGCAGACGCCGCTGCGAATCATGTATTATGTCGCAGGTAGTCTCGCTCGCACCGCATACACCATAAAAAAATGGTGTATAGGCAGTGTGGTGCGATTCGGTGTGGTCCGCAGCCCCCAGAGTACGGAGTCGAGCTCCTCCACCCAGTGCGAATCCGACTCTGTTAACGACCGCACTAGTCTGGGTTTGATGCCACTCATGATGAGACCGTTTGCCCGTTCGACCTGGCCGCTTGTTTGGGGTGGTAGACGGAAGCATAGTCGAGCTTAATGCCCATTTTGCCGCACCAAGTTTTCACTTCATCAGCTGTGAAATTTGAGCCATTATCAGTGATGATGCTATGGGGGACACCGTATCGGTGTAGGCCCCGGATATGAAGTCGATTACTGGTTCGAATTCGCCGCTTTTAATCGGCTTGGCTTCTATCCATTTGGTGAACTTATGCACCATGACCAATTAGTATTTTTCTTATGGCTTCCCCCTTTAAGGGTCCAACCATATCCAGCCCCTGCATCATGAACGCCAAGTTATGGGGATTGTTTGAGAGCGGTATTGGGCATATGACTGATTGGCGAAGAGTCGGCAACCGACGCAATGTTGGACAAGGTCCTCAGGCGTCTGCGCTTTCGGCCCTCGGCCAATAGAAGCCTCGTCACCGGAAGGCTTCTTGACTAAGCGCCGAGCCGCGGCGTGGTGTCCGCCAAGTCCGACATGGATTTCAGCCAAGAGTTGCCGCCCCTCCTCTTCGGAGATGCACCTTTGGAGCATCCAGTCGCGCTTTTCTTATAGAGTTCCCCTTCGTGGACTTTGTAAGCTTTAGAACGCCGGATTATGCAGCATGCTTCATTTTGGTCTTCGGGTAGCTCCTGCCTATTTAGGTAGGCCAAGAAAGGCTCGGTCCACTGGGCAATAACAGCCATGATTTCGTGGGCCGAGGATGTTATTTCGGTGGCAGAGCTTCCGATTGTGTCCGATGGTTCGATATCCGGGGTGTATTCGGGTCCGAGCTGGTATTGCGGACTTCCTTCCCATACTACTGGATGGCTTGAACAGCCTTTTCAGGAATATGTTAGGTGGGACAGGGTCGCGTTTGGCGCCGATACGGGTGAGGACGTCCGCCGCTTGATTATTTTCTCGAGCCACATGGTGGAACTCAAGCCCCTCGAACCGCGCTGACATTTTTAGGACGGCATTACGGTAGGCCACCATTTTCGGATCCTTGGCATCGAAGTCTCCGTTTATTTGTGAGATTGTGAGGTTCGAATCCCTCGCACTTCCAGCGTTGGATGCCCATGGAGACTGCCATCCGAAGACCATGCAACAGAGCCTCATATTCGGCTGCATTGTTGGAGTCTCAGTATATAATATTCGGAGGACGATCTTGGACCGTGTCTCCGGTGGGGATGTCAGACTACACCTGCTCCCAATCCGCCAGCATTTTAGAGCCGTCAAAGTGCATGATCCGGTTGGAGTATGCGCCTGCATTTTTAGGGAGTTTGGCTTACGTCCATTCGGGCGACAAAGTCGGCCAAGTATTTGTGACTTGATGGCCCGCCGTGGTTTGTACATTATGTCGAGCGGAAGGAGCTCGATGGCCCATTTAGCAATCCGCCCAGAAGGCGTCGTGGGTTGTTTATTATGTCATTGAGTGGTACTGAGGCTACCGTGATCGAACACTCTTGAAAGTAGTGCCGCAGCTTCCGGATGCCATGAAGACCGCTGTGATGCTATTTTTTGATAGTGTGGGTATCGATTTGCATGGGGTGAGGACTGTGGATACGTAATAAACCGGCTTTTGAGCGGGAATTTGTATCCGCCAACCTCTCGCTCGACGACTACTGCGCTTACAACTTGGTGTGTTGCCGCTATGTATAATAGCATAGGCTCGCCGGTGTTCGGGCGCTATTAGGACTGGATTATCGCCAAGAAGGTCTTTATTTCATCGAGTCCGGCCGCGGGCATGTCCGGCCCATCCATACGAAGTGTTGATGCATACGCAGGGCGGTAAAGAGGCAATGCCTTTTCCTAGCACGGAGATAAAGCGGCTCAAAGCGGCCCACGATCCGCTAGCTTCTGGATGTGCTTGAGGTCTGTTGGTATAGCCAACTGAGACAGAGCTCGGATTTTTGCCGGGTTCGCTTCGATTCCTCTATTGGAAACAATGAAGCCCAGCAGTTTCCCCGATGGGACGCCGAAGACGAATTTTTCCGGATTCAACTTAATGTCGTATGTCCGGAGGTTATCGAATGTGAGCCTCAAGTCATCTATCGTGGTTTCGACGTGTCTAGTTTTTATGACCACGTCGTCCACATATGCTTCCACTATTTTGCCGATTTGTTTTTCCAGGCATGTTTGAATCATGCGTTGATAGGTTGCGCCGGCATTCTTGAGCCCGAAGGGCATAGTGTTGAAGCAAAAAGGGCCATATGGCGTTATAAAAGATGTTGCAGCGTGGTCCGGACTACGCCATCTTTATTTGATGGTATCCAGTGTATGCGTCGAGAAAACACAACAGTCGTGGTCCACCGTGGCATCGATGATTTGATTGATGCGAGGGAGGGGAAAGGGATCCTTGGGGCAAGCCTTGTTGAGGTCTTTGAAGTCGACGCATAGGCGCCAGGATTTGTCCTTCTTTGGTACCATTACCTGTTGGGGAACGTTGCATAAAATAGAAAATTTCCTACGTTCACCAAGATCCATCTATGAGTTCATCTAGCAACGAGTGATAGAAGTGCATCTACATACCTTTGTAGATCACGTGCGGAAGCCGCTCAAGTGAACGGGGTTGAGGGAGTCGTACTTTCGGCCGTGATCCAAATCACCGATGACCAAGTGCCGAATGGACAGCACCTCCACGTTCAACACACACGCAGACGAGGCGGATGACGTCTCCGCACCTTGATCCAGCAAGGAGGAGGAGAGGTTGATGAAGATCCGAAGACCTGAGCAGGCGTGGTGGTGGATGCAGCAGGGTTCGTAGAGCCAGCCGAGCTTCCGAGAGGGAGAGGTGTAGCAGGGGAGAGGGAGGCGCCAAGGCTTCAGTGGTGCGGCTGCCCTCCCCCCTTATATAGGCCCCTCTGGGGGCGCAAGCCCTGAGATGAGATCTCCCAAGGGGGCGGCACAGAGGGGAGGCTTGCCCCAAGGCAGTAGGCGCCCCACCCCTAGGGTTTCCAACCCTAGGCGCTGGGGCCAGAAGCGCACCAGCCCACCAGGGGCTGGTTCCTCCCCACTTCAGCCCACGGGGCCCTCAGGATAGGTGGCCCAACCCGGTGGACCTCGGGACCCTTCCGTGGTCCCAGACAATATCGGTGACCCTCGGAACTCTCCCGATGGCCTAAAATCGCACTTCCTATATATAATACTTTACCTCGGACCATTAAGAACTCCTCGTGACGTCCGGGATCTCATCCGGGACTCGAACAACTTTCGCTTTGCTGCATACTCATATTCATACAACCCTAAGCGCCACCGAACCCAGTGTGTAGACCCTACGGGTTCGGGAGACATGTAGACATGACCGGAGACGGCTCTAGGTCAATAACCAACGGCGGGATCCGGATACCCATGTTGGCTCCCACAAGCTCCTCGATGATCTCATCGGATGAACCACGATGTCGAGGATTTAAGCAACCCGTATACAATTCCCTTTGTCAATCAGTGCGTTACTTGCCCGAGATTCGATCGTCCGGTATCCCAATACCTCGCTCAATCTGCTATCGCAAGTCACTTTACTCGCATCTGTAATGCATGATCGCGTGACCCGGACACTTGGTCACTTTGAGCTCATTATGATGATGCATTACCGAGTGGGCCCAGAGATACCTCTCCGTCATACACGGAGTGACAAATCCAGCCTCGATCCGTGTCAACCCAACAGACACTTTCGGAGATACCGTAGTGCACCTTTATAGTCACCCAGCTACGTTGTGACGTTTGGTACACCCAAAGCACTCCTACGGTATCCGGGAGTTACACGATCTCATGGTCTAAGGAAAAGATACTTGACATTGGAAAAAGCTCTAGCATACGAACTACATGATCTTGTGCTATGCTTAGGATTGGGTCTTGTCCATCACATCATTCTCCTAATGATGTGATCCGTTATCAATGACATCCAATGTCCATAGTCGTGAAACCATGACCATCTGTTGATCAATGAGCTAGTCAACTAGAGGCTCACTAGGGACATATTGTGGTCTATGTATTCACACGTGTATTACGATTTCGGATAATACAATTATAGCATGAATAAAAGACAATTATCATGAACAAGGAAATATAATAATAATCCTTTTATTATTGCCTCTAGGGCATATTTCCAACAGTCTCCCACTTGCACTAGAGTCAATAATCTAGTTACATTGTGATGAATCGAACACCCATAGAGTTCGGTGTTGATCATGTTTTGCTCATGGAAGAGGTTTAGTCAGCGGATCTGCGACATTCGGATCCATATGTAGTTTGCAAATTTCTATGTCTCCATCTTGAACATTTTCACGAATGGAGTTGAAGCGACGCTTGATGTGACTGGTCTTCTTGTGAAACCTGGGCTCCTTGGCAAGTGCAATAGCTCCAGTGTTGTCACAGAAGAGTTTGATCGGCCGACGCATTGGGTATGACTCCTAGGTCGGTGATGAACTCCTTCACCCAAATTGCTTAATGCGCTGCCTCCGAGGCTGCCATGTACTCCGCTTCACATGTAGATCCCGCCACGACGCTTCGCTGGTACCGCACTAGCCATCGCCCACCATTCAACATATAAACATATCCGGTTTGTGACTTAGAGTCATCCAGATGCGTGTCGAAGCTAAGCGTCCACGTAACCCTTTACGATTTAGCTCTTCGTCACCTCCATAAACGATAAACATGTCCTTAGTCCTTTTCACTACTTCAGGATATTCTTGATCATTGTCCGGTGTTCCTTGTCGGGATTACTTTGGTACCTTCCTACCAAACTTACGGCAAGGTTTACATCAGGTCCGGTACACAGCATGGCATACATAATAGACCCTATGGTCGAGGCATAGGGGATGACACTCATCTCTTCTATATCTTCTGCGTGGTGGGACATTGAGCCGAGCTCAATTTCACACCTTGTATGTCTGCATAAGAACCCTTTCTTGGACTGATCCATTTTGAACTTCTTCAATATCTTATCAAGGTATGTGCTTTGTGAAAGACCTATGAGGCGTCTCGATCTATCCCTATAGATCTTGATGCCTAATATGTAAGCAGCTTCTCCAAGGTCCTTCATTGAAAAACTCTTATTCAAGTAGGCCTTAATGCTGTCCAAAAGTTCTATATCATTTCCCATCAAAAGTATGTCATCTACATATAATATGAGAAATTCTACAGAGCTCCCACTCACTTTCTTGTAAACGCAAGCTTCTCCATAAGTACGCATAAACCCAAACGCTTTGATCATCTCATCAAAGCGAATGTTCCAACTCCGAGATGCTTGCACCAGCCCATAAATGGATCATTTGGAGCTTGCATACCTTGTTAGCATTCTTAGGGTCGACAAAACCTTCCGCTGCATCATATACAGTTCTTCCTTAAGATAGCCGTTAAGGAATGCCGCTTTTGACGATCCATTTGCCATATCTCATAATCATAGTATGCGGCAATTGCTAACATGATTCGGGCGAACATCAGCCTTCGGGCTACGGAGAGAAAGTCTCATCGTAGTCAACCCCTTGAACTTGCCGATAACCCTTAGCGACAAGTCGAGCTTTATAGATGGTAACATTACCATCCGCTACGCCTTTGTTCTTAAAGATCCATTTTGTTTTCTATCGTCACGCCGATCATCGGGCAAGTCTATCAAAGTCCATACTTTGTTTTCATACATGGATCCTATCTCGGATTGCATGGCTTCAAGCCATTTGTTGGAATCTGGGCCCGCCATCGCTTCTTCATAGTTCGAAGGTTCACCGTTGTCCAACAACATGATTTCTAGGACAGGGTGGCCTTACCCGGCTGGTGTGGACCGTGTCCTCGTGGACCCACGGGTTCAAGAGCAACTTGATCCGAAGTACCTTGATCATCATCATTAATTTCCTTTCAGTTGTAGGCACCACAGGAAACATTTTCCTGTCTGCACTACTTTCCCGGGTTCAAGAGGTAGTACTTCATCGAGTTCTACTTTCCTCCCACTTACTCCTTTCGAGAGAAACTCTTTTTCCGAGAAAGGATCCGTTCTTGGCAACAAAGATCTTGCCTTCGGATCTAAGGTAGAAGGTATACCCAATGGTTTCCTTAGGGTATCCTATGAAGACGATTTTTCCGACTTGGGTTCGAAGCTTTTCAAAGTTGAAGTTTCTTGACATAAGCATCGCATCCCCAAACTTTTAGAAACGGCGACCTTAGGTTTCTTCCCAAACCATAATTCATACGGTGTCGTCTCAACGGATTTAGACGGTGCCCTATTTAAAGTGAATGTAGTCGTCTCTAGAGCGTATCCCCCAAAATGACAGCTGCAAATCAGTAAGAGACATCATAGATCGCACCATATCCAATAGAGTGCGACACGACGTTCGGACACACCGTTATTACCGAGGTGTTCCAGCAGCGTGAGTTGTGAAACGATTCCACATTTCCTTAAGTGTGTACCAAATTCGTGACTTAAATATTCTCCTCCACGATCTGATCGTAAGAACTTTATTTTTTGGTCACGTTGATTCTCTACCTCATTCTGAAATTCCTTGAACTTTTCAAAGGTCTCAGACTTGTGTTTCATCAAGTAGACATACCCATATCTACTTAAGTAAATGCTGTGAGAGTGAGAACATAACGATATCCTCCATGAGCCTCAACGCTCATTGGACCGCACACATCGGTATGTATGATTTCCAATAAGTTGGTTGCTCGCTCCATTGTTCCCAGAACGGAGTCTTGGTCATTTTGCCCATGAGGCATGGTTCGCATGTGTCAAATGATTCATAATCGAGAGACTCTAAAAGTCCATCAGCATGGAGCTTCTTCATGCGCTTGACACCAATGTGACCAGGCGCCAAATTACCACAAGTATGTGGGACTATCGTTATCAACTTTACATCTTTTGGTATTCACACTATGAATATGTGTAACATCACGTTCGAGATTCATTAAGAATAAACCATTGACCATCGGAGCATGACCATAAAACATATCTCTCATATAAATAGAACAACAATTATTCTCGGATTTAAATGAGTAGCCATCTCGTATTAAACGAGATCCTGAACAATGTTCATGCTCAAACTTGGCACTAAATAACAATTATTGAGGTTTAAAACTAATCCCGTAGGTAAATGTAGAGGTAGCGTGCCGACGGCGATCACATCGACCTTGGAACCATTCCCGACGCGCATCATCACCTCGCCCTTCGCCAGCCTCCGCTTATTCCGCAGCTCCCGCCGTGAGTTACATATATGAGCAACGGCACCGTATCAAATACCCGGGAGTTACTACGATGCGGGTAAGGTACACATCAATTACATGTATATCAAATATACCTTTAGTGTTGCCGGCCTTCTTGTCCGCTTAAGTATTTGGGGCGGTTCCGCTTCCAAAGTGACTCCTTCCCTTTGCAATAAAAAGCACTTTCAGCCTCGTGCTTGGGTCCATTCTTTGACTTCTTCCCGGTGACAGGCTTACCGGGCGCGGCAACATCCTTGCCGTCCTTCTTGAAGTTCTTCTTACCCTTGCCCTTCTTGAACTTAGTGGTTTTATTGACCATCAACACTTGATGCTCCTTCTTTATTTCTACCTCTGCGACTTCAGCATTGAAAATACTTCAGAATAGTTTTCACCATCCCCTCGCATATTGTAGTTCATCACAAAGCTCTTGTAGCTCGGTGGGAGCGATCAAGGATTCTGTCAATGACCGCCTCGTCCGGGAGGTTAATGTCCAGCTGGGATAGGCGGTTGTGCAACCTAGACATTTTGAGTATGTGCTCACTGACAGAACTATTTTCCTCCATCTTACAACTATAGAACTTGTCGGAGACTTCATATCTCTCGACCCGGGCATGAGCTTGGAAAACCAGTTTCAGCTCCTCGAACATCTCATATGCTCCGTGCTGCTCAAAACGTTTTTGGAGCCCCGGTTCTAAGCTGTAAAGCATGCCGACTGAACGAGGGAGTAATCATCAAGACGCAGACGCCAAGCGTTCATAACGCCTTGGTTCTCTCGATGGGTGCTTCACCTAGCGGTGCTTCTAGGACATATTGTTTCTTGGCAGCTATGAGGATGATCCTCGGGTTCCGGACCCAGTCCGAATAGTTGGCGCCATCATCTTTCAGCTTGGTTTTCTCTAGGAACGCGTTGAAGTTCATGGTGACATGAGCATTGGCCATTTGATCTACAAGACATTTTGCAAAGATTTTAGACTAATGTTCATGATAATAAAGTTCATCTAATCAAATTATTTAATGAACTCCCACTCAGATTTGACATCCCTCTAGTCATCTAAGTGTTACATGATCCGAGTGGACTCAGGCCGTGTCCGATCATCACGTGAGACGGACTAGTCATCGTCGGTGAACATCTCCATGTTGATCGTATCTTCCATACGACTCATGTTCGACCTTTCGGTCTCTTGTGTTCCGAGGCCATGTCTGTACATGCTAGGCTCGCTCAAGTTAACCTAAGTGTTTTGCATGTGTAAAACTGTCTTACACCCGTTGTATGTGAACGTAAGAATCTATCACACCCGATCATCACGTGGTGCTTCAAACGACGAATTTAACTTTAGCACCGGTGCACAGTTAGGGAGAACACTTTCTTGAAGTCATTATAAGGGATCATCTTATTTACTACCGTAGTTCTAAGTAAACAAGATGCATAAACATAATAAACATCACATGCAATTATATAGTAGTGACATGATATGGCCAATATCATATAGCTCCTTTGATCTCCATTTTCGAGGCTCCATGATCATCTTGTCACCGGCATGACACCATGATCTCCATCATCGTGTCTCCATGAAGTTGCTCGCCAACTATTACTTCTACTACTATAGCTAACGGTTTAGCAATAAAGCAAAGTAATCACATGGCGTTGAATCAATGACACGCAGGTCATACAATAATTAAGACAACTCCTATGGCTCCTGCCGGTTGCCATACTCATCGACATGCAAGTCGTGATTCCTATTACAAGAACATGATCTCATACATCACAATATATCATTCATCATACATCACAACTTTTGGCCATATCACATCACAAGGCAATTGCTGCAAAAACAAGTTAGACGTCCTCTAATTGTTGTTGCATCTTTACGTGGCTGCAATAGGGTTCTAGCAAGAACGCTTTTCTTACCTACTGAAAAGCCGTAACGTGATTTGTCAACTTCTATTTACCCTTCATAAGGACCCTTTTCACCGAATCCGCTCCAACTAAAGTGGGAGAGACAGACACCCGCTAGCCACCTTATGCAAGTAGTGCATGTCGATTCGGTGGAACACATCTCCACGTAAGCGCACGTGTAAAAGGTCGGTCCGGGCCGCTTCATCCCACAATACCGCTGAAGAAAAATAAGACTAGTAGCGGCAAGAAAGTTGACAACATCTACGCCCACAACAAATTGTGTTCTACCCGTGCAATAGAGAACTACGCATAGACCTAGCTCATGATGCCACTCTAGGGGATCGTTGCATAATAAAAATAATTTCCTACCATCATCAAGATCCATCTAAGAGTTCATCTAGCAACGAGTGATTGGAGTGCATCTACAAACCTTTGTAGATCAAGGCGTGCGGAAGCGTTCAAGGGAGCGGGGTTGAGGGAGTCGACTGCGTCGTGATCCAAATCACCGATGACCAAGTGCCAACGGATAAAGCACCTCCGCTGCTCAACACACGCATTTTAGCGGATGACGCCTCCGCACCTTGATCCAAAGAAGGAGGAGGGAGAGGTTGATGAAGATCCACCAAGCATGACGGCGTGGTGGTGGATGCAAGAGGTTCCCAGAGCTTCACGAGAGCTTCGCAAGAGGGAGAGGTGTAGCGAGGGGAGAGGGAGGCGCCAAAGGCTTGTGGTGTGGCTGCCCTCCTCCCCCCTTTATATAGGCCCCTGGGGCGCCGGCCCCTGAGATGAGATCTCCCAAGGGGGCGGACCAAGGGGGAGGCTTGCCACCAAGGCAAGTGGAGCGCTTCACCCCTAGGGTTTCCAACCCTAGGCGTGAGGCGGCCCAAGGGGGCGCACCAGCCCACCAGGGCTGGTTCCATCCCCACTTCAGCCCACGGGCCCTCCGGATAGGTGGCCCCACCCGGTGGACCTCGGGACCCTTCCGTGGTCCTGCACAATACCGGTGACCCGGAACTCTCCGATGGTCAAACTGCACTTCCTATATATAATTCTTTACCTCCGGACCATTCCGGAAATCCTCGTGACGTCCGAGATCTCATCCAAGACTCCGAGCAACTTTCGGTTTGCTGCATACTCATATTCATACAACCCTAGCGTCACCGAACCTTAAGTGTGTAGACCCTACGGGTTCGGGAGACATGTAGACATGACCGGGACGGCTCTCGGTCAATAACCAACAGCGGGATCTGGATACCCATGTTGGCTCCCACAAGCTCCTCGATGATCTCATCGGATGAACCACGATGTCGAGGATTTAAGCAACCCTGTATACAATTCCCTTTGTCAATCGGTACGTTACTTGCCCGAGATTCGATCGTCGGTATCCCAATACCTCGCTCAATCTGCTTACGCAAGTCACTTTACTCCTACCGTAATGCATGATCCCGTGACCAGACACTTGGTCACTTTGAGCTCATTATGATGATGCATTACCGAGTGGGCCCAGAGATACCTCTCCGTCATACGGAGTGACAAATCCCAGTCTCGATCCGTGTCAACCCAATAGACACTTTCGGAGATACCTGTAGTGCACCTTTATAGTCACCCGATTACGTTAGGACGCTTTGGTACACCCAAAGCACTCCTACGGTATCCGGGAGTTACACGATCTCATGGTCTAAGGAAAAGATACTTGACATTGGAAAAAGCTCTAGCAAACGAACTACACGATCTTGTGCTATGCTTAGGATTGGGTCTTGTCCATCACATCATTCTCCTAATGATGTGATCCCGTTATCAATGACATCCAATGTCCATAGTCAGGAAACCATGACCATCTGTTGATCAACGAGCTAGTCAACTAGAGGCTCACTAGGGACATATTGTGGTCTATGTATTCACACGTGTATTACGATTTCCGGATAATACAATTATAGCATGAATAAAAGACAATTATCATGAACAAGGAAATATAATAATAATCCTTTTATTATTGCCTCTAGGGCATATTTCCAACATTACCAAGTTTGCCAGCCAATCCGGATGTTTGATATCTCTGATGAATCGGGCCTCAAGTAGCTTGGCTAACTCTTCCCCCATTGCCTGTCGTTTGGGCTCGAGAATCGCCTTTAGTGTTTGCTTGGTGGTTTATATCCTTTTAGAATATTGAGGCTGTGTTCGGCCCGGTCTGCGTGGGATGCTGGCATGTCCAGATGGGTGCGAGCAAAATGTCCCAATTCTCGCAGAAGAAATCTCGTAGTCTTGGCGTCAATCATGGGCTCAGCTGTGTCCCTATGGAAGCTGTCTTAGTGGGGTCCGTTGGATGGACCTGGAATTTGACTATCTCGTCTGCAGGTTTGAATGAGGTGGACTTGGGCCGCATGTCTAGTATCACGTCGTCCCTGTCTACGGTGGCCCGCAGCATTGTTAACTCTTCGGTTACTAGGGCTTCAGATAATGCTTCCAAGGTAGAGCTGCGGTTTTATTTTCGGCGCGAAGTGCAACGTCCGGATCACTGTCTAGGGTGATGATTCCATTGGGTCCGGGCATTTTAAGCTTCATTTACCCGTAATGGGGTACATCTTGAAAGCTTGTAAACGCGTCCCGCCCTAGAAGGGCGCGGTATCCGCTGCTAAAAGGAGCCACCTGGAATGTGATTTCCTCGGACCTATAATTCTCCGGGGTGCCGAATACCACATCGAAAGTGTGATTTTCCACACCGCGCTTCCCGAGTGGGGATAATTCCCTGAAGGTCGTGCCGCTTTGTTCAATGCGGCTTTTATCAATCTCCATCTTGCTAAGTGTTTCTTCATAAATCAGATTTAATCCACTTCCATAGTCCATGAGTACTTTAGTGAGACGAAAAGCCATCTACGATCACACTACGGACCGTGAGCGGCCGGTGCCCGGACAGCCCGGAATCGAGGTTCATCAACGGCATTAAAAGTTATAGCGATTGTAGTTCCCAAGGGTTTATTTTTACCACATGGTAAATTTCAGCGAGCTTCGACGAGCTTCGCTATGCCCTATTGTTCGAGGCGAAAGTCTCAAGACCGTTAATACCGTATTGTGTTCACATTTGGCGGGGATGTAGTTCCGCTTTATGGCCCACAAGAAGATCCTCGCCACTTTTTGCCACTATGGAGTATCTAACATGCCTTAAGGCTATGAGTAGGTGTTGTATCCGAGTCTTGTGGAGCTTACATGGCCTGCCGAGCCATTCTTCCAATCTGGATCTCCGCATACAGGTGGGGCTTTGGTTTTGGGGGTTGGGGCGACGACTACGAGAGTTCGTCCGTTTAGTTCGGACAAAGGTTTTGGTCAGAGCGGTACTATCCCAAAATTCTGTTTGGGTCTTCCAAGCGCTCTCCATCGCACAGTGCTTCACGTACTATGGTTGCCAAGTCCGCTGGTTGCGTACTATGTCGCGCGGCTTATAGCATTGAGGAGTCCTTCGTCCATGCAGTTTTGCGAGAAAAGTGAGACCATGTTCTCTTCAAGGCAAATCCCTAACCTTGTTAAGCGCAAGGAGTGAATCTGGCCCGATAGTGATGTACGGTTTCTGGGGCTCTTGCACGATGCGGAGAGACAGTTTAGGTCCGATTTAGAGTCCGGATTTTGATCTCGATCTAACGCCTAAGGGCGCTGGGCGGTCCCGAGCTCAAGAGCTCAGAATCCGGAGTGCCCAATTTCTTCGGCCCAATGCCCGATTCTAAGTCCGTGACCTGGGTCAGGTTTTCCTTTGAGCAGGTCTTTGGCTCAAGGAGTTCGGCGATCCGAACATAACTTGTCCTCAAAGTTGAGGGGCAATCCGCGCGTGGTTCCTCCACTATCGCTATCTCATGGGTGGTCAGGGACACGATGTCCCTTTGGTCGGGCTTAAGCTCAATCCGGCCGTAGTCTGTAGCGACTTCCCAGATAGATGGCGCGATCCAAGAGTTCGTTGAGGGAGGAGAGCTCCATTGATCCATCTGCTCGCAAGTTCCGAATCGACGCTGAAGGTTATGATTGATGACCCGAGAAGTCATCGCCGGCCATCGATGGCGAAGCGGCCATGATAAAGCCGAGCCGAGGAGCGTCTGGCCTACAGCCAGAGCCCCCTCCGAGGTAATGTCGTCCTTGACAATTAGACGAGCCATCGAGCCTTGTGGCGACATCACAGAGGAACTCTCAACGAAAGCACCAATGTCGGTGTCAAAACCGGCGGATCTCGGGTAGGGGGTCCCAATCTGTGTTTCAAGGCTGATGGTAACAGGAAACAGGGGACACAGATGTTTACCTGTGTTCGGGCCCTCTCGATGGAGGTAAAACCCTACTTCCTGCTTGATTAATATTGATGATATGGGTAGTACAAGAGTAGATCTACCACGAGATCATAGAGGCTAAACCCCAAGAGCTAGCCTATGATGGTATGATTGTAATTGTGATCGGTCTTCCTAAGGACCAACCTCTCCGGTTTATATAGACACCGGAGAGGGCTAGGAATTTACATGGAGTCGGTTACAAGGAAGGAAATATAATATACGGATCGCCAAGCTTGCCTTCCACGCCAAGGAAAAGTCCCATCCCGGACACGGGCGAAGTCTTGAGTCTTGCATCTTCATGCTTCAATAGTCCGTGACGTTGTAAATCCCGGTACCGTCCTGGATACCCCTAATCCAGACTCCTCAATAGCCACCGCCACAAACCCTAGGCAAATCGGTCTCACTGATAGGGATCTCGGTCTCACCGAGATGGGGTTGTAATCTCTCATTTCCCTTCATAACGTTTCGGTACCACCGAGATGAGCGATCGGTCCCACCGAGATTGCAATGTAAACTCCTGTTTCCTTTTACGTAACATTTCGGTTTCACCGAATGAGCTTAATCGGTCCCACCGAGTTTACGACCAACTCTCCGGTTAGCTTATTACCAAAAATCGGTCTCGCCGAGTTTGTGTAATCGGTCTCACCGAGATTACGTTATGCCCTAACCCTAACCACATCGGGTCCTACCGAGTTGCATGTCGGGTCCCAATCAAAATTCTAACAGTCACTAGATTTGCTGAATCGGTCCGACCGAGTTTATCAATTCGGTCCCACCGAGTTTGGCAAGTTGTGTGTAACGGTTATATTTTGTGTGGAAGCTATATATACCCCCCACCTCCTCTTCATTCGTGGAGAGAGCCATAAGAACAAACCTACACTTCCAACTTGCTGTTTCTGAGAAGGAAACACCTACTCACGTGTTGAGGCCAAGATATTCCATTCCTACCATATGAATCTTGATCTCTAGCTTTCCCCAAGTAGCTTTCCACTCGGATCTTCTTTCCACCAAATCCAAATCCTGTGAGAGAGAGTTGAGTGTTGGGGAGACTATCATTTGAAGCACAAGAGCAAGGAGTTCATCATCAACACACCATTTGTTACTTCTTGGAGAGTGGTGTCTCCAAGATTGGCTAGGTGTCACTTGGGAGCCTCCCGACAAGATTGTGGAGTTGAACCAAGGAGTTTGTAAGGGCAAGGAGATCGCCTACTTCGTGAAGATCTACCGCTAGTGAGGCAAGTCCTTCGTGGTGACGGCCATGGTGGGATAGACAAGGTTGCTTCTTCATGGACCCTTCATGGGTGGAGCCCTCCGTGGACTCGCAAGGCTATTGCTACCCTTCGTGGGTTGAAGTCTCCATCAATGTGGATGCACGATAGCACCACCTATCGGAACCACGACAAAAACATCCGTGTCTCCAATTGCGTTTGAATCCTCCAAACCCTTCCCTTTACATTCTTGAAAGTTGCATGCTTTACTTTCCGCTGCTCATATACTCTTTGCATGCTTGCTTGAATTGTGTTAAGATTGCTTGACTTGTGCTTAGATAGCTAAAATCTGCCAAAGACTAAAATTGGGAAAAGGATAAGTTTTTATTTGGTCAAGTAGTCTAATCACCCCCTCTAGACATACTTTCGATCCTACAAGTGGTATCAGAGCTTTGGTCTCCATTTGCTTTGATTTCCATAGCTTTTGGTAGTCATAGCCTTGGTTACACAACCTAGGAGAGTATGGCGTCTAGCGAGGGAAATTATCACCGTAGAGGTCCTTACTTTGATGGTACTAATTTTGCTAGTTGGAAGCATAAGATGAAAATGCATATTCTTGGACATAACCCACTGCTTTGGGCTATTGTGTGTATTGGCTTGCAAGGTGAATTCTTTGATGGGAGAGAACCAAACCGTGAAGCTAGTGCGGAAGAGTTGAAGATGTTGCAATACAACGCTCAAGCTTGTGATATCCTCTTCAATGATTGTACCTCAAGAATTCAACTAAATCACCCGCCTTGAGAATGCAAAGGAAATTTGGGACACTTTGATTGATATGCATGAAGGTACCGACTCTCGTCAAGGAATCCAAGTTGGATGTGCTCCAAAGTCAACTTGACAAGTTCAAAATGAAGGATGGCGAAGGTGTAACCATTTGAAATGTACTCTAGGCTTGCTCTTATCACAAATGAGATTATGGGCTTAGGAAGTGAAGAGATGACCGACAAATTCATCATCAAGAAGATCCTAAGAGCTTTGGATGGAAAATATGATACCGTGCACATTGATCCAAATGATGCCCAATTACAAAAGATCTCAAGCCAACAAAAGTCATTGGAAGAATTGTTGCTCATGAGATGTCGCTCAAGGATAAGGAGGAACTTCACAACAAGTCAAGTGGTGCTTACAAAGCCTCATGTGAAGCCCCCACATCATCAAGTGAGAAACAAACCTTCAATGAAGAATTGAGCTTAATGGTGAAGAACTTCAACAAGTTCTACAAGAGTAGAAGCAAAGAGAGAAGCTCCAAGTCAAGGTCCTACAATGACAAAAGATCTTCTAGTCAAGAGCGCAATTGCTACAATTGTGGGAGACCCGGACACTATTCCAATGAGTGTATGACACCCACAAAAGAAGAGAAGAATCACCCAAGAGGAGAAGTAGAAGAGCGGAATCACCACCAAGAGAGAGGAGGAGTAGAGATGATTGTTATGAATGAAGAACATCTCGGAGGAGCAAGGATTCGGAAAGGAGGGACAAGTCATCAAGGAGCTACACAAAACGAAGACATCAAGCTCATGTTGGTGAATGGGTGTCCGGCTCAGGCTCCGACAATCACTCCGAGAGAAGCTATCACTCCGAGCTCGAATATACTCAAGATGAAGGTGTTGCCGGTCTAGCACTTGTGTCAACCAACTTCTATGACATATTTGATTCACCTAATGAAGGAATTGGAAGATGCTTCATGGCTAAAGGCCCAATGGTAACACACCCCGAGTACGTTGATTTCAATAGTGATGAAGATGACTTGCTAGGTGATGATGATTTACTTGTTGACAACTCTAGTGATGAATACTACGATGAAACGTCAATTAATCATGCTAATCAAGATAAAACAAATGACAATGATAAGGAGAAGATTGAGCTTCTAACTAAAGAACTAAACACTCTTAAGTTAGCTCATGAAACTATCTTAGAAGATCATCGAGAACTTTTAAGGACTCATGAGAAGTTACGCTTTCAAAAGATCAATCTTGAGCAAGAGCATGAGTTCTTAAAGGCAATCAATGATGATATTCGTAAGAAAAGTTCTTCCTACATTGCCAAGCGTTTACTCTTATCTACTTACATCCTCAAGTCAAGTCCATTAACAAAAACAAGAAAGATTCTTCCTCTAGTAGTAACAATAATCATGCTAAATCAAATGTTGTTGCTTCTAGTAGTTCTCTTGATTCCACTAATGATTCTCTTAGCCAAGTTACACTTGAGCAAGAAAATAGCTTATTGAAGGGAATTATAGAGAAAGGTGTTTACAAGAGCCTTGCCGGGAGTAAGCAATTTGAGGAAATTGCACGCAAGCAAGGAAGGCACCGGAAGAACCAAGGTGTTGGTTTTGAACGAAAGTTCAATGCCGATGGAGTTGAGTGGGAAGAAGATCAATATCCCAAGACGAAGTTTGTTCCCTCAACAAGAGAAGTATGATCCTACTTCCTTCAAGGGGACACAAGCTCAAGATGATCTTCCACCACAAGACCACAAGCAAAAAGGCAAGGACAAGCTTCAAGAGGAGATTGATGCATTTGAAGAAGCTCCTAAGGCCTTGGTCAAGTGGGTTCCCAAGACTACGACAAGTTCTACTTCATCAAGTACGACTACAACTCCAAGGATTCCCATCAAGATGATGTGGATCCCGAATAAGAAGAACTAGAGAGTTCTTGAGGGTGACTCCGCCAACATATTTCACTCATATCATTTTGGCAACAACAAGTGCAATCAACTTCCACATCTTGCACTAGTTCAAGGAGTCACAAACCCTCTTGTTGGTAAGACAAGGGACAAGGTAGTCTAATGCTTTCATAGACATCATCTTGTGTGTGCATCACTCTATTTCTATGGATATCCTTGTTTGTTCCTTGTGGGACTAACCCGTGTAGGTATCGAAAGTGCAACTCACTCCAAAAGGATTGCTCCAAATGATCTTCATCAACATTGAGCATCCACATCTTCAACACCTACATGAAGTCATCATTGACAAAACCCAAGGTTAGTTCATCCCTCTAAGGGGGGATCTCACATCTAGGGGGAGCTTAACTCTAATGGTGTGAACACATCAATGCATTATGTAGAAGTGGTAACCCCACTTGAGCTTAAACGATGAGTATGACCTATGATCAAATGTTCTCATTTGACTCCTAAGTCAATATACTCATATATAGATGACCTAGTCATCGCCAATTGCTTGATAGATGCTAGAATGGGTTGTGCATGCTTTGCCACATATTTCATTTGCCATTTTATTGTGTGAGCATGTTAGTTGCATATTTTACTCATTCGAGGACATCCACTTGTTGTTTTGATTGATTGGTTTCATTTTCTTTCGCCAAGTGGATGGACAAGAATGCCTAAGAACCTTCTCTAGCTATCTATGCTCTTCTCGTCTCAAACTCTATTCATGCTTTGCATCACAAAATTTGATCAAGTCAGATTCGAACCACTCTATGTGAGGAGCACTTTCGAGTCCCCGATTCGTCATAGACTTAAACTTCCAAAACTTCTTTGTGCGTTTCGTCCGACCGATTCCTCCATTTCGGTCATACCGAGATCACTAAGTCGATCTAGATTTTCAATCTCGGTGCAACCGATTTGAACTTTTCGATCACACCGAGTTGCTGTAACTGTCAACAGTTATGCATCTAGGTGCCACCGAGTTGTTCCACACGGTCACACCGACAGGGTCGGGCTATATATTCTCACGGGCAAAAATTTGGAAACTTTCTCCAAACCCCTTCGCCCGCGCATAGCTCGCTCTGCCTCCTGGGTCTCCGGATCGTCCTCCTCGTCGCCAGCCGCCTCCCGTCGCTGGTCTCCGCCGCCATCAACGGAATTCACCCCCGCCGTTGCCGCCGTAGCGAGTTCATCGCCAAGCTAGGGTATGGACTCGATCACAGTGATATCCCCGTCCGATTCCTAGCACATTGTGTTCATCATGATTCTTGCCACGATTGAAACTATTCTATCCAGTCAAAACAATCCATAGTTTAGAAGTGAATTGAAAATTTAGGGTTAGGTTTCCGCCAAAGCCATCTCGGACCCACCGAGTTGCAGAACTCGGTTCCACCGATTCGGCTAAGGCCATTGCACAAGTGATTCTCGGTCTGACCGAGAATTGCAAATCGGTGTGGCCGAGTTCAGGACTTTGTGAAACCCTAGCGGTCTCGGTGCCATTTAATCGTGACTCGATGCGACTGAAGTTCACAAGTTTAGGTTCCAAAAGCTGCTTCGATATCACCGAGTTTGCAAATCGGTTGATCCGAAATGCTTTCTATGGAAAACTAAAACTAAGTTTTTGAATAATTCTTTTGCAAAATCCCCTGTATTTTGTGATGCTCATCCACTCTATCTCATCTATATCTATTCACAGGGTCTGCAGTCAGTGTGTGCAACATGTCTGATCAAAGTGACAGCCAGAACAGGGAAGAGGAGCAGATTCAGATGAGTGAGGGCACTAGTCCCTCTAGTACCTCAGATGATGGTAGCAGGAGCACCCCAAGCAACTTGCCCAAAGCTGCCACCAGGGCCAGAAAGAAGAAAACCTCAGAATCTGAGGATGAAGACTATGTGGCAGTAGAGGATGAGGCCACTTCCAAGAAAAAGGTGCTCAAGAAGGAGTATGGCACAGCTGCTGCCACCAAGCACAGTATGAAGACCAAAGTACCTGCCAAAAGGATTCCCATGTCTAAAGCGAGCCTCCACTCAAGCATCATTGGAATCTGAACCCAGAGAGGCTCTTCTTTGAAGGTAAGAAGTGGAATGAAAGGGTCATGAAGACCATGGCCAGAGTAATTGGAAAGCCTTCCATGATGGAAGAGGAGGAAGAAGAAGAGGTTGCTGCACCAGCACCCAAGGCTCAAAAGCTTATGGGTGATGCTATTAGGTCAGGGGCTGCATCATCAACCCAAAGGAGCACCCAAAGCTGCCTCCAAGCCCAAGATTGCACCAAAGAGGAGTACTAGAAACATTCCAGCTGCTGAGAAGAACAAGGCTCCAATGCCTGAAATTGTTGCCGAGGAAGAAGATGATGAGACACATGTCTTGAGAAAATTGAAGCCAAAAATTCCAGATCATAATGATGCTCATCCTGTAGCTGAGAACATGAAGATCAGGAGAGACTCGGGATTGAGGCTATGGAGAGAGTCAAATCCATATGCCACCAGAAGGAGGACTGTTGTTGACTACAGGTTCCACACAAAGGAACAGTAGGATTTCTATGAGACAGTGTTGTTGGACAAGAAGCCTATAGTGTGTGACATGAGGTGGGTGGACTGGATCTACATGAAGGAGAATGAGGAACACTATCCTGGTGTGTATGACAGTTTCAGTGCATGTGGAGTTGCAGACTTTGTTGGGCAGAAGCTCACAAAGTGGAATGATGAGCTCATAATGCAATTCTACTCCACAACACACTTCTATCCAAATGGCAGGATAGTATGGATGTCTGAAGGTACTAGGTACCAGTCAACTATTGAAGAATGGGCAAATCTGATCAATGCACCTAAGGAGAAAGAAGATGACTTGGATGTCTATGCCAAGAAGAAGATGGATCACAACACTATGGCACATATGTACAAGGAGATCCCAGATGCTGCAATAGAATCACACAAGTTTGGATCTGTACATTATCTTCTGTCAGGACTGCCAACCATCAACTGGATCCTCAGGCATACTCTATTGCCCAAGTCGGTGACCACAACATGATCGAGGCCATGCAATAAACTTGCTACACCTATTTGATGTGCCACAAAAGTTCAAGGTCATGAGCCTTATAGTTGAGACTATCAAGAGGACGCTGCTGACCAAAAGAGGAGTTGTGGATATGCCCCACAGATCCAGGAGCTGATTAACTCCAAGATGGGCACAGGCACATACCTGTTGGATAAGGAGCATATGCCTATCTATCCAGACTTTGAGGACAACCAAGTGGTTATGGATGAAGATGAACCATCTTCAGTGCAAGCACAAGCTAAGAAGGAGAAGGCAAGGACAGAGAAGGCTACCAAGATGCCAACAATGGAAGAGGCATCTCAAGATTTTCTGAAGAGCAAACAAGATCAGCTAGGCTACTTGATTGCATCCACTCACGAGGATTGAGAAGGGCTGGCCACCTTAACTCAAAACCGGGAGAGCACGGAGAGGATCATGGAGCAGAAGTTCTATGACTTGGATGTGAAGGTAACTCGAGATCCAAATCATTGTTGAGCAACTTCAGGATGATATGCAGAGAGGAAGGGCAAGACAACCACATATGCATTTGCCAGAGTGCCTAGAGCTCAGAGATCAGCTGCAGTGCCAGTGACAGATACCAGAGCCACTTCATTTGCACCAGCTACAGCTTCAGGGCCACCAGCTCCAGCACCTACTCCACCAGATCCATCTACATCAACTGATGCTTTCGTCCTTGGCGTTCTGTCTACACCACCACCTGAAGATCAAGCCTGAGAGTCGATCTAGTGCTATGCATTTTCTATGAACTTTTTGGTAACTTGTTGCCAAAGGGGGAGAAAAACGTATAGATCATAGCCTTCGAGAGAGAGTGTTGCTTTTTGTTCTCTCTTGCTGTGGTGGTTGAACTTTATTTGCTTGTTTGAGATACTCTATGTCATGTAGGATACACGGATGATCATGTGTTTGATCATATGCTACATTTATGCTTGTTGGATGACATTATCCTTTTATCTCTATATGATCATTCACTTTGCTTGGTGATGAGTGCATGTATTCAATCATTATCATTTTGAGCGCTTCCACCAAGATGTATGTGACATGGAAGAGTTACCCATGAGCCTAACTCCTTGTGCATTTGCAATCCAAAGCAAATCTTAAACTATGCACAAATTTAGGGGGAGCTCTTGCTTATCACATACTTCTCAAAGCGACAATGTTTGTCACTCTTATTATCATTTGTCGAAGCTTTGATCTATATGTTGTCATCAATTACCAAAAGGGGAGATTGAAAGTGCAACTATCCCTAGGTAGTTTTGGTAATTCCTAACAACATATACCTCATTGAGCTAACATCATTCCAAGATGAATATTTCAGGAAAAGCTCAATGGATGGCATGGCATGGATGAGAAAAGTGGATCCCTCAAAATGCTAAGGATAAAAGGATTGGCTCAAGCTCAAAAGCTCAAGACTCTACATTTTATATTTTAGTGATCCAAGATCACATTGAGTCTATAGGAAAAGCCAATACTATCAAGGAGGGATGAGGTGTTGCTTAATGAGTTTCTTGCTCTACAGTGCTTAGTGATATGCTCCAAAACCCTCAACTACTTTCTCATATCCACATATGACCTAAACCAAAAGTCAAACTCGGCCCTATCGATTCTTTCTACCCGGCGCCACCGAGTTCAGATGTCATAGCCACTGCCACAAACCCTAGGCAAATCGGTCTCACCGATAGGGATCTCGGTCTCACCGAGATGGGGTTGTAATCTCTCTGTTTCCCTTTGTAACGTTTCGGTACCACCGAGATGAGCGACCGGTCCCACCAAGATTGCAATGTAAACTCCCTGTTTCCTTTTTGTAACATTTCGGTCTCACCGAAATGAGCGAATCGGTCCCACCGAGTTTACCTGACCAACTCTCTGGTTAGCTTATTACCAAAATTGGTCTCACCTAGTTTGTGTAATCAGTCTCACCGAGATTACGTTATGCCCTAACCCTAACCACATCGGTCCTACTGAATTGCATGTCGGTCCCACCGAAAATCCTAACGGTCACTAGATTTGCTGAATCGGTCCGACCGAGTTTATCAATTCGGTCCCATCGAGTTTGGGAAGTTGTGTGTAACGGTTCGATTTTGTGTGGAGGCTATATATACCCTCCACCTCCTCTTCATTCGTGGAGAGAGCCATCGAACAAACCTACACTTCCAACTTGTCATTTCGAGAAGGAACCACCTACTCATGTGTTGAGGCCAAGATATTCCATTCCTACCATATGAATCTTGATCTCTAGCCTTCCCAAGTTGCTTTCCACTCAAATCTTCTTTCCACCAAATCCAAATCCCGTGAGAGAGAGTTGAGTTTTGGGGAGACTATCATTTGAAGCACAAGAGCAAGGAGTTCATCATCAACACACCATTTGTTACTTCTTGGAGAGTGGTGTCTCCTAGATTGGCTAGGTGTCACTTGGGAGCCTCCGACAAGATTGTGAAGTTGAACCAAGGAGTTTGTAAGGGCAAGGAGATCGCCTACTGTGAAGATCTACCGCTAGTGAGGCAAGTCCTTCGTGGGCGACGGCCATGGTGGGATAGACAAGGTTGCTTCTTCGTGGACCCTTCGTGGGTGGAGCCCTCCATGGACTCGCACAACCGTTACCCTTCGCGGGTTGAAGTCTCCATCAATGTGGATGTACGATAGCACCACCTATCGGAACCACGACAAAAACATCCGTGTCTCCAATTGCATTTGAATCCTCCAAACCCTTCCCTTTACATTCTTGCAAGTTGCATGCTTTACTTTCCGCTGCTCATATACTCTTTGCATGCTTGCTTGAATTGTGTTAAGATTGCTTGACTTGTGCTAAGATAGCTAAAATCTGCCAAAGACTAAAATTGGGAAAAGGATAAGTTTTTATTTGGTCAAGTAGTCTAATCACCCCCTCTAGACATACTTTCGATCCTACATCGTGTCGTGTTGGTGCCGTGTGCGGCCCGCACATTAACCAAAACCTCACGCCTCCATCTTAGCCTCCGCGTTTTAAACTTCTTAATCTCAAGGCCAAGGAGCAACATGAAACCTATGATAGAGCCAATCGGATGGTTGAGAACACTACAATTTGTAGCTACAGATGCGTGTGTGAGAGAGGATGAGTGCGTGTGTGCACCTCTTCTCAGAGTACAAGTGTATGTGGGTGGCATCAACCTAGGGAGCAGTGATGGTGCGTGCGAGAAGTCCCGAGAGATAGGTGTAATGCGTCTGAAAAAAGACTAGTCTATAGCTCGCCACGAGGCTATTCTGCCGAACGCCAAGCGTAAGATATGTATCCGACGGTGCCAGCTTTTTGCACGTACATAGCAAAGAGAAAAGAACTAGTACCATGGCATATGCTACAACACGGTCGAGAAAATGTGCCGACGTTACGCCATCCGGGAATAGTGCCGCGCATCGAAACTAGAACCGTAAATAAATTTTGAGCGCGTCTCGTCACATTCCAAATTACTACTACTACCACGCTATATTTAATTGCAAACTTGTTCACACCGATCACAACCTAAACGGTTTCACACTTAGGAGCGTATTAGTAGTACTCGATAATAAATACTACTATGCTAACATGACTGCACATTCCTCCTCAACTCCTCATCCACAAAAAACAATCAAGCCAATCAAGCCATGGCGGCGTGAGTTACGGGTCGAGAGATTTCCACCAGGAGAGGTGAACATGGAAGAGGAAGCACGAGAGATGTCCCGCCGCCGCATAAAGCAGCCGACATGTCCAGCCATGCATCGATGGCAAAGACAGAGGTCCCGGCCGCATACTGCCGGAAGCAAAGACGGAGGTCCCGCCGCTGACGTCGATGTAGCAGATTGGTCCGGCCACGCCGTGGAAGGAGCGAGAGATGTCCCACCGCTACCGTCAAGCAAAGACGGAGGTCTGCCGGGCCATGGGCGGCTCGGGAAAAATTTCTCGCGGCAAGCGAGGACTCTTACAGCGCATGCATGCGATGGTCCATAGCCGGATATATCAGATCTACGGCTGGGCGAGGTTGCGGGGCGAGATCTGCGGCGTCATCCGCAACTAGGGGAGGGTACGCGAAACTCGGGCGAGCCCGACCTGCCGAGGGCGAAGATCGCTGGAAGGGCTGGGCAGAGGAGGAGACCGCTGCCTTGTTGCGGAAGGGCCGAGGCGTCATCATCGTGAAACTTATGGGCGAGAATGCCATGCTCGTGATCGAGCGCAACAGCCGGTGGAGGAATCCATGGATGCTGCCAAGCAGCAGATATGACATGAAGCGATGAAAGAGATCATCGCCGCGAGAACTAGTCTCCGCGACTGCAGCGCATAAAGAAAGTAGAGATCAACGAGCGGATCGTTGTATGCATCTTCCTTCTTCTTCTTTTGCCCTTGTGTATTTGAGCGTAGCCGCATGTGGCTTTTAATTATCTTCGAATTATCTAAGACAATTATTATCCACTCTCGTCGTCCTTATATATATTCATCGGTCTTGCTATAAGTCGCAGAGATGCTATATAGGTCCTGGCTTGGATCTTACATCAAGATCCGTGCAAAAATTTCTTTTCAGATTTTTTTTCTCTCTTAAATCTCAGTCGAGTGAGACATTGCCGAGCCATTAAGCGTGAGGCTCGGGCGCCATTAATGGAGACCTTGGGAGAGAGGTGGACGGCAGATGGAGGTCAAAGGGCTCTCCTCCCGATAAGCACGCGCAGGGGTCTGATCGCACGCCTCCCGTACTCAAATAGCTACCCTGCATGGCGCCTCCTAGCTAATAAAAAGGGGACGCGTGGCGGCAAGTAAATGGTAAATAGAACACCCACGGTTTCAATAATACTTATGTTTCCGATTGTAACATGATAGCACTTGTTCCAAAATGACCTTGTTGATTGTTAATGTGTGTGCCTTCGCCGTCGGACAACAAAATTACCACAACATGTTGGTGCCATGTCATGACACCAAGCCAAGTTTCATGATTTTCATGCGTGTTTCGATTCTGAATTAAAAACCAAGTTTCTCAATGTTTCCAAATTTAGCCATGACGCCCAGATGTTTGAATTTCATTCCCATTTACGGCATGGGACCTAGAAATTTACCGAGGACACACATGTGATTTTTTAACCAGCTTTGGTGCACTGGAGCTTGTGCTTGTATTTAAAATTTGAATTATGCACACAAAGGTGACACGTTCCCTCTCAGAACCACGAGCCTTCTTGAGAGAAGCTCCGGTTTGCAAGAAACTTATACCAAAACTTGTTCCTATTCTGCAAAAAATTTTACCACAGCATGGTAGTACCATGACATGACACCATGCCAAGTTTCATGATTTTCAGGCGTGTTTTGGATTTACAAGAATTTTAAAACCAAGCTTCTCAATGTTCTCGGCCGAGCCACGATGCCCAGATGTTCTAATTTCATTCCCATTTCTTGCATGGGACCTAGAAATTCACCCGAGGACACACATGTGATTTTTCAATCAACTTTGGTGCACGAGAGCATGTGCTTGTAGTTCAAATCTACACATTAAATGACCAGAAACTCAATTAATGTATAAAAAAGGCCAAACGAACCCGGAATAATTCCAAAATTTAACAGGGCACTCATATAGTTCTATGTTGCCTCTGTAAAGAAAATCTGGGGGAGGCAGCGTATATTGTTTCACACACAAAGGTATAAAGAAATAAAGAAATAAAGAAAGGGACAATTCCATTTCTGCCCCTAACTGGAACCCACTACTCAAATTTGCCCCTAATATCAATATGTGCTCAAATTTGCCCCTCTACCGTTAGTTGCCCTTATAGAAATGCCCTTTATGTCACATACCATCCAACAAGCGGCTTTGACCATCTCGAAAAAATAGCAAATAAAATCAAAAAAATCTGAAATTTTGTGGCATCGAAGGTACTAAGGTTCGCAAGATGCGCAAATTTTCATGTTGTTTGAGCATTCTAGGAGGTCGTGGCAAGGGAAAAACAGTAAATATGTATGTGTGTGAACAGTAAATTAAAAAAATAGCAAGAAAATTCAAAAAAAATGAATTTTTTGGCATCCAAGATGCTGAGGTGCGGAAGGTGTGTGCACAATTTTGTTGTGTTTGGACATTGTAGGAGCTCGTGGAGAAAATAACAAAATTTGTCTCAGAAAAAAACTGGTAAAAAATACAGTATTTTGGTTTTTTGCGAGAGCTTCTCACATGTCATTTGATAAAAAAAATTTGCACACGCCTTGTGCACCCGAGCATCTTTAATGCCAAAAAATTTCATATGGTTTTGAATTTTCTTGCTATTTTTTTGAATTTACTATTCAAAGATGTACAATTTTATTGCTTTTCTTCGCCATGAGCTCCTAGTATGTCTAAATAGCACGAAAATTGTCATGCACCTTGCGCACATGACAAGCTTCAATCCCACAAAATTTCAGATTTTTTTGAATTTGTTTGCTATTTGTTTCGAGATGGTCAAACTTGTTTGACCAGATGGTAACGTCACAGAAGGGAATTTCTATAAGGGCAACTAACGGCAGAGGGGCAAATTTGAGCACACATTGAAATTAGGGGCCGGTTCTAGTTAGGGGCAGAAATAAAATTGTCCCATAAGGAAATTAGCATTCCTATTTAATTCTTGGGTTCTTATTATTTATTCCACTAGTTGCGTATCACTACTCAGTTTTGCCATTAGAAGTTACAACTACTCAAAAAATGCCATCGATCCGTGATATGCCTGCTCAAAAATGCAATTAGATATCTAAAAAATGCCATCGTTAAGTTAGATGTTTGCTCAGAAATGCCATTAGACATTGTTATTTTCACGTTAAACCTGTTGACCATGTTACATGACAAAAATAAGCCGATTCTCACAATGATAAGTTAATGGTGCACAACACACCCCTCAAATAAAACTAAGCACCCTGGAATTCTTTGACAAAACTAAGCACCCAGAAATTATTTGACAACTAAACTGCTGGCTATATGATGTTGGCCATATATATTGTACGTATATAATGTGAAGAAACGAGTGGTAGTACTATACCAACTAAAAGATGAAAATGTATGAAATATAACGAGAAGAAACATAACATAGTTCTGCTGGGGGCTCAGCACAACACACCCCTCAAATTAAACTAAGCACACCTGAAATTAAACTATGCAACTAATCCGGTAGACACTGCGTTAGAACTACCATGAGCAACGACACTGCCACCTTACTCGGAGTCCTCGTCCACGTCCTCGACTTCGTCCTTGTCCCT
Organism: Aegilops bicornis; assembly: GCA_021605145.1. NCBI lineage: Eukaryota > Viridiplantae > Streptophyta > Magnoliopsida > Poales > Poaceae > Aegilops > Aegilops bicornis. Next base: position 322,413,931 of record CM038669.1, read on the forward strand.
CTTCCTCTTGGCCGATACTTCTTTGCTTGAACCGCACACTTGGCTCTTGCTCTTCATCCAACCCTTGTAGATATTGAAACAAAGGTAGCCATCCATTGCAGCGTAGTGGATGTGGTCTATATCTAGTACATTCCACTACCATGCATGACGATGAAACGTGTACGGAGGTTTCTCTAGTTTACCGTACGAAGGATGAACCATGGTTTCCGCCAGGTCAAGATTGAAGGCTGACCACGAGGGCTGAGCTTGATTCTTTCCGGAGGTCGAAGGGGTTGCCTACAACGAGGCCTATCCGACCCAGGTCTCTTTTGTTGTTCGTAAAGTCTACAGTAACGAATTTGACTAGGCCGCCCTTGAGGAAGTTCTTAAATTCCTCCCACTCAATGTCGGCATGACATATTTGGTAAACCAAGCATAAGCCATGCACGCAAACCTGGATCACGGTGGGCTTCTTCTTCTCTTCCTCCTTTAGATCCTTCTCTTGTCCCAGGACTGTGGTGTACTCAACATCTAGCCCAGCGACCCACTCATCATTTGAGTTTTCGAACATGCGACTGAAGCGAGCAAGGCATCCTTTCACCGTCGCAGAAGAACGGGTGTAGATGACATCGAACTCATCACCGGTGATGGTTCTGACCTTGTACTCACCGCCGATCATGGAGATTTGGGACACCATGAATTTGGGAGGAGGGTTAGGATTAGTGGAACTGCCGTAATGTGAAAGGACGGGACGACTAGGAGCGAACTGCCGTAATTTTAAAGGACGTCCGGGGACGAGTAGGAGCGAACTGCCAGCGGTTTTTCGATTGCGTGTGAACGGCAGGGTAGTGGCTTGCCTGTTGGATAAATGGATTCATGCATTGTGCTATGGGGGCCCATTAGATGTCGTGTCTACTCGACGCCCAATTAAATGGCTTTCGATGTCATGTCAAGCGTCAGGAAATATACAGGTGATGCGAAGCTTTCCATTCTCCCATGATACGGGCTTCCGAGAGCCCTTGGATCTGAGATCGAACGGTTGCATGGCGTGATTCTAGACCTATGGGTGAATATCCTATTCTGGAGGGTTATTCCGCAAATTTTCAGCAACTTATCATGCGACCGTTTGATCTCAGATCCAAGGGCTGCCAGCAGCCCATATCATGGTCATGCCGCCTACCACGACCGTCGCCTCGCTCACGCGGTCGCGCCCTTGGAGATTTAACACGGTGCGTTAGGCTATCTGATGTTGGCATGTCATACATAGTCATCACTTAGTCACTCGTACTACAACAAGGTTAGCTATAAGGTTGGCTATAAGAGTATTTTTACTTCTCTCTATCTCTTTCTTCGTAGTATTTATTGCATTTGCCAAGGAGTGACCTCTTTCAATGAAATGGTGCTTAGATGAGGTGCTAAGGGCATTAAATGGATTAGCAATCAAGTCCCCAATGCATAGGTGCTTAGTTTTTTGTTGCTAAGTTTGCTTCATTTAATTAACTATAGACTCAAAATTGTCTTTTCACCTAGGTAAACGCGCTTAGTACCGTTTCTTCCTTGGGTCACCAAACTAGTCTCTCTCTTCTTAATTAACTTGCCACATAAAACTTTATGCCTATGTGGCAAGCTTAGCACCTATAGGAGCAAGTAAGTACTCCATCCGTTCCAAAATAGATGACTCAACTTTGTACTAACTTAACTTTAAGTTAGTACAAAGTTGGGTCATCTATTTTGGAACGGAGGGAGTACAATAGTGGGCTATAAGCCTGCTTTACATGGCATTTTTGCATATGTGGAGGAAAGAGGCAAGGAAAAATTGCTGGAGTGGGCTCTCATGCAAGAGCCAGCCTCTACATGGTGGAGCATTGGGAGAGGTACCTGTATGGAGGTGGTCAGGAATCAGGAGACTCACACCGGTCGTGAAGCGCCTTGATTAAAATGATAATGGCAAGTCAAATCATGGGGCCCACCTGGCCCAAGAAGAATTAGCTTTCAAATCACACAGCCCCTACGCTTGCAAAGAGCCTACTCCCTCATCTTCTCGCATCTCACGAACCCACTGGCCGGAACTTCCCGCCTACCATGGCAGAAAAGCCCCACCCTCGACTTTTTAAATAGTACAAGAGTACTAATTTTGTATCCATGGATTGCGCCATGGAGCAAAGCCTCAAGAAAACGGTGGCACACATGTACGGAGTATACAAAGACGCCTGGCTATGCTCAAGCGTCGCACCTCAGACGGTCGGTCGGTTCCGCACGCCGCTCTCCGAATGGAGCAAGGTCATATTGGCGCTTTGCACACACATGTGGGACCGCAATTGAGAACCGACCATAGGTACACTCCCCGCCCTGCAAGTCGGGTGAGTTAATAGAAGAGAGACGAGCGATGATAGTACTACTAGAGAAGTGTTGTAGGAGTACATACGTTGGTACCTGGACGATCCCTGCAAGACACGGAAGATCAGTTCGTCCATGCATGTGACCAGACTCCAGCAGACACGCCTGGATTGGCTATCGTCTACATATCGTGCAAGCTGTGTTGTACAGGGCTGTAGTTCTGGTGAGAAATCTAAAAAAAGGTTTCTTGTTGTCAGGACCAGATTTTCGGGATATTAATTTCCAGAAAATGGCCCTTGTGCTCACCAGCCCCAGGATTATCAAGTTGGTGACGAGGCACCAACTTGATCTGAAATGCCAAGCAAAATACAAAATATGTAGTACAAGACCATTACGACTTATGAGCACAACAAATGGTTTCTAGTGGTTGATGGCGAAGCGGTTTGTGGATCATCGGCGTTTATGGGAATCCATTTCCCATGTGAACAAGTGACCGAGCGTTAACTCCTATCTTCACGAGGCTGCTATCACCGTTGCTTAGGTTCCGGGGCTGTCATCGCAACGCTCCTCTCCAAGCAAGAAATCTGTCCAGGACAATAGCCAGGAACAAGCCAGTGAGTACTTTTGAATGTACTCGCAAACATTATGAACACGGGTATAATATAACAAACAATAATCATACTCTAAAATATTCTATGCTCACAACGTCGCCATAAAAATAATATCCCACGATACATGCAAGCAGGTTATTTATATACTAAATGAATATGCAATAACAGGGTAGTAATAAAATGCACCGATCGGGTGTTTGAAGCGACGCCTCGAAAGGACAATAATGTGACACATGCCTCAGTCGGGCGTCTCAGCGACACCGCATAAAGGTTTTATAGGGGAAATAAGTAAGAAACATGCCACAGTCGGGCGTCTGTGCGATACCACATAAAGGGCTTATATGATAAATAAATAGCAAGCCTGCCACAGTCGGGCGTCTGAGCGACACCACATAAAGGGCTTATACGATAAGTAAATAGCAAGTACATGCACGGTAAGCGTCTATGACGCCACATAAAGGGCTTATAAAGTAAAATGATCACAGTGAATATCCAGGAGGTAGAACCGTCCCAGGGATACTCAATAATTAATAATAATAATCACAATCATCATAATCAACACAAGTCACAAGTCATGATCCATGTTCTGGTTTAGCAGTTTCTCCTCCGAAGACCGACACTAAGACCGACACTTGACCCATCCTGCATCGTAGTCCTTAACCATGGACACGGCTATTGAATAGATTTAACCTCTGCAGAGGGTGTAGTCTTTACCCACGAGTAACGGATTCCTTTAGTCCATCGGGACTAATTCCGCCTACGGTCTTTTAATTGAAAACACACCTGACTTGCACACACACCAGCTTAACTTACACGATTATGCGGAATCACCCGCGACACCTGTCAAGCAAAACTCTAAGTGGGGAGGCTACAACCTCGTAGCATGGGATCAAAATTATATCACACGCTCTAAGGGGTGCCCCCCTCTCGGTCCCAACCGGAAACACCCATGCCCTCGGACCAGGTGGCATGCCTACCGGATGCAGCCGGTATCTTCCACCATTGCCTCTCTGTACGGTGTGTGCTAGGAAGGGGTTGACATCTTACTGAACCGTACCCTACCTGCGGCAGGGACAAGTGGTAGTACGAAACAAGTATGGGGGTTACTGGAACAAGACACGACCTACGGCCGACTTAGGAGGTTTAAGTATTCCCTGCATGATTAGCATAACAAATATATTTTCAACCAACAGGCAGGATCACCACTCATCATACCCCGTCATGCCATACCGGACACAACCATCTCGACGAGGAACTAGGGACAAGCTCGTGTCTACCCAAGACAAAGACTTTCCCGGCTTCCTTAGGGTATGTATGAAAGGCATACGAGGGTGATTACTATCACAACGTATCAAAATTTCAAGAGTACGTAAATCACCAATATGCGCTTATGAGTATGCTTCCTATCATCACTTAAAATAACGAAACTCCGAGACAAGGAGTGTGGTAATCGTATTCAAACGACACACAAAAAATATTATGCCGAGTTCGTAATGCTTGCCTTCAAGAGTATGCAAGTGGGGTGTGTGTCTTTGAAAGTTGACTTCTTCTCCAAAAACCTAATTTTGAAATTATTCAAATCAACACATAGTTTCAAAAGCGATTGCAAAAAAAAATTGTCTGAATTTTTTCAAATAAATCTGAAAATAAACTAGACAATATTTGAGAGAGCTGGAAAAAGAATCAACTCATTTGGAGTTTTATTTTAAAAGACATAGTCAGTCAAAGTCTAGTCAACTTTTTGTTTAAAAAAAATAAAACTGAAAAAAGAAAAACGTTTCGGAAAGAGTACACGTCGAAGACGTACTTTGCTTTTACGTCTCCACTTACGCCTGCGTGGACTGCATACTGGTCACCGACAGTGGGTCCAGGGGCTCACTGGTCAGTTTGACTAGCCGCCTCTCCTCCTCTTCCTCTCGCCGGCGGAGGCGGGACTCGGCGATGCGGCTTAACGGGCAATGCACTGCTCGAGAAACCGAGGCCATCCTCGGGCTCGGGCTGGTCGAGGCGGTCCCTTCCGGTGGTCGCTATGGTCCCCGGGGTGGGCCTGAGGTCATGGCCGGCTAGCTCCGCGTGAATGACGGTGGCCGTCCAGTGGGTTTGGGGTTCTTTCCTCCCATGACTCCGATCAAAATTGAGCATGGGGATGGATTCAAGAGATGAAGGGAGAGCTTCTGGTGAAGAGAGTGGAGGGGGGAGGCCCTGGTGGCGCCGGAATGATCGAGACAGTGGCGGCGGCTGTGGTTGCCGGAGAAGAAGAAGACGACAATCGCTGGTCTTTCTACTGCTACGGGGGGATCAGTGAGGGAGTGAGAGAGGTGTATGAGGGTGCTTGAGGGCCTGGACGAGCTCGGGGGCCCTTAAATAGGCGAAGCAATGGCGGTTCCACAAGGCCGGAGATAAGATCATCGGCACCGCCGCTCAGAGCTAGGGGCGGTATGGCGGCGGTTGGCGAGTCCGGCAGGGCGAGGGGATAAGCTAGAATCGCTTAGGGGCGGCGAGCGAGTGCTAGTGGTTCGGGCGGGCGCCCGTCTGGTGGCAGAGCGGCTCGGCCGTCATTAGCCGCCACCCGACCTGGACGGGCGACTGAGGGCTCGAGGGCTGTCTTGGAGGGCTCCGGTGTGTGGATGAGGGCGGGCGTGCCTCTGCAGGCGAGCATGGGCTGTGGGCACGACAGGGGGCACGCAGGCGCATGCACGTCGCAAACGCGACGCTTCCGGGCGCGCCAAGACGCACACCAAAGCTTGATGCAATGCCGTGAAGTGCCAGAGGTCTTGGGTGAGGCTGGGTTCAACACGTGCAGGTTAGGGTCACCTAGGGGCTTAGTGGACATGCTAGTCTGTCCAGAGATGCAAGGTCACAGTGCAAAGACAAAACTCATGTCAAAACTGTCCATGCACTCAAGGTGTTTGAAAGAATGCCAATGGTATCTAGGCAACTCTTGGGGTGGCCAAAATCCCCAGATCATAGTCTCTTTGGAGGAATAAGAAGGTGGTAAAGTTAGTTTGGCAAAACTAGAATCTTGTTAGTGCAAGATTTTAAGAAAACCAATTCTAGACAGAAAGTTGAGGGCATCATTTCATGGACCAAAGATCTTCCAATGGGTCCAATCTCCTGGACTTAAGGGTTTGGTAGGGTGGTCTACACTCAGGGGAAAGAATCAAGGGAAAAAGGGCAAGCAAAAATATGGTCGCAGTACAAATCACCAAGTTGAACCAGAATGCAAATGAGGATGATTCACTCAAAATTTTCAAAGGACATCACTGGGTTTTTTTTTGCATAAAGTTGAATTATATATTACTACTAGAATCCCATAATTTTGGTAGAAGTTTTAAAGAAATATTTAAATAGGTTGTAGTGCAAAATTGCCCACTAGACCAGATTTGATAACTTAATATAGAGCTCAAAATATCCAAAGAATGAAATATATTTTTGCATAAAAGTGATTTAAAAACATCACATGACATCCCCAAATTTTGATGGGATTTTTAAATGAATTTATAAAAGGGTTGCAGTTCAAATGGGACCCTAAAACTTATGAAAACCCATTTTAGAGAAATAAAGCTCAGGAAAAATAATTATATAAATAATCCTACTGATAAAAGAATTGTTTTATTTGAGAGGGTAAATAAGTCCAATAATGTTTGAAAAGTTTTTACTTGGGGTAAAAACTCCCTAATAATAAAGAAAAGAATGGTTCTGAAATCAAAAGGAAATCCAGAAAATAAAAGTTTAAGTTTCCTGGCAAAATTTTAATAAACAAAACATGGTTAAATTTTTGGGGTGTCACAACACTACCCTCCTTAATAAAAATCTCGTCCTCGAGATTTGTTAAGAGTTGTTCTCGAAAATATCATTCCTGTTAGTTGAAACTAAAAAAAGAGTTTTCTCATCGCACAAATTTTGTGTCGTCGGGGTTGGCAGCTACGCCCGGGTTAAAAATGCAATCGCACACCAACGTACTTATGCAGGGCTACTATAGGCGTGCAGAAGCAAATAGCATTTAATCACGGGCGATACTGGTCGCCATTACAAAGGCGAGGACATGCTAAGACTTGGTACCGCTTTCGAGTGACTTAGTCTACCTCATTAATGTCTGCCGGCTTGCCTTGTGGACGCCGAGGCTTCGCCACGGTTTTCACCGGCCGGGATTAGCCGGAGGGGGTTGAGGGCTGCAGGGTCGGGTAGCGATGATGACCCTCGCGGGGTTGTTGGCCACAATCCTGTATGCCGTGTTCCCAAATGGCGATGAAGCACTTCAGGGTCATCAAGGTATTATGGTCGATGGTCAGGCAGACCTCAAGGACTCAATCGGTTGTCCAAATAGCACGACCGGGCTGTCGGTGCCGGGCTCCTCTTCTCCTCCTCTTGCCGGGCTCGCTAATCAGCTCTCCACGAGATGCGATCAGATCAAGGGTGATTTGATCGAACATATCCTCTAGTGCACTTACATAGCGCACCAGATGCAACAATGCAGGGTCCGTCTCGTGATCACCGTTGGCAACTTGGGGTGGCCAACCATACCCTTCACGGCTGGGGTAGTAGTAGAACGAGCGACAGTTAACTCTGGGCGACAAGTGCCGTAGTTGAACTATAGCCTCTCGAGCAGCTAATTGGATAGCTTGTGGATCAAAGGAAGTTGTCCTTCCGGTGAACCTGTAGGGGTGTTCTGGCGATAGACCCCTACCATAGACGTGTACTGTGGCTCGTAAATTGACGGCCACCGCTCATGGGTCCTTGGTACACAACATATTCTCGGGGCTCTTCTAACGCCAAGGTACGGCGGGTGAGGTTCATGAAAGCACGGTCACAAAACCTCCAAGGTTGGTTGTCGTGGTCTCATTGTGTACCCACGGGGCCGTGCATTATAGCTCGGTTTGGGAAAGAGTTTGTGTCAGGTTGCGTGTTGAGGCTAAGCGTGCCTTCTTTTATAGAAAAAGGGGACGAGCCTTCCTTCCCACGCCATGTAATGGGACAATATAGGTGTCGGTCACTAGCTGCGTGATCGATGTGGCTAGGCTGATAGGTTACAACCAACGCCAAAAGTGTCGTGGGTCACCGTGTGGCTATCTTGCACGAGAAGCTTCACTGGGTTTAGGTTAAGGTCCGGTGGGTTGGTTATCCTAGGTTTATTGACCGGCTGAGATAGGATTAGCTAATGGTCACTGGCTCGATACCAAGTTTGTCAGACCGGATTTTCGGATATTAATTTCGTAAAATGGCGCTTTGTGCTCACCAGCCCTGTGATTATCAAGAATGATGAGGCACCAACTTGATATAGAAATGCCAAGCATAATACAAAATATGTAGTACAAGACCATTCTAGCCTATGAGCACAACAAATGGTTTCTAGTGGTTGATGGCGGAAGCGGTTAGTGGATCATCAGCGTTTATGGGACTCCATTTCCCACGTGAACAATGACCGACTGTGTTAACTCCTATCTTCACGAGGCTGCTATCACCGTTGCTTAGGTTCCGGGGCTGTCATCGCAACGCTCCTCTCCAAGCAAGAAATCTAGCCAAGACAATAGCCAGGGACAAGCCAATGAGTACTTTTGAATGTACTCGCAAACATTATGAACACGGGTATAATATAACAAACAATAATCATACTCTAAATTATTATATGCTCACAACGCTACCATAAAATAATATCCCCGATACATGCAAGCAGGTTATTTATATACTACATGAATATGCAATAACAGGTAGTAATAAAATGCACCAATCAGATTATGCAAGCGGCGCCTCGAAAGGACAATAATGTGACACATGCCTTAGCCCAAGGCGTCAAATGACACCGCATAAAGGGCTTATAGGGGAAATAAGTAACAAACATACATACGGAAGGCCTCGTGGCGACACCACATAAAGGGCTTATACGATAAATAAATAGCAAGCTCACATACACCGTCGGCCGAGCGACACCACATAAATGGCTTATACGATAAGTAAATAGCAAGCATGCCACAGTCGGGCGTCTCAGTGACGCCACATAAAGGGCTTATAAATTAAAATGATCACAGTGAATATCCAGGAGGTAGAACCGTCCCAGGGATACTCAATAATTCAAGTAATATAACGGGTTAGTCCATAATAATAATAATCACAATCATCATAATCAACCCAAGTCACAAGTCATGATCCATGTTCTGGTTTAGCAGTTTCTCCCAAGACCGACACTAAGACCGACACTTGACCCATCCTGCATCGTAGTCCTTAACCATGGAGACGGCTATTCGAATAGATTTAACCTCTACAGAGGGTTTACTCTTTACCCACGAGTAACGGATTCCTTTAGTCCATCGGGACTAATTCCGCCTACGATCTTTTAATTGAAAACACACCTGACTTGCACACACTGGGGCTTAATCTCACGGTGTCCTGAATCACCCACTACACTGCCAAGCAAAACTCTAAGTGGGGAGGCTACAACCTCGCGTAGCATGGGATCAAATTTATATCGCACGCTCTAAGGCGCCCTCTCGGTCCCAACCGGAAACACCTATGCCCCCGGACCAGGTGGCATGCCTACCGGATGCAGCCGGTATCTTCCACCATGGCCTCTCTGTACGGTGTGTGCTAGGAAGGGGTTGACATCTTACTGAACCGTACCCTACTTGCGGCAGGGAAAAGTGGTAGTACGAAACAAGTATGGGGGTTACTGGAACAAGACTCGACCTACGGCCGACTCAGGAGGTTTAAGTATTCCCTGCATGATTAGCATAACTAATATATTTTCAACCAACAAAAGTGCAGATCACCACTCATCACACCCCGTCATGCCATACCGGACACAACCGTCTCGACGAGGAACTAGGGACAAGCTCGTGTCTACCCAAGACAAAGACTTTCCCGGCTTCCTTATGGTATGTATGAAAGGCATACGAGGGTGAATACTATCACAACGTATCAAAATTTCAGTAGCACGGAAATCACCAATATGCACTTATGAGTATGCTTCCTATCATCACATAAAATAACGAAACTCCGAGACAAGGAGTGTGGTAATCGTATTCAACGACACACAAAAATATTATGCCAGAGTTCAGAATGCTTACCTTCAAGAGTATGCAAGTGGGGTGTGCCTTTTGAAAGTTGACTTCTTCTCCAAAAACCTATTTTTGAAATTATTCAAATCAACACATAGTTTCAAAACAGTGCAAAAAAATTTGTCTGAATTTTTTTCAAATAAACCTGAAAATAAACTAGACAATATTTGAGAGAGGTAGGAAAAAGAATCAACTCATTTGGAGTTTTATTTTAAAAGATATAGTCAGTCAAAGTTTAGTCAACTTTCTATTTTTTTTTAAAACTGAAAAAAGAAAAACGTTTCGGAAAGAGTACACGTCGAAGACGTACTTTTCTTTTACGTCTCCACTTACGCCTGTGTGGACCGGCGTTGGGTCACTGACAGTGGGTCCAGGGGGCCCACCGGGTCAAGGCCTGACCAGTCGCCTCCCTCCTCTTCCCGCCCGAGCGGAGGGCGGGACTCCAGCGTGACAGCCGCTTAACGGTGGCACTGCTCGAGAAACCGAGGCCATCCTCGGGCCTCGAGGGGATCGAGGCGGTCCCTTCGGTGGTCGCTATGGTCCCTGGGGTGGACGGAGTCGCCGGCGGCTAGCTCCGCAGCGGACGGTGGCCGTCGGGTGGGTTTGGGGTTCTTGCCTCCGGCGGCTCCTGATCAAAATTGAGCATGGGGATGGATTCAAGAGATGAAGGGAGAGCTTCTGGTGAAGAGAGTGGAGGGGGGAGGCCCTGGTGGCGCCGGAATGATCGAGATAAAGGGCGGGCGGCTGTGGTTGCCGGGGAAGAAGAAGACGACCATCTCTGGTCTTTCTACTGCTAGGGGGATTAGTGAGGGAGTGAGAGAGGAGTATGAGGTTGCTTGAGGGCCTGGACGAGCTCGGGGGCCCTTAAATAGGCGAGCAATGGCGGTTCCGCCAAGGCCGGGATAAGATCACACGGCTGACCGCCTGCTGTAGCTTAGGGGGCATGTGGCGACGGTTAAGGTGGTTTGGCAGGCGAGGGATAAGCTAGAACTGCCAGCGAGCCGGGCGAAGTGCTAGTGGTTCATGGCGGGCGCCTGTCAGGTGGCAGAGGCGGTGGGCCGGGCCGCTAGCCGCCACGGCCGACCCTGGGACGGGCGACAACAGAGGGCTCCAGTGGGCTGTCTTGGAGGGCTCCGGTGTGGATGAGGGCGGGCGTGGCTCAGAGGGCAAGCAAGGGCCAGGGGCACGACGCAGGCACGGGCGACACATCGCAAAACGCACGCCCGCAAGACGCCAGACACGCACACTAGGTGCTTGATGCAAAGGCTGTATGCGTGAGGTCTTGGGTGAGGTCAGTTCAACAGTGTCCTGGGTTAGGGTCACCTAGGGGCTTAGTGGACATGCTAGTCTCGTCCAGAGATGCAAGGTCACAAAGCAAAGACAAAACTCATGTCAAAACTGGCCCATGCACTCAAGGTGTTTGAAAGAATGCCAATGGTATCTAGGCAACTCTTGGGGTGGCCAAAATCCCCAGATCATAGTCTCTTTGGAGGAATAAGAAGGTGGTAAAGTTAGTTTGGCAAAACTAGAATCTTGTTAGTGCAAGATTTTAAGAAAACCAATTCGGATGTAAAGGTGAGGGCATCATTTCATGGACCAAAGATCTTCCAATGGGTCCAATCTCCGGACTTAAGGGTTTGGTAGGGTGGTCTACAATCGTGGGAAAGAATCAAGGGAAAAGAGCATGCATAAATTTGGTTGCAGTACAAATCACCACGTTGAACCAGAATGCAAATGAGGATGATTCACTCAAATTTTTCAAAGGACATCACTGGGTTTTTTGCATAAAGTTGAATTATATATTACTACTAGCATCCCATAATTTTGGTAGAAGTTTTAAAGAAATATTTAAATAGGTTGTAGTGCAAAATTGTCCAGTGGACCAGATTTGAAAACTTAATGTAGAGCTCAAAATATCCAAAGAATGAAATATATTTTTGCATAAAAGTGATTTAAAAACATCACATGACATCCCCAAATTTTGATGGGATTTTTAAATTAATTTATAAAAGGGTTGCAGTTCAAATGGGACCCTAAAACTTATGAAAAACCATTTTAGAGAAGTAAAGCTCATGAAAAATAATTATATAAATAATCCTATAGATAAAAGAATTGTTTTATTTGAGAGAGTAAATAAGTCCAATAATGTTTGAGAAGTTTTTACTTGGGGTAAAAACTCCCGAATAATAAAGAAAAGAATGGTTCTGAAATCAAAAGGAAATCCAGAAAATAAAAGTTTAAGTTTCCTGGCAAAATTTTAATAAACAAAACATGGTTAAATTTTTGGGGTGTCACACTTGTCATCTCGCAAAATTAGGTGTCATGTGCTTCGGATCACTGCGAGGGTTAAGCAGCGACAACTGAGTTGGGCTAGTCATTGGGGGCACATGCACGAAGACTACTCGGTTGCCATCTAGGTCAATCCGGCTATGTTAATTAGGACATCTATCGACGGACCCCTTTTCTACGAGTTTATCTTTAATTTGAGCTTTGATCCTCGCTCAGTTTGTCCGCCGGATTCATCTTGTCTCCTTTGGGCGTTGGAGGTTATGATTTCTTGTCATGTGGCATTTTTCGTGTTATATGTTATAATCCGTGCTTCAGATCAAAATGACGACAACCGCACTCTCCGGCATGTGCATGCAGACTTCTCGACAGTCATTGCCAAGGTCAAGCCGGCTCCTAGAGACAAAAGAAAACTAGTACTCCACTATATAGGCAGGAGCCTCCGCTTGCTTGCTAGTGTTGCTCTCTTCACACTGTCTCGCTCTTCTAGATCTAAACACGACATCGGGTGGCACACACTCTCTCTCTCGCTCACCGCTGGTCATAGATCCACCGGATCCTCTCCGCCGGGAAGGTGAGAAGATGCAATGTTCACGCCACGTCTCCCTCATGACGGCTCTTACCCACTTCCGGTGTCCCGATCAGCTTGTCCCACTGTTTCTCCCAAGCATCGGGCCAAGCAGGGAGGGCTCCCACCCTTCTTCCTCGCCGCCAGTAGTGTGGGCAGATCCGGCCTCCGCCGCCACCTAGCGATATCTCGGCGACCCTCAGGTATAACTTCCTTCGAAACCGGCCTTGCTCTACTTCCCGAGCTCCTCATGTCGCTGAATTTGTATCTTTTACTATTTCGCAGGCCCCCTCATAGATAGGATCGATCGGCTGTTCGAAAACCACCTAATTTTTTTATCGTTAAGAGGTAAAACTAGTTCATGCACTCGAATCTAGTAACGCTTGGTTCAAACAAGGAAGAAAGGGGTGGGGGTGGGGAAGATTTGTTACTGAATCTAGGACTTGGTCGAAAGAGGAAATAATGGGGCGTAAGCAGAGACTGCTATCCAACCGGTCTCTAGGTCTAATAGGGAAATAAAGGGAACGCTAATATCAGAGGACCTTGAAGTATGTCTAGAGGGGGTGATTAGACTACTTGACCAATAAAAACCTAACCTTTTCCCAATTTTAGACTTTGGCAGATTTTAGCTATCTTTGAACAAGTCAAGCAATCTTCACACAATTCAAGCAAGCATGCAAAGAGTATATTGGCAGCGGAAATTAAAGCATGCAACTTGCAAGAATGTAAAGGGAAGGGTTTGGAGGATTCAAACGCAATTGGAGATTGTCGTGGTTCTGATAGGTGGTGCTATCGCACTCCACGCTGATGGAGACTTCAACCCACGAGGGTAACGGCCATGAGTCCACAGAGAGGGCTCCATCCACGAAGGGTCCACGAAGAAGCAACCTTGTCTATCCCACCATGGCCGCCGCCTCACGAAGGACTTGCCTCACTAGCGGTAGATCTTCACGGCAGGCGATCTCCTTGCCCTTACAAACTCCTTGGTTCAACTCCACAATCTTGTTGGAGGCTCCCAAGTGACACTCTAGCCAATCTAGGAGACACCACTCTCCAAGAAGTAACAAATGGTGTGTTGATGATGAACTCCTTGCTCTTGTGCTTCAAAATGATAGTCTCCCCAACACTCAACTCTCTCTCACAGTGATTTAGATTTGGTGGAAAGAAGATTTGAGTGGAAAGCAACTTGGGGAACGCTAGAGATCAAGATTCATATGGTTGGAATGGAATATCTTGGCCTCAACACATGAGTAGGTGGTTCTCTCTAACCCGGTAAGTTGGAAGTGTAGGTTTGTTCGATGGATCTCTCCACCTAATGAAGAGGGGTGGAGGGTATATATAGCCTCCACACAAAATCTAACCATTACACACACAATTTACCAAACTTCGGTGGGACCGAATCAACAAACTCGGTCGAACCAATTTTAGTAAACCTAGTGACCGTTAGGGTTTTCTGGGATCGACATGCATCTCAGAGGACCGATATGGTTAGGGTTAGGGAATAACGTAATCTTGGTGAGACCGATTACACAAACTCAAAGGAGACCGAATTTGGTAATTAGCTAACCAGAGAGTTGGTCGTGTAAACTCGGTGGGACCGATTCGCTCTTTGGGTGAGACCAAAAGTTACGAAAAGGGAAACAGAGAGTTTACATTGCAATCTCGGTGGGACTGACGCTCACTTTGCTAGACCGAAACGCTACAAAGGGAAACAAAGAGAATATAATCCTATCTCGGTGAGACCGAGATCCCTATCGGTGAGACCGATTTGCCTAGGGTTTGTGGCGTTGGCTATATGACATCTCGAACTCGGTGGCGCCGGATAGAAAGAATCGGTAGGGCCGAGTTTGACATTAGGTTTAGGTCATATTTGGATGTGAGAAAGTAGTGGAGGGTTTTGGAGCATATCACTAAGCACATGAAGCACGAGGCTCATTAAGCAACACCTCATCCCTCCTTGATAGTATTGGCTTTTCCTATAGACTCAATGTGATCTTGGATCACTAAAATGTAAAATGTAGAGCCTTGAGCTTTTGAGCTTGAGCCAATCCTTTGTCCTTAATATTTTGAGGGATCCACTTTCATCATCCATGCCATGCCAATCATTGAGCTTTCCTGAAATATTTGTCTTGGAATAGCATTAGCTCAATGAGCTATATGTTGTTATGAATTACCAAAATCACCTAGGGATAGTTGCACTTTTAATCTCCCCCTTTTTGGTAATTGATGACAACATATAGATCAAAGCTTCAACAAATGATAATAAAATTAAAAAGCATCGTAAGCTTTGAGAAGTATGTGATAAGCAAGAGCTCCCCTAAATTTGTGCATATCTTAAGATTTGCTTTTGGACCGCAAATGCACAAGGAATTAGGCTCATGGGTTACTCTTCCATGTCACATACATCTTGGTGGAGCACTCAAAATAGTAAAGATTGAATACATGCACTCATCACCAAGCACAGTGAATGATCATATAAGGATAAATAAGATAATATCATAACAAGCATAGTGTGGCTTATGATCAAACACATGATCATCAATGTCTCATGTAAAGCATAGTATCTCAAGCAATCAAGGCAAATAAAGTTCAACCAAGAAGACAAGAGAGAACAAAACAAATCTCTCTCTCGAAGCCTATGATCTATACATTTTTCTCCCCCTTTGGCAACAAGTTACCAAAAATTTCCTTGAAAATGCATAGTACTATGTCGTCTCTCAGGCTTGGTCTTCAGCTGGTGGTGTAGAGATGGCTCCTTGGACGAAGACTTTAGTTGATGTGGAAGGAGCTGAAGGAGTTGGTGCTGGAGCTGGTTGTGCTGGAGCTGAAGTAGTGGCTCTGGTGTCTGTAGCTGGCACTGCAGCTGACCTCTGAGCTCTAGGCACTCTGGCAAATGCATCAGTTGTTGTCTTGCCCTTCCTCTCCTGCATATCATCTTGTAGTCGCTCCACAAACCGATCGAATCTCTTACCACTTTGACATCAAGATCATAGAATTTTTGTTCCATGATTCTCTCCGTGCTCTCCTGGTTTTGAGTTAGGTGGCCAACCCTTCTCAATCCGCAGCAGTAGTTGATGCTATCAAGTAACCAAGCTGCCTCGCTTGTTCTTTAGAAAGTACTCAGATGCATCTCGCTAGAGTGGGCATCTTGGCAGCCTTCTCTTGCCTTGCCTTTCTCCTTCCTCTCTTGAGCTTGCACCGATGATGGTTCATTCTCAGTCATGACAACTCGATTGTCCTCAAATTCGGATAGAGAACCATGTGTTCCTTATCCAACTGATACTTCCTCGCGCCCATCTTCGAAGTTTATCAACTCCTGAATCAAGGGGCATATCCACAGCTCCTCTTCTCGACCGCTATTGTCCTCTTAATAGTCTCAACTATGAGGCTCGTGACCTTAAATTTCTGAGGCACATCAAAAACGTGAAGCAAATTGATTGCATGCCTTCTGATCATGTTGTGGTCACCTGATTTGGGCAACAGAGTATGCCTTAAGATCCAGTTGATTGTAGGCAGCCCTGACAATGTAAAATGAATCGATCCAAACTTGAAGGACTCAAGTGCATCATCCGGGATCTCCTTGTACATCCGTGACATTGAGTTGTGATCCATTTTCTTCTTGGCATAAATGTCCAAGTCATCTTCACTTTCCTCTGGGGCATTGATCAGACTTGCCCATTCCTCTATGGTTGACTGGTATCTGGTTCCTTCTGACATCCAAACTATCCTGCCATCTGGATAGAAGTGTGCCATGGAGTAGAATTGCATGATGAGCTCATGTTCCAATTTGTGCGCTTTTGCCCAACAAAATCTGCAACTCCACATGCAATCAAGCTGTCATATACCTGTGATAGTGTTGCTCATTATCCTTCATGTAGGTCCAGTCGACCCACCTCATATCACATACTATGGGTTTCTTGTCCAACAAGATTGTCTCATAGAAGTCCTGCTGCTCCTTGGTGTGGAACATGTAATCTACAGCAGTCCTTCTCCTGGTGGCATATGGATCTGCCTCTCTCCATAGCCTCAACCCATGATCTCTCCTAATCTTCATGTTCTCAGCCATAGGATGTTCATCATTGTGGTCTGGGATCTTGGGTTTGAGCTTCCTTAGGACCTGCACTTCTTCATCTTCCTCAAAGCATCAACCTCGTGCATTGGGGCCTTGTTCTTTTCACCGCAGGTATGCTCCTTGTATTCCTCTTGGGTGCATTCTTGGGCTTGGGGCAGCTTTGGGCTTTGAAGTTGCAGCCCTGATTTGATAGCATCACCCATCGCCTCTTGTGCCTTGGGTGCTGGTTCTGCAACCTCTTCTTCTTCTTCCTCTTCCATCATGGAAGGCTTCCCAATCACTCGCCATGGTCTTCTTGACCCTTTCCTTCCTTTTCTTTCCTTCAAGCAAAGAATAGGCTCTTTTGGGTTGGGATTCCAAAGGAGCTTGAGTAGACACTGGCTTTGGACATTGGTTGTCTACCGCCGCCTTTTGATCTTCATTCCAGTGCTTAATCATTGTTGAAATAACTCCCTTTTAAGCACTTTCTTCTTTGAGCTTGCCTCATCCTCAATCGCCACATAATCCTCATCCTCGACTCTGAGGTCTTCTTCTTCCTTGTTCTTGTGGCAGCCTTTGGGCAAATTGCTAGGAGTGCTTCGCCCCTCATCTCGAGCTGCTTGAGGGACTAGTGCCCTCACTCAATTGGATCTGCTCTTCGATCTGCTTGCTGTCACTTTGGTCTCGACATGCCGCTCACCTTTGCATCACGAATTTCGTGGAATAGCTATAGATGAGGTAGAGTGGATGAGCATCACAAAATGCAGAGATTTTTGCAAAAGAATGATTCAAAAAACTTGGTTTTAGTTTCCCACGTAAAGCATTTTGGATCTACCGATTTTCTAACTCGGTGATACCGAAGCAGTTTTGGAACCTAAACTAGTGAACTCGGTCAGATCGAGTCACAGTTCGATGGCACCGAGACTGCTAGGGTTTCACAAAGTTCTAAAATCGGTCACATCGATTAGCAATTCTCGGTCGTATCGAGACTTACTAGTGCAATGGCGTTAGCTAACCGGTGGGACCGAAGTTTTTCAACCTGTTGGTCCGAGATGGTTTCAAGGAAACCTAACCCTAAATTTTCAATCTCAACTATTCTAAGGATTGATTTGACTAGATAGGAGTGTTTCAATCGTGGCAAGATGCATAACGAACACAATGTGCCGAGAATCGGACGAGGAAAGCACCGTGATCGAAGTTCATACCCTAGTTCAAGGAACTCGCTATGGCGGCAACGGCGGAGGAGAATTCGCTGACGGCGTAAGTGAGACCAATGACAGAGGCGGTGGCCGACGTAAGTCGACGATCCGTAGACCTGGTTGGCGTGAGCGAGCTATGCGCTGGGCGTAGAAGTTTCGAGAAGGTTTTCCAAAATTTTCCCGTATGTAATATATAGCCCGACCGCCGGTATGACCGAAAGTGGTACACTTTCGGTGGCACCGAGATGCATAACTGTTAATGATTATAGCAACTCGGTGTGACCGAAAGTACAAATCGGTTGCACCGAGATGAAAACCTAGATCGACTTAGTAATCTCGGTATGACCGAAATGGAGGAATCGGTCGACCAAAAATCACAAAGAAGTTTTGGAAGTTTAAGTCTATGATGAATCGGGGACTCCGAGTGCTCCTCACACAGAGTGGTTCGAATCTGACTTGATCAAATTTTGTGATGTAGCATGAATAGAGTTTGAGACGAGAAAAGCATAGATAGCTAGAGAAGGTTCTTAGGCATTGTCGTCCATCCACTTGGCCAAAGAAAAAGAAGCCAATCAACCAAAAAAACAAGTGGATGTCCTCGAATGAGTAAAATATGCAACCAACATGCTCACACAATAAAATGACAAATGAAATATGTGACAAAGCATGCACAACCAATTCTAGCATCTATCAAATAATTGGCGATGACTAGGTCATCTATATATGAGTATATTGACTTAGGAGTCAAATGAGAACATTTGATCATAGGTCATACTCACCGTTTAAGCTCAAGTGGGGTTACCACTTTTACATAAAGCATTTATGTGTTCACATCATTAGAGTTGCTTTGACTCAATTCTTAGAGTTAAGCTCCCCTAGATGTGAGATCCCCCTTAGAGGGATAAACTAACCTCGGGTTTTGTCGATGATGACTTCATGTAGGTGTTGAAGATGTGGATGCTCAATGTTGATGTAGATCTTTTGGAGCAATCCTTTGGAGTGAGTTGCACTTTAAATACCTACATGGGTTAGTCCCACAAGGAACAAACAAGAATATCCGTAGACATAGAGTGATGCATACACAAAATGATGTCCATGAAAACATTAGGTTACCTTGTCCCTTGCCTTACCAACATGAGGGTTTGTGACTCCTTGAACTAGTGCAAGATATGGAAGTTGATTGCACTTGTCCTTGCTATAATGATGTGAGTGAAGAATGTTGATGAGTCACCCCAAGAACTCTTCTAGTTCTTCTTCTTGGGATCCACATCATCTTGATGGGAATCCTTGGTGTAGTAGTTGTACTTGATGAAGTAGAACTTGACGTAGTCTTGGGAACCCACTTGACCAAGGCCTTAGGTGCTTCTTCAAATGCATCAATCTCCTCTTGAAGCTTGCCTTCGTTCTTGTGGTCTTGTGGTGGAAGATCATCTTGTGCTTGTGTTCCCTTGAAGGAAGTAGGATCATACTTCTCTTGTTGAGGAACAAACTTCGTCTTGGGGTATTGATCTTCTTCCCACTCAACTCAATTGGCATTGAACTTTCGTTCAAAACCAACACCTTGATTCTTCCAATGCCTTCCTTGCTTGCGTACAATTTCCTCAAATTGCTTACTCCCGGCAAGGCTCTTGTATACACCTTTCTCTATAATTCCCTTCAATAAGTTGTTTTCTTGCTCAAGTGTAACTTGGATAAGAGGTTCATTAGTGGAATCAAGAGAACTACTAGAAGCAACAATATTGGATTTAGCATTATTATTGTTACTACTAGAGGAAGAATCTTTCTTGTTCTTGTTACTAGACTTGACTTGAGGCATGTAAGTAGATAAGAGTAAACGCTTGGCAATGTAAGAAGAACTTTTCTTACGGAGATCATCATTGATTGCCTTTAAGAACTCATGCTCTTGCTCAAGATTGAGCTTTTGAAAGCGTAACTTCTCATGAGCCCTTAAAAGTTCTCGATGATCTTCAAGATAGTTTCATGAGCTAACTTAAGAGTGTTTAGTTCTTTAGTTAGACGCTCAATCTTCTCCTTATCATTGTCATTCGTTTCATCTTGATTAGCATGATTAATTGACGCTTTCATCATAGTATTCATCACTAGAGTTGTCAACAAGTAAATCATCATCACCTAGCAAGTCATCTTCATCACTATTAAAATCAACATACCTGGGTGTGTTACCTTAGGACCTTTGGCCATGAAGCATCTACCAATTCCTTCATTTGGTGATTCAAATATGTCGTAGGAGTTGGTTGACCCAAGTGCTAAACCGCAACACCTTCATCTTGAGTGTATTCGAGTCGAGTGATAGCTTCTCTCTGAGTGATTGCCTGAGTCTGAGGCAGATACCCATTCACCAACATGAGCTTGATGTCTTCGCTTTTGTGTAGCTCTTTGAAGACTTGTCCTTCCTTTCCTAATCCTTGCTTCTCCGTGAGGGTCTTCGTTCATAACGATCATCTCTACTCCTTCTCTCTCTGGTGGTGATTCTTCTTCTAATTCTTCTCTTGGGAGAATCTTCTCTTCTTTTGTAGGGTGCAGACACTCATTGAATATTGTCCGGGTCTCCCACAATTGTAGCAATTATGCTCTCAACTAGAAGATCTTTGTCATTGTAGGACCTTGACTTGGAGCTTCTTTCTTTGCTTCTATTCTTGTAGAATTTGTTGAAGTTCTTCACCATTAAGCTCAATTCTTGGTTGAAGGTCTGCTTTCACTTGATGATGTGGGGGCTTCACATGAGGCTTTTAAGCACCACTTGACTTGTTGTGAAGTTCCTCCTTATCCTTGAGTGACATCTCATGAGCAACAATTCTTCCAATGACTTCCGTTGGCTTGAGATCTTTGTAATTTGGCATCATTTGGATCAATGTGCACACGGTATCACATTTTCCATCCAATGCTCTTAGGATCTTCTTGATGATGAATCAGCCGGTCATCTCTTCACTTCCTAAGCCGGCAATCTCATTTGTGATAAGAGCAAGCCTAGAGTACATTTCAAAGGATGTGCCTTCACCATCCTTCATTTTGAACTTGTCAAGTCGACTATGGAGCACATCCAACTTGGATTCCTTGATGGAGCGGTGCAGACTTCGTGCATATCAATCAAAGTATCCCAAATTTCCTTTGCACTCTCAAGACAGCTGATTTTGTTGAATTCTTCGGGGCAAAAGCCATTGAAGAGGATATCACAAGCTTGAGCGTTGTATTGCAACATCTTCAACTCTTCTGCATTAGCTTCACAGTTCGGTTCTATCCCATCAAAGAATTCACCTTGCAAACCAATACACACAATCGCCCAAACGGCAGGTTATGTCCGAGAATATGCAATTTCATATTATGCTTCCAACTAGCAAAATTAGTGCCATCAAAGTAAGGACCTCTACGGTGATAATTTCCCTCGCTAGACGCCATACTCTCCTAGGTTGTGAAACGAAGGCTATGACCACCAAAAGCTATGGAAATCAAAGCAAATGGAGACCAAAGCTCGATACCACTTGTAGGACCTTGAAGTATGTCTAGAGGGGGGGGGGGTGATTAGACTACTTAACCAATAAAAACCTAACCATTTCCCAATGTTAGATTTTAGCTATCTTTGACCAACTCAAGCAATCTTCCCACAATTCAAGCAAGCATGCAAAGAGTATATTGGCAGCGGAAATTAAAGCATGCAACTTGCAAGAATGTAAAGGGAAGGGTCCGGAGGATTCAAACGCAATTGGAGACACGGATGTTTTGTCGTGGTTCCGATAGGTGGTGCTATCGCACTCCACGTTGATGGAGACTTCTACCCACGAGGGTAACGGCGCGCCGAGTCCACGGAGGGCTCCACCAATGAAGGGTCCACGAAGAAGCAACCTTGTCTATCCCACCATGGCCGCCGCCCACGAAGGACTTGCCTCACTAGCGGTAGATCTTCACGAAGTAGGCGATCTCCTTGCCCTTACAAACTCCTTGGTTCAACTCCACAATCTTGCCTGAGGCTCCCAAGTGACACCTAGCCAATCTAGGAAACACCACTCTCCAAGAAGTAACAAATGGTGTGTTGATGATGAACTCCTTGCTCTTGTGCTTCAAATGATAGTCTCCCAACACTCAACTCTCTCTCACAGGATTTGGATTTGGTGGAAAGAAGATTTGAGTGGAAAGCAACTTGGGGAAGGCTAGAGATCAAGATTCATATGGTTGGAATGGAATATCTTGGCCTCAACACATGAGTAGGTGGTTCTCTCTCGTGAATCGGTAAGTTGGAAGTGTAGGTTTGTTACGATGGCTCTCCACGAATGAAGAGGAGGTGGAGGGTATATATAGCCTCCACACAAAATCTAACTGCTACACACAATTTACCAAACTCGTGGGAACCGAATCAACAAACTCGATCGAACCGGTTTTAGTAAACCTAGTGACCGTTAGGGTTATTTGGTGGATCGACATGCATCTCGGTGGGACCGATATGGTTAGGGTTAGGGCATAACGTAATCTCGGTGAGACTGACATACAAAACTCGGTGAGACCGAATTTGGTAATTAGCTAACCAGAGAGTTGGTCGTGTAAACTCGGTGGGACGATTCGCTCTTTCGGTGAGACCGATAAGTTACGTAAAGGGAAACAGAGAGTTTACATTGCAATCTCGGTGGGACTGATCGCTCACCGGTTAGGACCGAAATGTTACGAAGGGAAACAGAGAGATTATAATCCCATCTCTTGAGACCGAGATCCTATCGGTGAGACCGATTTGCCTAGGGTTTGTGGCAAGGGCTATGACATCTGAACTCGTGGCGCCGGATAGAAAGAATCGGTAGGGCCGAGTTTGACTTTAGGTTTAGGTCATATGTGGATGTGAGAAAGTAGTGGAGGGTTTTGGAGCATATCATTAAGCACATGAAGCAAGAGGCTCATTAAGCAACACCTCATCCCTCCTTGATAGTATTGGCTTTTCCTATAGACTCAATGTGATCTTGGATCACTAAAATGTAAAATGTAGAGTCTTGAGCTTTTGAGCTTGAGCCATCCTTTGTCCTTAATATTTTGAGGGATCCACTTTCATCATCCATGCCATGCCAATCATTGAGCTTTCCTGAAATATTTGTCTTGAATAGCATTAGCTCAATGAGCTATATGTTGTTATGAATTACCAAAACCACCTAGGGATAGTTGCACTTTCAACTACAAACTCAATATGAACCCGATCTATTAGTTGAAAAAGGAAAGAAAGTGGGTACTGGGGGACAAGTCAGCAGTAAGTCCAAAGACTAGATTTGCTAGCCTCACACAAAGATAAGGTGGCTATATACGAACAAAAATGGGACCAACCCAGATATCCTCTTCTTCGATGTTTGTTGCCCCGAGTCAGCTCTTATGTAATGCCACTGGTAAAATGTAGCAGTCGCACTGTTAAAAGTAAGGACACGTTAAACCAATGTTGTTTTCAATGTAATGCCTCCAGTAATATGAATCAATGGCACTTTTTTTTCATGTCCTGCTAAATTTCCCATTAAGATAAGTTGCTTCTTTTCATTAGAGATGCAACTATCCTGGTCCGCCTACTCTCCCGTGCCCAAATACGACTTCAGAGTAGCCGTTAATGTAATGTTGCCGGTAAAATGAAGCAATGGCACCATTAAAGTAATGTCGTATTTAACGGGTTGTCATAGTTAATCCTAATGCCCACACTAATATCTAGCAACGCTGCTAGAAATTGCTATCGTCCTTGTAATGATTGCCATTCAGATAAGGAACATGCTTTTTTTCATTTGATGCATGTTTCATCACTTTTTAGTCACCCTCCTTTCCACCTTTTTTGTGCAAACAGAGATATACATTTCACGCTTCATCTTAGTTGAACTGCACAAATGATATCCAAATTATAGTTGAACATTCCAGGAGCTTCACGACCAACCTTGATGTTGCTCAATTTTATTGCAACTAATGAAGAAGAAGCCTGCGGGTTTCGCTTTTCTAATGGAAATGGAACCGGGCCGGAGCCCTTTTCTTAAAAAAAAGAAGAAGAAGTTGCTAGCTCATGGGACATTGCTTCAGCTTTAGATGAACTGCACCAAAAGGTCCCATGAATTGAATCATGCATGTTGGTGATCGGTGTCATCCCTTCTACGATGGCGTTGATCGCAGATATGGTTCCCATCACGAGGTATGTTCCTTTTGGTCCTGACTGCTTGCCAAAGATCCCGCATGTTGGTCTCCGCTTGTGCTACTGCTTTTGGCACCGCCATGATAAAGCAATAATGTTATTATTTTGCACCTTAATCTAGTGGCACTATTAATTTGAGGTAATGTTTTGGCAATCGCTAGTGCCACTATTTTTATATCGAAGAGGGGGTTCCTCCGATTTCATTAAAGAAACCCAACCATAGAGAACCATTATCCGACAACATCTCAAAGGTAAATGGGCGGTTATGCAACTACTACTAGAACGGACCGAGTACTAGCAGGAGACAAGTTCACGCATAAGCTAGGCAGGTAGGGGACGCAGCACCAGCTCGACCAAGTTTGGATTACAACCCGAATGCTACCACGTAAACATTAGGGGGAAGATAGTGACTGAAAGAGCCAGCTAATTCAGCATCCCAGTCTAAGCACCCCCGGCCTTCATCCTTGCGAAACACGGTACACCCCGTTTGCCACCTGCTCGAGCCTAGTGTCACTGATAAAATGAAGAAATAATACAGTTAAAATAGAGCGAGTGTCCTCTCTATCATTTCATTTCCAATGTTGATAAAGAAAGTGCTTCTCTTTGATAATGTATGTTTCATAAACTAGTCCCATTGTTAATGTTTAAGCTGCTTACGCAAACCGAGGTGCTTAATTTTAGTTGATCTGCACAAAAATAGAGATTTGAATGTCTCAAGCCCTCCTTGTACTACCGCTGTATAATCGATGTTCATCACCGCGTAAGGTGTATCGGGAGACTTGGGACGATTTCCAAAGATGAGGCGTGGCGTCTGCATCGTATGAGGCGTCGCTGGGCCCATCTCGCCCTCGCATCATGGCATACTATGATACTATCGCAATATTTTATTCTATTTATTTTGCGTGTTTCATCAACTAGTGACACTATAATGTAATCACACTTTTTCATTATCTGTGCAAACATGGTTATTCAGCTGCATTTTGGTGGAACTGCACAAATGTACGGATGGAACCAGCATATATGCAGAGTGTGAGGTGTGCTAAGTAAAAATTATCGACACCAACCATGCTCCATGCACGCATTGGCATCCACCACCACCAGTGGGATGTGTGGCGCTCTCTGTGGACGGATCTTTCTCAAGAACAAATCCTCTAACCAAATACTAGTAGCTTATATTGGCAGTTTTCTAGGAGTACTCTTTTCCGAAAGAAGCACCAATCTATTTTTCTTTATTTGTACACGTGTCACAACTTTGACCCAAAGGTCCGAGCTATTTAAGGGTGATTGGCGAGTACTCGGTGACTGATTGTAAGCATGATTTTCATTAGTTGTCACACTGATTGTAACCATGAGCAGGTGGAAGATTAGGTTAGTGCGAAGCTTACCTTAAACCCTACCGCCACCGCTGAAACAAGGCGAGCATCGAGGGAACCGTGGAGAACGGCGGGGAAGCGACATCGCGCCATCCGGCCTCCTCTTGCGGTTGGAGAACGAATACTCTTGTGGCTCTGGCTGGCTCTGCACCCTCACGAACGGCACACCGTACTCGAGCGATTCGTTATCCTCTGGGTGTTCGACCTTCGACCTGTACGCCCACCACCTCCGCCTGACTTTCGCCTCGGGCGAATCTGCCGCTTCCATCGCCGGAGGAGATACTCGATAAACTCGAAGGACTGCGGCGTGACTACTGCCGAGGAGTACATGTACATCGCCGCCCTCATCACCGCCGTCTCGCTCTTTCGCATACATTGCCACATGGCCCTGACCGTCCTCGAAATCTCCCACTCATTGTCAAACCAAGTAAGGATCTCCTTCAACCGGGCTGACTTTACCTGGTCACCGCTGGTGATCTGCCTGATTCGCTGCTGCATCCTCTCCATAAATGTCCTTTTGAGTGGTCCGATGCTAGCTTTGGAAGATGGGAGGAGAGACGGTGGTCTTGCAATAGAGAAGAGGGAGAGGCGAGACGGTGGTTTTGGAATGGAGATGATGGAGAGGAGAGGAGGTGGTTTTGCAATGGAGAAGAGGGAGAGGTGACACGGTGGTTTTGGAATGGAGATGATGGAGACGAGAGGAGGTGGTTTTGCAATGGAGAAGAGGGAGAGGCGAGACGGTGGTTTTTGAATGGAGATGATGGAGAGGAGAGGAGGTGGTTTTGCAATGGATAAGAGGGAGAGGAGCGTGCGGCAGCGATTTAGGATTGGACGAGAGAGCCCAAGGCCAGGATCTGGATCAAAATCAAAATCAATTTACCCTTCAATTAAGAAAGCGACCCCACATTAACTAGTCTCCTTTTATTCTCGGGTCATAGTTGACCATGATTTTCGCAAATAAAATATATGTTATAATGCTGCAAAAATCATATAATTTGAAAGTACATTCAGATATGAACCAAACGATACAATTTTTGGTGACATGCATTCACATTTTGCTTGTCAAATACAGTACGAGGTCAAACTTTGACCGAAAATACGCAAAACAAAAATAATAATTCCAAGACCAGCGCCACTCTTCCGCTCTTCTGCTCTTAAACCACTGCCGCTCCTCTCCTATTACAATCTAAATCCAGTGCCACTCCTCTCCTCTTCCATTTCAAAACCACCGCCCTTCCTCTCCCTTCCAATCCAAAACCAGCGTGGCTCCTCTCCCATTCTAATCCAAAACCAGCGTTGCTCATCTCCTCTTCCATTCAAAAACCACCGCTGGCGAGTGAAGGTGCTGTGGAGAAGTAGATCGATTGAGGAGTACAACTGATACGTGAGGATCGCAGACGGTGACCCTGTGAAGCTAGCTAGGATGTTGGAGATACAGTCTTGGTTTGACAACAAGGACCAACTAGCGGCGACGGCGACATCCATGGCCAAATATCTCGCAACAGAGCGAAATGGCGGTGATACTCCTGAGGAGTCGCATGGAGTACATAGAGCTGCTCCTCCGGGCCATGGAGCAAACAGATTCACCGAATCTGATCATGAGGGAGCGGTGGTGGGAGTATCGATCCCGCATGGAGCATCCACCGTAGATTGAAGGATCGAGCATCTACACGGTGCCGCTTGTGAGGGTGTCGTGCTAGAGCGAGCGGTGGAGTCTTCATCGCATCGAGCCCAACCGCAAGAGGAGAAAAATAGTTGGCCCGACGACGCTTCCCGCCATCCTCTCCTCGCCGCTCACATCGATTATCGGGCGGTATGCCGCCGAGGAATGGGAGGGACTGCTCTCCAGCCCAATAATAGTCGGGCAGGTTGTGAATTGTCGAGGAGCTTAGGGTTGTCAGTATTTGCAAGTTGTGAATTGTGTTTTGTGTTGTGTATTTTCAGAGTACTTTCAGATATGAATGTCTTTTGAATTTCAGATTTGCAGTATTGAGCTTATGAAGTATTTTATGAATTCTAGAGATCTATTTTTAGCACTTAAGAAAAATGTAGTTTCATAGGAGTATAAAAGTGCAGAAAATGTGATTCTCAGAGAAGAAACTGCAAGTTTCAGTTTCAGATAAGAAACTCCAAGTTCAGTTTTAGAGAAGAAACTGCAACTTTCAGAGGCAGAGCATTTATATTAACACGGCCTTTTCAAACAGTGTTAACATCATGTTGGAAGTTTTATTCATGGTCGAAACTGGAACTACCAGCCAGTTAACATCATGCTAACCAACATTCATGCATAGCACATCTTCATATGATGCACAGTCAAAAAGATATGCTATTTTCAAAATGCCCACACAATGTCGAGTGTGCGAAAAACAGAGAAAACGAGGGACGAAGTTTTGGCAAGTGTTGGACGTGGTGTGCGTACATGACAATTGGGACGCACATGTCAATAAAGGCAGAGGCAAAAAAATTGGAGATATTTTCTCTCCACGGGTGGAATCGAACCCGGCGGAATAATTTGCCGGGTAGTGTCACTCGGCCACTAGGCTAGTTCAGCTTGTTTCACATTAATAAGGCACTTCCTCAGTGGTCGGATCTCCTCCTGCGCCTTTGTGGCGCCGGGCCATGACACCACTGCCCGTTGCCAGAACATGCTGAACAAACGAGAGGAATCTGGAGAGGACTATACGTGGAGAGGTAGACAATGGGACCCATCGTGTCTATGGTCAGACGCAAGCAAGTGCCTCATCGAAAAAATACTTCCTCCTAATGCTATACTCACGTTGGGGCCCATGGGTTTGTCAACATAGTTACATTTTTTTAGGTGCTTCAACGTAGTTACTATAGGAGATAAATTCACAACGAGGCCGGGGAGCTGGCAGGTATCATTTATTATCACTAGGGCAGCAAGTATCAGATGGGTTTTGGGCTGCCCCATCTAGGCTTTATTTTTTAACATGCGCAGCTCACGACCTCGGATGGGAGGTCCATAGGCCTGTTTGTATTTTCTTGAGGGCCTTCATGTATCGACTGGCCTATGACCGGCCTATGGACCTCCCATCCGAGGTTTCGTTTTTCCTGAAACATCGGCAGCCCAATTTATGTATTTTTTTTAAGAAAACGCAGAGGTCTGTTTTATTTTTCTATATAAGAATAGGAACGCCTGGTCCAACTTATGTTTCCCTTCTAACTATATATATATTTTAATTATTTTATATTTTATTATATATTATTGTTATTGTCATCATATGTTTAATGATACTTACATATGTAAGAAAACAATATCCCACATCTTATTAACTTATAAAAATAATTTCTTAATAATAAAATCCTGGATTTTTTGGCAACGAAAAATCCCGTGATTGTGTACAAAAGCTTGGTAATATTTAAGGACCAATGTAATAATAAATCACTTATTATTTAAATATATATATATATATATATATAATAAAATGCTCAGAAAAATCGTGTATTTCGAGAAAGCGCAAATGGCCTATAACTTTTTAGGAAAAATATAAATGGGCCGCATGGACGCTACATTATTTGTTCACCCAGTCCAGCTAATGGACTGTAATTTTAAAAAAAGAGATCAAATTGACCGTAAATTCCACCCCACAAAAAAGACTGTAAATTCTAAAAAAAATGTGTCGAATACGTGCCAAATTTTTGGAGGCTGAAATGTGGGCCAATAGGTCGAAGCCAACGCAAGTCATTGTCAACTTAGTCAACAAATGATTCTGACATTGTTAGCCGTTGGATTTACATCCAACGACCGGCATCCATCTTCAATCTCTTGTCTTCTTCCTCCAGCGCCGCCAGGACCACCTGCTTCCCGCCTCCTGCCGCTAGCAGCTTCGCTTAGCACGCCATTCGTGGAAGCGCCACTCCACCATTGGCTAGGCCATCCCTTCACCCCTCCACACCTCTCGTTCTTCTCCACCGATCACGAACCGCACTACACCGAATCCGCTTAACCTCAGACACCTCTCCGTCATGACTCTACTCCCGCGTCTGCCCATCTCGGCTCGTTCTTTGTCAGGGCCTCGCCATCGTCCACCACCTTGGATGCGCCGAGCGAGTGGTCAACATGGTCAACAAACGACACCATCGAAGTAGACTGCATGGAAAGGTCGATACCGGGTCCACGCCACACGCAAGGAAATGCCTCCTTATTACGCCGCAAAATAATGATTCCTCCACCGACACCGGGACCCGCCGGAAGGACCTCTCAGATTTCGCGAAAAAACATTCCCGCCACGATGTGTCGGACCCACTAGCTATATCTTCGCACGCAAGAAAGTGCCTCCTTATTACGCATAAAAAATTAATACCCCTCAGAAGCCGGGACCCACAATAGTGGGAGGCTGACTTGTGGGCCAACTAAGTCGACGGGGATGGAGGGCTTTGTCAACTTATTCAATATGAACGATTCTAGCTCCAAAGTGACCATACGATGTCCATCCAACTACCAGTAGTGCTTCTTCAACCTCTCGGTCTTCTTGCTCAAATACCAAACCATCGCGGTCGTGCCTCGTGCTCCTGCTTTCTCCCGTGGCCGGGGCCATGATGCCGCGGAGGCCTCACCGCCCCTACTACTCCCACCACCGCTGTGCCATCCTCTACTCACCCACACCCTCGTTATTCGGCGGCGACGGCAAATTTCACACCGCAGTCAACCGTTGAACCCTCATACTCCTCTTCGCGTGGGCATCCACTGCCGCGTCTTCCCTGGCTCCGCGTCGTCCCCTTCCTAGGCCTCGCCGTCGTCCACCGTCCTGGTGCTCTCGGCGCGGTGTGGTCAACGTGGTCAAGGCACTACACCACAACACTTGATTGGGGGCAGTTAACTGCCGGGAGAAATACCCGACCTAGGGCAAAAGATCTGCCGGGACATTTGTTTCTGCCGGTACAAACATGTCAGGGCAGAGAAACTGCCGGAAGAACTTGAGCCATGACGGCACACGAACTGCCGGTACATTTTAGGGCGCATTATCTGCCGGAACAACCAAACCACGGCCTACAATCTGCCGGGACCGGCCGCGTGACCGAAAATTAGCGCGGTGGGAAAGCGCGCGACTGACCAAATTTTGGCCCAAAACAAACGCGTACGCGCCAGCCCTCTACCAGATAACAGCGCCCCCAGAAAAAGCCAGATAGCAGCGCCGCCCCCAAATCGACGCCCAAATCCTTCGTGCGCTCCACCAGATCGCCGCCGCCGCCACCCCCGCCCGCCACCAGACCACTACCGCCGCCGCCCCCAGCCATCCCACCGCCGCCGCCGCCCCCAGCCATCACACCGCCGCCGACCTCCCTCCATCCCGAGCAGTACCGCCGTCGCCCTCCACGCCGAGCCGTGCTGCAGTCGCCCTCCACGCCGAGCCGAGCTGCAGTCGCCCTCCACGCCGAGCCGTGCTGCTGTCGCCCTCCACCGCTCCAGAGCGGCGCCACCGAGCACCCAATTGACCGCAGCCGCCAGCCACTTCTGAGCGGCGCCCCCAATCACTCCAGGTCGGGGCCCGTCGGCCGACCTCCACCCAGACCATTTCCGTCGTCGGCAACGGAAAGGGCAAGAGGAAGCAGTGCCTTCCCAAAGCGGCATCGTGCTCCTCTTCTCCGCGGCCGTTCACGCTGGCGAGCATGGGAGGGCTCCCGACCACGGCTTCCTCCCCGCTGACGGCGAGCACGGTGCCTTCCACTTAGATCCGTGCCGGTGGAAACCCGATGCAGGTGAGATTTTCCTTACCAATGTAGTGAATCTCTTTCTGCTGGATGAGAACTGACGGTGGGTGTTCTCCAGTTGCAAGTACGAAGCCAGATTTCCTCCCTCCTACATCCCCATCCACCGAGTTAGTAATTCTTCCGTATTGCTGTTTTTTTTCTTTTGCTGCCAAATTGATGGAGGTGCTATTAGTGAAAGGATTGGAGACTGGTTCTAGCAGCGGTAGATTTTTCGAGAAATTCCAAGTGCTTGTGATTTGCAAAGGGTTTCAGCCAAGTTAGTGTACGTGTACTCTCCTATGATTAGTAAAATTTCATGTGCCTGTATGCACCCTTTTAGGTACATGGATCCATTTTTTAATTCAGGTTCAAACATTGCACAACTGAAGACATTTGTTATATAGCTCGAGACAGTTTACTCACTATGGCTGACTGTTATTCCAGGATAATATGCAATGTTAAGTCAATTATTTTCCTCATGCTACCACAATTTTTCCAACATTAATTTTTCAGCTGCTTGATGGAATCATGGAAGGAACATACAGTGCAGTACGAGACGAGGGATGGTCTGATGATGTTGTCGAGATGAGTATGGTGCTCATACTGTTATCATTTTGTATTCAGAATCTTTGATGTTAAATGGTGGGGTGTT
Organism: Aegilops bicornis; assembly: GCA_021605145.1. Taxonomy (NCBI): domain Eukaryota; kingdom Viridiplantae; phylum Streptophyta; class Magnoliopsida; order Poales; family Poaceae; genus Aegilops; species Aegilops bicornis. The sequence goes on from CM038669.1 coordinate 322,445,899, forward strand.
AAATGCAGCCCTCGATAAAAAAATGGAGATTATACTACCATAGTTAGCTCCACTGTAGAAAGTAACATAACCAGCCTGAAGTAGGTGTATATCTATTACTCTTTAATAGTACATAAGCTTTTGAACCTAGTAAGTCATTGCCTCAGAGTTATGCCTGCTTAGATTAATGGTTGCTATGCTAACAAGATACAGTGAAAAATTACTTTGTTTCAATACAGTAAGTATATGACCTTATATAGTGGTTTATGATTAGAATTAGCAAGGTCCCTTTACCCTCTTAATGTGTTTACACTTCCTCTGATGAAATAATATGCTGTCTATGAACCTTAACAATCGCCATCTCAGCTAAACAAAAAGGAACAAGGCCCACCAGATTTGTTCAGAAGTGCACATTGTTTATTCTACAAAATATTGGAGTATCTGGATCACAAATCTGACCTGTAAAAATGTTCAAACTTATTGATATTTTATTCCTGAAATTTTAAAAACAATGAATACAATTTTTAACTTAACCTGGCTTCATGTTTTTGTCCTGTGAATAAAAAACAAACCTTCACTAAAATGCGATTTTCTTGTGAAAGAAAAAAACTCAAGGTCACTAGCAAAGTAATCAATAATTTAACAACTTGTGATTTTGAACATCAATTTATTTATTTATTTATTGACAAGGATCACCGTGACATCTATGGTTTTATGATCTTCTCATATATTTATTATTTTCAATATTACTATATAGTAAACTAAATAACCTGTTTAATTGGTACAGTTTATCTTCATTCATGTTAGGATTTTCTCTTGGCTTCCTGGTTCTTCTTTTCTCTGGCGAACTTGAACAACTCTCTATTAATGTGTCAGAAAATAAAGTCTTCCTGTACAAATCTACATATGTGTAATCAGGTATGCTATATATGACCTTTCATTCTTTTCCAATCGTGGTTGCTGTATGACTTCTTTTAAGAATAGATTATTCAACTCAGCGGACCTTGAATAGTTGAATGTCTGATATAACATCACAATGACCTTTCTTACTCTGGTTATATTTTCCATTTGTACAACAGTAAGGCACCTCACTTTCTGATTTCTGAGTCAAATGCTTTACCTGATGTCGGGCTCTCTTCAGACATACATGAAACAGTTCTTCACAAGATCATGATTGTATACATATAAAAAAAAATCTTCTTCTCATATCTTATTTGTCCTCTCTACAGCGTAGTATGTAAAAAGTTGTCGGCGGTCAGCCACGCCTCTGCCTGCCAGTAATGGTAAATTCTTACTAGGCAACTAGATGTGCTTAATTTGTGTGTCCAGGCCTGAAACTGGACTAGATAAAATTGTACCAACTTATAATGGTGGATTCTAATTATAGTGAACTAGATAATTGCTGCCTTGGGTGACATTTTGAGCTCTTGGCTATTGTCTTTAACTGTCAAGTGTGTAGCAGCCAACAGTGTGAATTTATGATGGTTATTTAGTTTATTTGATTGTATGCTATGCACAGCTTTCCTCATTAATTCAATTTTACACAAAATTGGAAGGCTATTGTATTGCTGCGTAAACTGGAGCAAGGTCATTTACCATTTCCATCTGACAAAACATCCTGAATGTCCTGTCTAGTTCTTCCACTCTAACAAGGCCATACATAACAGTGTTGTAAGATGAAACTCCGGGCAGTATTTAGCTTTTAAACTTACAGTATACTGCTCTTACAGTATTGTGAGATTGAAGGTCCAATATACTACACTTCAACACAGATCTTTGTCATTATTTGAGAAGTAAACTTTTAATCGGCAGTAGAGTTGTATCTAGTAAACTTTGGAATTTCTTGATTAATTTTCTGTATCTATGACTGCAATGGTTGCAGCGATCTAATTTGCATGTTTGTGTGTGTTCTTCAGGAATCATGATACTACTTTGCGATCTGATTGGTGAAAGGGTATTTTCTACGGTTCTCTCATATCCGACTGGTCTTTTTCTCTCTATAAAGTAGCATTGAAAATGTTCTTTTATTTCCTCTGACCTCTCAGAAGCTCACACCTGAATACCATGATATATGCCTTTAAGAAAACTCTGTATGTTCTTTTGATTTAAACCTAACACCAAACATTTTAGTTTCTATACTTCTGTCAGTTAATGCTGGAAAAACGTTTGATTTTTGTTGTTGTACTAGTTGCCTTTGTGTGCTCATACAAAAATACTAGATCCTATGATGTCAAAAATTTATACAGATTGTGGATGACACTTTTTTCTCAAACGTTGTTCCTATTGTCTTATGTGCAGTTTTTTCAAACAGAGTTTGATGAGTCTTCACTTTCAGGAAACTAAACTTAATATTAGAGGCAATCACACCATGCCGTTACGGGTTTAATTATTTGTCCAGACCTGAAACTGTTGTCATGCTTTCCAGCAAGGGCAACTAGATGTGCTTAATTCCTGTGCCCAGGCTTGAAACTGCGGGCATTTTTTAGCTTTTTATTAAATCGAATATTCACTCGATGCCTTGAAGGGAAATTTGTCGAGAAAATGTTACGGTGCATCTTTGTAGATTCTGGAGTATCGTAATAAATGCAATGGATATAATGTTTTCTAATACATGACTTGTGATTTGATGTCTTCCTGTCCAGGTTGAAAATGTTCCTGTAAGATTCGTTAAGACGCCTTTGCCGTAACCATATGCCGTGAGCTCACATAGAAGAACTTACAGGCTTTACTCTTTGTGTTTGTTACATCTTGTACTGTCGGATGTCTAGAGACTACAGATGCTAAATTATGAGGGAAGTATTCATGTGTAATCAGTGAATTGCATACATTGTAAAATGTTTGATGGTCAGACTTTATAATATATATGCGATGTGCATCTGCATAATCTTTTTGCTTTATTTGAATGGATGTCATCTTTCAATCGGGGTGTGTATGTAAATGTGAAATAAATGTAATACCAGAGTGTAATAGCCTTTATTAATTGGGATACTTGGCACCACCGGCCCATCATCTGCCGGGAAAGCTATTGATTGCCGGCAAAAAATATCTGCCGGGAGAACAGGAACTGCCGGGAGAAGTTTGAGCATGATGGCATAAAAACTGCCGGCACATCCCTATCTGCCGGGAGAAAAACATTCCCGGCAGTTTGACTGCCCTTGTAAGTGCCTTGTCCCGACAGTTTTCCTGCCTTTGCATCTGTGTTGTGGTGTAGTGAGGAACGGCTTCCATCGGACATGGACTGTACGTGGAGAGGCTGACAGCTGGGTCTATGGCCGCAGCAAGGAAGTGCCTCCTTATTACGCGAAAAATAATGATTCCTCCACCTAATGTTAGGACTCCACCGGGCGGCAACCAGATTTCACGAAAAAAACGTTTCTCCCCGATCATTGGACCTACCAGCTACATCTTCGCACGCATAAGGAGGTGCGCCCGCAAAACCGATTCGCCCCGATCACCGGGACCCACTAGCTACATCATCGCATGCGGAAGGAAGTGCTCGATACCGGGACCCACCCGGTCGAAGCGTAGATAGCGTTGTCATTCGTCGCGAATGTGTACGTACATACCGGTCGGCGTGTAGAGGCGCCGCATATGTCGTAGTAGAGGCCCGCGACATAGCATGTACATGCACGCATTACAACGGCCAGTGTGCAAGAAAGAACATACGACCATGTACGTACATATGGGCGGGGTCTCGAACGCCAACTTGCGCATACATATGGCCAGGGCTCGTGTACATGGCTGGGTCAGAATGGAGAAACAACGTCGTCGTCGTGTTCATGAGGAGCCAACCGGCTGGGTCGGAACGGAATGCGTCGTCGTGTTCATCGGGAGGGCTTGGACGGAACAGCCGATGGAAACGAGGCCTGGCGTACCGCAGAACGGAGGAAACGGCCTTGTGTTCGACCGGCCACGTTCGAAACGGGATCTGATTCATCGGGAGGGTCTAGCGCATCGCAAAACGGAGGAAACAGACTTGTGTTGGACCTCCTACAATGTAAACGGGTCCCGCTGATCGGGAGGGTGTGGCGCATCGCGAAACAGATGAAACGGACTTGTGTTGGAGTGCTACGGTGAAACGGGGGTCCTGTTCATCGGGAGGGTGTGGCATACCGCAAAACGGGACTCCACGGATACTATTCATCTCCACCATCGACCCCTCCGGCCTCCACGGCATCGCTCATCCACCGTCGACCTCCTCCAGCCTCCACCGTGATTGTTCATCCATGGGCTCCTCGCTCATCCAAATCTCCACCGCGGCGCCACTCCACCGGCTACTATTCAACCAGCCCTCTCCACGGGCTCCTGTTCAACCAACCTCCACGGGCTACTGTTAATCCAGCCCTCCACCGTCTACTGTTCATCCAGCCCTCCACGGGATCCTCCTGTTCATCCAGCCCTCCACGGGATCCTCCTGTTCATCCAGCCCTCCACGGGGTCCTGTTCATCCAGCCCCAACCGGCTCGATCGATCGGGGTCCTGCTCATCTAGAGGCAACACCACGGGGTCCTGTTCATCCACCCCCACTGGGAACTGTTCATCCAAACCCCCAAGAACGCTCATTGTTCATCCAGAGGCAAGATCGGCCGCCTTCAAGAAGCGGCAGAGCGGCGAATCGCTTCGATCGGGTTCGATTAACGATCCATCGATTGATCGCCGAGTTCAAGAACGCTGTAGTTCGCAAAGGTAATCGCACCGGGTTCGAGGGCGAACGCCTCGCTCGGGTTCGCTTAGAGCCCAACGCCACACCTCCACGCTGCTGCGTGCGTAATGAGAAACGCGTAAACCTCCGTGCATCGCTCGGCTCCGACCACCCACCGTAACCGGGAACACCCGAATATTTTCCTCGCCCTCGCTTCTACCACGGTTTTTTCCATCATGGACGACCCAAAGAATGTCATGCAATGCGGCCTCCGGCCCGCCTGTGACGAAAAAGCCCATTTTCTATCATGATTTTTTGTCATAGAAGTAGGAGCCCACCACATCTATGATGATACCGGGTTTTGTCACAATTATCGTCATAGGAGTGTCATAAGTATGATAGAATTTTTTTTCGTTCGGCCCAAAATGTCACGGATGTGTCTTTTTTTTTGTAGTGTTTGTTGTCGTGGATAGATTCTCGAAAATGGCACACTTTATACCATGTCATAAAAGCGATGATGCTGTTAATATTGCTGATTTGTTCTTTCGTGAAATTATTCGCTTGCATGATGTGCCAGATACTATTGTTTCAGATCGTGATACTAAATTTCTTGTACCACTTTTTGGAGATGTTTATGGGCTAAGTTGGGGACCTGAATCGCTTTTTAGTACTACTTGTCACCCCCAAACTGATGGACAAACTGAAGTAGTAAATAGAACATTGTCTACTATGCTTAGGGCTGTTTTGAAGAATAATTAGAAAATGTGGGAAGAATGCTTGCCTCATATTGAATTTTCTTATAATCGTTCATTGAATTCTACTACTAAGATGTGCCCTTTTGAAATTGTGTATGGTTTCCTACCTCGTGCACCTATTGATTTGTTGCCTCTTCCATCTTCAGAGAAGGTTAATTTTGATGCTAAACAACATGTTGAATTGATCTTAAAAATGCATGAGTTAACTAAGGAGAACATTGATCGTATAAATGCTAAATATAAACTTGTTGGTGATAAGGGTAGAAAACGTGTTGTCTTTGCACCTGGAGATCTTGTTTGGTTACATTTGCGTAAGGATAGATTTCCTGATTTGCACAAATCAAAGCTAATGCCACGTCTTTGATGGTCCATTTAAGGTGTTAGAGAAAATAAATGATAATGCATATAAACTTGAGATGCCTGCAGATTTTGGGGTTAGTCCCACTTTTAACATTGCATATTTGAAGCCTTATTTGGGTGAGGAAGATGAGCTTCTGTGGAGGACGACTTCATTTCAAGAAGGGGAGGATGATGAGGACATCAATACCATTGTTACACCCACATCACCTACTATTACATATACTAGACCAATTACTAGAGCTCGCGCACGCCAATTAAATTATCAGGTACTTTCGTTTCTTGGTAATGATTCTAATGTTCATGAGAATATATGCTGCCTAAATTGGATACATTTGTTTTGCTTACAAGAAGGGCCTAGCTTGGAGAAGGATGAACATTGGAGTAAGACCAAGCATGGAGATGATGGCATGCGCAAAGGGAACAAGAACCGAGTTACAAGTGATGATTTGAGGACATTGAAGCCACCATAATGAGTGCATGAAGCCTTGGATGAAATATACAAGATGCCACTTCATAAATTTCGTCTAGAGGCTATTCTAGGTGCTGCGTCACCTTATTATTGGGCCAGGCCAATGTAATTTTGAAATACATAAGTATAGGTTGTTTTTAGAGTCCGTATGCGTGGGGAAACAAGACATAGGATTGGTTTCGGACCCCTTCACCAAGGGCCACAAAATTTCCCCCCTCTTCCTCCATATATACAGCCCTTAGGGCACCGTTTAGACTTTTGGTTTTGTTTAGACTAAAATTTCACCATAGCTGCAACTTCGCGTACTTCATTTGTGTTCAACGACCAGACAAAGGCGTCACAGCACCCCACCTTGATTAATAAAGCTTTCCTCTTATATTCACGATATCCAGATTGCAATCTTAGTTTCTTGCTTGTTCTTCGATTGCCTGCAGGAAACAGACCTTCACGGTCAGGTTGATCATGCTCCGGCGTGGTCAATAACCTCTCGGAGTTGGTTTAGCGATTGCTACGGCGCGACGTCCTCGCACATTCGTAGTCGGATCATCAAAGTCGACTTCCTCCAAAACGATAGCCACCATCTCATCGAAAGACGGGACACCTTTGCCTCTATCAGTACGTGAAAGCTTGCTATTCACGTGCCAGAATTATGAGTTGGTTGCGAGATCTTAAGGGTTATAGCACGAGCCTACCCCAACTTGTTTTGGGACAAAAAAATTTATTATTGTTGTTGTTGTTGTCTTGAAAAACACAGGAGATAAAGTTTGATCAAAATATAATTCCAATGATGTTGGGAAGTAAAATAAAATTGCGATGGTACAAAAAGTAATTTATTGAAAAATGAATTTACCATGGAATGATAAACAATGGAAACATGAGGTATGTACAAAACTAAGCTTGCCATGGTCGATAATAAATAAATTGACATGTTAGAAAAAAAAACAAAATTGTCATAGTAATAAAATAATACTTGCCATCACGGACACATAAAAAAATTGCCATGGTGTGGTAGTCTAATTGCTATATTAAAAAAACAATTGCTAGGGTACTAAAAATAAATTTTCCATCATGAAAACTAAAGGAAAAAAGGAATTTGCCATGGTCCAGAAATATAATTTGCCATGGTACAAATTATAACATTTCCAAGGTACATAAAAGGTTGCCATCATAAAGTTTGAAGGGAAAAAGAATTTTCGATGACCGGAAAATTAACTTGTGATGGTAAAAATAATAAAACTGCCATCATGAAAACTAAGAAAAATGAAAGTACCATGGAAAATTCTTTTGGAAGGAAAACATTTGATCTTTATTTTTTCATGAACAAAGTAGAAACGAAGTTAAAATGACAATTGCCATGTTTTATAGGATAACATGGCAAAAAGGATATGCAATGGGCATATCGATTGCCAAGGTTGAAAAAATGAAAAATTTACAAATTTGTTCTCTAACAAACACATGCCATTTTTTTTGAAATTGTTACATTTACATTGTTTTTGGAAATCCTGCTCATTGCAGATATCAAAAAATTATGGGAATTGTTCATTGAATGGGGTCAACCCATTAATGAAATCCTTCCACAGTCTAGCCAAATCACCAAACCCAACCTTAATTTTCCTGCCAATCATGTGACCTATCACTACATATGCGAGTTCAAAGATCTCACCACGAAGGGAATTCAGAGATTCATGTTGTTGGTCCATTTGCCCGTCGAGACACACCAACACTACAAAAAAAATACACTTCCGTGATGATACGTGTTTGTCACAGTAGGTCGCATTTTTTGTCATGCATGTACATCCATGACAAATTTATGACAAAATCAAGATAGTCATACCGTCTTTATCGTGAGAAGTGTTCCATGACATTACCAAAATTATCATCACGAAGTGTCCACTTCCATGACGATAAATTGCGCGTCATGTAAGTGCTTTTCGTCAAGGGTGACCGACACGTGGCATCCACCGTGAATCTTAACGTCGTTAAGCTTATCGGGTCAGATTTTGGATCCGATAACCCGTTAATAGCCTCGACCAATGGGAAATTTCCACGTGGAAAATTCGATTGGCGAAGGAACAGCTTGTCACTTCGTCAAGATGGGCCGATGTCGCCGTCCATTGGAGGAGACATGCCTATGATACGTCCGACGCGTGGCTGGGCCCAACAGAGGCCCATATAGGTTAAAAAGGCCCGGGCCAAATAAAGGCCCAGAGAACTTAATCGGTACTAGTGGGCCAGCCCAATAACGGCCTCGCTTAATAAAGGCCCATTTACGCCTGCGAGATCTGGTCCGTTAATTGTTCGCCCAATATTTGGGCCCATTTACGGCCCGCCGATTCGCCCGTTAATTGTTCGCCCAATATTTGGGCCCATTTGCGCCCAAGCCAGATCTGGCCCGTTAATTGTTCGCCAATATTTGGGCCCAACTACCTCAAAGTGACTTTCGGCTGTTAGAGGCTCGATGTAGACATGGGCCCATTTCACCGGTGTGACTTTCGGCACCGAATGGCCTGCGTCTTTGCCCATGGGCCATATATGGTCCAACGGGACATCGTGCCCACTAACGGCCCATGCTAAAGGTGGCAGCAGTTAAGCCCAGCGTGACTTTGGGCCTGTTAAAGGCCTGTCGCGTAATTCGCCCGTTGATGCTCAGACTAAGCTTTCGGCCTCTTAAAGGCCCATGATATCGATGGGCCAACTAAGGCCGAGATATGTTTCGACTGGTAATGGCTCGTGAGCTAATCGGGCCCAAAACGTCTTGGTCTACATTTCGGCTCTTTGAAGGCCGTCGACCACTAGGGAAAATTGAGGCCCAACATGCATTTTGGCCTACTAAAGGCCCGTGGTTTCATCTTCATCAGAATAAAGCCAAGACAATATTCACTTCGTTAATGGCCCAACGCTACCGGGCCAAACTAAGCGCTTAGGTTGACAAAAGGCCCAACTAAAATATAGGCTTGTAAGTTTGGTCTTTGGCGCAGATAATGTGAAGGCCCCAATCATTCGGGCCCAAGAAAGACGCAGAGCCGGCCCAATTGTGGCTCGCTAAAAACTCGGCCCGTTAGAGTCGAATGTTTCGTCCCCACGACTACATCTGATTTTTTTTCAGATAGCGAATGATGGCAGTAACTAGTAGGAATTAAGAACAAACCTACTCTATATAATAAAGAAATTACGGCATAGTAACTAAGAATAAACCTACACTATACAATAAAGGATTTAAGGTATATTACATCCACTGGGCATCAAGTTCGCCACCAAAGTGATCATAAAGCGCAACTAAGAAGCAGATTACAAAAATCGGGCACCATTGCAGCAGAAGAAAATACACATCAACCGAGACCACTTCCAAGACAGTTCAAGAAAGGTTAGACTTATGGGGAAACAATGCATGAAAAGTCTTGAAAGCAAGGTACGTGGAGACCGACCTAGCATGTCGATCATAGCTTCCAAGTGTAGCTATTTAGCGATGAGGTTCTCATTGGTGTTCTCATAATCTTTCTTAGAGATAGGACTTCAAGTCGAAGTTGAGTTGCGAGAATGCCTTTACTCGCTAGAACTTGGGACCCAAGAAGTCGAACTGATCTGCATAACGAATTGCGTGAGCTTGTCTCGATCGTTAGTCTCAAGTAACTTGAACATCGCATCAAGACAAGACTTTGGGGTTGTCTCGCTATCTTCAAGATGTTTTGCCTTCTTTGCTGCAATATATGTTGGGTTTGTCTCATGACCTTCACGAGACTTGTGCATGCCATCGGGCATATCACCCTCAAACAAAGCAGAGAGATGACAGGTTTGCACGTGTATAAACGAAGATGATAACTCTTACATCAATTCTATCCAATTTCAAATTAGAAAATAAAGAGTAAGTTCAAAATATCAATAGCATAATTTGGCATTGTTCATAATGCGGGAGCTTCACCACACTCTTTGGATTATCATGTCAACATAACAAGCATAGATGAAGGGCAAAGAAAATCATTGTATCATTTTGGATAATGTGCATGGCATGTTGTTCATATCATCACCACATCAAGAAGATAAAACAGGAGATGACAAGGTGCAAACGTGGGCTGCTTCACCACACATCGGATTATAGATCCACAAAATCAAGCATACATATAGGGAGTATTAAGTAATGTGCATGGTATGAATAAGGAATTTGGTTTTACAAGTAAAACTTAGAACTTACAGTTCTTACAAACATGCATTTTGGTAGAAACAACAAACTAAACAAGAAGAAACGATAGGGAGTATGAGCAAATTAAATGTGTTGAGGATAAAGGCTTGAGAAGGACTGACTTACATTAACAGTTAACACCGGCTTTATAATGCTCTTCTCCATGTCAAGAGAAGGATAACTCAAGAAGTTCAGCATAGAATGTTCTTCATAAGCATTGCCTGTACTCTACATTTTGTGGAGAGTAATTATAGATATGATAACACTAGAAGGGATAGAGGATAATGAAGATAAGATGCATATTGATGCTACATAATCAACTACCAATCCCTGGAAGTAGCTGTTAATGTAAGTACAGTGATAGACCACGTTCAGTCCTTACAAGAGGACTGCAGAGCTAAACCTCTTCAAAAGCATTGGTTGATTCTAAATTTATGTAAGAGTCCATACGGATCTTATAATGTCCACCAAATGGACGATTACGAGGCTAACATGTGCAGTGATGCTACATAATCAAACAGCTATGAAAGTAAGTATGGTCATAAAGGGCAAGAGAGGTACTCACAAGAGCAATGAAGTGTGCAAGATAGTTGCGAGATTCTGTGGTCCCTTGAGAACGGATGTTCTTACGCTAACGATTTTTCATACAAGTGAGACATTAAGGCAAATGCAGAAATGTAGTTCAAATTGTGATGTGATATCATAGACAAGACCTTACCTGGCTGCAGCCGAGACCAATGTGTAACAAGATTATTCCAGTCACCGTCGGGATAAATGTAGCACCGGAGACTTTACAGAAATTTCATTCAGAGGCTTGCCATCGAAGTGCGCGCTTGCCTCGGTAGGAACGATACTTCATCAACGAGTGCTTGAAAAGCGAACCAACCCTTGCTCGTCATCACAATCCGGTTTGCTCCTCGTCTCATTTAAAAGAATGAAATCTTGTGTCTTCCGTCAGCAGAAACATATGCGAGAATGACCATGAATAACATTAGTACATTACTTATGCGTAAGTTCTGCGGAGGAAGGCTGAAATTGTTCGTGTTCATGGTATAATCTTTCCATGAAGGAAAGATGCGCACAAAGTTCCCGACAACAACATAAGCTTCGTCTTCTAAACTTGGAAGAAATGGAACAGGGGTCCTATTTGCTGCAATTGGGGCTCTCTCGGTTCGAAAAGGATCCGCATCTGGATTTGGTGTACTCTTGTCTTTGGAATGGGGGTTTTGCGTTGTATGCAATTTGGTGCTATGTCAACTGGCATAATCATACTGTTTACTTGCTGATTGGGGATGCTGAGTTGGGGCATCGAAATGACCCGGTGTAGTAGGGCTAGAGTCTGCTAGAGTTGGGCAGAATTATTTTGTGGGTCGGGTGATATTGCAACTTCACACCTAATGGACTATTTGATTTATCGGTGCCACTACCTTTTCCAAATACTTTGCTTGTGCTCCTCCACGATCAGCAATCGCCCTCTTCCTTTTGAACGTCGATACACAAGAAAAAACATTTGAATGGATAAATATGGTATGATGATAGATGGAATATGTACTAAAAATGGATAGGCAGGGCGTATTCACATACACGATGTGTAAACTAAGCTAATGGCAGTTCAACAAAGTAGAAGCAATGCAAAGCATCAGTTGCAAGATATGTGCGAGCAATGTGACCTTGGAAAGTTAGAGCAAGTACCTTGATGGGTGAATAAGATAGGGCATCTTCCTCTGACTCCTCCACTAGGGAGCTACATTGACTTATGTCTCCCTCTAGCTCAGAATCACTGTTAGGATCATATTCCGAGCATGAATCTGTAGGTGGAGGGCGTTTGCATTGCATTGCATCCAGACTTGATTTCAGTCCCTTAATGCCAAGTTTGGCAGCCATGGCATTGTTCTGCTTTATTCTTTTCATGCGCGCAAGCTCATAATCATTATGATCTTGTTCGGAATCTAAGATTCATGAAAACATAAAAAGTAGTCGATTATCTATGGAATGCATTATGGAGTTCAACTTTCGGAGAGTGTCTCCCTATAAACCCCCGCATATGCAAAGTTCACCTCCCCAACCGTCGACACAGACCACACAAAAAGAAATACAAACCCCTTATGTCTCTATAATGTGCAGCACACATTTCAAAACTGAAGTAGGAACATTAGAATCATATGAAATTCAGTATTTGAACAAATAAACTAAGCAATTATGAGTGGCGTAATGTTTAGCTTCAAGGGTGGAGTGTTGGTAGTGCGACACAAAGCAAGCAGGCAGATTGTATTCCATGTAAAAGATCGAAACCTATGTAAAAGTTGGAAGTGACACTTTCTTTCTATACAAAGGTCACGGTGTTCGTTACCCACACATGATGGAAGAGATCACATAGAGAAATACTATTCACTCATGTCTACGGTTCCAAGATATTTAGAAACAGGGTGGTCCACCCTAAAAGAATATTGACAACAAATATGACAAGGCAAGCATAGATGTAGTGAATCAATCATTTACTTGTGAGCTTATTAGGACAAGTATGCAGAATTGTAACTGCAGTAAGAGACCGTCCAAAATCTGAATGAAGAAGTTTATCTAGCACTTATTGCTTGCAACTAATCGACGTGAATAATTGGATATTATATCGGATGAGTAAGAAAGACAAGTAAAATTGTCAACAAACCTGGCCTGCAATAGTAATCTGGGTCAATGTCACTACGACCAACAATCCAAAATGACTAGTTTACGCTCCGAGGGCCGGAATTTTGAAAACCCTGTGGAACTTTAGAGGTACTAAAGATTACCAAAATAAATCTGAACCATTAAGTGTAGGTAGTAATCGAGCACACAACAAACCCTAATGACAGTCCTGCCTAATGAGTAATGAATCAATTAGAAAATGGGTGATGAGGAGTGGCTGAAAGTGTTGAGGACGTATCTCGGGATAAATCGGGTTGGCTTGGTGGGTGCTGCACGCCGAGCCCTGAACGGATCGGGAAGGTAGGCACGGCGGCGCGCCCGGGCAGCGGTGATGCTGTTAGTGAAGCGGCTCTGGCCTCCCGTTAGTCCGGTGTCTCCTCCTAGAGTCATGCGCTGGCCCGTGGACTGACGGCAAGTCGCCGATGAAAGCGGTAATTTGAGAAGGCTAGTAGAGATCGGAAGCGCCACAGGTAACAGAGGGGAATTGGGGCCTGAGACGACCGAAAATCCCAGTGGGCCGGCCCACCGTGGGCACCCCAGAGATACACACCCGAGCAGCGAACATGCATTTTCAAACTAATTTAGGAACATTTAATGACCAATTAAACAACTCTGTTCTAATAATATCGATTCAGATTTGAACAACTAAGCTTGTTTAGCTTGATGGTTGGAGCAGTGTTATTATGACACGAAGCACGATTACGATCGTATAGTGATCATAAAAGGGGGAAACTCTAAGCATATGTTTTTTAGCAAAAGAGGGTTTCCCCTCCGATTTCTATTAAATAAACCACCACGGAACCAACATGATCAATTAAACCCTAAGCAGTGCCATGGCAGATTTGAAGCTGCAAACCGGAGGAATGATATTTAGCATCCATTGTTTGCTTGAACTAAGAACTAAATTCTAAGAGCTGAAAAGAAAGTAGACTAACCAAGTTAAGATCTATTTTCGGTTGAGATCAAAAGTTGAGGAGATATGAAGTACTACCTCTCTTGCGGCGCCGTGTAGGCATCGGGTGTGCGATGGCTGTCGGTGGCGTTGAAGCAGATCTGCGACGGTAGACGGGTGCATCGGGGGATATGTCCCGTTGCGGTGGAAGAGAAGGTCATGTGAGCGGCGCCGGCAAAGAGGACGACGGCACCGATGAAGCGAGAGGATGCGATGCAAGGCTATTGGTCCGTCGCCGTGGATGAGAAACGACCATCTCTAGCAGTGGACGACGCGGTCTTGGTAGGCGCTCCGGCATGGTGGAGGACGGTGGCGATGGATGTGGTGGAGGACGGCGGCGATGGATGGGGTGGCGGACGGAGGCTGGTGTGGGGATGGGGTGTTCTAGCGCGGATGGTGTATGAATGGGAAAATGGAGGGAGAGGTACGAGGAACCATGTTTATATGGGAAAGTTACGAACTTAGCCCCCATTTAAAATTTGGACGTCTCGTCGGTTGGGGATAGGACGGTAATCTCGCATCTCGCCAATATTTGCCCAGAGCGATTTCGGGCGAGGAGAGGGTGGTTGGCGCCCATGGTCGGCGCCCACGGTGTATGAACGGGGCTGTGGTAGGGGCGGTTGTGTCACGTCTGAGTGAAGTTACAAACCTGCCCCAATTCAAAATATTTGCCTACATCGATTTCGGCTGAGTCGAGTTTGTTTTGCCGCCCACCATGTATGAATGGGGAAATGGAGGGAGAAACAGAGGTCTTTCGTACGAGCTTGAATCAAATGTGTTTTGCCGCCCATGTTTGGCGCCAACCGTGTCAGAATGGGCTCAGAGGCGGTCGTGTCACGTCTACTTGAAGTTACTAACCTACCCCTATTGAGAGTAGTGGAAATCGGGCCGATGGATTGTCTGTGTAAGGGGTAGACAGTAATTTCCATCTCCCAAACACTTGCCTTCGGGCATACGACGTGGAGTGGACATTTTGCCGCTTCTTTCAATTTTGGGACAATAAGCATCCACGTTTACCACTCGCAACTTAATTGAATCCATTTTGTATTCCTATCTGAATCTTTATAAATCATTCTATGTGTTTTTATATATCTTCAAAAGCACGACAAAGATGTATTCCACTGTCATATATGAATATGATTTACAAAATGTCGATACTCAATTCGTAAGCTAGAATCCAGTTTAAGGTGAATTCAAATATTTGGAACACTTTATGTCCAACTCAAATGTCTACGCAGCATAATGTGTACTCCCATTTAGATATGTACACAAGCGATATATCAAGATTCAAATACCGAGTCAATCAACCAATAATGTACACAACTAACGAACATATAAACACTTATATAGTATATGGATCAATAATATCAACTAACATACATAAGCCAGGCAACTGTACTTTTTTTTGGCTACAACATCATCCTTTTTTTAGCCAGCATCTTGGCCCTTTCCAATGCGTGCCACTTATGGTCCATCTATACTACTACTATTGCTGAATGCACATTCAGGATCTGGACATATTTGTAGGTCCGGCACAAGACAATCCAAACGAAATGTCTCCGAGTCTTATCAATTAATACAGACTTGTGCTCAAATAAAATTACAAACCAAAAAACCAAAAAAACAATTATTACATGATCTCTAAAACAAATGTTTTGATTGATTACATGAACAGACAACACAAAGGTTATTCAACTATGGAAAGAACATTTCACCTATGATTTACCAAGTAGGAACTTAATTTCCTTTTTTCCTTCAGGACCTTAACAATCTGGTCAGTCTCAGCTTGCTTTGTTTTGAAATCCACCAAATATTTAATGGTTGTCTTGAGTCTTGCTTGTGATTGTGCTATTTGCTTCCTCAACATGTCAACTTCATCTCTAAGTGCGAAGCGAATCTCTTTCTACCACTAGTTTAGCCTCTAGAGCATCGCAGTTGGCAATTCATAATGCATGATTGGGCGGTGCCACTTCTTTGTGGGATGATGCAACGTCCATGGGGACCTCGGTCTTTGATCTTGGGCTAACTTTGCTTTTGCCATTAAAGTTCCGATTGGATTCAGAAAAGTTGAAGTTAGCAAAACATCTCAACTTGGAGTTATAACAGCAAACCAGTTAAGCAAACAAGGAATTAAAGAGTTTCAATTGGATGCTGGAAAGTAGTTATTAACATCATTGTAACCCGTTGTTGCAAAGACAATGCGATTAAACAAACAGTAGATATTTAAGTTAAGGAAAACAGGTAATTCTTAACAGTAAGTATCAAACACATAGATAGGCGATCTACAATATGATTAACGAGCCGTGCCATTATGTAATCAAGAGCAAACTAAATTAAGCCAAGCAACGTAATTGAACAATTTTGCAATAAGTGGCTAACTAAAATTCCGAGAAGCGAGGTAATTGAACTTACGCTAGTTCTTTGTACAGCGCATGCAACTTCTTTTTCGCACAAGGTTGTGCAGAAGGAGTCCATGGCATCAATTGCTTGGATACGTAGTCCCAATACTTCTTTCTTCCCACCTGCATGGGTAAGTCGAATGGTTAATCTGGTAAGATGGTGCGTCCTTGATATGTTATATGAGGACGTGTAGTCAGACTAGTTATAGCCAAACACATCACACTGGCTTTTACTGTATATTTCATGCGATTACTTTTGGCATATCAAGATCTAAGCAATCTACAATAGGATGAAAAGACTGGCATCCTTCACATCATTAGCGAACTCAGTTCATAGAAACAAGCAACTCAACCATTATGTGGGTAAAACAAAAGCGCCACTGGAATATTTTTCACTATCCAATCATACACGCAAAAAGGGGCGACACCACCATAGGGGCTGGTATGGGCGGCCGCCTCAGGTGGCTGGAAAGTGTGCACCTAGTTTGAGTCGTCCAGGTTGGCCCACGCTAGTTTTGTTTGTCCCAACACACGAGCGAGCAATGTAAAAATGAAGAAAAATGTTTCAATTTGGATGGGCCAATAACATAAGTGCAAGGCAGGCCCTATAGCAGGCTCGCGGCCCAAACGAGCGCCTCGCATATCGATCGACAGCAGGAAAAATCCCAATTCATTCGCTCCAGCCTCTAGTCTGCTTCGCTCCTAACCTAGCCGCCGCTGGATAGACCAACACATCACTTCCTCGTCCCCTCGTTGGAGGGCGGTCGCCGGCTTCAGCGAGCGGAAGGACAAGAAGATGAAGATCCAACCACAGGTGTAGCTGCGTGGGAGGCGTGGCGGCAAAGACGGGCATGACATCGAAGCTTGCATAAGCAGACGATCGCAGCTTGCAAGAGTAGCATGCGCATCGAGTTGGTGCATCACATCCCTGATTATATCTAATTCAACTCTTCAATTTCTGGCCAATAGTTAAACCTGACGGTGTTGTAAAACTGCTTGTATGAAGGGAATCTATGAGAAAATGAAACCAATTTCTACTTATTTTGTAACTCCCCAATCAATACTGAAGTGACTGAATCTGATGTATCTAATCAAGTTTCCGGTGCAAACATACAAGCTCATGTTGTTCTTGAGCCTGAAGTGTCTAATGAATGCAATTTGCTAATGAAGGATTTGATGCAAACACTTTACATGCTCCTGGTGATGAACATATAGTGTCTAATGAGGGATCTAATGCAAGCATTTTGCAAGCTCAATGAAGGATTTAGTGTCTAATGATGATCTACTATGTTGAGAGAGACAGATATTTGCAGGCATTGATGACAAGCAAATTATAGTGCATTTTCATAGCTTGAGGAAACGTCGAGGCCATCTACCAGAAAGTCCCCGTATCATGACAACATAGCATAAATAATTTTCTAATCTGTTGTTTGAAACTATTGGCATACTTGTGCAGGATAGATATATTGATATGCACGGTTTACCGGGTTATACGTGCAATTACACTTCAATATTTTCAGCCAGATAACGAATAATTCAAGCAGGCAACGGACCATGTTTGTAGTCCTTGTACACCATGTTGCATTTTGTGTTTTTTGGTGCTTGCATCATTTAGTGTTTATAATCTGAACTACTTTGGATCATTAGCTGGTTTTCAAAGTGCATGTAGCTTCACATTTCTCAAGTTATGTTGATTTCGGAGTGCAAGTGCCTTCGTATTTTTAAGTTAAATATTAGCCTGGTAACTTGAATTCGTGGATCAGCCATCGCACACAAATCATACACGAATGCCGATGAATTAAATGAAATGCATGGACTTACGCTAGCTCGTTGTACAGGCTCATCGCAGCTCTGCTTGCGCTTGGGATGTTGCATGTACAAGTCCATGTTACCACTTGCTTGGATGTGCGTGCCTTGTGCTCCTTGCATCCCCCTCTGCATTTTGACACGGCGAATGGTTGATCAAATAAGAGGAATCGACCTTGATGTTGTACCGGAGGAATGAATGCTTACAAGGTTATACGGTGTGCTGAGTGATGTGTACCGAATCCCGTGAGGCCACATGCTTCGCTAAAAATGGATTTGCTTGTTTGGATGATATCTCCGGAAGAAATAAGAGTTAAAGTCAGAGTTGCATAGGCGTGTAAGCTAAGAGAGCATTGAAAGGATATCCAAACATCGCCGAATAACAGGTGCACAAGGGAGTGATGTGTGGATACCTAGTTCGCCGGCGTTTGGGCATGCTCGCTTAGCTAGAGTGCGGTCACCGAGCCGTTGAGGTGATGCTGCTTGGCGTTGGCTGGCAGCGCCGCGGATGCAGATCTTGAGTGGCAACGAGGCGCCACGATGCGGTGGGCAGAGACCGTTGGTGAAGCCCCCAACGGCCTCGGGGCGGAGGTGCGACGATGTGCTCGGTGAAGTAGCCCCGTGAGCTGGGAGACGACGTCGGTGAAGCGCAATTCGATGCAAAGGTGAACTTCGGTGTCTGCATGAGGCACGCTTGGTTATATGGCCGATCGCGTTGTCGATAGACCACGGTGCGGTGGGCGAGGCATAGATGAGGTAGCTCGGTGCAAGTTGGTGAAGCGTGACCGTCGTCTTCATCGTCATCCTCCCGACGCGAGTAGGTGGTGGGAAATGGTGGGGAAAGAGATGAGGCGAGTGGCGATTCGAGGGTTGGCGGCGAATTAGGGATTTGAGCAATCTGGCGCGGAAGGGGACGGTGGAGAAGAGAGATTTTGCAGTGGCTGGAATTGGGGCGCCAGATATTTCAATCCGAAGCGTGAAGCGCGAACGTATATTGTCGCCGCCCTTTTTTTTTGGGGGAGGGGTGGGTGTTTGGGTGCTACTGGCGTCCGCAGGCACGCGACCACCCGACAGGGACTATGCCGGTGCCTTAAGGCACCTTTGCCTTTATGTCCATGACATGTGGGCCCAACAGGTTGCTTTGGCCCACATGTCGATCACCAAAAGCGATTGCCTTTAAGGCACCGGCAACGTCCCACCGACACGACCCTGGGTGCGCACTGATGCGCCTACATTTGAGAATGCAAAGCGAATCTTCTTTCATTTGCAAAGCGAATCAGTATGTATTACCATGGCCGTGTTTTCCTTGCAATAATTAGTCATTCGGAATGAGATACTCCATCCGTTCACTTTTGTAAGTCGTTTGAGACAACTTAAAATGAACTGTTTTGCACATTATGCGAAATGTCTTCAAGGTCTTATAAAAGTGAACAGAGGGAGTACTATAAATTAATTAATGAGGAGTTATTTGAAAAAAAATCGAAATGGTACCCACGCTAACATGGATTAGAGTGTGTGTCACATAATTAGTTATCTGAATTAGAGTGTGTGTCGCGTAGTTAGAATTTTGAATTAGAGTGTGTGTCACGTAGCGATCTCAAATTCTAACGTGGATTTCATATTTCACTGTATCCACGCTACTTTTTTAATACAGATTCATATGTATATGATGAACACCATGGTAGTGAGAAAACTTTTGGATGGATTCAAACATATGACCTACAAAATAGCACAACAAATTGAGTCAATGTCAACTTTTTGAATTAGTATGGCACGAATTCAAAATAATTACCCGTATGCCTGGTCCTCGGTTCAAATCTTACAATGTACACCGAATTGAAACACCGATATTAAGTCTCGTACTATGTGCATTCAAATGTTGTTTGTAGCCCCCCCTAAGACAAACGCTACATACTTCCTCAGATCGGTTAATCTTCCTCTCCTAACCACCTTAGGAAGATATCGGTTTCCAACACACGTTCATTCTTTCTCTCCATGTTTCGATCTCTAAGTCTCTCAACTACACAACCCCTTTTTCCACTCTGTTACCAAATGTATTTACCTCACACACCCGCCATTGCACCCCATGCCGAGCTCTCTCTCTCTCCCCCCTCTCCCTCTCACCCTCTCGCGCTAAATACATGCATGCATTGCCTATCTAGCCCCCCAACCTCTCGTGCGCACGCAAGCACGTTGTATATCTAGGTCACTCCCGCGAGACTGTCTCACTCTTTCTTCCGCACGGCGGGCCACACTCGCTCAATCTCGCTCTCTTTATCTGAGTCTCGTTTAACCTCGTTTTCTTTCACACACAAATGATATATCTCCCTGTTTGGGCCTCGATCGACACACTCTATACTCTCTCACGTAGATTGTCTATCTAGGTCGGTCCATCCAAGCCGCCACTCTTTTCCGACCTCATGGTGGGCCATGCTCACTCAATCTCTCTCTCTCTCTCTCTCTCTGTATGTCTCGATTGACCTCGCTCTTTCTCGGAAAAAAAACGATATATCACCATGTCTGAGCCCAATTCGACCTATTCACATTGTATACTCTCTCACACACATCGTCTCATCTAGGTCACTCTCTCCAACCCGTCTCACTCTTTTCGATCGCAGACGGCTAACCCTATGTGATCGGTTGACCTTGCTTCCTCCCACGCACAAAATATATCTACACGCCCTGCGGATCGGATCATCTCTCAAGCTCTATCTTACAGCCCTCACCCTTGCCAAAAGCTCAATCGGACAATATCTCTCCAGAGCATATATATTTGTTCAATGAATGTCGGACCACACTCACTTTGTCTCTCTATCTACATGTCTCTCGATTGACCTCGCTTTCTCACACCGTATCTTCCATGCGTTGAAGCTACTACCTCTCCAACCCTCGCAAAGCCGGAGCTATTTACATTGCGAGGGGCACTCCAACCCTGGATTAATTTGTGTAGGCATTTATTCCGGTCGGTTTAGATTATATTTTCATACCATTCGGCCCACAACTACTCCAAACACCGTTGCAACCCACGCAACTCCCCTAGTTGATTTCCTTCTAGCTCGGTCATCGCTCTCTCGCACGTCCTTTCTCGCCTTCAACGTCACACCATGGTATTATTGAAAAAACTATGTCGTTCTCTTTAATTATTATAAATAACCTACAAAACTACACATCGATAGTCCACTTGGAATGGAACAAATTTTGACCCACAAATTAAAGTGCTACAAACTACACACCGAGGGGCCCACATGTCATGAAACAAATTTGGACCCATATACAAATTAAAAAATAAAGGACAAGGATCGAACATGCTACCGGGCCTTCAAGCCGCACGTCAATAGGCAACATACGTAGAATAGGAATGTTTGTTGTACCCCCTTTGTTCACATAGTGTTTTTATATTACCACAGCCTAATTAATGGATAACATGTAATATTATTTTAGTACTATTCGCCTTCACTTACTGGTGGGTTCCATGTGTGCTCTCTCTCTCTCCTCCCCTTCTGCGTTCAGACGCATGGGCAAACATGAAGAACTCGCGGGAGATGTTGCCGTTGACCATATCTGGATGCGTTCACAAGTCACGGCACCAGTTTCATGTACTAGCAGCACTAGTCAGTGTGTACGTGTAATGCACGTTAATTTGGAAGTATATGAAGTGCATGCGGATATTAACTAGTAGGATATTATTTGCGTGTTGTCATGTGATTAGCACTATTTTTGGCATGAAATTAACTGCACGCTAAACGTGTTGAGCGCTCAACATTGAAGCAGTCTAGGTCGTTGGATGACAAGGAATACATGTGGCTTGATGATGTTTTATATTTAATTTGATACGGCTCTAGCAGAACATTCGATCGATCAAACCATACATTTCCTTCAGTCTGACTCTGACTTTAAATTATACAACGATCGATATAAAATAAACGGAAATGCTAAACGTTCGGATTTTAAGCATGGCAATCCGAACGTTTTCATAACAAATTTAGATTACGCGCGGCGGCGGGGCGTCTCGCGGTGGGAAGCGGCTCCTCTTCCGGTGCTCGTGTGTCGCAGCCATCGACCGACGGCGACGGGCGGCGCGTCTTGCGCTGTTGTTGGCGTACTCTCGACGTTGTCCTAGCTTCAAGGAAGGCCAAAATGTTCACGGACTTCGGAGCGAAGTCAAGCCGGGCGGGAGGAGGCGACCGGTGTTGGTGCAAGGAAGCGGTCGACGGCGCCATCCATGCGCCGAGAGGGTGAACGCGCACCAGCGGGGACAGGCGCTGTCGGGCCAGCTGGGCCGGAGAACGATTCGTGTGCACGGACATCGCATGGGCGCGTCACCGCATCGCAGAAGCGCGCTCTTGGTAGGTGTATCGAGCACCGGCATGGCCGTAGTGCATCGGTGCCGCACGCAGCAGCACATGTCTGTTGGCAGTCAAGCGCGTGAAAGTGGGCGGGGACCTCGTGGAACCCCGTGGCATCAAGCTTCGGCGACAATGTGCGGCTCCCAGCCCATCAATGCCACGGGAATGGGTCTTTGGCCTTGATCGGCGGCGACGGAGCCGGAGCGGGAGCGGGACAGGCGGCGACTTCCGCAAAAGCAGTTCAAGTTCGTCCCCAAAGCGCCTTATGTTCTTGAGACTCGGCTGGGTGTCTTCCTCGTGAAGCTGGAACACTAAGGGCAAACCATCGTGATGCGGCATGGCGACGTTTAGGTCGGGCTAGTTGGAGGTAGACGACAGGAGAATCGGAGAGGAAGAGAGAGGATTGTAGCGATACCGGTAGTGCGGGGTTGATTTTAAAGCAGCGCCGGCGACATTAAAAGTGGGAGCAGTTGTAGACGACGGTGGGCGGAGCTGGTCAAAGGGCTTGCCTGCCGGTGAGTCTGCACCTGTGATGCGCCATACGCCTCCCGACAGCCGGCGGTGATCTGCTCGCCGCCTCCCGTCGACTCACACGCTTGCGGGACGGCACTGCCGATGAAGCGGGGACTCGCGGCACGAACGCCCACGGTTTCAATAGTGAAAGCGTTCGCCTTAACGTGGCACGTCTTTGTTCCAAAATACCTTGGCTCTTCATTTGTGCAGCTTGTCATAAGCAGCTTGTCTCAAATTGAAGAAAAAACTTACGAAGTAATATTTGTGCCATATCACGTGACCATGCTCAGTTTCAAGAATTTATGCTCGCTTTTGGATTTTCTGAAATTTAAGATCCAGGATTCAAACAATATCATAACCTCTGCATCATGCAATAAATTTTCAAGCCGTACATATCCGTCTCTGTTGTATTTCTTAAGAAAGGATTTGGTCAAACATTTTGCTTAGTTAGACTTGAGACAAGTTATATATGCAAGAGTAAAATGATAATCCCTCCGTGCATTGCATTGCTCGATATATTAACTCAAGTACTAGGCACTAACAAACGGGCTCGATTCTATGCTCATCCCGGTGTAGTAGTAGTAGTACTAGGCAATGCGATTGACGGGTGACCTTGACCCGGCGAATCGAGGGAATTGAACCGTGCTCGGCACGGTAGGTAACGTTGTCTAGTTACTAAAGCATCCCTCCGTTGTTCATCGGTAGTCATTATAGACCGGGGACATGAGGGAATTTCCTAGGGCTGGAATTCTGGCCGCCAGATATTTCGACTTGAAACGCCGAGGCTCGACTAGTTGGGGTTGGGCTAATGCGCATTTCACGCACGCCACCCAAGGACACGAGTTCGTTTTTTTAGGATCAACACGAGCCAAGGTCCGCTGGTACGTGCATACGTATTGAGCTTTGCGTTGGTTTTCCTCGAAGAGGAGAGGGTGATGCAGCAAGTGTAGCGTAAGTATTTCCCTCAGTTTTGAGAACCAAGGTATCAATCCAGTAGGAGGCTCCTCAAAAGTCCCATGCACCTACACAAACAAACTGAGAACTCGCAACCAATGCAATAAAGGGGTTGTCAATCCCTTCACGGCCACTTGCGAAAGTGAGATCTAATAAAGATAGTAAGATAAGATAAATATATTTTTGTATTTTTATAATATAGATGCAAAAAGTAAAGATGCAAATAAAAGTAGATTGAAAGTAAATATGATAAGAGATAGACCCGGGGGCCATAGGTTTCACTAGTGGCTTCTCTCAAGATAGCATAAGTATTACGGTGGGTGAACAAATTACTGTCGAGCAATTGATAAAAAAGCGCATAGTTATGAGATTATCTAGGCATGACCATGTATAGGCATCACGTCCATAACAAGTAGACCGACTCCTTTTGCATCTACTACTATTACTCCACACATCGACCGACTCCTGCCTGCATCTAGAGTATTAAGTTCATAAGAACAGAGTAACGCATTAAGCAAGATGACATGATGTAGAGGGATAAACTCATGCAATATGATATAAACCCCATCCTGTTATCCTCGATGGCAACAATACAATACGTGCCTTGCAACCCTTTACATCACTTTGGTAAGGACACCGCAAGATTGAACCCAAAGCTAAGCACTTCTCCCATGGCAAGAAAGACCAATCTAGTAGGCCAAACCAAGCGATAATTCGAAGAGACTTGCAAAGATAACTCAATCATACATAAAAGAATTCAGAGAAGATTCAAATATTATTCATAGATAAACTTGATCATAAACCCACAATTCGCCGGATCTCGACACAAACACACCGCAGAAAGAGTTTACATCGAATAGATCTCCACAAGAGAGGGGGAGAACATTGTATTGAGATCCAAAAGAGAGAAGAAGCCATCTAGCTAATAACTACGGACCCGTGGAGGTCTGCAGGGTAAACTACTCACAACTCATCGGAGGGGCAAGGATGTTGATGTAGAGGCCCTCCGTGGTTGATTCCTCCCGCAGAGTGCCTGGCCAAGGCTCCAAGATGGGATCTCGCCGATCTGTAAGGTTACTGGCGGTGGAAATTGTGTTTTGTGGTGCCTGGATGTTTTCGGGAATACGAGGGTATATATAGGAAGAAGAAGCACGTCGGTGGTCGCGAGGGGCCCATTTAGACAGGGGCACGCCCTTTGTGGGGGCACGGCCTCCCATCTCGTGGGGTCCTAAGCTTCTTGACTTGCACTCCAAGCTCTCCGGATCACGTTCTTTCCAAAAATCATGCTCCCGAAGGTTTCATTCCGTTTGGACTCGCTTTGATATTCCTTTTCTTCAAAATACCGAAATAGGCAAAAAACAGCAATATAATGGGCTGGGCCTCCGGTTAGTAGGTTAGTCCCAAAATGATATAAATGTGTAAAATAAAGCCCATAAACATCCAAAAGGGGTAATATAATAGCATGGAACAATCAAAAATTATAGATACGTTGGAGACGTATCAGTACGCCGTTGGGTCCTACCATTCGAGAATACGAAAGGAACCTTTTAAATTGCCGAACAAATCTATGTGTATTACAATACCCTTATTTTCCTTGCAAATACTAATCTCAACGTGGTAATTGATTTATGACGAGTTGTTGAATTAGAGTGAGTTTGTGATATAGTGATCTCAACGTGGATTTCACATTTCATGGTATCCCTAGTAAGTTTTCCAATGCAGATTCAAATTTAAAAGATGAACAATACGGAGGTGAGAAAACTTTGTATGTATCAAGCATATGACCACACACACACACGCAGACACACACGCACGAACACAACAACAATCCAATAAGTATAGTGCATCTATTTTTTCCAAACCATGCATGTATGACACGAATTCAAAATACTCCTTCTATTCCTAAATTCTAGTCTTTTAGAGAGTTCAACAAGTGACTACATACGGAGCAAAATGAGTGAATCTAGACTCTAAAATATGTCTATATACATCCGTATGAAGCCTCTAAAAAGACTAATATTTAGGAACGAAGGGAGTAAAATGTAAGACATCCATGGTCATCAGTTCAATATTTAAAATGAACATGAAAGCTGAAACATGAATATTAAGTCTAGTACTACAAAGACATGCAAATGTTGTGTTTAGGCGGAGCTATGATTGTCGGGGGTCAACCCCTCGACCTTAGATAAAATTGTGGAGCTCTGTTTAGGGTTGTTTAGGTTATATTTTTCCCCACCCTCCCAACCACCGATTGGTTGTGCACCCCCGACCCCTCCTCCCTGGGAGAATATCATGTGCCCCCATACCTTAGATGCTATATGCCGATACGAGTTGCTTGGAGCTTGTAGATCTGAGATATAGGAGCTCACATGATGTGTCTTAATATTTTTGCAGGAAACCTTGATGAGTTTGAGAATTTCACACAATTTGTACAAAAACTACTTAGATGCCCTTTGATCCCATATCCAACGACCTCGAAGCTCGTATCACCGTAGCATCTAAGATGAAGGAGGACATCATATTCTCCTGTATGTAAGAATATCATGTGCTACCACACCTTAGATGCTTTGGTGATACAAGCTCTTCGGATGCGTTGGATTTGTGACCCAACACCTCCTCGGTGGTTCGAACGGTTTTTTGCAGAAAAGCCCCAAAAGAGTTCGCCACCGCTTACAAGCACAAAGACCGCTTTCGGATGCCATTGGATCTCGGATCAAACGACCTCCAAGCTCGTATCACCGTAGCATCCAAGCTGCGATAGCACCTTATGTTTTCTCGCGACGGAGAGTATGAGGTGCTCCCGCACCGTAGATTCTATGGTGATACGAGTTCACCGAGATCTAACGACCCACAAAGAGGAGGTTTGAATGTTTTGAAATATACGGCCGATAGAGTTTGGGAAATGCGCAGAAGTACAAGTACTACACATGTGCCATCCGATCACTGATCATACGACCTAGATGCTCATATCACCGTAGCGGGTAATTAAGCTACGAGGAGCACCTAATATGAGCACCGGAGAGCCGTTGGATCAAATATGCAGCGGCACACACGAGGCCTGAATGTTTTATTTGCAAAAAAACCTTTGGAGAGTTTAGAAATTGCGCATAATTACAAAGACTACTCCCAAGCCATTGGATCTCACTTCCAACGGTGTAAAAACTTCGTATCACCATAGTATCTAAGCCGCTGGGTGGATGTGATATTCTATGTCATTGTCATTCTTGGTACGTAAACTTGCAAAATACGTGTAACTCGTGCCGTTACTTTGTCTAACCGCACAAAGTGTTTGTTCAAAAAACCATCCTACACCGAAATATCGGAACAACACACGGGGTCCCACTTGTCATTAATCAAATTTGGACCTAAAACTAACAAATCTGAAAGACGAGATTCAAATCGGCAACCTGGACTACAAAGCGTAAGTCCATAGCCCCAAAAACGAACGATTGTTGGCTTTGTCCCATAACTTGATTTTATACAAGATTTATGCGTTGAGTAGAGTAGAGGGAGTGCCTCGTCAACACGCAGCATGACCATTGTCTCACTTACCGGGTGGGTCCTGTGTCTGCGATCTCAATCTCTCTTCTCTCCATCGTCTAACCTTTGCACGGGCACACACGAAGAGCGGCGCTATCTTGCCATGGTGTTATTACAACTAAAAAAAAGCTTGAAAATAGAAGAATCGCCTAGAACAAGAGACGTTGTGGCTGGTCGAGACGGAGCTAACCACATCTATCCTCCGTGCCACGTTTGCATGATGAAGCTGTGTGGCTAGTGGGGTGTTTTCACCGACCGGTCGGGCCCCGAGGTCGAACCATAGGTACTACGTCGTCTGATACAAGACATTTTACACGCACATTTTCCTCCTCGTGCCGAGACGTGGCACACCCTACCGCTGGTTTCAGGGTCCTCCCGGTGGTGCACGCATATATTCTTCCTCGACGTGGGACGCCCTACCGCGCGTTTTCTGGGTCCTCCTCAGTCGTAGCACCGAAGCAAGTAAATGAGTCGTCAAATCACGAAAGACCAGCTTTCCCGCCGAGTACATCAGTGAAGCACGGTGGCTAGCTAGTTGGGCTAGTTCGACCGATTAGCTAGGCCGCCGCCACATTTGTTATTTCACCCTTTTTTATCTACTTGCCGGCATGTAAATTTAAATATCCACGGTGGCATTGCTTTGGTGTTCGGGTGCGGCAGGATTTTTAATTTTTTATTGACGGGAGCAGGCGCTGCAGGATTTTAAATTTTTTGATTGACGGGAGCGGTAGCGGCAGCAATTAGTCACGATGACTCCGCTTTGTAAAAACCCATCGCTCCCCGATGTGAGAAGTCGTCGACCGGTGTTTTACCGTGGTGAAAACCAAAAGATTCCCCGCCCTCCGCCTTCCGTAGAGATTGCATTGCCTTTCAGCCGTTTCGCCCCTTTGCTTCCTCTCCCCATTGCTTCTACACGGTGCCATGGCAGCGCAGCAGAATCACGGAGTCCGAGGTGAGGCGCTGACACGTGAGCTCCATGCCAAGGATGCGGAGCTCGGGGCAGGGACGTGGAGCTCCGTGAGCTCAAGGCGGAGAGGAGTGCCATGCTCCTCCGTTATGTGCGGGAGTTCACAGAGCTTCAAAAGCGGTAGGCGTCCACCACAAAGATGCTCGAGGCGTCGGCGGCGTTGCTGCAGAAAGCAGGAGATACGATAGGCCGTCAGGGGAGCTGGCTGGAGCGCGAACGGGCCGATCGTGACAAGGTCCAGGATCGCCTCAGCCACTTGGTGAACCAAGTTGCCACACACGTGTTGCGGCTGCGCGATGCCTACCGTCGTGCCAGCGCGATGATGCCGGCCGTCGGTCTAAACCCGTTCGACCACCCGGTCGACTTCAACGAGCTGCGGCTTCCTGACCTGGTCTCATTCTTCACCTATATCTCCGAGGAGCTGAGCCGTCTCCGCGCAATGGTGGGGGCTGAGCTGGACAAGGAGGGGTTGCAGGCTGCCATTCTTGCGGTGAATCCTTTCGTGGCTCCGTCACCGGAATCCATTCGTGCCATTGACGCCCGTCTTTGACGAGCTGGCTCCGTCGACCGGGAGCGGGCTCTTGGGCGGTTGCAACCTGCATCACCAACGTCGTGCGCCTTTGAGAAGCGAGAGGGACTTCGGTGGTGTTTAGGCGCCTCTGCATGGGCATGTCCATGTCTCGGCGCAACATGACCGTTGGATCAAACTCAGACGGTGTAGATCGATCCTTTGTAGCACAAAGCGTGTGGGTGTGTTTGGTTGCATTCTCATCTCAATATAGTTTTTTCCTCTTCGTGTATTTTGTCAACCTACTAGTGTGGACTCCTGCACCCTTCATGCACTCTGCCAAACACCCAAAAGTGGGTCGAGAAGGGAACTTTTGCTCCCATCCGTGCACCCTTCATACACCACCGCCTAACACTATTCGTGCTTCATATGGTTCATGTTTTGTGGAGTATCAGAGCAACTGCACTCTCCGTCCGCTGTGGACCTAGTTCTGTTAACATTGATCTCACCGTTCATTCTTGGATCGGACAAATAAAAAGTGGTACTATGTTACATATAGGAGTAGTTGACATGCGCACAACATCATTTGTTATCGTCATATCTTACTACACTAGCAACAAGATTGTGTAATCTTGACGTATGAACCACTGCACATGCCTAGTAGTAGGAGCACTGTGTATGTTCAAGTGGCTGCCGTGTTTCGCACTCCTCCGTCGTAAGAGTGGAAACGCTTGCTGTAATCATTTTTTCTTCAGAATGAAAAACAATGGACACGCTCTACCGTGCGGATCCTCCTCCAGCCATGCACTAAATTACTCACTTTCGCTGACGTGTGGGACAGCTAACACCTGGGTCCACCAGCCATGCACTAAATTACTCCGTAGTAGAGTGACGGTAGACTACCCCGATCGAACCGCCACAGTAATGCCCAATGAGCCGTCAAATCACAAAACCCCCTCCTTTCCAAAGAAGAAGTTGGATGAGACGAAGCAACCATCATTTCACTCTTCTCTCTCGCCTTCCTCTCTTGTAGAAAACCCCCACTCGCTTCGCTTCTCCCTCATCTCATTCCTCCTTTCACTCTTCTCTCTCAGCTTCCTCTCTTGGATGGGCGGCGGAGCACCGCCGTCGTGGATGTCTATGGCTCTGGCCAAAACCGTCGAGGCTCATGGTACGAAGAAGCGCAAGAACCCCGCTGAGACTACCGCAGACAAGCTCAAAGCCATCGCCCTGTCCAAGCCCCCCTCTCTAGGATCCCTCATTAAGCAATTCCAGGTAATGTCTCTTTTTGACGATCTTTTTCTCGATCTTGATCGTGTTTTTTCATCTAACATGCAGTACTAGTACTGGTAGTACAACTTTCTGGGTGATCTTGCATGTGATTTTAGTGTGCCAAATGACGGTTCTAAATTCCTCTTTTGACCAAAACATGCGAGAGGTTGACACTGATTTCTTATAGATTACTTTCAACTACTCACTCTGTCCCAAATTTCTTGTCTTAGATTTGTCTAGATACGGATGTATCGACTTGATACATCCGTATCTAGACAAATCTAAGACAAGAATTTTGGGACGAAGGGAGTACTTTATGAACATCAATGCTACCTTTTAAGAGGGTATATTTGCCTCAGTAACTTGTGTTATGGATATTGCATGTAATCCCTCTGCTCTCATGCCTTTGAAGACATGTTCTAGTGTCTTTGTTCACTCATTTTTGTGCGTATATGTAGTCATATATGGAGTATAATATCGAAAATCATCTTATATTTCTGAACGGAGGTAGTAATAAAATATGGTTTCTATTTGAATTAGAACCAGGTCCTTGGTGGAGATGAAGTTCTCAAAGTCATGCCGTGTGAGAACTGGAAGACCGATGATGAGTTCTACCGCTGAACTATCCATTCTTTGTGTCCTTGTCGCCACGCGGTCTGAACTAGTGTTTTCCTGTAGCATTGTTGTCGGCGTGTTCTCGAGGCTGTACTTGACCACAACAATTTCTGGCTGTGCCTTCGATTATGAAGGGTGTGGTTCTTGTAAAGCTTCCCAACAAATCTGATGCGGCCTGTCTTCATCATCATGTTTATGAGTGGAAAGACCACTCATTAGGTTCTCCAAGGTTGACAAGATGGTGATGGTGCATGTAGACATCTCACACGAAGTCCATGGCCTAGTCGGTTATGCGGGTTTCATCCAGTAGGTCGGTGGCAAGAAATAGTCTGCAGAGTTTAGTTAGTGCAACTTTGCTTGTCTGTAGTAAGTATTATTGTTCAAGATTACTTGATTTGTGTTTGTGAACCTGTATTGTTTATTAAATCTGCCGCTTTTGGTGTGTGGTCAGTCCCCGAGAACGGTCTATGTTAATGTCTGTCCCACTCAATTGATTGTATATTTTGAAGTATCCAGATCATATTTTTTGTGAGGACGGTTTATCAATTATGGTTCTTGCCGGTGTCAAAACCGGCGGATCTCGGTAGGGGGTCCTTAATCGTGCGTCTAGGCGGATGGTAACAGGAGACAAGGGACACGATGTTTTTACCCGAGTTCGGGCCCTCTCGATGGAGGTAATACCCTACTCCGCTTGATTAATATTGATGATATGGGTAGTACAAGAGTAGATCTACCACAAGATCGTGAGGCTAAACCCTAGAAGCTAGCCTATGGTATGATTGTTAAAGGCCCCATTTAACTAAAACCCTTCGGTTTATATAGACACGAATAGGGTTAGGGTTACACGTAGTCGGTTACAATGGAAGGAAATCTACATATCCAGACGCCAAGCTTGCCTTCCACGCCAAGGAAAGTCCTATCCGGACACGGACGGAGTCTTCAATCTTGTATCTTCATAGTCCAGAGTCCGGCCAAAGATGATAGTTCGGCTATCCGGACACCCCCTAGTCGAGACTCCCTCAAGAGTCTCTGAACCAGGCTTCAATGACGACGAGTCCGGCGCGCACATTGTCTTCGGCATTGCAAAGGCGGGTTCCTCCTCCGAATATTTAATAGAAGGTTTTGAACACAAGGATAGTGTCCGACTCGCAAAACAAGTTCCACATACCACCGCAGAGAGAATAATTTTTGCACGTATCCGCCGACATATTTCGGCGTGACATCACACCACGGCCAAGCCTTTATTCGAATCGTTTTTTACTGTCCCACCTCAGCGCGTTTAGCGAGGCGGTTTCCTTGGCACGTCTTATCAAAGCGTAGATCGTGCCCCCTTATTCCGGGATTCTCATCAATACGGACGTGGGTAACCCAACCGCGCCATTGATTGCGGCGCTTGGGAGGCAAACGAGTTTTACCAGGCTGGTGGGGACGATAGCCGCTGCGTCCATATAAGGGATAAGGATCCACCTTTTTCCATCTACGCCCTCTTCCTTCTTTGCTTATCCATTCCGGCCAAGACTTTTCGAGCTCCAGCGCCCAAGTCCGCACATCCTTCCTCAACCTTCTCCAGCCATGTCCGGAGCGGGAGGCAAGTGGATGGCCTCCTCCGTCACGGAGGGGCACATCGAAAGGCTGCGGGAAGCCGGATACTTGTCCGGCGACATCGCATGTCGACTCCCCAACAAGGGGCAGCTCGTCCCCACCCCTAGGCCCCATGAGAGGGTGGTGTTCCTCACCCACTTCCTCCGCGGACTAGGTTTTCCACTTCACCCATTTGTCCGGGGACTCATGTTCTACTACGGCCTGGATTTCCATGATCTGGCCCCAAACTTCATCCTCAATATCTCGACGTTTATCATCGTGTGCGAGGCTTTCCTCTGCATCCAGCCCCACTTCGGTTTATGGTTGAACACCTTTAGCATCAAGCCGAAGATAGTGGGCGGCCGACAAGCCGGAGTCTTGAGGCGCCATGGCGGGCAGGATGCCCAATGTTACATGGCTTGAGGGCTCCTTCATGGAGACCATAAAGGGGTGGCAATCGGGGTGGTTCTACATCACCGAGCCGCGCGACCCCAAATGGGCGGCGGCCCCCGAATTCAGATCTGGCTTCCCCACACGGCTCACATCATGGAAAGAGACGGGCCTGACGTGGGGTGATTCGGAAGAGCTGACCGGACTCCAAATCTGCGTCCGAAACCTGGTGGACAAGAAGCTCAAGCTTGTCAACGTAGTCCAGGTTATGCTCATCCGCCGGATTCTCCCATGCCAGAAACGGGCCTTCAATTTGTGGGAGTTTGATCCGGCACAACACCGGACCTTGAGCCGGCTCTTCGACACTACGTACGAAGATGCCTGGAAGGTGCTGTTCAAGGGTGCCGAAGCTCCCGCATCCGCTACCGAAGATCGCGGATTTCGCTCGTAGCGTCAAGCCAGCGAGGTAAGTTATTTTACCCTCTATGGGACTCTTTTTTCATAGTTTGACTCTATGCGGGATCTAAAACTCCCTATCCTCTAACAGGATCGGTGAAGACGTCCGGACAGACATTGTCCGTCTCCCTTGCCGAAGACTCCAGACGCCCGCTTAGCCAGGGGCTGCTGGTTCCGGCACCCCACGTGGTGCCGGAGAAGAAAACCAAGAAGGAGGCCACGGAACTTCGAAGGAGCTCCGGCGCCAGTGTTGTCGACTGGAGGAGGTTGAATCCTCTCCCGTGAGGAAGAGAGGAAAAGGAAGGCCGCCTGATCGGGGAGGCTCGGAGGGTCCAAGAAGGGAAGAACCCTTCCTCCGGATGTCTCCACCAACGCCAACGACGGCGAGGAGGAGTGGCTCTCGAGGGCCAAGCCCCTGGCGAGATCGTAAGTGTCCGGATACCCATGGCTTTTTTATTCATTGCGTAGTGTTCTCTAATGCCGAACAATCATGTAGCCCGCCCAAGGACGAGGCTCGCCGGCCCGTCAAGCGGGTCCTCGAATCGTCCGAAGTGGAGAGCACTTCTCTTCGGCCACCTCCTCGCCTCGCGCGCCGACGATGCCGAGGTGGGGCCCCAAGGGGCCTGGTCAAGAGGAGGTGGGGCAGGGAGGCGCCACAAGGCAGCCTCCCGGACTCGTGCACGAGGGAGCGAGACCCCGGGGCTCTAAGCCCGACCCTTGTCCGGACTCCATACCGGAACCTTCACGGTTCGAAGTCCGGCAAGCGGCCCCTTCGTAAGAAGGGTAAGGCACGGTGTCCTCCGTCCAACCGGAGGCATCGGATAGCTTCTTTGGAGGCGCTTAACAGCCTCCATCAAGGAGGAGCACCGCCTTTATTATGAGTGTGGTGATCAGAAGTTCGATCCGCCAAGAGCGGGCCGACTGAAGCCTGCAACAGCCTTCTAACAGGGCTTTGAGGTAAGTTTTCAATATATGTAAGAAGATTATCATGACAGACAAGAGCTCCTCGATGCTTAGTTCGGTGTCTGGAGAGAAAAGCCGGTTGAGGATCTAAAAAGATATACGCAGGAGTCTAACATAATTATGTCGATATGGGAATGCAGGCTGCCTTGTCGACCTGGCTGCACCGGGATGCTGGAGGTCAATGCATTGAAGGAGAGCCTCGGCGTCCGAGAACGAGCTCGGACTTGCCAAGAAGCAGCTCGAGGACAAGGAAGGTAAGTAATACCTTATTAAAGTAATACCTTATAGAAAGGATTTGGTTGCAAAAAATGACAGGAATAACGTGAGTATTGCAGGGGCCACGAACGAGGTGGCGACCCTGAAGGAAGCGGTGTCCACAGCCGAAATCAAAGTGGCCGCGGAGCACACCAAGCGAGAGGAGCAGGAGGCGCGGGTGGCGGAGGTGCGGCAAGAGCTCCAGGCTCTCGTGAAAAACACGAGAGTTTGGAGGCGTGACTCAAGACCGAGAGTCCGTTCTCGCCTTGGCTCTTGAGAGTGTCGTAGCCGCTAAGGCCGAAGCCCAAAAAGCCCTCCAGGAAATTGAGGCGATGAAGAAGGTAGCGGCGGGTAAGGCATTCTTTATGCAAAGCAAGCATGTGAAGGTGAATTATCTGTTACTTACCCGAATCCGGAGCTCTCCAGGAGCATTCGCAGATCTGCCCCGCAATGTGTCCGATGCTGCCGCTTTCTACCGAGCCGAGGAGGGAAGCGCGACGGAGAAGGTGTTCTGGTCTCGATATCTTTGAGGCCGGACATCCGGCAGCCTGGCGACCAGTGAAGCAATGGTCGAGCTCCACAAGGTCGCCGAACAGGCCATGAAGGGCCTCATAGTTCGGTGGCTAACGGAAGCCATGCCTCGGAGTTACCGGGTTGGTAAGGCGGTGGTGGATGCCTGTCCAAGGCTTGAAGTCATCAAGCGCTCCGTGCATCGAAGGTGCCGTAGGGCCCTTGCCCGTGCTAAGGTGCAATGGGGCAAGTACTTTGGACGGTGAGAAGCTTGTGAAGGGCGGACCACCACCGGCAAGGAGCATCGCAAGCCCGAAATGTATTATGAGGGCTGCCCTGAAGGGTGCCCTACCGATAGCGGGTGAATGCTCCAAAGATGTAATTTTTGAATAGACTCAGATTTGTTATCCTGTACGCTGAAAACTTGTTCATATGCACTAAGCAACGCTTGTGAATTTAAAATATTACCTTCTGTGCGGCTCTTTATCAAAATTTGAGAGATGGCAAGTCGTTGGTTTCAGCCCCCATGCCACGAGTGCTGGGGTGTTCGGGATAAACTTGAGTGCTCTTGTTCCCATTCTTGGGTCCTTCGAGGGAGGCGCTCAACGCAGTGAACAAAGCAACCGGACTTATAGTGCTTGGACACTCTCACTTAGCCATAGAATTCTATAATTTTAAATTTCGCGAAGCCCCGGTATTTGGAAGACCGAAGTTCGGGGCGCTATCCACGCCTTTGGCCGGACAATGCCGGTTCCTCGCTCTAAGCGGCATAAGTCTTTAGGGACTCAAGAAACCTCTCGAACAGCGACCGGCTCTCGCCTTTATCAGACGGCCAGTTTTAGCTTTCTCCACCGAGGTGCTCAACCCAGCTCAACCGGGCACAATCGCAGTGGTTCTCCCAGCGCTACCTTAGCTGATATAACGGAACGTCACGGTACCAAAACATGGGAGCCGGCAAACCCAACTATTGACCCAAGACATGATTCGGAGCCGATGCATATAATGCTATAAGTTCGGGGTGCCGCACTTGTGAAAGTGTTCGGACTTGTCACACCATGTTTTTGGGGTACATAAGCCCCTGGTGTGGTGGCCGTACCAATTTGTACGGTTGCGCAATGTCATAGATGAACATATACAATGGGAAAGAATGCAATATTAGGCAAGAGCTATATATTGTTTATTCAAAAGAAACTGCAAATAAAATCAGAACGATACAAATTTGGCGATAAGCAAGGTACGAGACTTTTGACATGTCCTCTTCCAGGGTAAGTTTGTGGTGTGGTATGTAAAACAGGTGTCTTGCTGCGTAATAGAGACCACCTGGACACTTGACGCAGTTTTCTGCTTCCCTGGCTGTTGCGTCGTGTAGTCGGCACGAATGTCGGACAGGGCTTCTGGAGAACAGAGTCCTGAAAGTAAAAAGAAAGAGAAAAAAAAAGAAAATAAAGGAATGACACAAACGCGAGCCCCTAGTGCGGTCTAGCCGCATTCTGGGCATGCCGTGGTCGTGGCCCGTCCCCTATGCCCATGGTGCTTCAGAGCGCAATTACGTGCGCCAGAGTAATCGGCTTCAGCGAGTTCGCGAGGGCTGGGTTAGCCGCATTACTACGCTTGTTCTAACGTGCGCGGTCTTGCTGTAGGTTACTCCGGCGCGCTTGATAAAGGTCCAATTGTTTATTGGCCGGACTGGAGGATTGCCTTAAGAGGCTGTTCTGTACTTCTGCCGCAAGGGCGGCCGTATGCTCCTCCGGTCGAAGGGAGCGCTCGGTGTTTCCATTGACCGTGATTACGCCTCGAGGGCCTGACATCTTGAGCTTGAGGTACGCGTAGTGCGGCACCACATTGAATTTTGCGAATGCGGTTCGCCCGGAAAGCGTGCGTGATAGCCGCCGCGAACGGGACTATGTCGAAGATTAACTCCTCACTCCGGAAGTTATCCGGGATCCGAAGACCACTTCAAGTGTAATGGAGCTCGTACAGTTGGCCTCTACATTCGGAATGACGCCTTTAAAGGTCGTCTTTGTGGGTTTGATTCTTGACGGGTCTATGCCCATTTTATGCGACCGTATCCCGATAAATCAGGTTCAAAGCTGCCGCCGTCCATCAGACTCGGTGAGGTGAAATCCGCCAATAATTGGGTCAAGAACCAATGCGGCGAAACCGCCGTGGACGGATGCTAGTGGGGTGGTCCTTCGATCAAAGGTGATCGGGCAGAAGACCATGGGTTGAACTTCGGGCGATCGCTCCATCGCATATACGTCCCTTAGTGCACGCTTCCACTCCCTTTTGGGTATGTGGGTTGCATATATCATGTTCACCGTCCGCACTTGTGTGGGAAAGCCCTTCATCCTCTATTGTTCGTCGGCGGGGCTCTTCCTCGTCATCACTATGCAGCCCCTTGTCGTTGTTTTCGGCGCTTAGCTTGCTCGCTTGTTTGAACACCCAACAATCCCTGTTGGTGTGGTTGGCTAGTTTTAGGGGTGCCATGTATCCGCACAAGCGACGAGTATTCGGTCCAAGTTGGACGGGCCCTGGGTATTTCTTTTGAATGGCTTCTTCCACGACCGGGTTTAGAGCCTCTGAATTCGGCATTCTTCGTCCGTATCTTCAGCATTGTCACCGTTAATGCGGCGTTTATGCTTGTTGCGACGCGACACCATTGCCATTGTCCTTGGTATCCGAACTACTGTGGTGTTTGGCCAAGTTGTTGCTTCGAGCTAGCTGCTGTCCTCTCCCGCGCAAAAAGCGGGTCATGAGTGTGGTGAGGGCTGCCATGGATTTTGGCTTTTCCTGTCCTAGGTGCCGGGCTAGCCACTCGTCGCGGATGTTGTGTTTGAAGGCTGCTAGCGCCTCTGCATCCGGACAGTCGGCGATCTGATTTTTCTTTGTTAGGAACCGCGTCTAGAATTGTCTGGCTGCTGAATTATATGGCTAAGGTCATCGGCGTCTGGTGGTCGCACATATGTGCCCTGGAAGTTATCAAGGAATGCGGCTTCCAGGTCCTCCCAACAACCGATTGACTCTGCTGGCAAGCTGTTGAGCCAATGCCGAGCTGGTCCTTTAAGCTTGAGTGGGAGGTATTTGATGGCATGTAGATCATCACCAAGGGCCATGTGGATGTGGAGGAGATAGTCCTCGATCCGCATCGCGGGATCTATGGTACCATCGTATGATTCGATGTTTACGGGTTTGAAGCCCTCGGGGCTTTGATGATCCATTACTTCATCCGTGAAGCATAGTGGGTGTCTTGGCGCCCTACTGTATTGGGCTATATCACGACGTAGCTCATATGAGCTTTGTCTCTGTGTTCGCCCGGCCGGGGTTGTCTGTATCCGGCGTGACGGTAATCATCCCGAGTCACATGCCCACGCCGATCTGTAGATCGATCTTGTTTGCTTTGCCTTATCCTCCAAGATATCTCACAAGTCCGCGCGTTCTCCGTGCCTTGGTACTTTTTGAGCGTCCGGGCGTGGCTTGAGCGGAGGGCCGAGAGGCTTTCTGTCAGCGGCCACGGGTGGCCGGTCTGCCATGTCGTGGCGCCGGTGACGCTGGTGCTTCCTCCTCTGATCGAGGAAACGGCCTGCGCTTTGGGGTAGCTTTGGAGGGGCATTCGAGTTCATACTCTTCGCCGCAAGGACTTCGGTCCATCTGCCGACTAGCGAGGTCTTGGCTGACTTTAAGGCTGTTGCTGCTATTTCTTGAGGCTGCTTGCCGTGGCCATGAGCCTGCGTTTAAAACGCTCTTGTTCGACGGGATCCTCTGGCACGACGAATTCGTCGTCGTCGAGGCTTGCCTCGTCTTCGGAGGGGGGCGCATAATTATCGTCCTCTACCTCTCTTTCTGCCGCACTGTCATGCGGACTTGCTTCTCCCTCCTCCTGTGCTGAATCCTGCTGGAGGGGGTCGTCTTCGGCACTGTCCGGGGTATTATTGTCTCCCGTGCCGGAATCACCGTTTTTACTGTGGCGGGATTTAGAGCGGCGCCGCTGACGTCGGCGCTTGGGTTGTTTCTTGGAGGGGTCATCCTCCGCTGTTCCATTGCCATTCCCATCTTTTGGGATGTCCACCATGTATATGTCATATGACGAGGTGGCCTTCCAGTGCCCCGTGGGCGCTGGCTCTTGATCGTCTCCGACACCGTCGTCCCATACCGTCGATGTCTTGGAGTCGAAGTCGAGCATGTCGGTTAAATCATCGGCTGACTACAAAGTAGGTGGTGGGTGGGCGTTGAATTTCTTCGTCATCCGAATCCCAACCTTCCCGACCGTAGTTCGCCAGGGCTCCCTCGACAAAGAGAGAGACTTTAATGAGTTCAGGATATCGCCAAAGGGCGAAAGTCTTTGAAGACGTCCGCGGCGGTGAACTCCATAACCGGCGCCCAGTCGGATTCGACTGGCAGGGGCGCGGGAGGTTCGGAGTCCGGAAAGGAGTCCGGCACCTGGGAGTCACGAGCTTCGCAAAGGACAGGGATGGTGTTCGGCTCAATCGCCATAGAGATTTCAGCCCCCGAGGCGGTGTCCAACCAACCGTCCTCGATCCCGTGAAACCGGCTCCGGATTAAGGGTCGGGCCGGAGCAGTGCGACCTCGAGCCTTTGTTCGTGACGAGCTAGATCGTACTCCATCGAGACGGTCACGGCACGCTCGGCCGTGGCTCGAATCCGTCGAAGATCAAGTCTCCGTGGACATCGGCCGTATAGTTCAAGCTTTCCAAATCTGACCTGATGGCGGGGCGTAGCTTTCAATCTGCTCGGATGGCCTAAGCGAATTGGCCCGGCAGTGCAAAGCCGCCGAATACGAAGATCTGTCCGGGAGAAAAATCTCACCCGGATCTGCGTCGTTGCTGATGATTGAAGGAGCCATCGGGCCTATAGGTGACGACACAGGAGCTCTCAATTAAAGCACCAATGTCGGTGTCAAAACCGCGGATCTCGGGTAGGGGGTCCCAACTGTGCGTCTAGGCGGATGGTAACAGGAGACAAGGGACACGATGTTTTTACCTGTGTTCGGGCCCTCTCGATGGAGGTAATACCCTACTCCTGCTTGATTAATATTGATGATATGGGTAGTACAAGAGTAGATCTACCACGAGATCGTAGAGGCTAAACCCTAGAAGCTAGCCTATGGTATGATTGTTGTGCGTCCCACGGACTAAAACCCTTCGGTTTATATAGACACGAATAGGGTTAGGGTTACACAGTAGTCGGTTACAATGGTAGGAAATCTACATATCCAGATCGCCAAGCTTGCCTTCCGCGGCCAAGGAAAGTCCTATCCGGACACGGGACGGAGTCTTCAATCTTGTATCTTCATAGTCCAGGAGTCCGGCCAAAGATGATAGTTCGGCTATCCGGACACCCCTAGTCCAGGACTCCCTCAGTTACAGTCCAATATCTGTATGCATTGCAGTGTTTATCGCACCCACCAGGATTTTCAGTCCCATGGATGTTCGGTCCATACGATTTGTCACGACCTTTAGACTATCCTGCTTGTGGGAGTAGGCGGGTCCCCTGCATGCCACGCGTAGTTGGACGATCAATCTTCTGTTTAGTACTTCAACATAGTGATTTCCTGGTAAGGATTCGCTCGTGTCACATCAAGTAAATCTTATTGATTTCTTGTCTATATCTTATTGATTTAATGTCATGTTTTCTTTCTTTTCCTGCAATTTTACGATGCAGGTTTTGCCATGTGACATTCATCACAGAATAAACCGCTTTGGTTTGCTCTACGATGGCTATTTTTGCAGGTTTCACTTCTTATGTCGTGGTCAAGATGCTTGAAGTCACCGTCCATCACTTATATTCTTGGAAAAAATTGGATCAGCCTCGTTGTCTGAGTACAAGCTGAATCCCTATGATGAACTGCAGTTTGGTTTAACAAAAACGCCACAACTAGTCCTTCTCGCGTTTAAAAGAAATGAAGAAAAAAACTGGATCATGGTCACAGGTCCTAGTCAAGTTAGAAAGCTGATCATAGCGTATCAGACACGATCGCCACCGCCTCAAGACAGATCGATCACCGACAGCTGTTGCTCTAGCATCGACAATGGGCAGCAGCTCACCGATCCAAATTGAGAATTGGGCGGCCCGACAGCGTCGGTGGATCAGTCCCCGATCTACCAGGAGGATCGGGCATCGACACCGCACCGCTTCCGACACCGGCACCAGCTCTACAAGGAGCACCATCTCCGGCAGCATGCCGGCTTCAAAGACCTGCACCAACACTTGCACTTGCAGACTCTGGCCCGTGCGATTGCACGAACCGCAATGATCGGGCTGATTCGCACTACATATACCAAAGTCCTTACAAAAACCGACATGTCCACCTTCTTGGTAAGCATTGGCCGCCCAAGTGCTTCGTTCTTTTTTCTTTCCACGTTGTTTCACATGATTCACTGTGTTGATCTAACTGTTTGGGTATGTCTTCTTGTTTGCAAACAGAGAATTCCTAGAGCAACGAGGGAGTCGCTCAACAATCCGGTGACCGCGGCCAAGTTTCTCTTACCATGCAGCCTTGGTGTGAATGAACACCGCTCAATATACCGTAAGTACAAAGGATGGTCGCATGATGATTGATGCTAAAGGATGGTCAAGGTTCAAATCTAAATCATATCTTGCGGTAGGGGATGATGTCAAAATCGAACTTTCTGGGCAAGGAGAGCTGGTCCAAATCAACTTTGAAATTCTTCAAGATGGCGACGCATAACCGGCCGAATCCGATCTATCCTCCCACAGATTTTGATGTAATAATCTGGCATGGTGAAACAAGTGTCCTGTGTGTATAAGTAGTACGACAAGATTATTTATCACATGGTATATCGTTGATAGAATTGCAACTCGATTGCTGGTTAGGAATCGCTGCTCGATTTCATTCCAACAATTGTCGTGCTTTATTCAATTTTTGTGTACTCGCTTTATGACAAAGATCTAAAACTGAGCTACTGTACCAATCGCTACAATATGAAAAGCTACCGAGGTAGAACACATGGGCCCCCAAACATGCGTGGTCGGGCTCATGCCCAAAGTCCAGAACCGTGAGCCTATCTGAGTATTATATTCTTAGCTGAACCCCCATAAAAAAAGCTGAACCCCCATAATGCTCGTCCGTTGCAGAGGGAGTATATTTCTCAGCAAGGTGAGCCTGTGCTATAAAAGATTTTTATATTTCTTTACAGAGGGAGTATCTCTCTGTCAAAAAATATATTTATGTGTAACTAGTTACTCTGTCTTTCTACTTCCTTTCACGATATGTGGGGCAACCGACAACAGGTCCACGTGCCATATGCACAAATTAGAGTGCACAACTTCACGGTGGGCACACCCGGTCGTAGCGCGCATGATAATGCCCAATGAGCCGTCAAATCACAACCCCCCTTCCAGCCTTAAGCAAGTAAGTCGGACGGATGAAGCGGCAATATTTCACCGGGCCTGAGTCCCCTTCTCCCTTGTTCTGCTTGTTTAGAGAAAACCCCTCTCGGGCGATTGCATAGGGTTTTCTATGGAGAACTAGGTACAATTCTTCATCCATCCCGATAAATCCAAGTCCCTTGGTCGCAGGTAATCCTAGGATGGCAGCCGCCGCTAGTTGATGCATTTTTCTTCCCATCGAATCTGGTGTGTTTCATTTGCGTAAAGGCCCAAAGTGCAGTACCCTACAGGTTTCTCGCACCCTCGGCAAGATGCCACACTTGTTCCTTCTCATCCTAACACAACATTTTGAAACGCTACAAAGATGTTCCTAGAATCCTATTTTCTATCCAGAGGGTGGGGTTTTTTGAACATCTTGTGTTCTCATATTATTTTTCCTGCAAAGTGTATTATTTGCTCTGCTAGAACACATGTACTCAAGATGCTCGGCCTTGCCATAACTGAATACACTAGTTTAATGGTCACAAAGTGAAGACAAGCCATGGATATAAGTTCGAGTTGGGTTCATGAACCAAGAAGATCGCTGTTTTTTTATGGCCGAACTTGGATAAACTTTCTCAAGTGTTACGGACTGAAAGTTGGCGCATTTAATGTTGATGGAAATAGCAGAACCTTGTCTCATCTTCACTGCGATCTTCCACCCCGACGTCGTTCCAATTGTCCATCCATGTTATTTTTGTATCTGGTTCTTGCTTGTTGCCTCGATTACTTCTTAATCCACCTATTCTGTCTAACTAATCACAATTTAACTTTAGAAGTAGCAATGAATCTCTCACGAAGATGCTACTTCTAACTAATATTTTCTTATAATTGGTGGCACGTGTAGGTTTTTTTCGAGTTAAGCGATGCTCGCTTTCGTTTGTTACTCTGTAATAACTCGGCTGTTACTAATGGCACTTGAAGTTGATCGATCGACATCCACAAGTTCCTACACTTTATTGATCGTCTTGAGGTCCTTGTGGGCGTTTAAATGGTGGAAGGCCACGTGGGATATGTGTGCCTTCGCTGCACTCGCTGAACAGGTCCGACTGTGTTGAGAAACTTATGGTACGAGCTGTTTTCTCGTTATATATGTTGTTCATAAACTATTGCTTATACACAGTTTTACAGTTGTGATCTTCTTGAAACAGAACTGCGCGAGTTCTATTGTTCCTATACAGATGCGTGACCATGGTCGGGTCAGACTTGGCGCTTTGGTCACAACATGATGTTTATGTCGACCTACTCAATTCCCCTTGGAGGTGAAAAGATACTTATTCATGGGTGGTCTCAAATAATGAAGGCCCATCCATCTTGGAGAATAGGATGTAAGATTATGTTCATGCTTTTCCATGGCTCTAAAGTTAATATCCTGTTTATTGACCATGTTGCGAGATGAAGCCGCTTTCGGAAGGTTTGTGGATGTGCGGGTGGCGCTGGGCCTTGTCTTGGGGCTTGGCGGCCTCACCCTTGGTTAATCAGAGGCAAAGTAGCACTCGTTCGAGGCGTGCTTTGTAATGCAGTTGAACTCAGATAAGTACTCATACCGCTTTCAGCTTTGGTTGTTAAGTGCCCTCACGTATTGAG
Organism: Aegilops bicornis; assembly: GCA_021605145.1. NCBI lineage: Eukaryota > Viridiplantae > Streptophyta > Magnoliopsida > Poales > Poaceae > Aegilops > Aegilops bicornis. The sequence continues at coordinate 322,489,983 of CM038669.1, forward strand.
TTAAGGTTGTTAAGTGCTCCTGCTGCTTTTACGATCGTCGTGTTTCTTGGGCCTGTCTTCCTCCAGCCGCCAAAACCAAACCAGCGCCGGCGGGGCCGCCTGCTTTCGCCTCCCACGGCTGGCTGCGCCTCAACATGGTCAACAAACAACAGGAATCGGCAGAAGTACGTGGAGAGGATGATAGTAGGGGCCCACCACGTCAGCGTATGGAAAAATAAAATGCTTCCTCCTAGTGTTTTCACAGCATCCGGGACCCACGACATTGTGAGCGTATATAGTCAATAGACAAGAGAAAAGCACAAGATCGGCCGACACTGGGACGTAGCTACTCGAGCAATATTTTTTTGTTTGGTATTGTTGAGGCGGAGCAGGGTTTGAACTGGCCGTGGCCCGTCTAGCCTGTGCTTATATTTTATGTTCACCATGTGACCAGCCCAACTATTTTTCTTTGTGAAAATGAGCCCGATTTATTTTTTTCTCAAGAATACCCAATCCAGCCTACTTATTTTTCTACGCTACGATGGCTGCAACTCTTTCAAGACGCCTGCAAATCTTGAAAGTAATATGAAATGGGTTGTAAATATAAAAACAGATGACAAATCGGCAATTACTTTATAATTTCTGATTTATTTCACATTTTCAGATTCCTATTTCACTGGGCATTAACCTAATTTAAATATATCTTCAAAGTACTTTAAATCTGGCTTGACATTTCGGCATTAAAAATAGTTTGGAACCCACAGAAATACGCGAAATTGGCCCTGGCCAACCAAAAAAAAGGACTGCAATAAATTGCATAAGAAGTTGCCATGAGCTATATATAAATTATTAAAAAAAAGAGGGAGTGGTCTCGACTTGTGGGCCTGTTTAGTTGACGCGTATGCAAGATTTTTTAGTTATTATATACGCCAACAAGCGATTCTAGCAGACGTAACTGCTCGATGTCAATCCAACGGCCGTGGTTTCTTCAATCATCGATCTTCTTGCTCCGGCCGCCAAAGCGTTGGCGGCGGACGGCCTGCTCCGCCTCCGTGGCGGCTGTCTGCCGCCAAGCAGCTCAGCGCCCCTACTACTCCCACCGCTGGCCAGGGCATCCCTCTACTCACCCACACCCCCTGTTATTCTGCGGCGACGGCAGCCTCACATCGCAGCCGAACCGGTGAACCCTCGTACTCCTCTCCGCGCGGGCTTCCACTGCCGCATCTTCCCCGGCTCCGCATGGTCCCCTTCCTAGGCCTCTCCGTCGTCCACCGCTGTGGTGCTCTCGGCGCGACGTGGTCAATGTGGTCAACGACCGACTTCCATCGGAAGAGTACTGTACGTGGAGAGGCTGACAGCTGGGTCCACGGCAGCCGCAAGGAAGTGCCTCCTTATCATGCAGAAAATAATTATTCCTCCACCTGACAAATAGGGGACCCACCGTGACGCCACCAAGATTTCGCGAAAAAACGTTTACTCGATCGCTGGGACCCACAGACGGGCCACCGATTTCGCGAAAAAACGCTCTGTCATTGGCCAAGACGGACCCACCGGAAGTGCCTCCTTATTACGCACAAAAAATACCCCTGCTAGTGGGACCCACCTTGGTGGGAGGCTGACTTAGGGGGCTACTAAGTTGATCGACGGATGCCTTTGTCAACTTTAGTCAATATATGAACGATTCTAGCTCTAGTGACCGTGACGATGTCCATCCAACACCGTAGTGCTTCTTCAACCTCTGGTCTTCTTGCTCCGGCCGCTACCAGCAGCGGCCGTGTCAAGCCGCCTCCCGCCGCCTGCGGGCCGGTCAGTGATGCCACGGAGGCCTCACCGCCCCTACTACTCTCACCGCTGGCCGTGCCATCCCTCTATGCACCCACATCCTCGTTATTCTCGGCGACGGCCTCACACCGAGCCGAACGAGTGAACCTCATACTCCTTCACGGCGTGGGCATCCACCGCCGTGTCTTCCCCGGCCTGCCGCCCCTTCCTAGGCCTCGTTGTCGCCCACCGCCTGGTGCTCTCGGTGCGGCATGGTCAACGTGGTCAAGGAATGGCTTCCATCGAACGCGTGAATCAGTCGTGGAGAGGACAATTTGGGTCCACAGCCGCAGACGAAGTGCCTCCTTATTACGCTGAAAATAATGATTCCTCCACCGATAGCCGGGACCCACCGGACGGGCCACTGTATTGTGGAAAAACGTTTCCCGATTGCTGGGACCCACCAGCTTCATCTTCGTGACGCAAGGAAGTGCGTCCCGGCAAAAAACGATTCGCCCGGACCGCTGGGACCCACCAGCTACACCTTCAAGACGCAAGGAAGTGCGTCCCGCAAAAAACGATTCACCCCCCTGACTGCTGGGACCTATCGGCTACATCTTCGCACACAAGGAAGTGCGTCCGGCCAAAAAAAAACAATTCGCCCCCTGACTGCTGGGACCCACCCGCTACATCTTCGCCCGCAAGGAAGTGCCTGACAGTCGGGACCCACCTGGTCCAAGCGTACGTAGCGTTGTCATTCTGGTCGCGAACGTGTACGTACATACTGGTCGATGTACAGGCGCGCACGTGTCATAGTAGAGGCGCGCACGTGTCGTAGTAGAGGCGCAGACGTAGCATGTACACGTACATACGGCGGCCAGGGTGCAAGAAAGAAAATACGGCCATGTATGTGTACATACGGCCAGGGCTCGTGTACATGGATGGGTCGGAACGGAGAAACAACATCGTCGTCGTGTTCATGGGGAGGCAACGGAATGCGCCGTGTTCATCGGGAGGCAACGGAACGGCGTGGGAGCCAACCGCCGGGTCGGAACGGAATGCGTGGTCGTGTTCATCGGGAGGGCTTGGACGTAACATGCGATGGAAACAAGGCTCCTGGCGTATCGCGACAACGGAGGAAACGGACCTCCTACGCTCGAACGGGGTCTGTTGATCGGGAGGGTCCGGCGCATCGCGAAACGGAGAAACGGACCTCCCTACGGTCAAACGGGGTCCTGTTGATCGGGAGGGGTGTGGCGTGCATAAAAGCAGATTTAAACGGACCTCCCTACGGTCGAAACGGGGTCTGTTGATCGGGAGGGTGTGGCGCACCGCATAAAGCGGACGAAAGCGGACTTGTGTTGGAGCGCCACGGTAAACGGGGTCCTGTTCATCGGGAGGGTGTGGCGCACCGCAAAACGGGACTCCACGAGATCGCTTGCTCATCTCCACCGCCGACCTCCTCCGGCCTCCACGGGCTACCATCGACCTCCTCCAGCCTCCATGGGCTCCTCGCTCATCTAGCCTCCACCGCCGCTTACTCCACCGCTACTATTCAACCACCCCTCCACCGCTTCATCGTTCATCCAGCCCTCCACACCACGGGGTCCTGTTCAACTACCCTCCATGGGCACCCCTCCACCGCTCATGTTCATTCAACCCTCCACCGCACCACGGGTCCTGTTCATCCAGAGGCAAACGCCACCGCCATCGCTTCATCCAAATCCCCGCAACGCCATCGCTCATCCTGCAGGCAGCATCGATCGGCTTCAGTTAGCAGCAAGAGCGGGCGAATCGCCGATCGGGTTCGATTAACAGCCATCAATCGACGCTCGGAGAACGCGAGAACTAACTGCGGTCTGTCGCCGAGAGTTCGATTAGAGCCCAACGCCTCGCTTCGGAGTTGATTAGAGCTAACGCCGCACACGCTGCGTCGTGTACGAGAGAAAGCGCGCATCGCTTCGCCCCCGACCTCCCACCGTAACCGGAACTCCCGAAATTTTCCTCGCCTCGCTTCTACCACGGTTTTTTCCGTCATGGACGGCCCAAAGAATGTCATGCAGCTGCGCCTCCGCCCGCCTGTGACGAAAAGCCCATTTTCTGTCATGATTTTTGTCATAGAAGTAGGAGCCCACCACATCTATGATGATACCGGTTTTGTCACAATTATCATCATAGAAGTGTCATATGTATGACAAATTTTTTTTTCCGTTCGGCCCAAAATGTCACGGATGTGTCTTTTTTTGTAGTGCAAGAAGATTGTGAACCGCCTCTTCACGTGGGGTGTTGGGGAACGTAATAATTCAAAAAAATATTCCTATGATCACGCAAGATCTATCTAGGAGAAGCATATCAACGAGCGGGGAGAGTGTGTCCACGTATCCTCGTAGACCGAAAGCGGAAGCGTTTAGTAACGCGGTTGATGTAGTCGAACGTCTTCATGATCCAACCGATCCATGTACCGAACGTACGGCACCTCCGTGTTCAGCACACATTCAGCACGATGACGTCCCCCGAGCTCTTGATCCAGTTGAGGAAAGGGAGAGATTCCTCAGCACGACGGCGTGGCAACGGTGATGATGAAGTTACCGGCGCAGGGCTTCACCTAAGCACTACGGAAATATGACCGAGGTGTTAAACCGTGGAAGGGGGCACCGCACACGCCTAAGAGATTGTCTGTTATGCTTTGGGGTGCCCCCTGGCCTCGTATATAAAGGAGGGAGGGAGAGAGGCCAGCGGCCAGGAGGGGCACGCCAAGGGGGGAGTCCTACTTGGGCTCCTAGTCCAAGTAGGATTCGCCCCCCCCCCCTTTTCCTTTCTTCCACTCGAGGGAAAGGAAGGAGGGGAGAAGGAGAAGGAAGGATGGGGCCGCGCCCCCACCCCTTGTCCAATTCGGTCTGGGCAGGGGGAGGCGCGCGCCACCTCGTGTCCCTTCTTCCCTTTCTCCGCTAAAGCCCACTAAGGCCCATTACCTTCCCCGGGGGTTCCGGTAACCCCTCGGTACTCCGGAAAAATACCCGGATCACTCGGAACCATTCCGATGTCTGAATTTAACCTTCCAATATATGAATCTTTACCTCTTGACCATTTCGAGACTCCTCGTCATGTCCGTGATCTCATCCGGGACTTCGAAAAAACTTCAGTCATCAAATCACATAACTCATAATACAAGTCGTCATCGAACGTTAAGCGTGCGGACCCTACGGGTTCGAGAACTATGTAGACATGACCAAGGCAAATCTTCGTCAATAACCAATAGCGTAACTGGATGCTCATATTGGCTCCTATATATTCTACGAAGATCTTTATCGGTCAAACCGCATAACAACATACGTCATTCCCTTTGTCATCGATATGTTACTTGCCTGAGATTCGATCGTCGGTATCCTCATACCTATCAATCTCGTTACCGGCAAGTCTCTTTACTCGTTCCATGATGCATCATCCCGTAACTAACTCATTAGTCACATTGCTTGCAAGGCTTATAATGATGTGCATTACCGAGAGGGCCCAGAGATACCTCTCCGATACTCGGAGTGACATATCCTAATCTTGATCTATGCCAACTCGACAAACACCATCAAAGACACCTGTAGAGCATCTTTATAATCACCCAGTTACGTTGTGACGTTTGATAGCACACAAGGTGTTCCACTGGTATTCGGGAGTTGCGTAATCTCATAGTCAGAGGAATATGTATAAGTCATGAAGAAAGCAAATAGCAATAAAACTTAACGATCATTATGCTAAGATAATGGATGGGTCTTGTCCATCACATCATTCTCTAATGATGTGAGCCCGTTCATCAAATGACAACACATGTCCATGGTCAGGAAACTTAACCATCTTTGATTAACGAACTAATCAAGTAGAGGCATACTAGGGACACTGCTTTTGTCTATGTATTCACACATGTACTAAGTTTTCGGTTAATACAATCCTAGCATGAATAATAAACATTTATCATGATATAAGGAAATATAAATAACATCTTTATTATTGCCTCTAGGGCATATTTCCTTCAGTCTCCCACTTGCACTAGAGTCAAAAATCTAGTTCACATCGCCATGTGATTTAACACTAATAGTTCACATCTTTATGTGATTAACACCCATAGTTCACATTGCCATGTAATCAACACCCAAAGGGTTTACTAGAGTCAATAATCTAGTTCATATCTCTATGTGATTAATACCCAAAGAGTACTAAGGTGTGATCATATTTTGCTTGTGAGAGAAGTTTAGTCAACGAGTCTGCCACATTCAGATTTGTATGTATTTTGCAAATTTCTATGTGTACAATGCTTTGCACAGAGCTACTCTAGCTAATTTCTCCCACTTCCAATATGTATCCAGATTGAGACTCAGAGTCATCCAGATCGGTGTCAAAGCTTGTATCGACGTAACTCTTTACAACGAACTCTTTATCACCTCCATAACCGAGAAACATATCCTTATTTCACTAAGGATAATTTTGACTGTTGTCTAGTGATCCACTCCTGGATCACTATTGTACCCTCTTGCCAAACTCATGGTGAGGTACACAATAGGTCTGGTACACAGCATAGCATACTTTATAGAACCTATGACTGAGGCATAGAGAATGACTTTTCACACCTTGCAACAAAGGCAAGAACTCCTTCTTTGACTGTTACATTTTGAACTACTTCAAAATCTTGTCAAGGTATGTACTCATTGAAAAAACTTATCAATCATCTTGATCTATCTCTATAGATCTTGATTCTCAATATGTAAGCAGCTTCACCGAGGTCTTTCTTTGAAAAACTCCTTTCAAACACTCCTTTATGCTTTCCAGAAAATTCTACATTATTTCCAATCAACAATATGTCATTCACATATACTTATCAGAAAGGCTATAGTGCTCCCACTCACTTTCTTGTAAATACAGGCTTCACCACAAGTCTGTATAAGACCACATGCTTTGATCACCTTATCAAAACGTATATTCCAACTCCGAGATGCTTGCACCAGTCCATAGATGGATCGCTGTAGTTTGCACACTTTGTTAGCACTTTTAGGAACGACAAAACCTTTTGGTTGCATCATATACAACTCTTCTTTAAGAAATCCATTAAGCAATGCAGTTTTGACATCCATTAGCAAGATTTCATATAATGTGGCAATTGCTAGCAAGATTCGGATAGACTTAAGCATCGCTACGAGTGAGGAAATCTCATCGTAGTCCGTAGTCAACACCTTGAACTCGTCAAAAACCTTTTTCGACAAGTCTAGCTTTGTAGACAGCAATATTACTGTCAGCGTCAGTATTCTTCTTGTAGATCCATTTATTCTCTATGGCTTGTCTATCATCGGGCAAGTCAACCAAAGGCCACACTTTGTTCTCATACATGGATCCCATCTCAGATTTCATGGCCTCAAGCCATTTCGCGGAATCTGGGCTCATCATCGCATCCTCATAGTTCGGAGGTTCATTGTAACATCCCAAATTTTCAATTTGGAATGTTATACATAGGTCATTCATGCATATCATATTTTTTTGCATTTCGTTTCGCGATCTTCGAAATTCTAAGCAACTCAAGGACCCTCGGAGAGAGTTGGGGATTTCACTGTTTTCATATTTGAATTTTATCAAATATAGAAACGAGGATTATTTGTTTTAATTATTTTT